>CP136882.1:16743816-17343816 GCA_033000465.1 Sciaenops ocellatus | reverse complement strand
CACTGGACTGCATTTCACAGTTTTCTCAAAGAGAGACAGTGCCACTCGATGTAGCATTTAAAAATGGAAGAGGATGCGCATAGAAGACCTGGTGAGAGTCTGTGTCGGATTGAAATGTCTCTCAGTAAAGGGTGAAATGCCTGTTTCTTTTTTGTTTTCATTGTTTTCAGCCAGGGCCTTTTTTTTTTTTTTTTTTTTTTTTTTGGCTCATCACCGACTTTGAATGTGTGAGCTTATAATTGAGGAAAAGCTAACACGGTATGAAAACAAACATGCATTTCTCCCTGTCTCAGCAAATGCTCTGTCAGCCACACAGGAATATGTTTCCTTTCTCTAAATTGGGCCCTCATTGTTTTCCAATTGTGCATTGCTTCTATTATGATTTGCATGAAAAATGCGTTCTGCAGTGGAAATGATGATCAGGATCCCGGTGGTGATGACCGGAGAGATAGAATCATGACCCTGTGAGGAGCTAATGTATTGTAGCAGAGCTAATGTGTGACAGGAATGAGGTTTCGCAGTGCTTTGCTCGGGCATCGCACACTGCTTCTCTGATTCTGTGCAACAATTGACTCAAAAAGACAAAGTACTGTGGAAAGGGGCATCTCAGGGGAGTGTGCAAGAGCAAGGTTTGTCTACACCATCCGTGACCCTGGTTTCTCTACAAATTGGCTTTGTCCTTGTCAATGAGGTAGAGAGAAAGGAAGAGAAAAGGCACACAAGCAAGAGGAACGAAGAGAAAACAGTGCTTCTTTGGCTTTGGATCCCCACCCGCCACCCAAGACATGTTTCTGCCCAGTAGCATTGGTTTTGACCTAGGGTGGTCATGCTTTTTTCTTATCATTTTGTTTCCTTTCTCTCTTTTCTCGCTTTTGCTGGGGTTTTTTTTTTGTCCTTCATTTTTTTTTTTTTTTTGCTCCCGGCTGAATCAGGCCCTAAATACTGACTGGTAAAAAGAAAAAATCTAGTGGAAGGCATTTAGATCCTTGTTTCTAAGCTGAGGTTGCCCTGTCTCTGGGCACAGGGGGTATTAGCTCCATGAAAGGGGAACATGGAAGTAATGAGTGGTGGGCGGGGGGCCATTAGTATGCTTGAGATAGCTTCAACACAAGGCCTCTTGGATCATGACACGTCGCAAGCAGTTCTTATCATCTGGACAGCTCCATCTGCACCTTTAATATTTTATCCCCAGCAGTTCATTTGGAGTTCAGTGTGTACACACACAGTCCACTTCAGAAAAAAGCTTTCTCCTCGGTCCCAGTGTGGCGAGGTGCTTCTGCATGGCTTGCAATGATGATTCAGAGACAGAGAGACAGAGTGAAGGATAGAAGCAAGGCAGTGCGGCTCGAGCAAAGAGGGGGATCCCCCTAGGAAGGGCTGCAAAAGCATGTCGGTGGGGGTGGGAACATGTGCCGTGCTGCTAGGTTGCTTTAAAGTACTGTGTCCCTCTCCTCTGTCTCATTGGATCCATGTCACCACTCTAGGCTGTGTGAAAGGCTTTTTTTTTTTTTTTAAAAAGTCCTCGCCTCCTATCCCCCCCCCCACCCTCCTCTCCCTCCCCCACCATCTGACTCATGCAGGCGGCTGATAGAAATAATGGCTGATAGCTGCGAAACAAAACATAGTTTCAGTGCCGTCTCTGATATAAAAGAAGGTTCACGATTCGCGATTTTTTTTTCTCCCCCCCCGAGTCGTCCCTCTCTTTTACTGCCTGGGTTATTGTGAGCGGCTCCATGAGTTGATTGCATGTGGAGGAGTGATGTATTGATCACAGGCAGTCTTTTGATAGCAGTGCGCACCTGAACACGGAGAATTTCTGTTCAAGAGCGAATGGCCGTGGTCTGAGTCCAGCTCACAAAGGTCATTCATTTATTTCATGCCCTCATACTGGCAACATGTCTGCCTTTTTGTCTTGCCTATGTTTTTACATTCTAAAGGTAACATCATGTACAGAAATGCACTGTGTATAAGGCTGTACTTGAAAAAAGGCTTCTCTTATTGCAATTTTCTCTTTTTTTTCATTTGATTACTCACCTGTCAGAGATACAGGAGCTTACATATTTTTGTCTGCTGTATTTTTGCATTTTTCTGATTCTTTGATATGCACTATTGGAGACATATTTCAATTTTTTTTTTTCTTAGATATTCCTTGACATTATTTATACATGCCTGGCTCGCAGTACAAACACAGTCTGGTTCCTCTGCTGTGTGGGTGCATGTACATGCTGTGTCAGAAGCTAGTTTGCCCCAGAATAAATGTTTTTGAAGTAAATTATTTGGAGCGGCTCCTTGCTGGCCCATCCAGCCTTTGTGTCTCTAAATCACAGTATTGATTTTTAAGGTACCGAATAAATGCGCTCAGAAACACAGCACATAGTATCCTTGTCTCAACCTGATATGTGCCACTGGCTCCCTTAAGATTTAATACATTAAAACAAGCAAGCAAACGCCATCTCCCCCTCCCTTTCTCCTCTCTCTCTTTTCATCTGTCCGCACACAAGAATCGAACAAAATATACCATGTTCCCTCAAGCCTTTTGGAGCTGGTTATACCTTATAATATTTCACTATGTGCATAAAATGATATGCAGTTGTTTTGTACAACAAGAGGGTCTCTTATTTCTCCTGCTACTTTTCATTCCCTTCTGACTTGCCAGACTGCTGCTGTGTGGCTGTTTCTTTCTTTTCTTTTTTTTCTTTTCTTTTTTTTTACTCTGATGGATTTTAATGCATTTCCATGCTCTTATTGATATAGAATGACACTAAATTTGGCGCCAGTCGGCCCGTCTGAGCCCGGCTGGAACGATAGATGTTTATTGGATTAGTCTGTGGACATGCAGAGAACTGAAGGCTCTCCTCTTTTAATACTTATAGGCAAATTAACAGTTTTTTTTCTCTCTGTCTGCTTTATCTTGAGTCATACATCTTCATGTATTAACACTGCCATTACTCTGTTTTGACAGCTCAATCTCATCTTCCTGGTCATCACAATGTACAAAATGGTGAAGCACTCTACCACCCTGAAACCAGACTCTAGCCGACTGGAGAATATAAAGTAAGTAAAGGGTCATAGGCTGAACCCCCGCATACTCCTGCTTATCAGCAATATAACCGGTGAAAATTAAGGCTGCTTTACTTTTGAGGGTTTTTTTTCTTTTCATGGGAAAATGCATTTCCTCCCCCACCTCTAAGCCTAATCTCAATATGGGACGAGCAAGAGACATTTAAATCTTTTAAAAAGATCCAGATCAGATGGAGCATCAGATCAGATGGAGCATTATCTTGCCTGTTATTTTCATTTGATTTCAAATGTTACACAGTTTTTCAATGAGACTTTTAGCTGTCATGATGACTATACAGACATTGTGAGTTGTCTTTTCGTCCCACGTTGTTTTGCTCCAAACCACGAGCCGCAGAATTGCACTGGCATGACACACATCACTCTCAGGCTGTGACTTATGCGCTGTTAGCTCTGCTAGGGTGGGGTACAGTGTAACAGCTACCATGTGTGTTTCCCGCTGGAACATGTCAAACCCGTTTTTTTTTATAGATCCCAGCATCTAATCCCAGAAAAGAAAAAAAAAAAGAAGAAAATTCCTTCCCTACACCACCGCCGCCACCACCCGACCACCATCCCCTTCTGAGCTCAGACACTCAACTTCTATGACGCGTTTTGCTTTGAGGAGGAAGGCGATGTTTTCTGAGGCACTAATTGTTTTGTTTTGTTTTTTTGCACTTCTGTAAAACAATATTTATTGCTGTTTACTGCTGGCTGGATTTGAAGGCCTCTTGCATTTGGGGTTGTATGGTTTTGTCGCTCGCAGTAGCACAGCCTCTGTGTCAGTTTGCACCATTATATTACGTATTTCAACTTCCACCATTCTGCGTAGGAGCGGTGGTGTTGCTATTTTCATCCGGTGTTTGTTATTTTTCATTTTTTCCTTAATGAATGTGTGCAACATTACAGCACTGTGGTAAAACTGCAATCAGGAAGAACAGGCAGAAAAGGGCTTATTTAGACTTCTTGGTTTATTTGAGATAGACTACTCCCTTATCAAGGAAACCGCAACAGAACACATTTACCGAACATGGTGGCTCATGGTGAGATTGTTGTGAATTCGTACTTGGATGTTAGAAATGATTTCTCTTCAGCTTGTTTATACTGCAGAAATACATTGTGTATTAATAGCTTGTTTCCTTGTGGTCTTTTTCTTTGTGTTTTGTTCCAAAGTTTGGTCTGAAAGTCAGTTTAGCTCCAGTGTCATTGCATGTTGCATGTGAAAGCAAAGTTAACGCACACCCTCTCCTTTCTCTCTCTGCTATCATTCTCCTTCTCTCTCTCTCTCTCTCTTTCTCTGTTCTGCGACCCACACCAGTAATTATCGCGTTTGTGACGGCTACTATAATACAGATTTGCCTGGGTAAGCTTTTACTATACACCTCAGACATTTTTTACCCACACAACACCACCCACGCATACAGTAGCATAAATGCAAATTCAGCCACAGACAATGTGCTCTGACCAAATGCTTTACACAGAATTTTGTAATTGAATCATCAGCAGCCAAACATACAACTACTGTTGTTAAACGCTTAATCTCATTGCCTCTCGTGATTTCCCTTGGATCAAAGTTGAAGATATCTTACTCAAATGCCGACTAACCCACGCTGTTATGCGCTCTGATCTAATTGTGTTTCTCTCTTCCTGCTTATCATGCTCTCTAGCTATGAAGATAATAAACGGTTTATCAAGTAAGAACATGTTGCCCAGAAGTCTCCTCTTCAGCTGCTAGTTTATTCTCTCTCCTCGTTTATTCTTTCTTTCTATCGCCGGTTCATCCTCTCCCAAACTGCAGCTTCAAATCTACTCATCCACCATCCTTGTGACTGTTCACGTTCACCATGTCCATCATCTTGAAATCCAGTGGTGTTGTTGTTTTTGTTGTGTGTTTGAGCGCTGAAGTGTGACCGCTGCTGGTGTCTGAAGGCTCCACAGGACCTTCACACACAAGGCGGGGAGTCTCCTTTTTTTCCTTGAACTCTTTCCACATCTGCCTAGTTCTCCACCTTTGATAACACACTCATTAGGTAAACATTTAGTATATGATAGTGTTTAGCTTATTTTTAAACACGCCATGCCCTATGATTCTGCTGTTCTGGATGTCCTAACACATATAAAGTTACAGAAAACCAGATCAAGGTTTCGCGTCCTTCTTGCCTGTTTGACGGCAGGAACTGCATTCGAGTTTGGGCTGAGAGTGTGTGTGGATGGCGGGGTGGGGACAGTGGGGAAAGGGGCTGTGAGGATGGCATAGGTGTCGTTTGTCATTTTATTGTTTTCCTCTCACCTGGTTTACAGTTTTTTTTCCTAGTTTTTCATAGTTATGGTGATTGCAAACCCCACTCATCACCCTCTCAGATCACTAAATCCCACTCATGTTGGATTTGTCCTCTTCTTTTTTGTGTTTGTTTTTTTGTCCTTCAGATCCTGGGTCATGGGCGCCTTCGCTTTGCTGTGTCTGCTGGGTCTCACATGGTCCTTCGGTCTCTTCTTTATCAACGAGGCCTCAATTGTCATGGCATACCTCTTCACCATATTCAATACCTTCCAAGGAATGTTTATCTTTATCTTCCACTGCCTCCTCCAGAAAAAAGTAAGTTTCTCGCCACCTGCAGTGCTCAAAGAAAGAGTTTCTTCTTTCAAGGTGAAATGCTGCTGAATTTGAATGGACCTTTGCACATGCATGAAGAGTTCACAGAGCACCACACACTGATATAAAGAACAAACTCTGCTTGCTTCAAGATCTCAGCTGTCATATGTAAAGTCTACAATGTATGTAAACGCTCCGTCATTTGTTCTCGCAGGTCCGCAAAGAGTACAGCAAGTGCTTCCGCCACACGTACTGCTGCGGAGGGCTGCCGACCGAGAGCTCACACGGTTCTGCAAAGACTTCCACCACACGGACCAGCGCTCGCTACTCCTCTGGTACACAGGTAGACCAGCAGCTTCATACAGTCAAAGAAGAACACAGTGTCTCTTGTTTGCACACACTCATCACACAGGTCATTTACATTGTTATGAACCCTAAAGTTTAAACAATTGCTCATGAGAATCTACTTAAATCGTGGGCATGTAGGTATGGCAACAAAAGGAAAAAATGCACATCATGCATTTTATTTTCAGAGGTAGATCAAGAGACACAAACATTATGCCACATTTTACAAGCAGCATCTGCTGTACTGCATGAGTACCTTTCTTCTGTTCTGCCCCCTTTAGCACTTGCTTTTATCTTTTTTCTCACTAACGTCATGTGCATGGGAGATAGTACTGCGCTGTTTAAAGAGCATTGCAAGCACATTTTACCATGGGGAAAGCCGAAATTGCAAAAAAGAAACACATTTGCTTTATCCCTTTCTTGTTACAGGCTAAAAGCCCTATTAGACAATACCTCTAGATTTACTGTGTTTATAGAGAAACACCTCTATCATACTTAAATCTCTAGTCTTGTTCAAGGTACTCGTGACTGGAGCTGAATTCATTCAAAAGTTGACTCACATCAAATTAGTTTTGAGCATTAGTATTGCCTTTGCCTCACTGAAATACTAGAAGGCATGTGAGGAGTGATAAAGTCAGTAGTATGTACATAAGAAATAAATGAAAGCTGATCTGAAAGGTGAGCGGGCTTGTTTAAAGTCCTAATGACTGTCCCTTGTTGACCTGACAGAGTCGTATCAGGAGAATGTGGAATGACACCGTAAGAAAGCAATCTGAGTCCTCCTTTATCTCAGGTGACATCAACAGCACCTCCACCCTTAACCAAGGTCAGTTCACACCTCATTTCTCTCCACATGCACACCTATGCACACATTTCATCATCCAGCTAAAAATATTTCCTTCAAGTTCCAATGATTCCACACCGCCATAGAGGGTCCTTCTCTGGATAATCGTTATAAATGCCTTCAGCTTGAAAAGACAGAGCAGTACGGTTAAAAAAAAAAAAAAAGATCTAGGTCTTTACTTTGGTCTCTCTGTTCTGCCAGCGAAGGATTACAAAAATCCATCCTCAAATACTGGGTGCTGTCATTCTGGCCTTTAACGTCACTCTTAAATTGGGGCAAGGCTAGAAGAACGCTTTTTTTTTTTGTTTTTTGTTTTTAATTTAAGTGCTGGCTGTCCAAAGTTCATACCCAGACTCAAGGGAAAATAGACAAAACTAAAAACAGGGAGAGAAAAAAAGTTTTATTTTAGGAAAATCTTGGCATGCAGAGAGAGGCCATTTGTTGCCTGGCATATAAGGTGACCTCTGTTACTTTACAGGAGCATTTATGAGGGAGGGAGGAAAAAAAAAACTGTCATTTATTATTTAGCTTGAGCACAAATATGATGATGAGAAGATGATGTTCAACTCTGGTTGACCTGGAGAGCTTAGTGTGTTCTTAGGCGTTCTGCTCCCGCTGAAATGGCTTTCTAAGCATGCAAGGGAAAAGAGGGTTTACACTAAGGTAGTTTAACTCCCTCTTCTGATTCCTGTCGCTACTGCTCTTTGCCTCCTCTTTCTTTTTCGCTGTCAATTCCCACAAGGTAAAACATTACACCTAGGGCTTTGAAGCACATTTTGACTCGTTGATACATCTGTAACAATATAGAAGCAGGATTTTTCCTTTTTTTTTTTTTTTTTACTCCCGCACCGTTTCCTGGAGATGTTAATGTAAAGGTTGGATATTGATCACTCCGGGGTGCAGTAGCCTAGTTACCCTGTAGAGTCAGTGCACTAAAGGAGGGCTCTATCTCCTGGAAGCACTTCCCTGTCATTAAAAACATCCCTGGAGACCTCCCAACATGACAGATGGCATTTAACACAGGTGATAAATGGCAGTGAAAATACCTCAGATCCCTAAAACATAGTGCAGGCGAGGGGAAATTTGAAAAGAAAATGAAGTTTGTAAGGAAATTGCCAAATTTAATTCTAAATAAAGATTTTGATATCAAAACTGGGAAGGATTCTGCTCTTTGTCTGATGGGAGATTTTATTTTTGGACCTGGTTCAAATTTCCAAATCACAGAGATGCTGGGTGCTATTTTTGCTAAAATCTATTTATTCAAAGTAATAAAAGTAAATATGACTATATAATAAAATCACTGATGACAGGATGCAATAATAAGTGGGTTGAAAATTGGTTTATAAAATAATGGCTTCTGAATGATCTGTAACAACCATAACAAATGAAGTTGAAAAAAACCTGCACCCTAAACCTGCTAAGGACTGCACAGGTTGCATATTTTTGTCTCGTGCAGAAGTAGCTACTTTCTTGCCTCTCCCTGATTACCTCTCTCAAAGTTTCCTCTGCATTCTCAACTTCAAAATAAACACCCTACTTTCAGATTCTGGCAGACACCCTGGATGACACTACATGCCTCAAAAGACACACTTGCTGAAAATGTCCTTGATTTCTTTTCTCCATGAAACTTTCAATCACTGTCGGCTAACTGCGCCAAACTTATCTGCTCCTCTTCTGTCTTACCACTCCAGGAATGACCGGGAATTATCTACTAACAAATCCTCTTCTTCGACCACAAGGCACTAACAACCCTTATAACACCTTACTGGCTGAGACAGTCGTATGTAACACCCCCACGGCTCCAGTGTTTAACTCGCCAGGTGTGCTTACTTAATACTTTCACCTGCATTCAGGCTTTTCTTCTTTTCTCCTTTCTTTCTCTCCCTCTTTGTCTCTCCAGTTGAGTATACAGCAGGCCAAATGAAAAGCAGGATGTTCTGCAGTATCGCCTTTCCCTCTGAATCATTGTCTCCCAAATACTTGATACAGTGCACACTGTGTGTGTGTGTGTTTTCATGTAGGACAGAGATTTTTGTGGTTCGTCTCGATCCACCGTCTGTGTTCTCATATTTCTCTTATCCAAACACTGACCGGGACATAATGATTAAGATGGGAAAGAGATAGTACATGTTCTGCTTTGCGTTAATGTAAACAGTGGTGTAGAGCTGAAGCTGTAGTATAAACTGCATGATTATTAAGATTTATGCTCCTGAATTTATCAGGTGATTTGTTACTTTTTGTATACTTTAGAGGGAGCTTTCCCCTTAAAACGTGTTAAACTGCAAGCAAAATCTATGTTACTTAATACAGATCTGCTTAATGCAACATTTGCATTAAGTTGTCTATGTATAGATATATTTGCTTATACCCATTATAACTTTTAAAACATCACTATATCTCAATTGCACATGGCATTTAAGCATATTGCATACTGTTAAGACTGTGCTGCAATTATGTGTGCTATTCTACTCTGAAACTGAAATGGCATCTTTTGTCATGTTCTGTGCTTTTCCCTTGTGCTTCCCTCTAGTGACCTACAGAGAGACAAGTATGGGAGTAAAACTTAACTTTGCCTATCAAATGTAAATTTTTTTCAGCATGCTTATTAAAAACAACCAAAATCCCCCGGCACAATCACTGGTTTACTTTAGGCCATTAACACACACTCAGTGAGCAAGTGGTTCACAAAATTATCCACCCGAAATTCAACTCAAATCTGAAAAGAAGTAAAAGATTTATTTGGCTATTTGAAGTAATCTTCAGGATCTGACAGCTTTATCGCAAATGCCCATTTCTCTGCTTCTCTCTCTTCTGCTTAATTTGTGATTTTAATCGACCAAAAAAATGTGTTGCTTTTTTCCGGCAGAAATGTGTTATCAGAGAGGTTTCTTTTTTTTTCCTTCTTTCTTTTCTTTTCTTTTAATTTCTTTTTGTTTTGTTTTTTTTCTCCCAAAATGTCTGTCCTCGTGTGGCATTCGGCAGTCTCAGTGTCCAGTCGTATTCCCCTCACACCTTTCCAGATAACACCTGTCTGGACGCTAAATTGCCTCCTAGCAGGCATAAACACATGGATGTCATGGCAGCAGCTGTTTAATTTCCGCGTATTCTCTGTTTTTCATAACTTTCTTGTCATTTCCAATAGGCTGTGTAAAAACTGCCCTTTCAACCTGCCTCCAACAATCACAATGACTCCCCCCTTTCTTTCGACAAAGACAAACGTTGCTGTAAAATATCCCATTAGTCTTCATCCTAATTTTTTACATGTGTTATTCTACTAGGATGCATGTAAGCCAAAGCAGAGCACATTTTCTCTTTATCTCCTCTCTCAATCATGGCGTAACTAATGTTTATCCTTTTCGCTGCTGTTCTCCGTGACCTCCATGCTTTGAGAAATTCCTAACATGACTGCGTCTGACCTCTGCAGCGGCTGTGTTATTCTTGAGCTGTTCTGCTAGTGACCGGGGTCTCACTGGGAACTGTCACTGTGACGGATGCCAAGTGCTGGGCTGCGGGCAAGCTCTGACCTTTACCAGCTTTGGGTACACAAGCTGCCCGCTAATGGGCAGAAAGTGTACCAAAACAAACAAAAAAAAAAATCAACAAAAAAATTCTACAAAAAAGTAGCTGTTGGCAATTCATTAAAGTAAAAGCTATTTAATGCTTGTTTATTTCATTTGCTGAACCCTTGCTCTTGCTAAGTTGCAGTTAAGACTTTTACTTTACGTTTTGTTGTTCTTTTGAGTGATTCCTCTTCATGTTACAATAAATCATTTTACTTTCTTTTGTACATCAGCTGCTCTTAGACCAGATAGCCTGAGCAGACAGACATGATGTGAGTTGTCTAAAGTGAGTCTTTTCACCTGCTGTGTGTGGTGATGGTGGAGTGCTGCTTGTGGGCTCCCCTTGTAGTGAGAACAAAGATGGCTGTCCCATGTTGATACATGACTACTTTCCCTTTCTGTCTATGTCATCTTTTCCCATCTCTGTCCTTTTGTTTCCCTTGGCACATCCAACCTATTAGTTGCTAGAAAACCTGTAAGTGTTGTAGCTTGCCCATTTGTGGCTTCATACCTGTGGACATCTACTTTTGCCCGGTGTGTTGTGATGGTGATTACTGTTTCACTGTGTTTTTTAATGTTGTTTGGGATCTTTTTCATTGCTTTGTCACTTTTGTGGCAGACTAAAATGCACAATGCTCTGCTTATGATGAAGCAAATTTCAAAAGGGAAAGTAAATATGTATGTGTGAGAAAGTAAAATGATTTCTCATTGCAAATATTGCATGCATATATACTGTATGTTAAGGATTGTGCCTAACTAACGGCATGGCTTAATTTGACTTGAGTCTTTTATGTGAAACTGCATCCTAAACAGCATTAAACCTTCTTTTTTTGATGGTTTTTGGTGTTGACTAATGTAAAATCCCCTCACGTGTTCCTCTCTTTCCAGGGCACTCACTGAACAATGCGGTGAGGGATACAAGTGCAATGGATACTCTACCGCTAAATGGTAACTTTAACAATAGCTACTCACTCCGCAATGGGGACTTTGGCGACAGTGTGCAGGTAGTAGACTGCGGCCTCAGTCTGGACGATGCTGCCTTCGAGAAAATGATCATCTCTGAGCTAGTACACAACAACCTGCGTGCCTGTAACAAAAGCCACCAACAGCAACAGCAGCAGCAGCAGCACCCCAGTTTACATCATCCACCCCACCACCAGCAGCCCCCGCAGTACCACCATCACCACCACACGGAGCGGGCTCCGCCGAAGGTGACGGTGGTAGGCGGCAGCAGCAGCGAAGACGATGCTATCGTTGCTGACGCTTCGTCTTTGGTGCACATGGGTGACACAGTGGGACTTGAGCTGCACCATCAGCAGGAGCTGGAGGCGCCGCTCATCCCCCAGCGGACTCACTCGCTTCTGTATGCACCCCAGAAGAAGGTGAGGACCGATGGGGGAGTTGAAACCTTTGTCAGCCAGCTGACACCCACCAACCCTGACGATAGTCTGCAGTCCCCAAACAGAGACTCCTTGTACACTAGTATGCCTAATCTGAAGGACTCTCCTGAGAGCGGCCCCGAAGTGGTGGAGGATCTGTCCCCCTCCAAGAGGAGTGAGAATGAGGACGTTTACTACAAGAGCATGCCTAACTTAGGGGCTGGCCAGCAGCTCCAAGCCTATTACCAGATAAGCCGAGGGAGCAGTGATGGTTACATTATTCCTATTACTACAGAGGGCTGCATCCCTGAAGGCGATGTACGGGAAGGACAGATGCAGTTAGTGACAAGCCTTTAAATGTATTTAAATCATCCCCAAACCTCTTCCCGCCCTTTTGCAGCCCTGACCTCTTGCAGGACACACTGGTGAAGGGAAGGGAAGTGTTTGTTTTATTTTTGAAGTGAGCCTAAAAGCCCCATCATACACACTAGCCATTTACAAACCCCTAAACCGTTCTCCTCCAGCTGCATCGCCATCTACCTTTCCCCAAACATGCCACTCTTCTTACCCTCCCTGCAGACCAACAGACTTTTTGCACAGCGATGGCAGTGCAAAGTTTCAATGAGACTGTACATAAAATGCAGAGTCGAATTTCAATTTTAAGAGACAAGCCAACTATGTATTTAAATGTGCTGCTGCTGTTGAATAATTGAGAATTTAAGGTACGAAAATTTTAAAAAAAGACAAAAAAAAAAAAAAAAAAAGAAAGAAACATTACTGGCTACATCAGATCAGCAATTCCCCGGTCAAAAGATTGTACATACACTCCCCAACATCCTTGTTGAAGCCTGTTTTTTTTTTTTTTCATTGTAAACAAAACTACAACACCCCTGGACCAGGACATGGACCCTGTAAAATGTTCCTGAACAGACTGTTAGAAAAGGAATATAAGGTCCTGGATGCCCAGAGTCTCCATCACTATGAAGTTTGGATTGTATAACCACTAGCAATCAAACCCCTGGCCTTATATTTTCTCAACTGTACATTGAACTGTTGTCAAGGAAAATGGCTAAAATATATATTTTGTTGTATTGCTAGTGTAAAATAAAAAAATCATGGGAAACCGTAAATATGAAGAAACCTTTTAATTGCAAAATTTAACGTTTGAGAGACTATTGTGTAGAAGTTGCACATATGTTATACAGTGTGTTTATGGTTCCAACAATTTATGGTAGTATGTTTGAACGTAAAGGAAGAAAAGAAAAGAAAGGAGGATTCAACAAATTACAAAGATGCATTATCACTTTTTTCCACTTGTGAACAGTGTTTTCTGCTTATTGAGTTCCATTGATATCGCCCATTGAAATATGTCTATTTGATTTTGCCAAAGTATCATTACTTTAGTAGAATGGGAATGCAAAAACCCAGTTAAAGTGATTTATGCATTGCACAGTTTTTTTGTGTAATTCTGAATGAAATAGATCTTTTTAGCAGTCATGGCAGAGTGATGGGCAAGCGCAAATGAAACTGACTTTTGACAATAAAGTTTCCTAAATGTAGTTCTTCCGCCTGGGTTTGGACATTTTATTTATTGAAATCTTTCCAAAAGATAAATGGGAAATGTGTGAATATTTTCCAGCACTGGTATACATGCTGTACTGTAGCTCATGTTTTCTATGTAAACATGTTACCAAGGGGCTCATCACTTAAGACTGATGTAAAGTTCAACACTTGTTTAACAAATAAAATAAATGTGAGATTTTTTGTCAAATGCCAGTTGCTTTTTAATGGTTTGTGTTTTTGGTACTATTTGAGAAAAAACAGGTTTCATTATTTTGCTATGGACAAAATACACTTTTGACTCAGGTTATAAGTAAGTCCCGAGCACCTTGAAAGGTAAATTGGTGAATTTGTTTTCTGGGGGATTTATTTGCCTTTTGTTCTGCTTTTTCTTCCTTCGCTGCAGAGTAGAGAGAGCTCATTTCACCGTTATGTGTTAGAGAAGCCAAATCTTTCCATGTGATTCAAAGATGAGAAACTCAGGTAGGAAAATTGCATTGTAAATGTTCCTCTGTGTGGTTGTAACACTAATAAAGGTTAAAAAAAATGACACTGGTTCACAGCATTGTCCACTTAGTATATTATTGAATGAGCACTAGTCCTGGCACCATTAAAAAGCCGTGCACTACAGGAATCTTCTAAGATGCACGTTGGAGTGGGAACGTGTCCGCGGACCTAACAAGGGGTCAATGTTACACTTGGCTGCGGTTGTAGAAATATATTACACATAATATGTCCGAGTATGACACATATTTGCTCTAATTAATGTCTGCTGCTGCTGAAACCCACAGTCAGTTCTTGTACGGTTTATGCCTCAGGTAATGCTAATTTACGAAGCATTATAATATAACACCAGTTGAGGCAGAGTGACAGCTCTCAGCAGGATAGCTGGAAATTGCACTGTTTACCATTTGGCATTGAAGGAAATGACTCAGAACTTAGCAAAAATGCACTTTATGTCAGAGCCAGTACACATAATGCTGTGTGGGCTGTGTGTTGTTTTGACTTTTTCCACAATTATGTGACATTTTGTGCAATTATCCGAGGCTACAAATTGTCATAGAAGAATTATGTTCTTTTTTTTTGTGATCTCTTGTACAGACCCCTTAAATGTCAGTTAGGAATCAAGTGTTGAGGTGATTGTTGACTGCTGAAAATGGCAGACATAATGATGTGCATAATAATAAGAGAATATTTTTTTGAGGAATCTTTTTTTAATAATTATAAATGTTAGACATTAGAAATGTTTTGTTAGACAGCATCACATTGTACTGTAAATTGTAACAAAAGTAATTATAAAGAGAGAAGTCACGCTAACAAATAACCTGAGAAGGCTCATCCCACACTTCCCTGATTCTTTGTGTACAGAACGGCGTGTTCAACTTTCATTTTGCTGCAGTCAACACTAAAACAATGTCTCATCCTCAAAAGTTATTCTAACCTAAGAGTTTGTCTTTGTTCATTGTTTTTGAGAACACAAAGTCACTTCTCATTTTATGTTTGTTTACCTGAAATAGAAAAGACAACTCTTCAGTGCGGGATTCTGTCCACACTGTAAAAGTCCACATTAACATAAATGTAGTAGGTAGCCGCTCTCCTCAAATACAGCCAAACAAATAATTGCCAACCCTTTCCTCACCTCTCTCTCTAACTGCAGTTTGTTTATCCTAACACAGTGACCTTAGATGTGAATAAACTTTGCTGGTAAGCAGGTTTATTTTTATTATTAAGGGCAGGGAAATATGATCTTGGATTGCCTATTTGTCCAACAGGGAATGTGGACTGGGCACCCCCTAGCTCCTTGCTTTGCGTGTGGCCCTCTCACCATGCAAGAGCCTCTCTAATTCCCCATCTTTTGCTTAGGGAGAGACTCGCCCTTTGTCAAACATTGATTCAGAAGTAGGCCAGGAGCCGAGGGGCTGAGAGCTCGGTTGCTCCCTCAGCGAGTCGGCCCCAGGAAGCTGAGGTAGAGAATACTGTCAGCAGAATCAGGGTGAAACTGCTAAAGACGGATGTGTTATTGACTAAATAGAGGCATGAGACTAATGTGTAACCAAACATGGATATTTATGATTGTTGAGTCAAAGGTAATTTTCAGGAAGGAATCCAAGGAATTTCCGTAGGATATGATGCAATTGTATGAAAGAGATTTTCCTTTTGATGAAAGATTTTATGTATGTGTGTGTATTTTTTCCAAATCCCAGAGTGTGCTGCAGGTCTCCCACGTGTGTCTGTGTCCTCTCTGGGATACAAAAAAACGGCACTTTTCCTGAAAGTACTCGGTATTTTGGTCACACAGAGATTTAATAAACATTTCATCAACTAATCCTCAGTTTAAGATCAACTTGAATTAAATAATAATTATGTGCATATCATTAGTACCTCCATGACTTTTGATTCGACATGCAACACTAACAAACAAAAAAATGAATTTATATGTATGGATATATATTTTGTAAGCCTCCAGCTCATTATTTCATCCAAACTTGTAGATAACTGGGGCCATTTTTGCAAGTCTACATCAATTTATTGTTGAAAGTTGAGTTTAAGAAGTTGCATTTCAAACCCTTTAGGGATTTCTGTGAGTTTATCAATAGCGGCTGCAATAGCAACTGCTGCAGTAACTCCTGTGAACGGAAAACACAGTGCCAATTATAGATGCCATCAACGAGGATGAAAGCGATTGTGTACAAGCAAAGGAAAACCTCTCAAGCCACAAACAGGAACTGGCAGCGCAAAAGTAACTTCCCAAAGTCTTGAAGTCAAAGGGGATCCTTTAACTGCTCACTCTTTTCTTCCCCCAGCCTCTTTTGTCCTGTCCTCAACTTCAAATGTGCAGATTTGCGGCCCATGGGCGACTTAGATCCGGTCCCGTCGAGGTGAAAAATCCAATTAACCTGCAGCTCCAGCTGCCTTCGTTATAATTCCCTCCCATAATTATGAAATTACCAGATGCAGGATTTCAAATGAAAAAAGGATGAGAGCGACTGGCTCAGAAAAAAAGATGAAATAAACCATTCCCTGCCAGTATACAGAGTTCCAATTTACCTCAAGGGGGAACAGCTAATTCTTATGACTGGGTTTGAAGGTGAGACCTGCAAAAGCCCTTGTAATCAGAATAAGAAATATCCTAACAAAAACATGAGGATGGTTGGATCTTGAAATAGCCCATTGAGATTAATGGATAGACTGGTGCATGGTACGACTTTAGACTTTTGAAGTGACAGCATAAATACACCATATAAGAATAGACTACTCATAGAATCGTGTCAAAAAACAGTGAGTGCTTTGGGATCTCTGGTGTTACACGCTTTTACCTCTGGTGGTACGTGAGTGTTAACACCCTACAGCTAGATAATAAGCAGGTACAGTATATGACCATGGTTGAGTTAAACTATTTAAACAGTGACAAAAATGAATGAGGTTTGATGCATTATTTGCTCATCCTTTTAAAAGTAATTATGAATGTTGCTTCAGCCTTTAAGCTTAAGTATTGAAAAAATAAGCCCACAAAATAGCGCACACCACACGACACCCATTCATACACAGACTGTTATATTTTTTCAAAGAGTGACTGTGTCTTGCCCGTAGTGCAGACCCTTTCATCTCAAAACTCAATGAGTTGAGCCATAGGCTGACTAACCCTGAGCTACTGTAGCACACAAAAGTCACTGATTCCTCTACTATTAATTCAGGGTTGGCAAACACGAAAAGGATCTATTTAAATCACCCCGTAAGACAAACACATACACACAGAGAATTCAGAGACTTGCACAGCTCGTCTTTTATTTTTAGATCAAATAATTAGTCAGAATTAATCTTTTAAATTCTCCCCTTCTGTCTAATATTTAAGGACGCATTATGTCAGGAATAGTTCTGACTAATGCTTGCAGTACATTACACATCACAAACACACAATGGCATTAAATAAATAGTATAACACAATTTTCTTATGTAACGGAATGTGTTATCACAGTGTTTCTCAGTAAACAGGGACAATACATTCACAGTTCCTTCGCAGCAGAAAGACTTTGTCTCATCAGTAAATCTAACATTCGTCTGATAAACTCATTGGCACTTGCTGGAGGGAAGCCTCGAGCAATAACTACGGGATCTCCTGCCGTGTACAAGCTTCTGCGGGCCAATATAGATAACTCCCACTCACACCACACGTACTGTATGCTGAGAGTCATGCAAACTAATCCATTATGCTGCTGTACCACACCAACATCTCTATTCATCATTCAGCGAGAAGAGAGGGAACATGTAACAACCTAATGGCCGCTCACCTACACCATTTGCTTCTTAAGGGTAACTACTTCCATTTCTACTCTCAAGGCTTTGTTATTGTAATAAGGAGGTTCGGAAATATGAGAAAACACATTTTTACTCTTAAATTGGAGCTGGTCAGCAGTCTGTGATAGCTACTTTGTACAGCACCTCACCACACAAATAGAAGTGTGATACTTTCTTGTAAGATATGATCTTCTTTCCAGCTTCAGAATATATGAAATGTAAGAGGGACTGTCCTGTACTGTAGGTGACAAATCACAGCCTCAGTAATCAATTTGCATCCATGAGCAGCCATTTATGCTATGCTAAGAAGCTTTGAGCAATTGGTCTAAAAGCCTTCATAAGAGCAGGTATGAATATTATGTGACTGAAGGAACCTACTATAGCTACTGTAGAGTTCTGACTACCAGCTATTGCACGCCATTTGGTTTGTCCTCAGAGATGGGAGGAAAAAAGTCCTAGCTTGAAGGTCACTTTCTACATTCAAAGCATCAGGGAAACACTTCATGCTCTCTACAGTACATCTTGTCAAAGCTTTAACCAAATAAAAGAGAATTAATAACATGTAAAACCTGCTCATATACTCCAGGAACAAATCATAAATTATTTGAAGCTCAAAAGTATTTTTATTTCCATGTAGAACTCTGCATGTCAGTGCAACATAAGACTAATGAAAATAAATGTAAGGGAATCTATATGTAAATATATGCCTTAGAGTTCATGTTTAAGGTGATTAAGGCATCAAGATGTAGTGATTTGACTTTGGTCATCAAAACACCTTACCTGGAAACTGCAGTCATTTGCAGTGGGACATAAATGGGATCCATAAAGCAGACGATGGGTCCAGTATTGTGTTTATAATTGATAAGTAGAGGGAAAACAGTTGTAACCTTGAGTGTAGGTGTGCATTGCAACTGAATATTGATTCAGAGTTTCCTTGCTGGTGGCGAAGGTGCAAGGAGCCTATGAAGACAAGATATAAAATATATTATGAATGTCTCTGTTGGACTGTAGTTTCTCATTAAGATTCAGAGGGGCCTTTGCAGAAGAACCTTGTCATGCTAATCCTGGCCAAGTGGTCCCACAGGGTCCCGGCAACTGTGAGCGAGCATACATCTCGAAGAACATTTTTTTTGTCTGTGATCTTTGTCATATTACTTTCATTGCCTTTGTGTTGTCATTGCCCTATTTGTATAGTAGTTTGTCTTAGTCAAATAATTGGTTAAGACACCAAAATGCACAGCTTGCTCCACTTCTCAGTTAAGAGAAAGGATTTTCCTTATGAGCACTTGTTCTTTTTTAAATTAAGCAATGACTCAACACGTGTTCGAATGTTCAAACAGCTCCTCTTGTTTATGAAATAATTTGGGCTCAGGTCACCTTTGTTATTAATGAATAATCATCTAGTTCACATGCTCAAATGCAATTATACTTCTGCCCAAAGCAATGAAACAGGGACAGATGAACCCATCTGAGGAAACTAAGAGAGAAATACACAGTATGCAGCATAATTTAATGTCTACTGAACTGCAGGTCAGTTTCAATATAGTATGAGTGAAGTGTTGTGAGATCTAATCCGATTTCATTTTATTAAAATGAGAATGTATTTCAAGGAATCAATTGCACTTTTTTTGATTCATATCAACAGTTTATTTCACCCATGGCCAGCAGCACCAGCGCACAGCGACACTTTGTTGGCTGACTATTTGGGAATATATATTCGATTGAAGGTCTGCAAATTTGATTTGGAAGAAATATGGAATAAAGAAGCAACTTCAAATAAGGATTAAATGCTGAACATGAACTGCATCACCGTAAAGATGAATGTTCCTGTACTCTTATAAATCCAAGCGTCTTCCTAAATATGATGGTGTTTAAAAGAATGCTGTAAAACCTTATTTTAGAAGTGGTATGATGGTGCTTCAGAGGAGTATGATAGTGCAGCGCCATTGTTTCATTCTTAGAGGAAAGCCCTGAAATCAATCCACAGTAAATTTCTTAGCTGATGAAATTACTGGCATGACCTTTAAAGCTTCCTCTTTAAACTTTTTATGTCTGATGTCTTACAAATGACAATAAGATGTCTTGCCAATCATGTAAATTACATCTCAGATTCAATGGATCACATTGCAGATATTGAAGGGGGGAAAGCATTATGTTGACTGAAATAGGGAGGACAAGCAATTAATGATATCTGAGCTGGGGTTTCGTATCTCCTGCAATCAAAAATAGATTTAAATGATCAGATGGTCTAATGTCAGGCATGCTTCCGCCTTCCCAGCCATTTCTCTGTTAATACAGAAGGGTAAATTGCTTCGAGCTTATTTGTGATAATCATAGTATTGACACTCAGTGCTATGAATGGTGCCTATTACATGTTCTAGCAGAAGCCCTGGAAATAGACTTTTAATTTGAATGTATTTCAATAACGTTGAGTGTAATGGATTATGGTGGCACTGCCGCCTGATTGATTAGTTTCACCCTTTATGTTTAGCACAAGTCTGGACTCCACTGCAGATGTCCTTCCTGTGATAGCATTTTAATGACAGACTGTGGTATGACTTTGCAATTCAATGCATAAGCCTACAGTGCAGCACAATCATTATGGTAAATGCTCATTGTGCCGTCTGTCTTGTGGGGACCTACAATATTTCCTCCCTGTACATGCACTATTGCATTAAAGCAGAGCCAGGGGGATCCCAGCAGATGTTGAATGGTTGTTTTGTGTTGAGTACATCGGGGGCTTTTCAGCTTGAAGGTGATATCAAGTAGGAGCCACATTACGACTCACTTTGATGTTATAGCTTACAGATGTGGCTGGCAGATCAGTGAAATTAGATCTTGGTAGATATGTAGAAAGAGGGTGACCATATTTTTCTGTGTTTTAATTTCTTTTGCTTTAATGCAACCTGGGAGGCACTGAGTTTGAAATTAAACATTCATATCAAAATTGTAGGTCGTTTTAAAGGGGTTAATTGGGTAGGGCATGAACAAAGCATAAAGAGAAGACTAACAAACAGCTTTCTAGCTCAGTAGACATGCAGGGTTAAGCGCCTACATTCCAGAGGCCACCCAGGCCAAAAAACAGATGCTGTCACTGCCCACACTGAAAAATATGACTGATGGGCATAGACTGTTTACAGGCAAATCTAAACTGTGCTTTAAATGGGGATAATTTCATAACATAAGTTGCTGACACCACATTGAGATTTGGTCTGGTTTGGAAAATGTAAGCCACTTACATTTGTATTCACAGTGCAGCGCCAGTATCTGCAGGGTCTGTCTTTATGTGGCCAGTGTGCCAGCAGCATTGGAGGACAACCAGATGCAGAGAATCACGAATTGAACTCAGGCCACAGCCAAAGTATCAACATGTGTCATCTGGATAGAAGTGTCAATTTAAGTGTCCCGCCTGCAATGTGCTGTGCCTTGAGCTGCTCTTCTTGCATTAATTTCCTGTTGTCTGAGTTCAAAGTGTTTGTCACCCGGTGTCATTCACATTGCCGGTTTTTCTCTCACTGCTCAGGGACCTCGTCGCAGTTGCAGGAAATGTTGTTTTCCCTTAACAGTACACTGGGTCACTTGGTCGATAGTGGCAGAGGTCCGCTGGGGTCAGGGCTGCTGACAGGGGTGCCCACTGTTGCCACTGCATGATAAAATGCTCAGAGGATTTACAGCCAGGCTCTGAAAGCACCCAGAGGACGGAAAGATGTAGAGACAGATGAGTGAGGGAGGAGGTAAAAAGCAGTCAAGTCTAACAGCATTTTTTTCTCTCTCTTTGCTGTGATCAATACATAATGACCAAGTGAAAGCGCTAGGCTGGTGGACAAACTAGCCGGCTGTACAAAACAAAGGTCCACTTGATTAAAACAGCACTGCAGATTAACTAGACCCTCTGTACATATTTGCTCAGAGGCATTAATCAACAGTGGATAGACTACTCTGAATAATAAGCAAGGTGATTATAAAGCATTGAAATGCGGCTCTTGTTCGTGATTCTTGGCATGAGCTGGTTTACAAGCCACTTGTTGGTTGAAAGTGATATAACAACACCAATTGCGAAACACAATAGTAAATCAGTGAGCAATCAGCGTGTTTTATTTACGTTAAATTTTGCACCTTGCACAAAAACATGATTTGATTAATGGCTTCATTTAGCATCTGTGAGAAATCAGAGATCGCTCAAAAAATGAAGCTAACGAGCAACATGTTAGTATTTGTTTCTGTGTGGGCTGAATTTTAACTAAATATGTTCAAATTACTGTGCGATTCACTTTGATTTTTGATTTTTATTTTAACAAATGAATCTTAAGTGTGCTACTGAATTTCATACCAATATCTCAGATCCAGAGGATTTTGACAGAATATTTTAGCAGCATCACATCTGCCCCGCAAAATATGATTATATATAATACTATAATATATGATTACTTATTTACAAAATATGCTATTTTCTTAAGTATTCATTGTACAAATACCTGACATTACTGATAAATAGTAATGTCAGGTATCTGCTGTTATTGTTCAGTCTAATAAAAGTAGTATACAGTCAGTATTATGGATTACTTTATGTTAACCTTTACCCAACAGCTGTCCCCACACCTCATTTTATCTTTTAATGCCTGATGCAAGCTGATTCACAGCAGAGCAAACAAACATAAATAAGTAAGTAAATAAAAACTCTGTCTGACAGTAGACTCCAAACAGTTTAGTGTACTTTTGTACAGAAGCACAGACCTGCCAAGAAAAAGCATTGACTTGTAATATCTATATAATTGGCACTGATTTGTAATCTGACACCTTTCAGTGCTAGTTGCTATTTGACAATAGGCATGATAATGAAAAGGTATCATTTTAGCACATCCTGTAATTAACCTCATGAATATATATTGGTTTGTTAGTTTTTCCAGCATCTTAGATTTTCACCTCTGCATCTAATCAACACCCTCAGCAGCAACTCAATGTTATTAAGCCACAACCCAGTAAAAAAGAAACTGCTGACTTATCCTTTCGGAGTAAGACCACGTTTCTCTGCATACAAAAAAGACTTTTTATAACGAGTAAGCCAAATCTCTCAAGATAAAGTTGACGAACTGAAACAGTGTCATTCTTAAAGTTCTTCGACGCCTCATACTGACTGACAATGATCGTTTAAAATCCGCCTCACAGGATTGCAGTGCTCCAAGTAATGGAGATAAGTACTAATTGGGGTCATATACTCCATGCTTAATTCCCCAGCCTTTACAATATCATGTACGGTATCATGAGTCTGCTCCGATTCAATCTGGAGAATCCATTACATCATTTTGAAAAAGTTGACAGTAGTCAATTAATATTAGAACAGCCGTGCTGTGTGTTAGCCACTTGTCCGTCTTAGTATTAGCAGGGATTAAGAAATTAATCTTGTCACAGTGCAGGCAGGTGGCAGGGTGCTCCCACAACTCATTCCTACGAATTTTCAACTGGTCATAGTGGATTAAAAGAAAAGTTGCACAATACAGACCTAATTCAGTGTTTCATTGTGTACTTGGCACAGAACCTTTTCTATACCCTGTCTTTTCCTGTGACGTACAAAAATGTATGATGAATATTTAGCTTAGACAAAAGGGACAAAAGTTTCCATGTTGGAGTGAGCACTCACTCGTTGTGGTTGTGGAAACTCCTTGTATTTTATTTCATACATTTCAAGTCGACATTTCTGGTGGGTGGAGAATTATCAATAGCTGGCACCGTAACAATGTTCTGACCAACGGGGGCAAATATATACAACATCTCAACTGTACGAGATTAATGCAGAGGCTGATTAATATGACTAGTTGTTCCCATGAGGGTTAAAAATGTCAAACTTGGCCGTGTGTGTGTTTTCCTGCTCTGTCTTTGTGAAGACCAATGAGTTTGAAACTAACAGAGTGAGAACATTTTGTGTTAGCGCAGCCAAAATATCCTCACTTTGCATTTCTCAAGGCGAGGGGAATTTTGTGCTCAAACTTTTTTTTTTTTTGGAAAAACATTATTCTGTACTTTGTGATTTCACTCTGTGATTTTGTTTTTGTGAGTTTATTGGTTCCTCAAATGTAAACAATAGAGTGTTTTTGGCTATGAATGATTTCTCTATGGATTCTGATTCTATGTTGATGCTCATTGCTCATTGATTTGACTCACCTGCTTGGTACCATATAGCAGCTTTTTGTCCTGAAGAAAGAAAGTTAGCTGAAAAGTTGAATCCTAAGCTTGAAACAGCTGTAAAAAAACAGAGTTTTAATCAGCAGTTCTCTCCCTTCATTACAATATCTGTATACAAGAAGACATATGCATTCTGCTTTAATTCTTCATTAAATTCTCAATTTTGTATTTTGTATCAACTTCTGTCAGTTAAATTTCACATTTAGGTTTCCTATGGCAGTATTCAATGTTAATACTTGCAGATAGTTTCTCTTGTTCCATATTTATACTCAGAAGTGCTACTCACACTAAACCAAAGCATCTTTTGTTTCTCCACTCTAGTATCAGTTTTCTTTAGATTTGGTGCTTCAGCTGCCCCGGGTAACTCCTCTGGGTCCATCTCTGCCCTCTCAGTGTCCAAAACCTCCATATTTTCCTTGGTGTCTTTCGATCAATGTCTCATCATGTTATCATAGACTTATGTGGATACAGCTCCAGCTCCAAGAAAGCACCTCTCTTGTCATAAGGTGTAGAAGCAGAATATAAAATAAACCAGGGTGGGGATGAGATCTGGTCAAGAAGTTTGGAGTAATAAAAGTGTTTCATGATAAAAGAAAGATTTTTTATTGATAGAGAACTTAGTGACTTCATAGTTTCGCTTTAAAGGCTGAGTTTGGTGGTATTCTATATTTCATGTCTATATATAAAGATTTCTTATTAACAAATCCCATGTCAAGATCCAAACCAAAAATGAACTGATCCTGCTAACAAAAATGTATCCAAATCCTAACAGAGTACAGCTTATTTCTCTGTCTTTGTTGTCCAAAAACTATTAAAAACACATCAGTGAGGCACAACATTACGCTGTGTGACAAGTTCCTTCATTATGATGAACATGAGAGCTGTAGTTCACCGAGTCAATCCCACATATACAGCCCTGCTGTCATAAATACTCTCTAGACCACAAACGCTCTATTTACTCCTGTCAGAGACACTAAAAACTACAGCGTTACACTGTTGGAAATTAACTTTAAAAGATTAAAGAAAATGTATTCATGACTTGTTTTTAAAGATTTATGTCTTCAATGAGAAGAAATGGGTTTGAGTGTGAGTGCCACAGACAGACTGGGGAAGTTCAGAAGTTTGGAGAGATAGTACAAACGTTGTATTGTTGGTTAGGATTTGTTGACAATAGAGAACAAATATAGAAAATCGCCAGCCGTATTTCTTTAAGGTGTGTATACTAGATTCAGACAAGCTGCTTTTATTAACTTAAAAAGACATCCAGGCTAATCATACCATTCGACATACCTTCAAAATGTTCACAAGGACATAAGAAGATCAACAATTATTTGTCTTTTCTTCTGTATTACACTGTTACACTGGCAGAAGCCAATCCAAGCACAACACAAGCGAAACCAAACTGTTTAAAAGTCACGAGAAAGTCGCTGATGATTAAAGGATGTGATTTGTTGTTTACACTGTATTTCAGCTGCAAATGTCTGCAGAATATGGCCAGTCCTCATAAGCATATTAATAAAAACCTGCGTGTGTGTATGTGTGACTGTGTTTGGACACAGATGAGCGGGGAGGATCAGGTCACTGTGAACCCACAGAGGAATGTGAGGAGAGGAGAGGGGGGAGGCTAATGTGGAACTGAAGTGTCATTGTGTTTCACCTTCATTAGCCAGAGTCACCACACGTTCTCACCTGGCCTTAGTGTAGTTAACCATCTCAGCTGCTGTCTTGCAAAATGACAAAGTGAAGTAAATGGAGGGGGAAACAGGGTGACACTCGCCTTGGGAGGGAGTGACTGGTGAATATCGTCCCTCATCATTCATTTATTAGCCATTTCATCACTGCTGTCACAGAGTGGAAAAAAAACTGTACTAACTTTGGTTCTTTGAGTTTTTGTGCTCTGATTATGACTCGGGGATTAAGGTCACAGTGTACTTCCTGCAGTGAAATATTTGTTGAAATCCTAAAGCAGCACAATATGGTATGGTTGGTTGGGTTATAGTGGTTAACAATGTCCCCTCACAAACATCCAGGGTTTGAATATTTACATATTTCAAATTGAATTTCTTTTATGTCAACTCATGAAGTCCTGGAGCTTGTAGGTTTGACTGATGAATGTGTGGCCCTCCGATGGACTGGCAAATGGTCCAAGATGTTTTCTTCTATTTTGGCTCATCATGGATTGACAGTGATGCTCTATGGATAAACCGTGAACAGACATAAGCAGATAGAGAAAATGTACGAATGGAAAGATGGTTGTCTTTACTTTCTGCTCAGTTTTTTTTTCTGCAGACACTTTTTCTTCAAGATCAATC
The DNA here is from genome assembly GCA_033000465.1 of Sciaenops ocellatus. Lineage (NCBI taxonomy): Eukaryota > Metazoa > Chordata > Actinopteri > Sciaenidae > Sciaenops > Sciaenops ocellatus. The sequence continues at coordinate 17,317,690 of CP136882.1, read as the reverse complement.
AAAAAGATTCTCAAATGTCCTTGTAATCTTTGCGCTACAACTCCTGATGTTCTAAGTTTCTGTTTCTTGTTTGAGTATTTCCTAGTCTGCCGTTAGACAGCGGACCATGACATGGAGGCTATCATAGGAAACATATTGCACTGTTAGTGTGCATCAATACTGAGCTAGTGGAACCCAAAATCCAAAATTAGATTCCAAAAGGGACATGACAGAAATAGTTTGTTTTTTTTTTCAATTTCAAACAACATGAAAAAGAAAACTAGAGCATTCAGTCCTCATCTACCCTGTCAGCTGCCCAATAAAGGCAAAAAAGTGAAATTAACTATTAGTTATGATAGTATGGTATGGTATGGTATGGTATGGTCTATAAGCATGATGAGACTTGTACTCCAGTGGAAGGTGTTCATTAACTGTACTGTCTCTCTGTGACCTGTTGCCCTCCATAAATTGTGTTATTGTCTTTTATTTAATGCAAGATGGAAGAAACTAGCAAGCCGTGCTGAATGTGAAAACAAACCATTTTACAATATTTAAAGTCACCTGTTTGCTGTTGTTTTTCAAGTGAGGCTGCAAAGGAATCAGATTTACGTTTTACAACATATTGATCTGAACAAACAAAGTGTTCTTGCTCTGTATTTGTTTTTTTTAAAAAACAGAGGGATGTGCATTTTGTACTTTCTAAACCCTGCATTCAACTTTTTGAAGCTAGTCTTTCATCTGCCACCAGCTTGTGGTAAGCTATCAAGCCAATGTGTCTATTTGGAAATATGCTGTTTTCTAAAAATACCATCATTATTACAATTTGTCACTTCATGACACATGGATATTTGAGAAATATGAAGCTGTCAAAACATCCAGTGCATTTTGGTAACTGACCAATATCAAGATGCTAAAATCTCTTCAAGACAAGACACAAGGTAAAATCAACTCTGAAGAGGGTTTTACGCACAAGAAAAACAATAACAATTAAAATCCTATAAGATAAACATAAAGACAATATGAATGAGATCAATGACTGAGACAATTGACTACACAAGACTGAAACAAGCAAATACAACAACGATAAAACATGCATCAAGTCATTGAGTTGACATTGAGATCCACAGCGACATGTTTAATGATGAGTCCCAGCTTTTTCCTTTTTGTACATTTATTTATCCTTTTTTTTCATGGCAAAGCGTTTTATTGCTGCAGCTGTTGTTTTCCAAGTCATTTGTATTAAGGAATGAGGAAGCATCCTCTCCCATCATTGGAAACACTGACACCGCTGTGATTTATAATCCCTGTGAATAATTTGCAAAACATTCAATCTCTCTGTCTGTACGAGATAGACTGATATAAACCTCCTCATTTAAGACGACCCGTGGGATGTTTAGAACAGAATCTCTTTCAACGTGGTCGCTGTAGGCTGAAAGCACGGTCGGCTGCTCTGGACTTGTTAGAGCATTGTCATTAGCTGTTAACTTTATTTGGGGAAAAAAATAAGCCTTTCTGGTGGTAAAGTTATGTTTCCACAGTTGTACAAGTAAGGGCCTTTTTGGCTTTATTCAGTGCTATGCATCATGAAACTGTAATAGGAAGTGTATTTCAAAATGACATGGAAATGTTTGTGTGGACAGATATGCAGACCTCGTCCTCAAGCTGCTGGGTATGTTTTTCTTTATTTGCATTGCCGCATAGATAAATCACTTGACACCTTTATAGTTTGTGCTATGGACTACAGAGAATTGCTTTTTCTGGAGGAATGCAGTACCTTTGTGTACATAACCGTGTGCTAGTCGATTTATCATCAGACAGTAATTTAAGTAATTAGGGCAGTGATAAATCTAAATTTTTAAAAAACGGTTCAGGGACAATTGCGCTGTTGAATAGCAGTTCAAGTAGTGTTTTATACAAAGTACAGCAGTATCCGCAGGGCGTAAACGCTATTTATCTTTAGCCTTTTAGCTTTTTTTATCAGGTTTCAGGTGTGGTAATGCCACCATTAGAAAGAAAAATCTAGCTTTGCATAGCGTCCACCTTTATTTCACTTTCATAGCACATTTATTTGTGTCTCTTTATGTCCCTTTATGTTCAAGCAAATGAGTAAATAGTTTGTTTACTACACCAGAAAAGGATAGCAGACCAGCTCATGGGTTGTATTAAATGTGCCCTTTTTTCCTACCATATATTTTGGAGGCAATTCCTCGATACAACAGTCCCGATCTCCTCTGAGGCGTGCCCCAGATGAAACAAAGCATACACCTCAATAGGTCTCCATGGGACTGGCGGCTATCTGACTGGCTCTTGGAAGATTGACAAGTGAGCATTATTTTTCACAGGAAAGTGGCAGGCAGTCCCTTATGTGATATGGAGGCATGTGGAGGGCTGCTCTCTATCTTTCTCTCCGTGTGTCTTTCTTCTTTCTTTTTTTTAACACCTCTGCTATTCAAGCAGGCCTCTGAGCATTTAAATGATCAGAATTCTGCAACATGGCTGTCTGCCCCCGCGCTGTCAAATTTGGACGGATATGTTTCAGCAAGTGAGAGAGGTAGACACGGACGATACACGTATCACTACACAGACCCTTACGCACACACACATTTGCCCACAAGTCCAGCGTCGCTTCTCCAGACAGGCAAACGCCTCTCGGCGTACCCGGGAGTTGAGCCGGTCAGAAAAGTGGAAAAATGTGCTCCTCAGTGGAGATGCAGTCAGTCAGACAGCTGTCCAAAACCAGCAGCTATCTGTTCAGTTAGAGACTAGAGGGCAAAAGGCCAGAGTCTTTTTATTCAACTCTCACTCAGTCATCAACTATAAAATCTGAAGTGAAGAGCCTCTTATCTTTCAGTGTTTCACAGAGCACTTAAATATCCCTCAGTGTTTTTATTTTTTATTTTTTACGTAATGATATTAAAATAATATTCACTTCGAGATTTAAAATTACTATGTTTGAGGATAGCAGACCAAAACATAAAAATTATGTTGTTCTTTAAGAACATATGTGACTATACCCAAAATGAAATGGTCAATTGTATCTTCAAACACAAATGTCAAATTATACACTGCAGACATATGACACTAAACAACACAAATATGTACATGGATCTTAACTGGTACCATTTGGATATTGCTGAGCACAGATGTCACTGTCAACACAGACTGATTAAAGCCGATAAGAAAATAAATAAGCCACAGGCAGTCATTGTTATTGACAACACCATAGTGTGCCTCTAGTGAGCCAGAGCTTGCCAATTTTCAGGAAAAAAAGCACAATTTAGTCAGTGAGGCTAGATCTGTCTACGTGCCTGCCTGCTGGCACTGAGGGGAATATGGCTTCCTCCCGTGCTCTTATCGCTCGTCATTTGAATAAAACATGTTTATGTTACTATGCTAAATAGCGGCATGCTCAGGAACTCATTTTAAGTGGTGATGATCTGTCTAGATTTAGAGCAAATAAGAGACTTGTGGAAAATTAACACTGACAGAGAGCTGGACCATGACAATGGTTCGGCACAGACATGTCACGGCTGCAGAGGCAGGTGTCACCTTTCAACATTTAACCATTTTAAGTGATGTGACTAAACAGGGCACACTGCAAGTATCCTTTTATTTTAAAGTGAATTTAATGAAACGTGGCACAATAAACAAATTCTGAGAGGCACGCTAGTGTCACAAGCAACTGATTTCATTTAGGGAGTCAATAAGTCCTGTTTTCTCAAGTCACACAGAGGAACAGAGAATGGCACAGAAGAGCTGAGAATGACTGCATCTAGCTGCCTGCTCCTATATACATCAGTCTGAACAGAAATGCCTTGTGAAAAGTAGATACGCTCAGTGAGTGCTGGGCTGCTGCCAGCATTGATCGATCTGGAAATGTTATCATTTGGGTGATTTATCTGGAGGCAGCTATTTTTGTCTGTATTTTTTAAATTATTATTCTAATACCTTAATGAAATCTGGAACATCTTTCATATCTTGCCTGACTGAATTGAATTTTGGCAAATGTAACACTGACCTGAGATAGTAGAGTGCATTTCAGTTCATTAGTAAGTCATTTTAAATTGTATCTCATGCATATTAATCATGATTAGCATATCTAAAATACTGTAGTGGATTTTTTTTTTTTTTTTTGGCTGCGAATCTGATGGCAGGGAGCAGTGCCACGCTTAAATTTGCTCCAAATGTGAGGCAGGTTTTAAGCTGACCCTGTCACCTCGATGGGATGTTAATAAACTGCCACGGAGCAATCTTTCCATATCTAGACGTGAAGCTTTTGCTGGTCAGCAGAACATGTGTCTGCTTAGGCTGAGAAATGTCAGAACCTGCCTTCCTTGCTCCTTGCAAACAGACTGGAAAAAATTGACATATTGGTCACAAATAGTTTCATCTGGCGGGGAAATCCAATATCCCCAGGATATCTCTGGGAATCATCCGTTTCACCGTGTGCATGGGGTTTTGAAGAGACCTTAGAGTCCTGAAGCAGGATATGTAAGCATTATGATGGCTATGATACACAACATTGACATTCTGAAAACACCCTGTTCTTTGGATTTTCACAGGGGTGGAATTGAACAAATCAAATATACTGTATCTAGACAATGATCTAAATCCTCAGAGCCCTTTTCAAACTATTTGGATATTAGATGCATCGCTAACTTTCTGCAGAAGTGCCTCCACATGTCATGCTGTTGACTTTGACCCTGCTGAATCTGTCTGAAGGGATAGATTGAGTTTCATTTGGTGTAAAAGTTCAATTTTGCGGGTGAAGTGTGTTCTCTTCTGAAGTTTGGAAGTTAAAATCACACCATGTTAATGGCTCTGTATTTGTTAGACTTAAATAAACATGGAATACATTTTTATGCATAAGGCTAATGCAACCAAGTGTTAGGTTTCAGATGCATCGTAATGACTGTTGGCAGGGTTGAGGGTAGGGAACAGCTGTAGACTCCCCATGTGTGCCCAACTAGGAAGCAAAGTATGTGTGTGGGAAATATATGCAAACACGAACAATCCTTTCAATGCCGCCTGGCAAAGACGTCCTTCACAGAGCCTAATTCACAGATAGCCCACAAAGGAAGCAAGGTCTGACATGACTAATCTCCTAATTCTCTGACAAACAGATAATGTGTGGCACATAGAAGAAGAAGGAGGATGCAGTACAAAGGCACTCCAATAGCTCTAGTGTTATATATGAAAACTATAACTGTCTTTTTTTTATTGTAGTGAAAGGCTAAATGCCATTCAAGGCCACATTGGTCTATCCAAGATGCAACAAAACATATTTGGACAAGGTTACCAAAAATAGTGTTGTCCACAGATGTAACTCCACGTGCAACACTGAGGGAAGCAGCAGCTGCGATGAGACTGCTAAATTTGGGGAAAATAGCAAAGACCTCAATCCATAAAAAGTGCTGTTTTTTAACACTTTCTTCAAGACTCTCTACACTGCATACTTCCTTGTTAGAAGAAGATCAAAGACTTGCTGCTAATTAATATTATGTTCAGGAGTGTACTTTACCTGGATGAAAGGCTTTATGATTAGGAATTATCCTTGTTTCATGTGGTGGAGGGATGGAGTTACATTCAAAACATGTTGACAGCTATGTTCAGTGGTAGAAAAAAAACACGTTTTTGTGCTTAAGGGGGTCATTTGAAGGTAAAAAAAAAAAGTAGAACTGCATTTAAAATCATTGCATCATGAGTTAAGTGTGACTGAGAAGTGCTTCTTTTGCGTAAACTATCTGAAGTTACAGTTTATTAGGTAAGCTAGAAGCTTTGCTCTAAGGACTGCAGTGTCAGTTTGTCAGATGGTCCATCATTTTTGACATTCATGGTCTCCAGAGGACACTGACTTTGATGCATTGACTTTTCTTCAAGCACCATCATGAGGCTGACATTTGTGATGTCAAGTGAAATGTCTCGACAAATATTGGATGGATTTGCATGCAATAGAAAGATATGATTTTGCTCCCTTTAGGATTACTTGAGGATGATCGTTCAGTTTCCATGATCAAGTTCAAACTTTATTTGTCAAACACTTTAGTTTATGACCAAATACCTGCATAAATTGTCAAATGTTAGCATGTTAGTATGCTTATATGCTAAATGAATGTGGTTAATGTGGTAAACATCAGCATGTTAGCAGTACAGCCTTGCAGAGCTGCTAGAATGGTTGTAAACTCATAAGCTGTGTCCCAACTCCCTCTTACATACTTATCTTCATATTGTACTGTTTTAGCAGTTAGCTACAACAAATTTACACTTTTGTACCAACAGGAAATGATGCAATATGTGTGATGCTAGATGTACCTGCTTACAGTCAGTATGTAGTATGAATTTGGGCGGCAGCAATATTCTTGTTAGCATTTCCAGAAGCTCTTATTTTGAGTGTCTTCCAGCCGGTGAAGAGGTGCCATAAGGAATTTGGTCCTCAAGGACATATGGAAATTGATGGACATAATGACTCTTCTCTTCTAGAGAGCTTTCAGTTGCAGGAGAGTCTCTCTAACCATCAGCCCACGCTGTCACACACAAAGCTACTGTACAGTATATGTACAATGTCAACAAGCGCACATGCAAAAAGAAAAAATATGAAAGATTGCACAGCCTGTGCAGCAGGTGACTTTCCTGCATGTCATTAGGCCATGCGGAAGACGTCTTTATACAAAAATATGCTGTAGGGAGACGCACATTCATCACCCTGACTGTGTTATCATCTGAGTCATGCGCTCATATGCTGTAAGACTGTACCGCACAGAAGCAGCAGGGAGAGAAAAACATCTTCAATTTACAGCTGTGCATCTCCCCTGCTGCGTTTGCATGTACAGCATCAATCCATTCACAGTAGGAAAATATTACGCAGTCAACACACAGCGAAACAGAGAAACAAACATGCTCAATATACATATCAGAGATTTCATCCAGTCCCTAATGGAGCTATAGCTTCCCGGCTCTTGGTCTCCCCCTTTCTTCTTTCTTGTTCTGTCTTTCTTTCTTTCTTTCTTTTCATGTCTTTCTTCCCATATGTGATATGTCAAAGTCTTATTTCCATGTCCTGGCACCACTTATACTCAAGGCAAACACAGGGCGGTATGTGTTGATGATTGTCAGCAGTGGCCATTTATCATCTGTCAAGCTTCTGTCCTCTGAGGAGGTAAATACACCCAGTGAATTATGGTTGTTTTAGTCTGCAGGCAGAATCCCACATGACAGCCAGCAGAAGGCCGTGACAAAATCGTTTATGAGGAAATAGTTTATCATGGCCATGGTAAACATTGTCCATCACACATGAGAAGAGCAATGGATCTAAGACTTTGACGGGGAGGAACTTGAATAGGAGACATTTGGGAGCTGGAGTGGAGGCATGAAAGATGTAATTCAATGTGATGGAGAAAAACACAACATAATCATCATGTTTTTGTTGTGTCTCATTTGTTCAGTGTTGGATCCATCCATGTGTGTGAATATTGGTGTATCTGTCTTGAAAATAGGGACGGAGTACGGTAGGGATTATAATTCATATCAAACTCAAAGCTGTGTTTTCCTCGTCAAAGGGAGAACTGTCTGTGCAGCTTCAGTATGCCTGGAGCTTTCACTTTTATTGTCTTAGATTTAGTTTTTTTCTATTCAATTTATTGGTTGAATTACCCGTGTAATTCTTGCAGTGGTATTCCATTCCTTTACTTAAGTATAAGTAGAAACACTCTATCTCTATTCAAAATTGTACTTAAGTAAAAGTACAGAAGTAGTCTAAATAAATAATAGTTTATTTTCAACCCCACATTTTTTAGTGTGTATGTACGTTGATGTTCAAAACTTCAACAGTGTGTATGTGATTTACATCAACATAGTCACATCTTTAGCAGCTTATATCATGAATAGAGAAGAAAGTATTTCTAGTTGAGAAGCAGAAACCTGAACAATGATCCACTCTGTTTCTCACAGTCGTTTAAGCCACATTCCTGGAGGAAAGTCTTTGATTGGTTCAGCCAGATGGACGGCGTATTGAAAAACAGGGGAGTGTGGGGGCACAGGGGCCAGTTCCACACCTCATCCAGTGAAGTGGGCCAATCATTAACAGGTTTGACCCCTCTTTTCCTGACTGTAAGGCAAAGTTTTGGCCGGTGCTGCATTTCTCTAAGAGCCCTGAGGCGATCCCAGCAAAACGGCCCCTAACATATGGAGGGATGTATGTGCCTGAAAGCAGAAAGAGTTTTAAAAATGGCAAGACTTTTCTAAAAGCATTAAATGATGTGAGGTGCGGTTAACAATGGCACGTCATACTTGTGGTTTAGGACAGCGCGTTAAGAATGTGCAGTTGTCAAATTTGGTAATCTGCTAAATCCAAGTAAAACTGGAAAAGCTGACATTGAAACTCTAAACTGTAGCCAGTAACATCTGTATGCTGGCAGGTGTTTGTCATGCTAAGACACAATATGGTCCAGCCTGACATCCAGTCAGCCCATAGAAAAAGTTGCTCATCACTCACTATACAGCACAGAGCCTCATAAAAAGTTCTGTGAAATGACAAGACCTTCATAGGTTTTGTTCTAATCTCCTGTTAGGCACCAATTCAAAATATCTGGGCTCGTATCCAGCGGCTTAAAAATAATGACTCTCCTGCAGTCCTTTCCTTCACTCACCCCGTCATTTGGGCCTCACAAGCCTAACAGGACTAGCAAAGCCATTTGCTGTGGTAGAACCGTGAAAGTCGGCCGTTTCTGTTTTGACGGTCCCCCTAATAACGTGTTGAAAATTGGTGCGCACACTGTCAAAGTCTTGAAATGATATTTCAGATGAAGGGATCATTAATGACGATGGAAGTTAATCAGGAGCTGACCCATAAATGTGCAGGTATTGGTGGGAGTGTCTGCTTTGGCTAACAGCAAATGGTGTGTTCAGGCATTTGAGCCACTTTATATTCCATTTGGAGAATCGGACCACTCATGCATTAAAGAATATCTTGTTACAGTTGCTGTTGAAGTGTCTCTACTGAAAACTTCGACTGTCTATGTAGAAAATTAAAAATAATTTTACAATCTATTTCACTCCATTTAAGACATTTTAATATTTTTTTTGCCACATTAATTATTTATGATAAATGTAACATCTCATTTTTTTAATGTCTCGCCTGTATTTGACCATGGTTAAACACAAACAACACACTCACACACAAACTGGCACTTTGTGACCAAGAAGGGCATCATTAAGCACTTTGTTATGCAAGCAACTGTACCACATACACAGTTGCAGTACCATGTTTGTCAGTGCAAATTCATCCTTTGCGATGGCTCTGAACAAAACTGCTTATGCTGATGCGCAGTTAAAGTTGCATATGTGCAGATGAAGCAGTGCAGCACAATTTCAGTACAGAGATTTTACTATAAATCATGTTGCCTTTTTCTACTCTGATAAATGTTTTATATACATATTTAAATGCACAACATATTTCTTAAATCTCTTGACTTTACACTCTTGTGTCTTAACTTGATGTGCATCGCCACACACAGAGAGAAATCTCAGTGTCCCCTGAAACAAAAAGGGACATCATCTGTCCTTGGAAGCACATTTAGGATTCGGTATGTACAGTGTGTGCTTTGGGACACTGCTCCTTCCAGAGACGGAGGAGAAGCTTGTCTGGACTTTCTGGTTGGTCCATTAGGAAAAAGTTATGCTGTTTCTAAAGAGGAAGAGAGAACTCCACCTGCTGATACTGTATTTCTCCTCCTATAGGCTTCTTTTCCATTTGTTTTCTTGCTCTCTTGTGATAAAAATAAAAAACAAACCAAAACAACACAGACCTGTGTCTGCAGGTGCCCAGCTACACTTGCAGGTTGATTACACCTTGTTTCAGAAAAATAGAACAAAAGTTCATCTAATTTCAGCTTTTATTTCACATAAGCTATTTTTACGCACACTAAATACAGTTGTGAGTTGCTAATTTCTGCAGTATGTACATCTGGACAGCTTGTGCTTGTATAAAGCATACTACACAAAGAAAATAGTTTCTTAGATTTTGGAAAAGTGTGTGCAAAAGATGTCAAACTAAAGCTAGGTCAAACTATGTCTAACTAGGTCTGCAATTAATGTCACTATGTTTACACACTATTTATTTATTAATGACTATTGCAGAAATGGCTGATGACTCCATTCACCCTCTTAGACAAAAATAGATGCTGTTTGTTTCACTACTTCACTCCACTTCTCTATAACTATGTCTATACAGTACATCGCTATATCAGGCCGTATCTCTGACTTGAAATGTAATCACATCACTGTCATGTCACAACAAAACAACATCTTTTTTTCCCTCTAACACAGGAACACTTAGTAAATTAAATTTCATTTAGTTTCTTGTTTGTTTCTGTGCTACTAGCAGTTCACTTGGGAAATATATTGCTCACTCTTATCACCAGTATATGAGGTGTTTTAACCCGAAGGTCTGCTTCCCTCACCAGTCAGCTTACTGTTGAGCCGACCTTTAATGGGATTTTAAGCTGTACACTCAATTTGTTTATTTGTACATATGTACAATGGAAAGTACACAGTAAAGTGAGCAAAGAGAAGTAAAATGAAATGCTGCAGTACTGAGGCCGACTGATGAAACCCATTAGTGCCATCAAGTTATTAAGATATGCTACTCTCTCTTTCCTGTCCATGTTTAATTTAAAGAAGGTATTCATCCAATAGAACACATTTGATAGAATCATTTGTAAAAAAAATATATATATATATGAAAAAAATACTACAATAAAATGTAAATGAAAATAAAAGCAGTGAACTGTACGTGTGCTGCAAGTTTCTATCTGTAGCAAACTGAAAAAGAAAATAATTATAACAATGTTGGAGGTCTGACTAATTAAAATAATTACTCTATTGCTTCTTTCTTCATTGCCTATTATTGTAAGTGTGATCTTGTATACAGGTCGCACTAAACCTCTTCCAATAAGCACAAGTTGTTTTGTTTTTCTTGATTCAGCACTGCAGCGCTGCAGTGGGCTGTGCAGCCAGCCCTTCTTTTCACACTCCCCGAGGTGCAGCAACTTTTTAAGATGTGTAGCCACCTTTTCATGCTTTTTACTCGGACTGTGCATTTATCTTTTTTATATCTGCCTTGAAACTTTGCAAGCAGGCGATCTACAGTCATTGCACTGTATATCATTTAAAGTATGAATGTTATACGTCGTCTGGTAGTAACAGTTTCTGTTATTGTAAGGAAAAGTTGGAATATGTCTTGTGGTAATACAGTATCTGATTTTTGTCCAAAATACATTTTTTGGTCAAAGACCTTTAATTTGTTACCATCTTTTCCAGTGATGTCATGGCAAAGGAAACAGAAGATAAACAACTTGCCAACTCAGCTCAGTATGATTTTCATATCACAAAAGGTGCTGTTTGGTTTAAGCTCTTGGGTTTGTCAACCACTAATCAGGACAGTTAGAAAGGAATCCCTCATGATTTAGTTTATTTTTGGACATTCATTTGATGATATGAAGTTGGAGCTATAGTGTATGAAGCACCAAAACATCGACTGTGTTGATGCTCATCGTGCAATCAAAGGTTTTTCATCAGACTCCTCTCTGTAAACATTGGCATCCCTGAGCAAACCACACAGTGATTAAGAGGAGTCCGCAGTTTTCACTGAGACTTTAAACTTCTGCCAAAAGTTTCAGAATGATCAAGAGAGGCATTTTGTTTTCTTTCTCTATCTTGATAGATATTCATCAGTCAGTGACTGAAATTAGCCCGTAATCCTCAATGATCAACTCTTGACTTGATTGGTAGTCTTTGGTTAATTACGTTGTAGTCCGGGAGTGTCAACACTAAAGTCTCACTGATTTTTCATCTTCTCTGTTTCCTAAATAAGTTCATGCTATGGGATTGTGAGACCTTTGGTTTTATTCTCTGTAACTATTTCTTTTATGTAAGTGGTGTATTCTGTGTTGTAATTCTTGGCTGCAAACCCTCCTTGATACTATATCAAAGAGCATTGATACTGTATCTAAAACACTGGCATGTCTGAGAGGTAAAAACTGAGCAGAATGATAATTTAGATTTTGTGCAGGTCAGATTTAAGTCATGACTGAACATGACCACAACCTGTTCTTTGAATAAAAATTGATAAAATCCCCCAGTCCTCTCATGGGAAACAACAAATAATGTAACCTCTCGACCTGACTTTGTTGGCCTCAGTCCTCTTGTGGACATTCAGCAAGATTAATGTTGGACTTCACTTTAATATGCTTTGTCTAGATAAGGGTTGGGGACTAGATAAGGGACTTAACTGAGCAGAAAAAGCAACAAATACAAAAATAGTAGGTCAGACTTTCAACATCTTTCAATGTCTAGGTGACAAAAAATGTTGAGTTCAAGCGGAAGCAAGGAGGTCAAGACAGTGGCTTGATCAGGCACAAAATAATCTTTGTCACAGAGGTATAATCCTGCAAGTTTAGTTTGAATCAGATCTTGAATTTTACTCAAAGTTTACTCAAATCATTCAGTCATACATCTTTTACATATTGTAACAAATATATACCTTATGTGTGTGGAAAATAAATGTTGCTTTTATCATTACAGCCAGCAAAAGCTTTTTTTTTTTAATTGAACTTTCTTTCAATCTTCAGTGAACCTGAAGAACACAAGAGAAATAGAAGAAAATCAGATCAAAGGTTGTTTATGCTGGAAAGTTGAGTATTTTCATTGAGTAAGTGTGTTTTAGCAAAAAATATGGAGTTCTTCTGGACTATATAAACAGGTAAATGATTTGGCAGCATATTGTGAGGGTGTATGATCTCACTACCAAGATTAGTGCCGTTGCCAAGAACACTGAAATTTCCAAGTATAAAAACACAAGCCTTCATTTTAAAATATGCAGGCGTTTACAGGATGAGATAAATGGCATGATCGTAGACTAATGGCCCCTAACCTGGAATGATGAGTGTCTTCATCAGTCAAGGCCTTGTTGATGAAAGCTTAAGGCCCTGCAAAGAACTTTGCCATAACAGCGCGAGGGCCATCTGTCTGGTGAGGCCGATCGAACCCCTAGGTCTGGGGCCCCTGCCAGCACTGCTGTGGGGAGCTCCCTGAACAAATGGGTGCGGAAAAGCCGGGCAGGATTGATGGTCGAGACTGTAGAGAGCCTGGTCAACTGTAAGAGAGACAGAAAAAAAAGAAGACAGATTTTCAACAATTTACGAAGAGGTGGTGCCGCTAAAGTTGTGTTGTCAGCAGGAAGAGGTTGAAGTGCTGGCAAGCTGCTGTTCTTGGCTGAAAAATGTTCACACAAAGTGATCAATAGATCTTTGATAAGGCTAACACGCCTTGCATGTGGTAGTTCTTTCAAGCTGTGCATTAGACATGCACTCATGTCATCAAGGGCAGTCATCAGTGAGCTGACTCTGCTGTGATGACAACGGTATCCCTTGACCTTTAAAGTAAGGACCCTTAAAGACAATGAATGGGCACTGAAATCCTTTTTCAGGGTCCTAAATTAACATTTCTGTCAAATTTAGAACAGTTTTGGTTATGTCACTTGACAGATTTGTGTTTTTCGTGTTATTCTCGTTGGTGGGGTTTAGTTGTCACATACCGTGCACCAATCAAAATGTAATCATATTAAGCGCATCGATTTTTAAGGTGGTTATTCCAATCCTTATCTTTGATAAGTACTTGTTCAGTCATAAATATTTAGGGTAATAGAGACCTACAGCATGTCCATGGTGCATGCAGCATATACAGTAATATGTGACAAAACAATTCATTCTCTGACACTTTGCTGCTTATTTTAGTCAGGAATGCTTTGATTATCACTCGTAAATAATCATCATTTGAAGTTTGCTCCATCCAGTGTACTGTATAAACAGTATTTAAGTGTTTAAACAACCTGTTTTTCTATTTCTTCTTTTTGTTTCATCTGGATGTATTTCAGAATAGTTCTCGTTGCCAGTTCCAGTGCCTGTTTCTGATCATTTCATTAAGTGAGTAAAATTATCCACCACCCATACGTCAGGACAAATTAGACGACTGAGTGAGGAGAGTGTTAAAAGACCAGTCCTGTTATGAAACTAATTTTTTTCAGAGTGATAGAAGTTAATCCGTGGTTCGGTCATATAATAATACGTTGCTCACTGTAATTTGGATATAATGTTTTTCCAACTTTCTCGACACAAATGTTTAAATGTTGTGTGGATGGAAATACAGTCACTAGACATGAGTTCACTCCCGTCGTTGCACATAAATAGCACATGTTCTAAGGCACCATAAGCCTCTGCCCTGAACCGTTTCAGATGTATGGGTCTCTCTGGAGTATTTAAATCCAGCTGAGATGACTGATGACCGCGGCTGCCACAGAAGCCACACTGACATGTCCTTGTTTGTTAAAGCCAGTGTTGCAGGCCTTTGTAAAAGCAAAGATTTGGTAAATAAGTGCAGTGAAGCAGTGAAGATAAATTGTTCCTATCACCCAAATTCATTTATCTCCTCAGCCACTGATTTATTTAATTCTTTACTTAAAAGGGGCATTATACAATTCTGAGCAGCCGCTGTGCATTTTCACAATGATGATGCCCACCAACTTGGCTAAGAACGTGTCCTCAGTTCAACTTATCATCTTCTGGGCAAGAATAGAAAGGCATATCTTCATATGTGTGAAGACTATATTTAAGCACTATCAGCAGGGAAATCTCTGAGAAAGATTTAGAGAGTTACACAGAAATATGTAGTCCCTCTAAGCCAATACTTGAAGTGAAATCTGAATTTTGTGAATGTAAACATTAGATTTTTAAGTGATTGCATTTTTAATAACCCTCCCTCGCAGGCAAAAATAGTCAAATAAACATTTCCCTTCTACATTTGGCCTCAATTGGCTCCCATCACTAACTAATTATCAAATTCTTTCCACTTAGGCCTGTTGCAGCTTGCAAACTGACACCCCCCGACTAGAAAAAGCTTCTCAGAGTATTGTGACTGTTATCCCTGAGACAGCTATTCAAATTCATTCAGTTTAATTCATTTAACTCTCTGGCTAACAGGGACTATGGCACACAGCATGTTGTTTGGGAAATTTGAATTTATTGTGCAGTATTTGCTCAGATTTAATTGGTTCTCATATTCCAACATGCGACACCCCTCGCCAGCCAATCTATTAATTCTGCCCCGAATAGAGATGCCAGAAAAACAAAAAGAGATGTGGCTAGTGCTAGTGAGTTAGTTATGAGAATGTGTTTCAATAAGGAAAACACAAGGGAACAGTGTCGATAGTAATAACAACACTGTTTTTTAATAATAGATAAATCATGGTTTGTTAGATTCCAAATATGGTAACCAATCAGCTCATAACCCTGCCTTAAAGGTGAAGTGCACCAATTTTGCACATCAAAGTCTATTTACAGGTCTGGGGGAGTATAAAGTTGCATAAAGACTTGTCTGGCTCCACAGGGAGCTGTGTGGAGTCTGATAAATAGCCTTAAGTTATGTCACTTGGTTTGAATCGAAAACTACAAGTTTGAAAATGAACAATAAATCTTGTGGTGTGTGAAGAAAGGTGTGAGATTATGAGACCTCCGTAGCATGCTCCTCATCTCTGCTTGAGGCTAGAGGTTCAAGACTACATTAGCCGCTACCAGCATTAAAATTTAAAATACGATATGTCTGCTTCTGCTGCATCGATTTTGGTTTGTTTGTTTTTCTGAACTGTCTATTGTGAGTCTGACAATGTTATATGAGTGCAATGCTATATCAGTGGAGTACCCTTTTAAGGCTCTCCTATCTGTAGAACATTGTCATTCCAATGCCTTCCAAAACCTTTACAAATGACTGTTGCAAGAGTTTTCTGATCTGAAACCACTATGGTTCAGGTTTGATTAGGTTTAGGCTTAAAAACTTGGACAAGGTCAGAGAAAGATCTTGGTTTTTGTTAAAATAATTATTAGGCCAAGGTTTAGGGATCTTCCTTGTTATGAAATTAAAAGTACTTGGGAAAGGATTGCTGTCATGGAAATGGGAAGCTGTCTTTTGTGTCAAAGTATGACTTTTTTTAGCCCATCCATCCACCCTGACCTCCTCCCCCTGTGGACTTGGTCTTGGACTTGGTATTCATCTATAACAATGTCACATTATTTCCTTTTTTGCTCCCAAAAGACAAGAGTCATAATACAACTACTAGAGGTCTTTGTCACTTTGAATGTTAAACATGTGTCGTTTTTGGGGTGTTGTTGAATTTATGCTGTTGATTTTTAGGGAGACAGGCACCTCAGGCACCTCTCTCATATGACATATTGCATTTACAAGAAGAAGCAAAAACAAGAGAGTCTAAAACGTCACTGAAAGTCCATAAATGCAAGTATATTGGAGGTGTATACAGCAGAAATACTGTAATTGGAAGTTAGGGCACTGCATCTTTCCATAAAGTCCCATAATTATTATAGAGTATCTCTGTAGTTTAGACAAATTCCTTGCCATTGTGACTTTGGAGAATAAGGAGGTGTAATCTATGAGAAAAGTAATCTTAGTACAATGTGAGGGGATTATAATTATTTTAACAGAGTTCACTTTGGATTAAACAGAGGATTAATGCCGTACACTCATCTCATACTTGTTAGTCCAACATTTTCCTTCCTGTTATTACAGACAATTTTGTGTGACAGTATCATCTGGTTTATCTGTTATAATGTGGTCATCAGAGAGCCTCAGACAAGCCTTTTTATCTAATTACCATGCTTGAGGGCTGCGTTTCAGGCCACCTTGGTGGACCATTAAATGCAGGTTTTTAAAGGAAAACTCGACTGCTGTTTCTATGATCAATCCCAGAATATCTAAATATCAGTCAGACTCCAGTTTTACAGCTTCCAGGCTCAATTGGAAATGTATTTAAACAGATAATGGTCCGTGGTAAAAAAAAAAAAAAAAAAAAATTAAAAACAAAGGCCAGGAAGTTCTGCAGGTTTTGTTTGCAGTATGGAAATGTTTGCAGAGCAGTGTCTGTTTGCAGTATGGAAATGCCTTACAGATGTTTACTTTATTATTCACATCTGTAAGATGTGATATCAGGCATCTTGTTGACTGAAAGAGATGTTTCAGTCTACCACCTCCGAAGCAACATGTGCACCCTAACTAGCCTGGGATCCGATTCCCGCAGTTTGACCCCATGTGTTTCCTCTGCTTTTCAAATACTGGAACAGATAAATGCAAAAAGAAATTTGCCTCACTGATTCAAAGTGACAGCACAAAATAATATGACATGAAACAAGGTTTTTCATTTTATTTGCAAATTTTCTGCACCATAGTACACAATTCACGAATAATTCCTTAAAAATCGTGTCGTCTGTCTCCAGTGATTGCACTGCAAGTTGTGCCGGTGGGTGTGCATATAAATTTCAATGAATAAAACTATCACAGTATTCCCATAACATAAATCTACTTTTCCTTCCTCAGCTGATGTCCCACTGTGTTACACTTTGGTCCCAGCTCATGTTTTTGCCCAAACCCTGATCCAATATCCTGTTTCAACATGAAACATTCATCATCAGTTTCAGCTTTAAACTGTCTTAAAAATGTTTAATGACATGCTAACTCGTAAGTTTAAGTGATAATCCACCCAAAATATATCTTTTGTGTTGTATATGAAATAGTCATAAAATATGGTAGAAGTTTTTGTAGTTTGTTCTATCACAAAAAAAATGTAGCTGGGGTGAGCTTAGGTTTTAAAAAAAAAAAATGTCTTCAACATGAACAAAATATAGTCCCCTTTACCAATTTAATTCAACCGGAATGACAAAATTATACACAAAAATAATTAGCAAATTAGTTTTGTTCCACAGTATAGCATTTTCTTCTGTATTTAAATATGTTTATTCTAGAAGAAACACGGCACAACATTTCTCCATGAGTCTCTATGAATTAGACATATACTGTTACAAAGTAAAATAATAACATTCCCTCCAGTCTGACAACTCTTTAACAATTATCTATACCCAACTACTGCACAGCACTCAAGTAAAACTACTTAGTTACTCTGCACCTGTCTGTGATTGTGACACTATCACAGAGTCCAGCGCTCTGCATCAGGTACGCTTCATAAAAAATTCAAAACACTTTCCCAGGCAGTTGTAGCCTGAGGCTCTCAAGGTTTGTCTTTGTAACAATTTGATAATACTGGTCACACTGCATTGTGTGTCCTTGAGCTGCAACAAGGGCAAGAGATTTGTTTCCTAAGTCCATACAGAGGCGAAGCAGAGAGAGAGAGAGAAAAAAAGAAACACCCCAGTAGCAGAAAGTCACTGCGATTGTTTTGAGTGACAAGGTTGACAATTCTCAGAGTGCATTATTAAATATTACCTTTGAAAGAAGTGAAAGAGCAATGGAGCAAGACATTTGTTAAAGTAGAAAGTATATGAAGGTAACAATAGACGTATTTAATACAATCATCTGCCATCCAGGGTGCAGGAAAAATGATTCATACCACCATTACACAATGCAATGAAATGTTATTAGGTGTATGAAATTCTAATACACATGCATAATATTTAATAGTGTCTGCATTGTAGCCTACTTATTGTGTTTGTGTGCATATAATAATTTCTCTGTTAACCCTTTCACTATTAGCTACCAGACCTGTTATCATGGTAACTGATGACTTGCTGAATACACTAAGTAAGCAGCTTAGGGAGAAGGCATGTGTGCCTACGCTATCTGTAATCTACTTATCAATCAGAAATTGAATAAATCTTCAACAGCAAAACAAAAACACATAGTGGAGCTTGGTGAAAATGACAAAACAATGCTGCTCATGTATCTTTGAAAGTTATTAGGCTTAGGAAATGAGACAACATTTTTCATACTTCTCCCCCACATCCCCTCGCCCACCCAGCTAGCTCTCTCAGATAAAACTTTTAGTTGTTCTTTTTCTCTGGCTCTCATTTCTTTATCAAACACTTCTTAATTTTACACAAGCCTTAACTGCTACATTTATATATATATATGTCTTTGACTCATGCTATCCTTAATGTTTAACAGATATCACTGTGAAGATAAGATGGGTCTTTTATTAATATTCAACTGAAACCACAATCTTAGCCTCACCTTAATCAAAGTGATGCTGTTTGACACCAGAGACCAGGGTTTATATCATTACTCCAGTGTTGTGTTTGGTTGGAGGCGAGGTCCTGCACCTGTATGCACTCTGTCCTCCCTGTCCTCCTTCCAACAGCTTACATTGCTACAAAAATACAAATGTTGCCAAGGAACATTATCCAGGCAGCATTTACATTCCCCTACAAGCCCTAATTACATAAACAACAACTTTATTAAATGTAATTTCTAGGAGATCAGGTTGTGTTTAATCCTGCCCATTCTGTTTTGTGCTTTTCTCTTCTGCTGACAAGTTAATGTCGTACGCTTTGATTCAAAATGTATTGAGATGTAAATGATGTAGGCTCCTGTTGTCACTGTTTTCACTGTTACTATGGCTGCAAAACTGCATGTGATTGCAGGTTGTTGTATTTTTGATTTTTGCACAGCATGAGATAAATATCATGAAATCAATTCACAGATGTGCTGTACTTCTTAAAATACATTGTAATCCAAGATTGTCTTTCACATATATTCCTGTCAGTGTGTGGGTTGAGAGCAGTGTAGTAACATCATGCTGGAAGAGGCCCAATTTCACTTCTCTCCGCAGTAACTTTTCTAGAAGTTGGGTCAAAAGCATCTGAAGTTACAGTTAACAGTAGGTGTTATCTACTGTACTTTATCTGACAATATCTATTTATCTGCCCAGAGTGCAGTGCCAAAAAATCGATGTGACTGAGAGCAGTTGTGAGGGGTTGATCACCTTACGTCGACCGGAGCCTTGTTCTCAATCAATGAGTTTGATGTTGGTTCA
Organism: Sciaenops ocellatus; assembly: GCA_033000465.1. Classification (NCBI taxonomy): domain Eukaryota; kingdom Metazoa; phylum Chordata; class Actinopteri; family Sciaenidae; genus Sciaenops; species Sciaenops ocellatus. The sequence continues at coordinate 17,297,829 of CP136882.1, read as the reverse complement.
GTTGCTGGGAACGATTGATTGGTGGGAGACGTAATTGGTCTCATTTGACACTGTAGCGGGTTAGATTCAGAGAGCTGGACCGAGGGAACTGCAATGCAGGATGAGGAGTGGATCATGTGTGCACTTGTGTCCCAGAGAAAAGAACACAATCTTGAGAACACCACTTGAGTAAAGTACACACTTTAAATACTCGTCCTCAGCTTCGATGCCTTGTTTTATTTTATTTATGTTTTTTGAAGTTAAAATTTACTGCAAGCTGGATTTCTGGATTTCACTACATGTATACCTGGAATCATACCTGAGCTGTTCTGTGAAGGATGATAACAATAAAAGTAATGGTTGGATATACGATAGGATTAAACGGTCTGAGTGCAGTATCAAAAATTTTAATAGTGTAGCATAAAGGACGATTTATAATGTCTAAAATAAAAATTAAAAAAAGCCTTTTGAATGTATTTGAAAAATATGTTTTCAAAAGGTGTTAAATTCTAAATGAATTCTATAAATAAATATATTTTTTGAGAATACATTACAGCATTAGTTTCGATTATTAGGAAAGGTTTATGGTATTGTACAGCAGTTTTGTTTTTGTCCTTTGTTTTAATCATTCTAAATGAAGACTTTGGTTTTATTTGCAAAGGTCATTGAGTTAAATATTGGATTCTGAGAGGACAGAGTAATTATGATAGTGAGTAATGGCAGACTAATGCGAATATAGACCTTTTTCAGAAAATTGCATCTGACTTCAAAAGAGCACATGATTTTTCCCTTTCTCCGAGCTTAATTTGTCAAACAAAGCAAACAAGAGAGGAAAGTCAAGGTGGATTACGTATGAAAAAGTTGAGATGCAATTAACCTCTGACAGCGACATTAGCATGACTTTATTAAAACTATAAACATAACAGTTTGTTAAATGACCAAGGCCTTTACAGATGGCAACCCAACACATAAAGGAAAGAAAAGAAAAGTCAATCAGGCATAAAATATATGAGATGCAAGCTAAACCACTTTAAAAATATGGCAAAGGGATACACTAAAATAAATATGTAGTACAATAATTACGCCTTGGTGTCAACCATTTTGTGTTTAGTTTCCTTGTTGTTAAGCAGATTTAGTTGCACCTTGAATTGGTCTTTGCAGGAGTTTTCGTGAAATGTCTCTAATTTTTGTGCTTTGAGTGCAAATTCTACAATGGCTTGGTAATTTTCTTTCTAATTCCCTCTGTCCTCAGGCAAAGAATGTTTGTACGTGCATAGCCAGCTCACTCACTCTTCCTCTCTATGGCTCTCTCTGTCTCTCTCTCTCTCTCTCTCCTCCAAAAACTCTCCCTGTCCTCTCCCTCTCTGTGCACATATCCAGCTAATTAAACAAAGCACACGATTTGATTAAACGAGTAAATTGTGCTAGTCTGTGTTTGCGATAATTAGGATAACCCAGAGTTTCCTTAAGAACATTAACTGTGATGGATGTTTCATCCCAAACTTAGAATGGCTGTGCCTCGACACCACGAGAGGATAAAGGCTCCTGTTGTGGCAAAAAGAGATTGAACCAAGATGGAATCTGTTTAATAATCTTGGACACAGATGGCCCACTGATGCCATTTGGTGGAGATCAGGAAGTTAAACAATGTATGTGCACAATATGTATGTGCTTTGGGTTGGGATGGCCTTCGGGACTTAAAATTGGGATAATAAGTCTTGCCCTGGTTCACAATGTACAGATGCTTTACTAAATTAAAAGTATCAGCAACACGTTTTAGGAACCTTTAAAGGTCTTGCAGAGTTACAGAAGTATTTGCAATAATATGTACTTCTTGGAGGTGGCCCTAGTTTAAAGACATCATGTTGTTGTTTGTTGGTGGTATAAAGTGTGTAAAATTTTAAAGGGATTTTAGCTTTCAGATAAATGTAGTGGAGTAAAAAGGTGGACTGAGGTGGAGAAGTATAAAGTAGCAGATACTGAAAATCAACATAAAAGGTTAACCTAAAGTGTAACCTAAAGTATTGTTCTTGCATAAATATCCATATATCCATCACTGTTTATGATCAGAGATGAAGTTCACATTGGGTTCTCCAAACCTGCTTATTGGTTAATCATCACGGGGTGTGCTTGATGTTGACAAGTGACGAGATATGAAGTGAGAAAGCCAAGAGAAGAGACAGAGTCTTGGGATGCTGTAAATTATATTTAAAAAATCTCAGAAGAATTTTCTTCTATCTTTCCTATTCTTTCTTTCTTTCTTTCTTTCTTTCTTTCTTTCTTTCTTTCTTTTTATGAGAGCAGTATGAGTTAGAAGTGGCTCTCTTAACACCAAACCCTGAACCTGATAAGCACCTGGAGGGTGAATGAATGAACAAACAGATAGATGAAAGTCTAATTATTTTCTTAACTTGTTAGAAAAATGTTTTGCACTGTACATTATTTCTACAACAAGTCAACAGTCAAGGATTTTCTTAGCAACTTTATTTACCTTCTCTTTAAAAACTTCAAAACCTATTCTACACCACTGTTTTCTACCATTTATCTGTGGGGGTGGACAAACGAAGAACCTTTGCCACTAAGTGGGATGAATGAGACATCAGACATCATTATTAAATCCACCTGTTTTTTATGGTGAAAATATGCAAGGAATTCTGAGTGGTAGATGTAGGAACCAAGGCATTTTCAAGTGGATAACTCACTCATATTTAATATATACAGCATAAAACATTTTTAACGCTTGACTTTTGTTTCTCATTGTTTGGGGTCTCACAGTCCCTACTGCTGTATCTGTAGAAATAATAATAATCATTGCAATAGTGTTCTTAAAATATATTTTTTGTTTTGTAGAAAAGTATAAAAAGTGGTTACCTTTTCCTTTAAAACATACAGAGATTGCACATTTGATCAAGGTGACTAAATACAGAAATGAGCAGAGAGCATTTATATTACACAGAGAAAGGACTTTGATTATATTACAACAATACAATACAATATTTTTTTTTAAAAAAGATGGGATATGCACAGATTGACTTGTCCAGGGTGCAAAGTCAGCTGGAGCTCCGGTCCACCGTGACCCTGATGAGGATAAGCGGTTACAAATAATGAATGGATGGATGGATATGCACAGATCTATATTCCTTTTGTTTGCAAAAAAGTCATCCACAGACAAAGACATATGCAGCATGTTATCCTGCATACTGACATTGTTATGTTTTGGGTCAGTTAGACCCCAGAGAGACCTATAAAAAACTCCACTGAGAGAAATTCAAAGTCAGTTCAAAATCATGTTTATAGGTAATTTACATAAAGTTTGAAAAGTGTCAAGTTGGTAAAACAATGCTCTGTTTTGTTTTGGTACTTATTACAGTTAAAGACGAGTAAAACAAAATGTTAATTTTGTTGTCAAGATGTAAAATCATTCAAAAACAGCACAAACAAACCAGATGCATGAACCAGAACCAGAGCACACAATTGATTTCATGTTTCTTATTATTCCTTTTCTTCTTTCTTTTTTTTTATTAATCAGTGGTCAAGGTCTTTATGAACATGAGAGGTCAGCAGGCTAACTGTAACCAGCTAGTCAGCTGGACAGCAGCAGGGCTGAATATGAAAAAAAAAAAAAAAAAACTGCTGGCCTTTTTTCCCCCACCTTTATTTTTTCTTGCTCATCTCACGGATTGCATGAAACTGCAGTCGAGAGGAGAGATAGAGGACAGAGGAGGAGGAGGAGGAAGAAAGCTGCTGGGGGGTTGTGGTGGTGGTAGGGGAGGGGACAGGCAAGACCTGATTAAAGACTGTCTTTGTTATGTAATTAGCTCCAAGAGAAGAAGGCCCCACTGCTGCAGGGATGGAGAGCAGCTGGCCTGAGGTTGTCTAATTGCCTGTTCGGATTCTTTCCAGGCCTCATCGTTTGGAGCTCACACCCGTAATGGCACAGATGTTTACTGCTGGGTACCATGGCGAATGCTACATGGTAACCACTGTTTCTACTGTTGTGATCCAGTGACACCTCTCTCTCTCTGCTTCTCTCTCCTGGGACTGCCGTATATCCATAATGTTTGACTGGGCTCAGCTGCTACAGCAAGAAAAAGTGCCTATTTATAGGGCGAACACTGACAGGACTGCGTGTTCATCCTTGAATCAGTGTGTTCTCATTTGAAATTGATAAATTATTCATCCGGTATTATTCCCTCATTTTGGAATCTCTTAACTTGTGACTCAGTTTTTGATTTTAATTTTGACCTCAAGTGTTATTGACTCTTGATCCTGTTTGAAGTTGCACCGTAGACTGAGGGCTGTTATTAATGTTCTCAGCAGCTCTCTGCTGTCGGGGAAAGGTGTTCGCTGTTTTGCTTAGCAGGGGACAAACCTGGGCAGCTTCTATCTTTATTGAGGGATATTAAACTACATTACCTCAGGGTTTTTAACTTTATTCAATGCCACGTTTTTCCATGCTATTTTTTTCCCATCAATGAGAGATAAAGGCTGTTGTGAATTTGTTGGTTTATATTATCTACCTATACAAATGTCACAGGGAAGTGATTTTGATTTTTTTTTCACACATTACATGTTTCGCATGTAATAACTCACTTCAAAGTATAATAGTTTAAACTGTAGTATAAGTATGGATTTTCTATAATAATATTAGTAATAAATAGTAATAAAATAAACAGGTGCAGAGTGGGGAAACCAATGTGTAAGCAGAGAAGGTAAATGGTCAAACAAAACTCTCCAGTCCTTCCCAGCTGTGTACAGTATCGTATGTATGACTCTATGCTTGCATTCAGGCTATCTTGTATGCATTCTGTGTTCATGTTCATTCTTAATGGCTTTGTTCATTTACACTCGAGACACATTTTTCAGTTCCATAACGGGACAAATGAGCTGTAATTTATACATGCAAAAGAGGGCAACAAAAAGTAAAAATGTAACGACCAAACGGCACATCGAGGATTCTTTTAATCTATTAGCAAACTCTGTTTTCTCCTTCCACATCCTGCAGGCCACCTGCACCGAAGTACGTGTGTGTGTGTATGTGTGTGAGAATGTTTTTTGTGCATTTGTGCATGTGTGATAAGAAAAAGCGAGAAAGGAGGAGAGGGAGCAGGGGCATCCACATCTATCTCCTCTGTGTGTGATGTAGCTTGCGAAGCCGGAGGTGTGCAGGTGTTGTTTTTTTGAGGGAAGGACTCTAATGCGGTAATCATTTGCAGTCCCTTGTCAAAATTATTCTTCTCAATCTGAGTGGTGTCAGTGCTTATTTCAATATTTTGCTGGCTAGCATTACCCTTACGGTAGAGTGCGCACACAGACACACACACACACACAGACATTCACACACCACACCTGCTCCACAGAACGCAGCCAAACACCTGCATCTCCATGCTTCCCCAGGTCTGCCCACACTTCCCTGATGGCCTGAGCACCTCCTCTTCTTCCCTCTTTTCTCATTTCTATCTGACTCACAGCTTGTGGGACTCGGACACATTTTGATGACCAATACCCACCTCCCACACACACACACCCATACACGCACGCACACAGACATACACACACACACACACCTCTCATTCTTTGTAGCTTTTGCTGATATTAAAAAGGAGAAAGCAGCTGGGTCTATGCAGAATAATGAGGTCAAAGCCATTCTAATAAGTCTGGGGGATGAGCCCAATGCGAGTAGGGCAAGAGGAATGAGAAATGAGGAGGAAAAGAATAAAAGGAGCGCAGTACTCCAGGACAAATAAACCCATGGCTGAAAGCACCATGGCTGGCTAGTCTCTATAGCACTGGACACATCTTTGAGTCTTTAGCTGCAGCTCTGATTGAACTAAAGGTCCAGGAATCCTTCCAGTTCAATCTGACTGAATTAATTCTTGAAGGAATTAAAAGTTTGACTTACACAGTAACTACGACCGATTTATACCGCATGTAGCTACTGCAGAATTATATATATTAAAAAAATATAGAAATATATTACAAATGTAATGTGTGAAAAACATTACAAATGTACAATTAGTACATTCTTGAACCTTTGCTAGAAAGATGAAATATTACGGGGCACATAGGATTTTATTGAGATATTCTATCAGTAAATTTCCAAAGATAGATAGACTTAAACAACTTATTGATATATTTTCAGTATCTGCTCTAACACTAATATAATTAACGCCATTATTTGTTATTTTTAAGCAAACAGGTGTGTGTTTCTTTATGTTACACACATGACTTCCTACACTTGCGCTGTGTCTTGTCAAACAATTAATTGACACATTACAGTAAGTGACATATTCCACAGAATTTGAGAATTAATTGTCAAATCAATGGATTACATTATAATGGGTAATTAATCCAGCAATTTCTAATTGATTAAATTAGTATGACCTCTTCTTTGTTGTATCATCTTGTACTTAAATCACTGTAAATAATTGACATAAGACAAAACAAATACAATGAATTATTTTATGAGTTGTTGTAATTGCCCAATAAACAAATTAAGACATTATTCAGTTGTTAATGATTAGTCAAGTGTTAATGATGTTTATCGTTAAGTGTTTATGTTGTGTCTCCAGAGAATCGAAGGCTCAGGGTCCGCTGTTAAATAGTATTCAGTCGCTCATTGGCTTAAAAGCATCTCAGCAGTCTTTGCGAGTCTCATAGATGTATAGTATAATAGCATCCACCCACCAGTTGTCATCCTACTGCTAGAATAAAGTCTGTTGTCAGTGTCAGAGATTGAGCCAACAGCCTTTCAGTTGTTAGCAGCCTTGCTACCTATAGGCCAATCTGCCACCCAAAAGTTGTACCCTCATAAGGTTGATTCCATCTGAATTGAGGGTGTAATTTACCCTGTGCAGTGCCTGTGAATGCTGCTGAATTCAAGAGGTAGGTAGAGCCTGTCAAATCCATCCCTGCCATGATAAATAGCCATTTACTGTGGGGTGGCAGCAGGATAGGGCAGGTATACACGCTGAGACACTCACAATGTCTTTCTGGAAGTGTTTTCTCAGACAGCCGGCGTGGTGAAACCTAGCCTCAGCCACACATGTCTTTGCTACACACTTGGCAATTGCCATAGAGCTTGACAGACTATCCCGGTCTTGGCAGGCGTGTCTGTAAATCACAATACCGTGGTGACATCTGCAGAACTTTGCACTGTATACAGTGTCAATTATACAGCATATCCAAAGAACTTTGCTCTGTAATTGCTGAAACATCATACATACATGTAAATGACTGTGCATTAGGTAATGCTAAATATTTAACACATGTTTCCTAGTTTTGAGGCAGAGACAGACAAAGTAGTACTTTTGAATACATGGCACAGTACTTAGTGAGGTATTGGAGAAGTAAATTACCTTGTGAGTGAATGATAGAAAGAGAGAGCATTCACGTTCAAATGTAAATAATAATACTAAACACACTAAGCACACTGACACCTTGTGCTTTATCATGATCAGAAAACAATGTGCTCTTGCACAAGAGTCAATAGTAAGTTGTATTGTATAGTATTGACTTCCACTAAGAAAAACAGAAAGAAGAAACACTGACTCAAATCAAAGCAAAACCAAAACACTCAAGAAAAACAAACCAAAATACATATCTTTTTACTCATGTGCTTGTCAAGAACTGGTAGTTTAATGTTACAGATGATTCACAAGCTGAGTAACAAAGAAAAAGGGATAAAGGATCCACAAAAATTAGATTAAACAGTGACTCACTGGCCACTAGTGGCATCCTTAGTGTAAAATATTGATTAGTGATCTCGCTCTTGACTGGTGGGAAAGAAGGTTGTTTACCTGTTAACTCAAAGCCTTTAATTTTGTGCTGACACAAAGCTGGAGCGAGTGAGAACAGTCTTGAGTCTTGGTGACGTATTTGTTAGTCACTTTGCTTTGTTTACACCTGCTTGGGAATGTGGATCCAAATGAACCCCTGTGAGCTTAAGTTAGTGGAGTGGTGCAGCTGAATTTGTGCTTATGCAGATCAGGCAATGCAGTACAATCCTAGTACTTGGTGCAAAAAGCTATTTTTCAAGCTTTTAGCTTGTGGAGGCACAAATACAAACCTCTCCAAAATTACAAACCTTTCATGTTTTCATGCAGCACAGGTTAAAATCCATATCACAATGCAATTTCACAATGTAACAGAGTCTGTTCTGGTTGGAGTAATGTGTCGTTCCTACAAATAAAGTCCTCCACAGCTGCTTGTGAGGTGTTCAAGGTCCTTCACTTTGCATTGATTAAATACCTGAAGCCATTACAACACAGCTGAAATGTGTTTTCCATCTGCAGTCTCTAATTTGAGAAATGCGCTTCACTTAATTATGCATGGGTCAAATACCATGTATACCTTCATTAATTAGCTAAATTTTCTGACGCTGCACCAGGAACAACATAGCTACACAACTCTTGGTGCTTTCCTGAAAAAAAATACTGGTAAATTATTCCAGAAAGATTTCACAGTGAACTAATTTGGAGCATAGCAAGGAATTTTACGGACAAATCCTTAGCACCATTGAAGATTTTTGGATATTTGTCTTTAACCACATGCCCAAACAGCATCATCAACTCTGGATAATATTACAGGTAGTTTGAAGGTGCGGTGTTTACATGCAGTCCTCCCGATAATGAATGAAATGAGAGCATCAGTTCTTTCAGCAAATGCCACAGAATTACATGCATTTGAAATCAAGTGAAGACCTCTAGCAGTAGTTAATATGACTCTTGTTCAAAGGAAGTGTGACATTATTATAAAGCTACGGAGGTAAGATGTTATGTTGGATGGATGGGTTAACAACTTGTACCTTAGACCACTATTAGACAATCACGCACACATTACACTCCAGGTTTGATGCAGACATGTTATCGCTATTAAAGCTTGACTGACTCCCTCTTATGTATCTAGTAGAGCGATTGTGCAGCTGAAATGTAGTTCCCATGATAGCCTTGACTTAACTGCTATTCACAATCATTATATCTATATACTTTGGGGTCATTCTTGAGGATAAGCAATATACAGACAAAGCAGTTGTTTATTAAAGTAGAGAAAGTAGACTTGCTGATCATGAGGGGTCAGCTATATTGGATGCATCTGCAGTTATATTGTTTTCTTCTGCTGCTGTTGAAATGCTCCCACGTATACACATCTGAATGCATGTACTGTTCTGTATTTAGAGTGAAAGAACTATAGACTTTGAGCCAAGTGCACTATATTATGACTGACAAATTCCTGTACATTTAATTGAGTTTTTAACTAATACTAAACAGATTCCACTCTGGCCTTTTGCGCATTATGATTCACAGTTGTTGCCCGAAACTAGAATATAAAAAATAAAACATATAATGTCAATGAATATTACATTTTTGTACCAACATGATCATAATGTCAAATCTGGCTCAGTATACTGGATGTAATAAAGAAACCATGTGGTGCTACTTATGACCAGTACTCATATCTTCCTTTTGGTTCCACAGACATGAAATTCTCAATGTTCCCTAAGCATATGAAATAATTTAACTCAGGATGTAGGAACTTATCAAATGGAATATCAAAACACATATGCTTTGGATTGCTGGGGCTGTTTCCTGGTACCTATCTTTAGCTAGTGTCCCCTGTGGTCCTGTTTTTTAATGGCGAATATGCCTACCAAATGTCTGCCGAGTCTCCTGAGAAGAGAGCAAAACATTCAGTAGACAAATAGACAGGGAGATGCACATGCACAGACACACAGCACTGCACAGTAAAACTCAGTTTCGTGTTAGACACCTTTTTAAGACAGCTGCTTTATGCACTATTGGAGCATATACAGAAGCGACAGAATTTTTTTGTATAAAATATGGTGCGAAGAGGATTGTTTGCTGAAAACTGTCTATGTGGATAAATACTTTTGCACATCGTCTTGTTTACAATCACTATGTTTTGTTGTGACATGTAGCCTCTTTTACATCGCAGAACAAGCTGCCTGCCATGCTTATTTCAACATCATCTATATACCGAAACAATGGTTTGGTGATGTAGTCCGTCAGGTCAAATGAGCTGAATATCAACCTGAATCAAGGTGATGGATTTTTTTTTATTCAAAGAGAAATAAGTGCACAATTTTGACTTTGAATCTAACATACAAAGAGGATTTGAACTGTTGAACAAACAGTTGAAAGTCAGTGGATTTTACAGATTTGCTAATTGAGGCTTTTAAGAACCTTTTTAACCTTGCTTTAGTTGTACTTTGAAAGTGTCAGTACTGCCCTACTGCTCCTTTTTAGTCCTATTCATTGCCTCTTTTTCATCAGTTTCAAGTTTGTCTTATTTGCAACCTCCCTGCTTGTTTTGTATGTATATAATGGGCTACAATAATTACAACAATGATACTAATATGGATTGATTTATTGTTTTATCAATTAATAGATTAATTGTTTCATATGCAAAATGACATATTAAAAAATGTTTATCACAATCACATAATGATTTTTGTTTCTGTCTGACCAACAGTCTAAAACTCAAAGTTTTTCTGTTTACAGTTCACTAAATATGCAAACACATTCTCACATTTTTTATTTAAATCAAATATTAAAATAGGTCCTGATTAATTTGCTCCTGACAAACTAATCGATTATTGGTCTATTTATTTTAGAAACAAACCGGCACACACACACACGCACTTACACACACACACTAAGCTCAGGTCCAGATGGATCTACTGTACATGTGATAGACCTGGCTCTCCTCGTGAACATTGCCTTTTACGGAGGGGGGAGGTCAAAAGTACACTACACGACGGGATGCAAGACTCGAAACAGCACCAGACATATGGGAAAGTGTAATGTCATATGGCAGCACTGGATATACAGCCACACTATGGCTGCTGTGCCCGTATAAAGTTTACCATGAATTTCCATCCCCCTCCAGTCATGAGGGAAATGGGGAGATTCATGGACACTTCATTGGGCTGTTAGTCTGTCTCACTAAATGCCCTTTAGAATGCCACAGGTGTACATTTCAGTGTAAATCAAGACGATATTTATGGCACCTCTTTTAGGAGGAAATACGTTTTCTCATCTGGGGGGAACATCGGTTATCTTCCAGCCCAGTGCAAACAGAGAGCCTGGTCATAATATATCCAACTGCTACATAGTGGAGGAGGTGGAACATAGATTTTCCGCAGCTGCACGCAGTATTTTTCAGGCATCCTAGAATTGCAAAATAGTCTTTCCAGGAGTCCTTTCACATTGCAATCAATCTGAATTGGAGTTTCAGCCTCGCAGCGTAAAAACGCTGCGGTCCAACGCTGAGTTTGGACAGAGGGGAGTGTAAAATCCAATGCTCATTTGTGACACATTTGAGTTTGATATTCACAACTCTGTCCTGGTCAGCTCCAGGCCACCTGTTATGTCAATGATGGATGCCAGTTTAAGCACCCGGCTAGTAGCTGAATTCTACAGTATATGACTACTATTCAGATTGTAAACGGTTGTGAGTGTGTGTATTTGTCATGGTTCCTTATCGTCACCTGCTGTGCGCCCGAGAGACAACACGCACAAACACACACAATTGTTCTCCCTCACACTCACACAAAAACACAAAAACACACATCCACACGTATTCTGAGCCAATTTAGTTCACCAATTCTTCACTCATTTAGCACTGTTAATTTCCTGCATTTACAGAGATGTTAAAATACAAGTGCATCTTCGGAACAACATAACTAAAAAGACGTAAGAAAGTTTGAATATTTGTTTCACGCACACACCCACTCAGACTCCTCCACACACAAACATTCACACACACATTATCAGCTTCCCTGTTATCAACGGACAGACTGACAATGATTTTACTTGCTTACTAATCAGGTTATCTAATCACATTACACCTACCACCCCTGCAATGACTATCTACTAACTAACCATGCTTCATTTCTTAAATTGTCTGCCTTCTAGTTGTTTCTGCATAGGGAAGCCACTGCTGGGGCTGTGAAGTAGGACCAACATCAAGCATATTAGGATTTTTCATATTCTGCAACCAGGTTCTGGCACACAGAGGCCTGAGTCATTGTATTGCACTTGATTTATCGGGCACCTTCTGAGTTTCTTTTTAATCTCTCCAAAATTGTGCTGAGCAGGAACCGTGGGAAATGTAACCTAATAGCAGCTGATATTGAAGCTGCTATTGATACAGAAAGAGCAGGAGGATTTTTGTATAGAGACATCTCCAACACAGCACATGCCTTGTGGGAGGATGAATACACACGTTCACAAACACAGGTGTGTGTCACTACTCAAAAGCAGAAGCAGACGTACATACACACGCGTGCGCACACAGGTCGCCGTTTGTTGAGAAACCTGCTTGTTAGTTTTGTTAGCTTTTACTTCTCCAACATTCTGTCAAAACAGACAAAGAGATTCACAGCAGACATGGTGTGTGTGCCATCTTTGGAAGGAAAAAGTGTTTGATGATAGTATTAACCAGACAGCTGAGCAAGGCTGGCACTGCAAAACCCACATAATATAACTTCCACTGCAGTCAAAGTTTAATTCAAAATACTCTCTCACTCCATGAATGCAGCAATGCCAGATAGGATATGAGGCTGCTACTAAAGGCACTGGAACTTTTTTTTTACTCTCAACCTGTATTTCTGAGCAACTCCGACAAGCCTTGAATCATGTTATGTGTATTTCTGCTGCCCCTGAATGAGATATTGATTTTCAAGAGGGTTTCATTTCATTACAGCATGCCTGCAACATTAAATCTAGACTACAGTGTGTTTTCAAAATCACAAAAGCACTGTAAAAGACATGCTCAAGAGTCCTTGGCCGCGGGGAGGATGATCCTTGTTCCTCTCTTAATGAGTTGCGGTGTGGTAAGCATACAGGGTGCAATGCAGGACGTCTAGAGGCATTATTGCATAATTTCCCCCACCAATCAATAACTTATGCATACATCCTGGCTCCGCCTCCTCCGATGCTGCGATGTCATTTACTTCAGTGACCTCGTAATACCTCTAAGCTGTGTCAAGGTTCAGCGGCATCAGTGACAGAGATGGACTGAGCTGTTAATCTCCCTCACCGATCTCCTCAGACACACTCACTCTGTCACCGATACCCTGAAGCAGCAGCCGCCTCTTTTCCTCCTTTCCCTCGTGAACACTGACAGGTGAAAGGACTGGATAAGTCTTATATCTCGCTATCTTTTCAGATCAGTCACCATGAGGGTTTGCTACTGTGTCTGAGTCTGTCAAGGTCACTTTTAGCATTGTTCAGTATGAACACTAACGCCATTGTTCCCTTAACAAAGAGGCAGGCTTCATCAAGGCCTTTGAAAGACTCTGTACATAAATACTGTATATTATGACCTGTGAAGAGTGTTGAAATATTTAATTCAGTGAAACTTCAAAAAGGTTTAAAAACACACTCTATAAGTAAGAAAGCCTTCATGTAAAGTTTTGTCAGAAAATAGCCACTTTCAAGAGAAAATCATTGAGATTTTGTTTATAGTTGATTTTTAACTTTTAGTCTTTTTATTTTTACTTAAAAAATAGAGAGAAGGGGAAAAAAATCAAGATTATGAAAGTAACACTAAAAAATTCAAGTTGTTGAAAATGATACAAAGAAAAAAATGTGCCCTATGATGAGCTGGCATCCTCTTATTGTACGCCGCCTCTCACTCCTCACCCTCTCAATGTTGCAACCCTGCAAAGGGTTATAGATAATGGATGGATGGATGGATGGATAGAAATGAATAAGATTAAAAAAAAAAAAAAGAAATTGACTGAAATCCAAAGACAAAGTCATTTTAGGACCTTTTGTTTGTTATGGAATGAAAACTTCATTTGATTTCAAAACTCAAAGTCTCTTTAAGCATAATTGCATCCATTAAGACACAGAGACGGGCGATGAAGGAAAAGGAATAACAGCTAAACACTGATTGGATTCACTACCTTTTTATTCCATTAATGAAGCACTTTAATTTAGCTGCCAGAAAACTTTGTATATGACCTTCTCCTGTGACCTCGTCCAATATATTGAGCAGTGTTTGAGGAGAGAGGGCGAGAACACCTCTTCAAGGGAAATTAATATTCACAGAGGATGCTGTCCACCGCTGCACTAATCTGCATGAGATCTGACTTCCTTTCATTAATCAAGATGAGTATGCCCCGGTGCATCAACATTGTTTACCTTCGGAGTTTGTTGTTTTCCCAGCCTGTTGACTCGAGGCAAACAGCATAAATCACACAACAATACATGACTTAACTTAACTACCCGCACCGGCTGCCGTGGTGTCGTATAGATGTGAAATATTCTTTAGGTTTTAGGGAAGATGCATGAGGGACGTGGCTTTGATTAATACACGATTAATATATTATTATACTAATTTAAGATTAATATATTAATAATACCTAAGAGAGTAATTTTTTTGATTTAATTTTGATTATAGGTTCAACAGTGACTGTTGGCTGGTTAAGCACTATTGTTGCCCGCAAAATTACCTGTAATTACAGACATTTTATTATGATATTATCAGTATGAAACCTTCCCCCTGAATCATACATGCTTAATAAATTAGGAGAAATAACAAGGATTGCTTACTAGCTATTATGTTATACCATAGTTATACCAGCAAATACTAAAGTCCAGCTGTGTGTTTTTACATGATGTCAACGTGGTTGGAGTGACATTTACTTACTAATAGGTTGCTTGACTGGCACTTACTGTTGTACAAGTATTGTGTTTTATAATTGAATGTGTGGATGATGACACCACTCAAAATAATTTAATGTAGGTGTGAATGCCATTTCAATGGAAACTCTGCTTTGCGTTGGAACTCCTTTTGCTGGATGGATTAAGATTAATCTGTAATTCATAAATCTCTATTCATCTTTATTTCATAATACCGATAGATGTGAAAAAAAATAAGAAGAATAATTGTGGGAATAATTGTAGATAATCTTCAAAATTGTCCAGCTGATTTAAGAAAAGCTAAATAAATAATACCAACTTTTAAAGATTTTTCCTTAAGGTAGCTACAACTACATTACACTATGTTTATAAAGACACTGGTACACACTGAGAAAATGCAGTATTCCTGTTTTAAATAGATCAGGAATATGATTTAGTTAGATTTAATTTGTTTACAAATTATAAAATACAGAACACTTGTTCCTCAATGTTTTTAACTGTACAAGTAGTGCGATACATGTGCCACAATGTCACAGTGAGTAATTTCAGTGAAAAAATGTTGCACCACAGTTGTATATTATTCTGACAAGGTTTCCACATGACAGAGGTGGCCAGTCTCATTTGTTACTTAGCACACTTAGCAAAGTGAAGCAGTTTTTATTCACTGTCTGATATAAACTCATTCTGCACTTCACTTCTTTTTGTAGAGAGCAAGGTCAACTACATAAAATTGCTGGATTGTGAAGCTAGAATCAAAGAAGTAAGAGAGTGTCAGCAGAGACAATTTAACCCCTGCAATAAGCCCACCCACACAGGGTCACACAGTGATAAATGTAAAAAGAATAATACAAAAAAATTACTAGTTAGTGTAAAGTGTCATACTGAATTACTGAAATATACCCTGGCCAACTTAATGTGCTTATTACTATGAGTAAAAATTAAACATTTTAAATATATAGTCAGGACAAAAGTAGATTCAATTTCAGTGTGAAATTGAATGTGCCATTTCAAACTTTGTCTAAAAACTGCAAGCAAAGTCTGATTTATTTTTTTATATTTTATGTCTTGTTTTGTTTGCTTGTTTTTTTTTTTTGTAATTGCTGGATTTGAAGTATTACATTTTAAATGTTGAATCAAAGGCTAATTATTTATCAGTTGTAATTGATTTCTTTACTCCTCGAATGGGAGATACATTTTAAAAGATACAGAAGTTCAGTAAGACAACAAGTATTACAAACTGCCAGTAATGAAAACCTTCAATTGATATAGTCTGTGGTTGCAAAGCAATGTGACATGCAAACTTTTATATAGGTTCCCTGGACTGGTTCCATTTTATGTGAAAAGTGTGTCCCAGAGACAGAGAAGCTACTGCACATTACAGTCGTCTTATTAATCCATTACATCACTCAACCCCTGTGGGAAGACTGCTTTGGGGTTAATAATTTCAGAAATATGGGCAAAACAGACCTGGATGGAAGGATCCTTGAAACACAACACGAAGTGGAGAGAAATAGTCCTAGGTTGAGTTTCACCTTTAATAAACTAATAAATTAAGGGCCCCACGTTTTATTACTTCAGAAATGGAATTAAAGTATAAATTCCTCCCTTTTACCTTTTGATATGTTCTCTCATTAAGAAGGGGCTGAAATTGCACCTCCTGCTGCTTGGTGCTCTCTGAGCAATTGTTCTTTTACAGTGTTGTGCTTTCAAGGCAAGAGTGTAATCAAAATCCTGAGCATTGCAATTAGATACAATGGCTTTCCCTATCCCTGTGTGGGCATCTGCCGAACAGAGCACGGAGGGGAAAAGGCGGAGTGAATATATTGTGCCTGCATTGAAGGAGAGTGAGTAATCTGGTATGTATTGTGAGTGCACGCGCTACAGACTGCTGGCTGTGAATGGCCTTTGTTTTGTGAACTGGTTTTAAAGTTCTCCAAGTAATTTGAAATAGTGCTTAAACATGATTATATTTCTAGATTTCTTGCCTTCAAAGAAAGAGAAGTGTGGTGAGGAAAGTCTGTTGATTGACATGTGAAGTCAATGAATAAAACATCGAGACAAAACAATAACATCAGCCTCAATTTGAAAGATCATATCTCGGCTTTGGAAAATATCTCACATGGTTTAAATCTATGCCCATATTCACTAACAGATACCCATTGTGGTACAGTATCTTACAGTATATTACACCATACTGTATTGTCTATTAGGCCTAGTGTGCTTCCTTTGTATTTTGTGTGCAGTATGCACAGAATTTTCAGTTTCTATTACATGGTGCAATACTCATAAATACAGAACATCTCAGCTATGTTTGAGTAAAAAAGAGTAGTTTCACTGTCATGAAAGGTGAAAAAAAATCCTGTTCCTGCTTCAGTAGTTGTTTTGCTTTTTTTGCTGTCCTGACCCTTGACTGCTCCTTATTTCCTGTGGTGGAGGTCTGTTATGAGATGAGGTATTTTTGGGATAGGACACGTATGAGTTGGACTTGACTTTTCCTTTCCACTTGTCTCACTAAGAGGGAGGGATAATCAAGCACACATGTGCACACCGTGGAGAGGAAAGGAGGGCCGAGGTGAGTGTTGGATTTCAACACAGTAGACCCCACTTAACGGAGAATATTCAGCAAGCACAAAATATTTGAAACTGACATAATTAACCCAGGGAGCAGATGGAGGAAACCAAAGCAGTTTGTGAGCAAAATAACCTGGGATTTTGTATGCCACTGTTGGGTTGTGAAATATGTGAAATATATAATATAAGTTGCAGTTGTGCACAGTTAGCAGCCTAGATTTTTTTCACATTATTTTAAAGGTTTTAATGTATTTCAAAACCAAGGATAAATTGATTAAAGTTTAAAGAACAAGAGGCAAATTTTCACCGCTATCAGAATATATTAAACATTAACAGTTATGCCAAGGAAGATTTTAATTTGAATAATTATTAAAGCATTAATTTACAAATATTTAATTTAAGGAGTTGGAATACCATTTGGGGAATCAGGTTATCTAACAATATGCATGAACGTGTATGTATTTTCTGTCAGTACTTGTTTTTAACTTGTAAAAACAAATGTAGCCACACATTGAGTCTGAAAGACTTAATGGGCAGGCTACTGATGCATGAAGTCATGCAGAGCAGGGCTAACTAAGTCTATGTAGTGTTACCAATTATTGTCAGAAGAGGACTGATGTAGTAAAGAATTAGTGCTATAAAGTCAGGAAGTCACTAATGAACCAATAATGAACATTCAAATTAACAGAACTAGTGCACACAGGAGACTGGCTTTATACAAATTCAGATCAAATTGCTCTGGCTGGCCTGGCTTATACCCTGGAAACAATTTGAAATCAATTCAGCAGTATTTAGGCTAATGCCTGAGCTCTCTCTTTCTCTCTAAATTTATATTTTTTACACTTTGCTGAGATCCTTTCATGCACCAAAAAGCAAAGAAAATAAGGAGCGGGATAAAGGCATCTCTTGGAGTGTTAGGAATTCGTCATGTAGAGGTGGGGTGCCTGTGTAACAATTCTCATTTGTTTCAACAATAGGAGATGGTGAACACAAATATTTTGATCGAATGCTAGAAAGGGAGCTCTACAGTGAATAAATCTGCTGCAGGTTGTCGCTATTTCTCACATTCTCACTCTGGGATTTCAGCATCTGGAATTGGTGGGGGGTGGTGGGGGTAACACCACCTTGGCGGGGGCTCTTTTTTGTCTGCTTATTATAGAGCGAGTAAACTTTGTGGTTTTTCCTCATATTACAACGGTCCCAAATGCTCACAGAGATACACCATGGTAACAGTGACAAGAGTGTTGCCTTTTGTTTTCATTTTCTAGTCTTTTACAAGAAGCATGCTTTCAGCTTATTTTTCTCCAATATTCAAGGCCCCAGTGTATTATGAATCAGATGCTGGGAGTGAAAAAACTCTTCTTTTGAATCTTTAGATTTTTTATCTGCAGCTTTCTTGTTTGTCAGGCTGACGCACATTTCAGTTTCAACGAATTCTTGCCAAACGTGAAATGCACAAATGAAGCATTTTCGTCACCCACAAAGGTAAAATTTGGTTTACACCTGTGGAGTGTGAGGCGTCTCATGAGTGTAATTCAGTGGAGGTAGACGCTGAATTTGCTTGCTTCTGTACAAAATTTAACAAAATTGTTCATTTCAAAGTGCTTCATTGAGTATGAAAGACATTAACAACAACACATTTCAAGATTAATTTTTTTGTGCACAAATGGTGCATTACTAACACTGTAGAGTGGTTTGGATTAATCAGATGGCATTAGATTGTGACATTTTGCAGACAGTCAGGTTTTGCCATCTGCATCCCTGCACAAACACTATGTACAGGATCTCCAGGATTTGTAATCTAGGAGGTCTGTGGAACCAATTTCACCAGACAGGACCAGTTACTGTGAGCAGGGACACACTGAGGTGGTCAGATCAGGCCGATGTGAATCAGAAAGAATTAAGCTACAATGAGGTGAACCGTGATTGAGTGTTGATCTAAAGCAGCTGGGCGCCCTGGACTGCATCCATGCTAAACCATAAAAGACAGATTGTAGAACAGTCGCAGACACATATACACCACACCGCAACCGGCCACACACACTGGATCACACAGATACACACCTCACTTTCGAGCACACAAATAATGAAAATATAAACACAGATGAACATACACGCACATGCTCGGATGCACATTTAATTACACACTCAAACAAAAGTATATGCGTAACGACACCCCTGCATATGCTCTAAAATGGACATTGGATCACTGATACACAGCAGATTTATTGTCGGAGGTCTGACGCTATGGACAGAATTGGTTGCAGATGCCATCTCTCTTCTATGAATGTTGTGCGCCACATTCTTCTGGCCTCCCACAGAAACCTCTTTTTCCATTCATGCTCTCGGTAACATTGCTTCTCTTCGGGATACAGAGCCTAATAGGAGGACGTCATGCTCTGAAATCTTTTCCACATGCCTGTCGCATCTTCATTCAGATGTGTGAACAGGGTCATGGGAGCGACTGAGCAGAGGGACCTTCTGCGCATTTCAGCAGCTCTCAGTATCCGAAAGGCATCTTGGCTCATCTAAAGAGGAGCACATGGAGACAGCCTCTCAGCCGACATGGAAAATGTAAACCAACAAGGCAAACAAATGACAATTACAAACGCTGATAATGTTAATTAAACATTGTGTCTAGGACCACTGCAATGCCACGGCTAATGAAGACCTTTCAGTTAATGAGGAGTACAACACGATTATGGACGGAGACGAGGAGTCTTCTGATCACTTGTCAGTGACAGTGGTATTTGCACACACACACTCCAGTGTTGTCATCAGCATTTTGTATCCCCTTGGTGGTTGTTAACACTGATGACAGTATTGAGATTTATGGTAGCCGAGAGTGTCTACTGTTTCCCCTTTAGCTTATCAACATGATCAGACTATCATTAGGGGAATGATGCAGTTGTGCAACTGCTGCAGTTTTACACGACGGCCTCCTGTGCAGAACAGAAAACTCATTCTTTAGGCTTTTATGGGGACCATAAATTTCAGTGACTTTCTACATCATAGCAGGATGGACAAATGGAAGATAGTAATCAGCTGTGCCAGTTTTCCTGCAGGGCAAAATAGTGTTTGTGTAATTTTTTTATAGGGGTCTGATGAAGGTCAAGGGTCTGAAAATGATGAGATGTTATCGAGAGTTGTTGAGACATCATCTGACCAATTATCCTCCCAGAATAATGGAGACGTATTGCCATTCTGAGTAAGTAATGGTAAACAAACAAAAACAAAAAACAGAGAGGACTAAATCATTTTACACATCCACATCTCAAAGGGCTATATTATTTCACAGCCAGACAATGTCCTGAGCCCATCACTGGGTCCAGACAATGTTATATTAACAAATGAGAGCAATTTTTTATGGTTCCATAATGAGCGTATGTTTCAGCAGAGTACTTCAAGCTGAGGAGGGGAAGTCAGCTGTCATCCTTTGTGGACTCTAACTATGGAGGTAAGCAATACAAATGGGCTCTCTCTTATAATGAGATGTTAGCCCAAGTATCACATAGAGCTTTTAATCGTCCGTAACATGCTCTGTGGGAAGATAAAGTGAGATAACAAGCTAAGTGTTGGAGTTCAAAGGAAGTCTTGCCGAGAGAATCACACTATGATGTCGGGTGTATATGCATTGGACCTTGCAGAATAAACCTGCAATGTTTATGATGTACACAGGCAGTGACTTAGCTCTTAGATGATTGATATATTTTCATTAAGACGTGGCTGTATCCATGTGAAACATTTCTGTCTTTAAGAAAAAAATAATTCTAAATTAATATTTTTGAAATTATTGAGTCGATGTTCCCTTAAATATTGTTTACAACATATATCTCTTACAAATATTTGTACTTTTTTGTCAGACTATCAACACCAGCAAGAATTTTTCCTGTGACAAATGAGAGACATACTCCTTCACTATCTCTTGTGTCAAGAAAACAATCTGCAGTTTTCTCAGTCTGACACTGACAAACATGAGCTTCGAACATGTACAAGTTTGCTTCACTTTAAAATAGTTTGCTTGCCTTGGCACAAAATCAAGTATTGATATTCTTCGAGGTATTGCATCAAAGTTAGAAACACTAGTATCGTGACACACACTATTTCGAGTATACCTTAAGGGGAGTTCCGCTTCCTACGCTGTTTCCGCCCCATGTATCGACAATAAATTAATGGACTCCTGTAGCACTCAGCACTCAGCCAGTGAGTGGCACCCCATTGATTTCAAGGTGTACTCTTGCCCATATATGGCTTTCTGAATAACCCTTTAAGGTGCAGGAAGAGTGCTCAGACAGTCCACCGCAAGGATGAAGCTCTGTCTGGATAAATATTTCAACACTTGGACTTTGCTTATTGATTGGGGCAGTAATTTCCACACATGCCACCCCGGGGAGACAGGCACTAATGATGCTGGTTCCACCATGTCCAGCCAAGGCTTTCCCACAAAGACATACTCCCAAGTCTCGGGCCTGTGAATTATGGGATAAAACATTAACAGCTTTAGAAAGTGTTGCGCATGTTTCTTTTTTCCCCGCCACGAACAAAGTCTGGTGTCTCTCATCAGCAGGCCCCAAAGAGGGTAATGGCATCCTTGGTTTGAAGCCAAACTGCCTGGTGGAAGAAGATGTACGAGAAAAAAAAGTTTTCGACACTTTCTGACTTTGAAAATCATTTCTCCACACTTTCTGAAGTGTAAAGTTGTGATTTTTTACATTAGAATAAACTACAGTAACTGTTATAACCATGGTCAGTTCAAGAATTCAGACACAGAGCAGGTCTAATAAATATTGTGGTAAATTATATCTCTTCCTCTGTCTGCTATGGCCATCCAGAAATTGCACCAAGACTTCAACCATGCACCTTCTGACATTAGGTAAATTCCTTCATTTCCTATTGTCTCAGAGCCTGTGGCATTGCCAGTGCTGATGCATTTGCCCAAAGCACTCCAATGGCTTGTCACTTTTCTTGCCTCTGGCAGAGGAACCACTCTAAATCCCAGTTGTTTGTATGCATGTCTTTGCCTGTGCCCCTCTAAAAGGGAGCTGTATTGGATTTGTGTGTCCCCCATGGGCTCCATAAAGAGTAAAATATCTCATGAAGACACTAGCCGCATGCTGCGAGGATAGCGGTTTAATATATGTTGCTGTGTCTCACATCCTCTGGGGTGATGAGGTGATGAGAGCTAGTTTCCCACCTGTGGGGCGACAGTAACAATTTGTGCTAACGCTAAGGCAAGTCAGCCCAGCCTCAGCAGCAGGAGAGCAGAGAGGGGGAGCACTGCTGTTACTCAGACGTGCTAATTACCTCTCCGGTAAAGTGTACAGTGACTTCCCCCCTCTCCCCTTGGCCTGGCGCCTCACGCCATCAACATAATGAGAACATAACTTTTTATTCTGAATACCTAAATATCTCCTTAAGTGATCGATAATGTGCATCATCATAAATCACGTCTGGGATTGCCTGAAATTATTCCAGAAGTCAATACTGTGCGCCGCAGAAGACTTTTGAGAGCGACTAATGGTGAGATATAGCTGCCTTTGGGGAGATATGAGGGATATTCATGCATATGTATAGCGCAAAGTTTCTCACCCCCGAGCAGGAGTGAGACCGGGGTTGGCGCTCGACAGGCACTTCTGGGCCCGCTGTGTGGCATTGGGCCCAGCAGGAAGAGCAGTGTAACCGGTGTCTGGTGGTGAGCTTGGCCGTGAAAATGCACCATTAATTCTTAACGCAATTAAGCCAGCGTCGAGAAGAGAAATTAAGAGAGCTCCTTATTTAGCAGACAGAGAAGTCTTTTTAAAAAGGGCACTAATACTGTGATTACTCAGATTTGAGGGAAATTATTCACAAAGAGGCCACATGGGAAGAAAGGGAACTATGTTCGTGCTTAGCTGGCATTTCAGAAAAGTTTGTTCTCCCTTGTTTGGTTTTTTATCTCACTTTGATAAGTTTCAGATTGTGAAGGTTGAATACACAAGGTATTTTTCTTGTTGTTGCTGCTATTATTTCCGATATCCTGAGTGAATGTGCAAAAGAGTTTTGTATGGCTAATCAAGTAATAAATAGTCCCTATACTCTGTGATGGTTTTTAAAGGCTTCTGGAGCACAGAGCGCCAGCTCTCCAGTGGCACCACATGCGATCAGCCGCAATCATTACTTGTTCCTTGGAGTTGAACAGGGATTACCCCACAGCAACTCCTGGGCTGTGGGTTTGAATTATAAAAAAGATTCTGCACAGCAACAGCTTGCTGTAGATGTGATTACCCAAATAAATGTAAATGTTGACACTTGAAAAATGTGTGTGTGTGTGTGTGTGTGTGTGTGTGTGTGTGTGTGTGTGTGTGTACATGAGTGAGAGAGGTGGAAATCACAACAAATATAAAATGAAGTATAATGTGTTTTTCAGGATGGGAAATGAAAATATATGTGTTACCCAGAATGATCTCCCAACCAAAATGAACATATAAATTCCAGTAAATTAAATTATAAATATTTCCTATGATAATTCTACATATCTTAAATTGTTTTCCCAAAGAGAATAATTGTAATTCATTATCATTTGTTGGTTTATTAATCCTTGAAAATAATCATTTACTGTGTTGAAAAACAATACGAAACACGGGTTTTAATAGAACTACAAGAGTGAAAAGTGATCTTTAAATATTTTAAATGCTCTGTGTGATTTTGGCTTGTTATCATGCCATTTGTTCAAATTATGAAACAGCCCTCTTTCTGTTTTTATCACAGATTATAAACGCTCCTAATTAATCTTGCTAACTCATTCCTCCACAAAACAGAATCATATGAACATCTAACAGTGTTTCTCCTTTCATACATTTTAAATATAATGCGTGAAAAATCTTTTGGATCAGCTGTTTTACTTTCTTTCATTTTTATTTTTTTTATATTGTGGGTACAGTTTAGTACTTTTTTTCTTCATGAACATATTCATATCCATTTCATATATCTGCTGTTTAAATCTGAAAAATCCCCCAAATTGTCAGGACAAGACAGCAGACTGTGCAATGAGCAATTTCAGCTCCTTAGTATGCACATAGTATTGTGATGGACTTGGGAATACAGCTGTGGAGGCACCTGCAGGTTCATTTGCAAGCTAGCATTCAAAATCTCTAAGGAATCATTGCAAACTCCTGATTGGACACCTGTCAGCTCTCCCGATTCACCAGACATTATTAAATTGTAGCTAATGATTGGTAAATTTCAGCCAATCACATGGATTGACAAGAGGACTCCATAAAGAGAGGAATTTGTGTCAGCGCTGCTGTGGAAAAGGCGAAAGCTCAGTAAATTAGTGTCTGTATGGATAATACATTTGATCCTGATTAGTGCATGCAAAATGTCAGCATATTTTGAGAAATGCTGACAACAAGCAGAACATCCTCTAAGAGCAGTCAAAAGTTTTTGTATGTGCAAGTATTTCGTGGGCGTAGGAAAAATATTTGTGTGTGTGTGTGTGAGAGAGAGAGAGAGAGAGAGAGAGAGGGAGAAAGGGAGGGAGAGACAGAGTGCGTGGGTGTGTGCTGTGTACAAGGCCTTTGTGAAAGCATGTTCTGTGAGTGTGGGTGTCTGCAAATTCATATGCGTGTGTGTGTGCGTGTGTGTGTATGTGTGTGTGTATGTGTGTGTGTTTTCCTCCTGTCCCAGAGGGAGGGTGCTGAATAACAGGCCCTTTTTGACAGGCTGGGACGCTGAGAGCTGTCAGCCCCCTCGCCAGGACTGGGATGAGTAGCGAGAGAGAGAGAGGGAGAGGAAGTGATAGAGAGAGAGAGGAATAGTGAGAGAGAAAGAGAGAGAGAGAGGGAGAGAGACAGGGGATTGGGGGGCTCCATGTGTTTAGACTAATAGGAGGCCAGCGTTCAGCTTCTCCTCCAGCAAGAACAGACAGTTGAAATCTCTGGGCAGTTAGCACAGCGCTGCCTCTCAAAGATTTCCTGTCAGATCATGTCTATAAGAGGGGAAGAGGTTCTCAATAGCAAAGGGAGGAAAAAAGGGATAGAGGAGAGAAAAAAACAGCACCTGGAAAAATTGTCTGCCTTCATGAGAATTGAGAAGCCTGAATGGAGTTCTAAAGTTCGGCATGACAAGGCGCATGTGCACTCTCTCGATATTTGACAATTTAAATCAAAAGGGGTAGATACAAGCCGAGGACGCCAAAGCAATTAATAGCAAGAGCAATATGATATTTGGGATTAACGAGATAACATGCAACTGTTGGCGTGTTTAACCTTGTGGCCACTGGCACCAGTTGAATGAAATGTATCTGAATGAAATAAGTTTCATAGCTCTCACATCTTTATTAATCAGATGGAAACTATAAGCAGAATTACTGAGCAGAAATGTTTTCACACAGAGTTAAAGTGTTCTAATGTCAGCATAACAAACCTATTAAATAAAGTAAGATGTAAAATATGCTGCCGCTGTAAAATTGCTTTACAATAAGCCAAGCGCTTAACCTCATTTTGTCACATTTTCAACTATTTTGTTCCGCAAAATGCTGCATGTCACTGTATAAAGTTTGACTTGTAAATGTTTTTGGGTACATTTCATTGCGCATACACAAGCAAGGTTTGCATCTGGTTAGAATATTGTCAGATTATCAGTTTGAATTATTTCTTTATTAGGATGTATGAACTGACAAACTCTGCATGTCTGTGATTCAAAAATAAAAAGAGGCTGGAAGATGTTACTGCCGTCTAAAAATATCAACAACACAAGGAGAAGGGACTTTTAACTGATACACACACGCAGGGAGTAGCAATCGAGGCTGACTGTTTTGTAGGCCAATAAACTGTCTACCCCCTGCCTATAACCAAGCTTCACTTCTCCATATACAGTGCTTGTTTATTTGCACATATCAAAACAAATATTATCTTTGGTTTGTTTATTTTTCCTATTACACTGGTCCCTGCAATAAAACATGTTTACAAAATGCTGTCATTTGGTTGTGAGAGATGCTGACAACATTGACCTTAAGCCCATTATGAGGCACTTTTCTGATTTCTAAATATTTAATTGCATCCTGTTATGTAAATGATGCAAAACTCAAATATCAATTATAGCACACATTGTGTACAACAGTGTTGACGTTTTGTGGTGACTCTCAGTTTTTGTCTTTGGATAATTGAGGTATTATGTAGACATGGAGCCAAGAAAGAGTTTAGAAAGCTAGCACATCGCAGAACTGCAGAATAACATCACTTAATGCAAGAGTAAAATGTCAACATTACCATACATTGCTAATTGGATGCTTTATCTCCAGTTTTAAAATCTGGGGTTTTCACATAATGAATGGTTTGCTAGGAATTGTCATCCCAAAGCATGATACTGAATGCAAATATCAACAAAGTGTTTCGTTTTTCTCGTCAGAACGAGGAAAAGAGTGTGGCAGTGAGATCAGGGAGAATTCATTTTGAATGAATGCAGTCAGCTTCATTTGTAGTCAGCTCTCCGCCAAGGCTGCACGGACAAATGCATTTCATCTAATTAGCAATGCCCGCTGTAGAACATGTGTCGCTGGGTATGTGAATAGTCAGGAAGACAACGTGTACACCGCATCAGATAGTTTAAAGATACTGTTGGCAGGGCGACGTGACATGTAGATCACATAATACTTGAGATTAATTTAAGCCAAAACTGACCTGCAGATTTTTAGTAAGCCAAAATGATGGTATCCTCTTCCTGACAGTATCCTTTACCCCTGACCCATCAGATTTCTTCCTAAAGTATGAGTCATGCAGTCAGACCTCACTGTGGCTTAAGCAAGCAGAATACTTAAGATTATGTAGACTTTGATTAAAAAGGTTTCATCTGACATCTGGCTTCCTTTTGGAATAATAAAGGTTGGCAGTATAAACAGGATTTTTATTGGCATTTTGAACAGAAAAACTTAATTAAGACAAAAAATAAAGTTGAAGTTAGTCCTAACAAATAAGTTGAGTTTCTGGAAACTGTGTGGCTCATGATTACTCAGATTGAAACTCCTAATTCCAGATTCATCATTATTCCAGAAGGAAGAGCTCCTCTATTTGCACATTGTCAAAATGATGTGACTTGTAATGGCCGGTGACAATCATTTACTTCAATTTTTCTCTTTACAAAAATGCGACATGATGACTGCAGCAGAGGAAGCCATAAAAGATAAACGTCCTGAAACAGAAAACAATTAACACACTGACCCATAACACTGACAGCCTTCCCTGCACTGCACCAGCGTGCTCTGTGAGCTGTCACATCCTCAGCTTTCTGTTAGGATGTGTAGGAATGCGTCTCTGCTTATTGAATTGTTGAGGGGGGACCCTTGCCTGGGGGTTAATACAACAATTTACTCTGGACTGCCTGTGGATGTGTTGCCATGATTTGTTTGGTGAGTGTTGTCAGCCTGCAGGGTTTGGCGCGCTCTTGCCTCCCTGTTAAGTGGGAAGATGTAGTGAGTTCCAGGGGAGCTCCATCATTTGCCTCCCACAGTAACTCTGTTTAATAAGTCAATGGAAATGAAAGATGGCTCAATGCATCATGAATTTGTTTCTACACATCACCCTTGCTCAGTTTTCATTTCATCGTTTTTTTCCCTCACGCCTTTTGGCGAAATCCTATTTCTGTAGCTTCCTAAATATCCAATGTCAAGTGCACTTACTCCTAAATAAGTGAAGTAAAGTGCTGCATCAGTAGAATCATCTTTTTACTCTCACAACTATAATGTTGCTTCATTATATACATCAATATGTTCCATATTATTACATACATTTTATTGTGTAATAAAATTAACCATTACAATCCTAACTGCATATAAAAACTTTAATATTGCTGTGTAAAAATCACAAATTATAACTGGCCTCAATAAAATGTAAAATTTTCTGCATTATGTTCTGCAAGGGGGGGAAAAAAACTGGCAGGCTCAGACTGTCATCTTGTGGGAATACAGCGTATGGTTTGATTTACAGCGTGCCGTTGATACCATCACATTCATTCATGACACATTTTTGTTCCGTTGCAACCTCCGTCTCTGCACCTCTGCCATTTCTTTATGCCTCAAGTGTCAATGAAACTACGATGGCATGGAGTATAATGAGGTTTATATTTAGCTGTTTTCTGTGTACTGCCTTGCCTAAAGTTTGAGTGCAAGCTACAATCTGTCAAAACAAAGAAAGTCCTATTTTTCAAATGCCCCTGCTCAATACAAATTATTCTCCCCTGTAGGATTTTTGGTTTTGGCCGTGTCAGGGAGATCATCAACATTCAGCAGTTTTTGGCCTGCCTGTCCACGTGCAGTGCCAATAATGACCAATCACACAGCCAGGAGACTTCCATTGTGGATTGTGTATTTACTGACAAATTTCTCAGTTGCTTACATTTAAAATAGACCACATCCATGCAGCTTTCCTTCATGTTGGAATACAAAATTATGTTTGGATAAATATTGCCAACATCTTCTGGAGTTGTCTTCAAGTATCCTTGTCCTCAGTGATGGCATCAGAAAAAGATCACGCAGGAGCAAAACAATGTGCTGCTGATCTTGAGAAGCCATGAAGCAGCTTTTTGACAAATAGAGGGGGAATCATCTTTCAGGTGCGGAGCTTCCCCCTCCATTTAAGCTTTCCCTTTCATCAGGATAACCACTGTTTCACTGCTGTCCCCTTGAAGAGAATCTGAAAAAGAATGGGGGAAAGAAATGTCTGCTGGCAGGTATGATTGTACTCCGACACAATGTTATCATCCGGACACAGTTTTGTCGAACATTTGGAGAAAATCATTTTGCTCGATCTTTGACTGTCTGCTGGGCTGTGAGGCAGCTGTTGGGAGACTCACCACCTGGTGAGCAGCTTTGAAGTACACTTTGAGGATTAAATTATTCATTCAGGATGGCGACATGTATCCAGCTTGCCTGAGACTGTGGAGAAGATTTTGCCTCCTGCAGCTCAGCTTTGCCGGACAGTCTTTCAGCACACTCAGCTTCATCCCACTTCATGAAAATACAGACTTTTCACAAAAGTCCAAATTCTTTGAGGACAAGATTTAGTAATAAAATAGAACACAGTCTCCTACGGCCAGAACTGAGATTATGATGATTAGCATGATAAAGTTATATTGTACATGAAATGTTTCATGATCTGCGGCCTTTTCAGCATGTCTGCAGGATGTCCCAGATTTGAAAATGATTGTGTTCACCATGAGGCTTTGACTTTAAATGGAATCCTGCTTCAATGAAAATTAAGCAGGACACCAGCTCTAAAAAATATTTCAACTGTTATTTTGACTTTTAATGCAGCTGCAGCACTTTGAAGATAAATCCTTGTGTGTTCACAAAGGTTTGAGGCTACAAATAGAAAAAGCAATTTAGATTTTTATTAATAATGTGGGTGATTGACAGGAAATTAAAATGGGTCTGGACTGTGACAAGGAGACCATGTTTAAAAAAAACAAGTATGCCATTATTGAATATGTTTGCATGTTTGATGGTCTGCCCATCACTGAGTCTTAATTTCTTTGTCAGAAATATTGTGTACGCTTGGTTGGTTTATAACTGTAAACAAGCATGTTTCACACTGAGTATATGGGCATCCATGTTTCACTTCCCCCCAAAATATAGCCTACTGTTCTCAATAAAACTTAAATAAAATGTATGTAATGCTGCTTTCGAGAGTAAAATGGTAAAAAAAAAAATGCGCAAATCATTTTGGGGTTTTCAGTAAAAGACGTTTGGTCATACATATTGGTCTTACTTTACGTACCTTATTGTACCTTTAAGGTTTGTCCAAACAGTGCATCCCAATTGAAAAAAAGGTACAACTCTGTGTTCTTTTAATTGGCAAATTAAAAAATCGGTTTGCAGTTTCTTGTGATTTGTACTGTTGCTATTAGTTGTTTCATTGTAGAAATTAAATCTGATATTCATGTTTTATTCTAATCAGATAAAGAGAAACCTGGTTAAACACAACAAGTGTGCAGACTTTTCAGCTATATGCATGCTGAGTAATTACAAGTGTACATAAAGATTACATAGGAATAGTATCATATTTAGTGCCTTAGAATATTGTTTTTTGTTGTATTATGAACAAATTGGTATTAATGACATTTAAAAAATGATTTTGTGTTGGTTAAATGTATTTAAATCTGTTTTTAATTAAATAATGAATGGCACAAACACCTTATTAACTAATTATGACAGCATGCTGCATGTTCCTTTGATGAAGTAAATCCATAAAAGATAAACAGAAGGCACAGGATTTAAGGTAAATATGTCCTAATTTCTCAGTGGAGCAGCATCACATCTAACAGGCAGGAGAGAGAGAGTCGTTTGAGGGAGATTTGCATAGTTTCACAGTTCTGTCTTACACACTATGATGTCTCTGAAAATGAGCAGCCTTCCCTCATTCTGTCAAGATATACAATGTAACCTGTCAGCTAATTTGCTGCGGTTGATGTACAGTATGAATTACATCATGATTTTTGTGAGGAATTTCTATGTTGCAGTGCTGGTTTTCCTCTGTAATATTAACTGGTAGCCAGTACCGGGAAGAATGCAATGAGCATGCAGCAAGATACTGTATGATTTTATCTTTACTGACACAGGGGAGCAAATTATGAGAAGGCCCTCAAGGCCTGCATGCTACAGAAAAGTGTGAACCCTGTGGTTATGTAATAATTGTCTAGCCTGACTCAATACACCACAAATTTTGCTATTCTGAGATCAAGCTGTAGTAGGAAATTTGCCGGTATTACTTGACCAGCAGAACAAAGCATCTCCACCTTGTTAGCTTTGGTAGTTTCTGAAACAGGGTTTAGTGCCTGCTGACTGGTTTCTTCCCCATGGGATGTATAAGGCTGTACATTGTAATGTCTATTATGTCATTTTGACTTTTCCCTGTTGCCCAACTTCTGAAAACTGAAACACGGACACTTGATTTAGAATGACTCATATCTGAGGCTGGACTGAGATGGTGTCAACTTGTTATTTTATGTGGCTTGTTACATTAATGATCATACTGTGCAGTGCAGATGTAAGCCCAAAGCCACCCCAGCGTAACATGATACCTGACAATGTTACCGCTATTAAAACTGCACTGAGATTGACCAACATCACTGCCTTCTTATTCACAATGCCCCAGATCTCTCGGAGATACTATACTCTCTCAGGTATATGTAGCTTGAGGGTTTCTCCATGTGGCACAGATTTAATTATGTGCCATATTTAGACATACTTTAAACTGATTTTTAGGGACAAAAAGAAATGATGGAATCCCAATATTACAAGATAATGCGCAGCTGCAGACAGAAAAGCAGATAATCTGGTTGAGTAAGCCTACTACTATCTCTGTGGCTTTTGACAACCCCAGACAGGTCTTCACTTTTAGTAATTAAATTAGACAGTCATAGTTGGCTGCCAACTTTTTTGATGATTGGAGATAAATGGAAGGACCCTCATATCACAAAAGAAGTCAAAAGCACCTCTTGGCTGGTATTCCTGAATTCAGAGACTAATGGGAATGTCCAATAACATTTATAGTCTGAGTTGGAGGCGTAAGGCACCATATGTTTCACGATTTCTGCAAAGCTTCCTGGTAAGGAGGGAATAATTCAACTTGTCACATCTGCTCACAGCCCAGTCCAGAAGGATTTATCACTAATTCAAGTGGTTTCTAAACTGTTTGAATTACAACCATGAAGGCTGTACTTTCCACCATAATCTTCTTATGTGTTGCCATCTGCACCACAGAAGACTTAACGTTGCCCCAAAGAGGAAGTGGTCAGCGGGACCCATGATCATTGTAAATGGCAAGTGGAGGCCATTTAAGTGAACTTGGCGAGGGTGAGATAGGATCGCTGAAGTGGCAGTTATCCTACAGACCGAGATAATGAATTATTTGATGGAAAATGTATCCTTTGGTCTCTCTGATACATACCTAAGGCATGAACGAAAGTATGCAGAACTATGATTTTAGGACCCTCTCCAACTGTGTTTCTCAGGAAGGCCACATTGTTTTTACTTTTTCTCAGTTAAAATGATACTGTCAAACAAACAAGAAAATTCAAGAGCGCTGACACAAATTCATGCAGCAATATCTCACAACCCTGTGAAAATGCAGAATATGTGATGTGAGTGATTTACAGAAAGATTAACAATATTAAAGCGTGTCACACTGAACAACAAAAACACATGCACACTCTGCTGGTATAACAACACTGTTTATATTTGCAGACACAAGAGGTTTCTGTGTGATGAGCCCCACGGCCTGCTCTGAAAATAAAACTCCCTGTCCTAACTGACAAAGTCATCTTTATTAAATGAAAAATATTGCTGGTCATGCAGGCTACATAATTAAATGAATCACTCGAAAAAAAAAAATTGTCATAATGACTAAAGAAAAATGATTGCGCAGCTCTGTGTGAGTATCCTATTGCTGTGTGTGTTTAGAGAGTGCTGGAAATGTACATTACAGACATATGGAAAAATGAGGAGCCCCAACAAAACCTATTCATTTTTTTTTATTATTAGTGATGAAGACTGGAAACTGGAAATATAAAAATATACTTAATGAATGCACATTTAGAATAGATGAAGTAGATGTAATTATAAAAGTAAGAGGGCAGAACATTAAGGCGGAACTTTATATTGTAAAAAACTTCATCCAGTCCTGAGGTAACTACGGTCACCGGAAGTACATCCTGCGCGCCCGAAAGTTAGGAAACAGTCCATGTTTGGTTAAAAAAAATAGTAAATTTCAGAAAGACGGACTGAAACTCAGCACCAGCAAAAATGAGGCCAGATGTCGTAACATCTAAGCAGACAGTAATAACCGAGGTGAGCGCAACAAGTGCGAAAATAACCCGAGTAAACAGATAACGGTTTGAGCGCACTGGTGTTTCGGTTTAACGAGCGACCGTGTTAACTGTCGACCTTCAGCCTGATGCGTCTTCCTCGTTGTGCTTACGACAGCTGTTGAAAACAGAAAAAAAAAAAAAAAAAAAAAAAATCAGTAACTGTCCTCTTAAAGCATCTTAAGAGGACAATTAATTTTTTTTTTCATGAAGTTACAATGTCAACTTTTCTCCTGCCTCTGCTGCTCTCCTAGGATCATTGTCACCTATCACTCTGGATGATTGATGATTCATTTTTTGCTGATAAAATGCGTGATCTATGAAGACAGACGCTGGACGTTATTTTAATGGATTACGTGACACTGAAGGCCAGCTGATTCCCAGAGATGTTATCTGCAAGTGCACTACAGACTGGAGCCATACTGGAAGCCTGGTGCTGTTTTAATGGTGAGTACATCTTTCTTTTTTTTTTTAAATTTTTTTACCACCGGCAATGCTGTGCTTCTGTTCTGCTGGAGATTAATCCGCACATTAAACACACCTGAGAGAAGGTTCTGCTTTCCCACATTTCGTCATGGTTGTCTTTGCTATGGGTTGGATATATTAGGGACTTGTATTTCACTTGCTGTGATGTGTTTATACTTGACTTTAGTAGTATTCAGTTTTGTTAGTTCTGATTTTGTCTCAGTATCCTCGCTCACAGCCTGCAGTACTTTCCTGTCCAACAGCCCTGAAACCTCTCTATAAACCCTGTTGGCTATTTAGTCTCATAACCAGATTGTTTCTCTGGCATATTTGTTTCTATGTTTCAAAATCTGCTGGTAGCAGATCTGACTATTAAGCTAAAAAAATAGAGGCAATAATAATCTGATTTGTTGCACTGACTAGTAAAATGCAGAGAACGTTTTGATTACATTTTGTCTTTGGCTGTTTAATTGACTAAACTCTTGGTGTTTTTAACAACACACTGTCACCAGACTTTAGCAGGACATTGTTTTGTTGTTGGTAGATGGCTAACTTTTTTTTTTTTTGTATGAATTATTTTCTTTTTGTTCGCAGAATGAGTCAATTAATTCCATTAAATCAGTACAGAGTCTGGTGAGACTTTCATTTCACCAGGCACACTGCTGTGTTGAAAATCCTTATTTACTCCATTTTCTGTGCAGTTATCCCTCGGCTGCTCTTATTCTAGCTCGCAGTCTGTAAGCTGGCGCAGATTAGTTGACTTATTCATTACAGAGGGTGTCTGTTGTCGATTGCAGAGCTTATCCAGTGTGATTAATGTTGGGTTTGTGTAACTACCAAAGCAAACACGGACTGGTCTTTTTAAAGGGTCTCCTCCACCAAGGGATGCATTGGAAAGATCTGACAATATGTCACACGTCGCGCTTTGTTTAGAGGTTTTCTGTTAATGCTTAGTCCATGAACAGATGAAGCCACTGAGGTCCCAATTTTTATTATGTGCCTGTGTTACTGCAGCTGCACTATCCCAAGAGAAACTGAATAATTCAAGTTTTTTTCAGCTATTACGCATTTTACGAGAAATTGTCCAATAAGTAGCATTGTTAAAATATATGAATTTGGTAGTCCTGAGAAACATTCACAGGAATCACCTGCAGTAGCTTGCACAGGAGTCGCACAATTAATGCATGAAGGATGAATTTTAAACTATCCGTCACTCTATGTATGTATAAACAATGCAAAAGATTTTACTCCATGAAGATTCTTTTGCCTCTGGTTGGTTCCTTTCTGCCAACACTGGTTTGATTTATTCATTGTTGATACAAAATATTATGCAGGTGAGGTCTGCTGATTCTCCAGTATGTTTAAATTTGTAGTAAAACTGAGATTTACCACTGTTAAAATCCTCTTTTCTGTGACATGGATATATCACTTGTAATTCTCTTCTACATTGTGTGTGTGTGTATGTGTGTGTATACTTGTCTACATGTGTACTCTTGCCGGTGTGTGCACATTCATGAATACGCACATATGTATGCACATGAAGTCTCTACACTGTTTCAGCTCAGTTTTAGTATTGGACATGGGCAATTCCCCGAGGCAAGGATCCGCTCTCCACCCAAACAATGAGGTGCAGCTTTTGCTCTCTCGGTGAACGAGAGGAAGCAAGCCCGTTCAGGAGGTCAGCTCCGAGCTGTTGACATTGCTCCCTGGTTGCCTGTAGTTCTGGGCAGAGCCTCATTATCACAGGGTCTGCTTGGAAGAGAGTGGGCTTCGTTAGGAAGCAGCTGTCAGTGCTGAGGGGGCGAAGGCAAAAGGAAAGAGCAGAGAAAGTAGAGCCTACTCTGCGGTCCATTCGCAGTGGCGCTCAAGGGCCAGTTGGCTGCAGTATTATGGTCTGCTTTTGTGTGTGTGTGTGTATGTGTGTGTGCGCACGTGTGCATATGTGAGTCTGGCCTGGTTGTGTGTGTGCATGTGAGTGTCATGCTAATCCTGCAACAAGTACTGCAGTTGTTACTAGTCCTTCTGTTCATATTTCATTTTTTGTCATGGACCTGCTGGAATAAGCATTTTCAGCTAAAAAGCTGTACATAATAACTATAAATGCTATTGATAGAAGCCCTTGATACAAATAAAGCATTTACACAAGCACACAAACACATTTTGATCTCAAAAGGATATAGTCAGAATAAACATTAGGCCTAGTCTTATGGTTCCAGTGTTGGCTGATGTCTTCAGTTCCATTTGTGGCATAATTGCTTCGCTTGAAACTCTCTCATCTGTGCAATATTTCAAAACATCTCTTTCAAAGAGAAAAAAGTTGTTGAAAGATATGAAAGCATGCAAGTGGAAAAGAATAACAATAAAAGGACATATCTGAGGCGAGGGCCAAGGAAGAAAAATAATTACAAATGCAGAAAGCCATTTTTCAAGCATTATGGGAAACAAGATGAAATGTATAGTGGAGGTCTGCAGCATGTGTCAGGTTTCATGTCTGTCACACTCGATCAGTGACCGGAGCTAATGAGATGCTACATGCTGCCTGGGACTCGAGCTGGAAAACTGCTGTTCTGGTGCACATTAGAATCTGGGGAATTCCAAAAATCTAGCATCTGGTGAAAAACAGAGCAACCCTCTGTGGCACAGCGGTCATTAACTTCTGGGATTTACTGAGATACGATACCCTGTTGAGAAAAAGTTTCCACACTGATGAGAGCAGTTCTTCCCAACTTTACCAATTTTCTGCCCAGCGGAAGCAACACGAGTCAGGAAAAGAAGCTGCCAATGCCTTTCTATTAGGAAATGTAATGGATATTAAATGATGACATACAGATGCAGTCAAAGAAGTATGTACGCTGCAGTGGAGCGGATTAAGGCACAGATCAGCAAGTTGTAGAAATAGTAGAAGGATTGATATGGTGTTGCTTGAGGAAAGTTGATGCATGACATACCAAAATTCTAGGTTTGAATGTTTAAAGTGATTATGAAGTCACATGCAAAAGAATAATTACAAAAAAGAATTTGTCAGCATGTGGAGAGAGCAAATTTGACATGCATTGCTTGTGTTTTATTCAGTTGTCTGTTCAGTCAGCTGTGCATTATACAAAACTTTCCAAAAAACACTGAGCCTTTATTTAACATATTTTGAGGGCATTTTTCCCCAGAGAGCTGAAAGTACCAAGAATGAATGCACTTTTTTTATTTTTTTATTTTGCATGAGTGGTCCCACTGGGAATCAGACCCCTAAGTCTAGTTCTGTTTGCGATGTACTCTGCCTACTGATGTATGCAAAACCACACTGACGTTAACAGTTTTACATTTGAGTCATGATTGATAACTGTCATGATGTACAGTGCTGAAAGGAAGAATCAGACACACCGACGAATACTTCCAGATACTTTTAATCACTGACATTGGTAATATGTCATTAAAATAATAGCTGAAAATATTAGATTAATCAACACTGAAAATAATTGTTAGGTGTAGCCCTTTGGTAGTGAAGTATTTGCCGTGAAAATTTAGATGATGGATCCGTTTCATTTACACATTACATACAACATTAAGTGTCAACTTCTCATCCCTGGCTGTGTGATATGATCAAAATCTGTTATCATGACATCGGTAATTACTGTATATCCAGATAATGATACATATCACCATATAGTGCATTTCCTGTAAATTCAATATATGAATTTTGTTGTAGTTTTTTTATTTCTACGTATTTATATTTTATCTTTTATCCCACAAGGCATATTATATAAAATTTTCTTATTTTTTGTTTTGTGTAATTTATGATTACATCTTGTAAGAGGTGTACCTCTTTTATTTTTGTTGGCTACGTATTGTATTTAAGTTGATTGCAGTTGTCTGCCTACTTCTTATTACATTTTACACTTAAAAGTGTCTTTACAGATAGAAATAGCAACGGCAGCTGTTATCTCTTTCCGTGCGCCATGAGCAAAAGCCTCCTGCAACGTCTGAGTTTGGGGTTTGTTTTAAGTAATCGACAGTACTTTTGTGGCTCTCATCCGTGGACTCTCTCTCTCTCTGTACCATTTTCACATGATTCTTGTGTAGGTGGTAAAAGAGGTTAGTGGTTTCTGAGTCTGCTGTGGGGGCAGGTCTGTGGCATGATTTTTAAAGTAATGTTAGTTTCCTGGTCCGTGTCAGACTTTTCATCCTCAAACTACGTCCATGTGACAGAAGTCTTCTTTTTTAGGCACAGGCTCCTCATTTTATCTTGACTGGTCAGAGTCCTTGTCCTGTTTGCGATCACCCTGTTCTCTGTCACATTCACTCTTCTCCATGTTAGTTTGTGTATGCAAAGGACAGGAATATGTATGGAAATTTCCTATCCGCAGCCTGAATCCATGCCATGCGATGAAAAGCGTCGTAGAAATGATGGAAAATATTGTTTTAATGTGATTGTGATTTTGTGACACAACAAAATAAACAGTACAATATTAAATGATAAACATTTGTCTATTTTTTACTCACCTTGGAGGCCCTTTCTTAAGTTCTTTTCCTTTTCTTAATGGTTCAAATTGTTATGATCAAACCATTTCACTTGTGGATGTGACTCAAATACTGGTAGATTAGAGTTCACCCATAGCCTCACCTAGTGACCAAAACATAGTTCTGGCTTGATTACATTTCAACCAAGTTAATCCCTTAGAAGATAACGACTGGCCTAGGAAACATTCACCATTGTTGTAAGTCTGAAAGACCAGTTGCTCAGTCACAGAACAACTGCTGCCCAATCGATGGGGATCTTTAATAGCAATTTCCAGGCACCCCGATGCTATTGATTTCAGTCGACAAACATTTCACTTTGATCATTATGATCCCAGGCTTGCAGCACACTTCCTGGGGCTTCTCCTCATGAGAGGCTTACAATTGGTCCTGAAATGGCAATCTAGTGATGGCTGCCACATCGACTGTGTCCATCCACAGCAGAGAGAGAAATTGAATTGTATTTGAGGAAATGAAGTACAGAAACAAGTTAACATTCATGAAAAAATGAGTGTTTAGTGGCCACTTATCTTTCTAGAATTCATCTCCTTTTTCTAGTGTGTCAAAAC
The DNA here is from genome assembly GCA_033000465.1 of Sciaenops ocellatus. NCBI lineage: Eukaryota > Metazoa > Chordata > Actinopteri > Sciaenidae > Sciaenops > Sciaenops ocellatus. Next base: position 17,259,227 of record CP136882.1, on the reverse strand, counting down.
TTGTTGCCAGCTTGAGCCAATTTTCCTTCCCCTTCCCATTCCTTAAAATGGTTCATTAGTTTCCCATGCACCCGTTGGTTAGCCTTATTGTTCAGCAAACCAATATTATATGATGAGAGGAAGAACACAGAAGGAGCTCTGGAGACTAATTAGAAGTCTTCAAACTTAAAAATCTGTTCAAAGTCTTGTTGTTGCCAACACACAGAGGCAGTGACCCGGGGTCTCATTTAATGTTTCTAAGTATCTATTAATGTTCCTTGGGTTATGTTTAGAGCTAGGGGAGGCACAGGAGCAGGAGCTGATGGATGAGAAACATTAGACGCCCGGCAGGCACTGAACTCAAATATAATGCAGTCATATGGCTATTTTTTCTTTGGTGTACTTCATTACATTTTTCTTTGGTGGAATATGTTTCTGTTTAAATTATTTATTGTTCCCTTTCTTCCAGGTTTCTCTCAAAAATCAATCGGTGGCTGTCTTCCCAGAGATAAGCATGCCTTATTAATGTTAGATCTTTATCGTGCCAGGAGGACCACCAGCACTGCTGCTGAGTCTGCTGATAATTGACATTTTCTCTAGATGAGGGTATTTATCATTCTATCATTGTCCATGGGAGGCCCCACAGCTGACCATACCCATACAATATTCGGAGAAAGAAGCTGGGATTTTGTGCTTGGCATCCCGTATGTCATGCAGTATTCATGTTTCCTCATGAGGAAAAAGTTTGTTTCTTAAGAGAGAAAGGCAGGATTTCCATTGCAAAGCACAGAATTGAGCAGAATAATACAGGTTGAATGTGAGCTTTTGAAAAGGTGATATGCACAAAGTGACCTTTCAAAATCTCACTCTTTTTTGAGGTGCTTTTCAGCCACACTTAAGTACACACACAGAGCAATACGACCAATAACCCTCCTCCAGAGGACACTGGATATTGGAAGCATCCACTGCAGCTGCCAGTGATAACATACATAACACTGACAGAGCAATGTCACTTCAACCATACGAATTTGCATTTATATTACATAATTGGAAGATTAGGGACTTGAATTCCGTTACTCTGTGCAGATGTAATGACATAGATTTGGATGCATCTCAAAAATAATGTGCCTTGTAATCAAAGGTTTGTTTGTATAGCTCAATACAAACTATCAGCACTGACTGAAAGCCATAGTTAGGCTTCATTTTAAGCATTCATGATAACTTTGATTTGAATGTGATGAGAGCAAATTGTTTGAAGGACAACTACCTTCTTAGACAAATTGGCTTAATAATAGAGTCACCATTGTCAGTACAGTACAGACCAAGCAAGAATGGCCCTCAGACAGGACAAAGTGCAGCGTTTGAGAAAAGAAGCACTCTAATGTTGTTGCTAATCAAATTCAAGATGTATGCGAACCCAGTCATTAATTTTACACTGTTTGGCTGCCATTGTCAGTGGCACATGATATTAGATGCAACACAACCAAATGAAAAGCTAAGGAGTAAGATGTGATATATTACTGAAATAAGTCCTATCAGGGAAATGCATTTTGAATGAGATCACTGTAACTGCATTTGACACACTTCATTTCATCCTCATCTGTCAAGTTTAGCGTCAGATGATGATGTAGATGTGCATGGCTTAATGGAGAGGACGTGATAACTTATAAAGTTTGAATGCTGTCTGACTCCAGGTCACTTCTTTCTTTTCAGGCTGGAACACAGCAGTAGGAACTTTTGTGGTTCCTGCATCAGCAAAGTTAAACAACTAAAATAATGCAATTAAAATGAACTCATATAGCATATTGTTGTCTCTCTTTCGCTGCAAGACTTGGAGAAGGTGATATGGATGAAATGCATCCTATGTCATATCATTTTCTATCATAATATGCTGTGTTATGGAAAAGATTTTTTTGTGGGAGAAACTCCTCATTGATCAAATGACTTGGAATTATTAAATACCTGAAAAATGAAGGTACTTTATCACATTTCAGCACAAGTCATTTAAAAATCCAGTGATGTCAGAAAGCTCTGATTTCCAGAACTGCAGGAGATGGCGTTGCATTTCCTACAATGGCCCCATGGTACCAGAGATTCGAAAGGGATGGTTACCACTGTACAAAATGTATGCCAAAATCTGTCATGCATGCATGACAGATTTATATCATCTCATGTAGGGATGTCAACGCTTAACAGTTTTTGGCCAGTTATGCATGTCAATCTATAGGTTCATTTGCATACACATGGCTTCGCTAGCTGGCAGCCTGAGGTCATAAGTGAAATATGCTAAAGTGAATAAAATGTAGCTTGGTGTGGGACCATTTCCTTCAGAAAGGCAACAAAGTCAAATATAAATTGTCTTAATGCTGCTCTTCGGTTTAGTGGCAGTACTAGCACTATGCTGTAACTTACTTCATTAGGAACAAGCACCCGGCTGCCACATCCAGGGATGGCTTGCAGCCAAAGATCATGTTGCTGTTAGCCGGTGGGAGAAAGTGTGATGTGTGCCGCCTGAGGGTCATCACCCAGTTGGTGTACTGTATGATCTGCCCGCTGTACATACCAGATGTGTTTGGCCTGCCAGTTTAGTAGCATGCTGGAACACCGCGATTTGTTCTCAAGTTGCCCTCTTTTCATACCAGTCACTTGGATTTTCTATGCTGCGGTACATTGCTCTATACTACACAGTCTGGGATAAAAATGTTTCATTGCATAACCTATATCACCTTACCCAGCAGGAGCCGTGAACACCATCATGACACAGCATGTGTAAGAGGATTGAAAAGATTGTTTTTCTCTGACATACAAAATCAAATTATAGACCCCCTTATATAAGACTTCATTAGCTACACACTCATTTAACCCTGAATACACAACTCTGCAGTAAGTCAACAACATGAGCGAACTTGTTTGTGTCTGCCCACCATCGCTCATCAAGGCTCTGCAATTCATGCGGCAGTAAAAGTTTATTATATAGTATTAATTGATTATAATAAAAAGCTAGACTCAACTATTTGCCTGCACATAGATCACATGCACAACATCTGGCCTTCATTGGCCTAATTATTGCAAGTAATGAGATGCTAATTTCAACACTCATACTGCATGCATGAGCTGCCAGATTCATGTGAAACAGAACTTTATGACAAAGATAATAAATAAAACATCTTACTGGTGGTAAACATTAAGCAACTGAGGGAAAGAAAACAAAATGGAGAGGAACATGGGGCCCGATGATTAACAGTGCTTTTACATAATCACGCCTGTGCCTGAAGGATGGTTTCTTTTGCCCCACTGTTTACTGGTTTATGAGGAGAGTGATGGGCCATTTCATTACCTCAGCAGTAATTAATGCACAAAATTAAGCAGCCTTTGATCAATTATAGGGGCCAGTGTTGTCAGAGGTTTCATTATTTAACTACTAAATCTGCACCGAAGTACTAAAACAGCAATGCTAAAAAGTTAGCACGTCAGCATATTAACATAAGGTACAGTAGAATAAGTATCCATATCAGATTTCAGTTAACGTTGCCTTGCATGGCTTCTGTGTCACACTAATGGACAATGTGCAATCGTTAAGTCTGAGATCTGCGTCCTGGGAAATAAACTAGCTCAGTGCGGCAGTGTAAAAATTGGCTTTTATATCTCCACCAGTAAGGCCCGAGTCTCCCCAGCCTGCGTAAAGAATAGATCTCTGGGGGCAATTCCTCACAGCAAGATAAATGAGTTAACCAGAAAACTGTTATTCGTCAACACACATATTAATGCTATAGCTTTGCTTGGTTCACCTAGCTGTTGATAAGGCACGGTGGTAGCCACCCATTATTTGTAATGGTCATCTGTAATGGCGTTGGTATTAAGATATAAAAGAATGAATGGTAATAAAGATTAATGTGATCAAACACAGAAAGACAAAGACCTCCTCAGTCTAATCTCAGATGGCTTAATGAACAGTCCTATAAAACAGCGTCTTGTGCGTATCTGTGTTTGTCTCAGAGAGAGAAGGTACAATAGCTTATTTGTACAAGGTATGAAGTAAGTCTGGCTTTTTAATTCGGACACAAAAGAGGTTGTGTATACTTGACCTTCAACAAAATAATATAGACTGAGCTCTTTGATATGTAGATTATACAGTATATAACTCATTATAGAGTGGTTATGAAGCAAGGGAAATGTAATTTTTATGCAGACAAACAAAACTCCACCTCATTGACAGAGTGCTCACAGCTCTTGAAGCCACTGTGATCACAGCTTTTGCTGATAGTAAGACGCAAAGAAGAGGTGTTGCAGCCATTAAGTAAGCTCTGCACTATAAAGCTGCACTTAACATTTCGTCACATGGAATGAATGAAGTTGTAAATAATTAATTCATTTTAATTGAACTTGAACTGAGTTTAAATGCACCGCTCCGAATCAACACATTTCCAGCAGTGTCACATTAGCAAGGCGATTGTTCCAACCTGCAGAGGAGGGGGGGGGATAAAGGATTGGTTACAATAGAGCCAACATTTCCTCCTCTGTGGTTTTGTCAGCATTTAAAGAATGTAAAACCGCAGAATCAAATATCAGCCCCAGCAAATGTTCATCCGTGCTAAGTAAAAATGAAAGATACAAAATCTTGATGATATTATCATAGTGTTGATCAGTGAAGCAGAACCGAAAAGGCAACACATCCTTCTCCTCCTCCTCCTCCTTCTCCTCTTACTTCTGCTTCTACTCCTATATGTTAAAATGACTAATTGACAGGAAAAAAAAAACTTTCACTGTTTTAAAAACTCCAGATCAGACCACAGCTGTCCAGCTGATAGCTTCAGCTTTATTTGCCTGGACTTTAGATATTCGCAGATATGTGAGGCTTGTTTCATACACATCCAGTTGTAATTTGGGGCGACCCAACTCTTTCTCCTTTGTATTAAAACAGCATTTATGTTTGTAAAATGTGAAAGCATTCTTGACGAGGCAATATTTCACTCGAGCAGCTGTAAAGCATTTTTAAAAAATCAAAGAAGTCTTTGACTCATGAATTATTTCCATGGGTTACTGAAGTCTTTGGCACTTGATCTCCAGCTCTGTTGAGAGAGGGGATTTGAATTGATGTGACTAATGTAAAACAAGGCCAACTGTCAGATGTAAGCCAGTCACTGCTAGTGCACTTTTGCACCCTCCATTTCCAAGGCATAATGATGCATAGCCATCACACTTAAGCCCAGTCTAGTGCCTACATATGGAAAAGGTGTCAGTTGCAGCGGAGGAAATTATGCAGTCCACTAGTTCCCTGTCTAGCGTGGCATCTCAGCTGCACAGCGCTTTCCCTGAAGAAAAGATGACATGTTTATGAGTTATTCCCCTGATGGGTCTTACACCTAGGAATACAGACTTGTCCTTTACCCCTGACTGGCCCACTGAGGGCAGTCTATTGTGAATAACTGAATAAAAAAAAAAAAATGTGTGAAATATTCTTTTCACAAAACTAGGCTATTTAAGCAACTAACGAATTGCTGAATAGTCATACAGAAAGTATAATTTATAGACTGAAGGACTTTAATCACCTTAACCTTGGGGTCTGATGATTTTGAATCCTTTTCCTACTATATGAGTTGTAAAATAATGGCAGATGGATGCAAAGAATTAGAAATTAATCCTAACATAACAGTAATTTTAAAAGCAGATGTACAATATGAATGTAAAGTGTTCTGAAAGCTTGGGAGACATGCAATGTAAATGTTTGAGTGCTACTTGAATGAGAAAAACTGACCCCTAGGGCTATTTCTCTTTTGTTACCAACTATTCAGCATTATAAAACAACCGTGATCTCTTAGCCTTCCTAAGTGGCAACCAGTTGAACACTATATTCAGTGTTGTGTAAGTTAAACTCACCATTAGTTAAGTTATTAGGTATCGTAGGAACTCTGTTCATGAAATCGATTTTAAGCGGATGTAATCATGTGGAAATCCTGCACAATGAAAGTAAACTAACAGTGTGTTATCCACAAACTGACATAAAGCATCTTAGAATGAAAGCCTTTGTATATTCTACAGTCTCACATGAATAACCGTGGCTTTTGAAAAGAAGAGGAAAATAACCTGTAATAATTTGTCCCTCCAGTCGTGTGGAGATACTGCTGTGGTGTTCCTCTATTTGTCACTGTCAGCCTCCAGACTGAGGATATGAGAAGGCGGCAGAAAGAATGGGAGCGGCGGGGGGGGGGGGGGGTAGTGGTAGTGAGAGGAAGGGGAGTGTGAAGAAAACGCTGAAGTATGTGATTAAGAATAATGAGTAAAAAATTGCATAAAGCCTTCTCCCAAATCACATATCAACTCCACGCCTGGCATTATCCCTGAAGCATCTCATCAGTCCTGGACCAAGTCCCCATCGTTCTGCGTTGCAAGTACACGTGCGCCCACCCACACACATGCATACACAACTATAGCAGTCCATTAGCAGCTAACACATGAGCCAACATCTCTCGCTCTCTCTCTCTCTCTCTCTCTCTCTCTCTCTCTCTCTCTCTCTCTCTCTCATTCTTCCTTCCTCCGTCTCTCCCTCTCTATATCTATCTTCTATATTGTCTTTGGTGGTAAAAGCAACGACAGGAACAAGACCTGTCAAGTTTCATATCAATATGGTGACCTTCCGTCCCTTGCTGCTGTTCCACCACTCCAGCAAACACTGGCAAGCCAGCCTGTTATCTCAAAACCAGTGTTTGGAGAGGCATCTCTATCAGAACAGTGGGAAAACATCCAATGCATATCAATTGGAAGACTTTGATTTTTATTTGTTCTGCATTTGCTCTGTCTTGCTATAGTACACAGAAATGACAGCAGGGTCCACTGTATAAACTCTCAAACCACTTGGTTTTTGTTGGACTTTGTAGAAATTCAATCTATAAATGTTAAACATGTGAGTTATTTCTCATTTTGCCTACCACTTTCACCTTTGTTAGACAATATATTAGATGTGGAACTAAGGGCCGTAAAAGCTTACGTTTTTTTAGAAATACTTAAACAAATGTTCAGCACATTTTTATCTGTTCATTTGGTGATATCTTAAAATGCAGAGTGCCTTGTGAACATGTTGTAACTTGATAGTAAATTGGTTTATTGAGATCTGTTTGCAAACCTGCAGACAAGAAGCAACATGGGAATCCCATGCATCCCATCCCAATCCTCTTTTCTCACCACCTTTTCCGTGTTTATTGCTGTTTTTATCCCTGGTTGGTTTTTCAATTTTTGTGACAAATATCTTCTTCTTGTTATATTTGGCTTGTTAAGCTTCCTTCACTCGTTTATTTTGGTTCTCTGCTATTTCGGTTCTCTTCTGGGAGGGTTGCATACAGTTGACTTGTGCGAGTTTAAGATGTGGAAGCAGCTCATGCTTTTATTTATTGTCTGTAGAGCTGAAACTATTAGTCAGTCATTAGATCAGTTAGTCTATCAACAGAAAATCTGCAACTATTCACAATTGACTAAATCCTCTTTTCAAGCAAAAATGCGTTTCCTGGTCCAACTTCTCAAACATGAGGCTGTGAACATTTCCTTTGTTACATATGATGGAAAATAAATATCTTTTGGACTGTTGGACTGATGAAACAAGAAATCTGAATATCACCTGGATCCCACGGGAAATTATAATGGGTACTTTTGTTGTTTATGTTGTATTGGGATGTTACTGAAATGAGAAAACTATGCACAATATCTTCCTGCTGGACAACACTGTGGATGATTATGAAGACAATGGAGATGGGGTGAGATTGAAAATGATTTTCATGTTATTAGATGAACTCTCATGGCTGCTTGCTGTTGTGGAATAACTTCATACTAGGGGTGTGCATAACTAGTCGATGTCTAGCCAGTAGCTTCTTCTCCGAATCAGCATCTGGATATGCTATCTACTGTTGCCTGAATCTGACTGAAAAGAACTAATGCAACATTTAGCCAGCGTAAAATAAATGCAACATAACTGTACTGGTGGCAGGGCTCCGTTCATTCCTATGAAAGTTGCTTAGTGGCACATGAAGCTAAAAAGTCTGTTCTTGCTGTAAAGAAATTACCATGATGAATGCTGCAGCGGCCCATAGAGTTAAGTGCACCAGAGTCTTCAACTAGCTAACTTCTGGTTTAGCTCTCTGCTAACTTGAATGGGGAAGAAACAATGTCTGCATGTATGTAAGTTTTCAAATGTTGTTAATGGATCAAATTCTGATGGTCATTTCACAGCCCATTCCTTCACATTGTAAATCTATGAGGAAGAGTATTTGGGACCAGTGTGCAGTGGTGTGGAAGTTGTAAGTACTTGGTTTGGCCATTGGCGTCCTTCCTCGAGGCTTGGACACAACAGATAAACATTGACCACTGCCATCTGTGAATGTCATCTTACAAGGTAAATATCAGCCGTTACCAGTGTTTGGCAGATAAATCGGTGCATCCCCATTATTTATCACTTCTTTCTGACATTTTATACACAAAATTTAATTATCCAGTTAATCAAAATATAAACAGACTTATCTATATTTAAAACAACAACCAGTTGCCCTAATAAGCTGCAGAACACATTGAAGTCAGCTCAATCAGATCACAGTACCTCTGCAATGACACTAAATAAAGTCAAAATAAGAACCACTTTCACATGATATGATTATGGTATTCAACAAATCAATCAATAAACCCAAAATTCAGTATACACTGCTAATCTTGCTACTGGCGGAGCCTTCGAAAGCAATTTAGATTCTAACAGATTGAATGTAATATGCTATTTGGTGTATAGCAAACTACTGTGATATACATTGAAGTGACTATACAGTTCCCAACTATTAGATTTAAAAAACCTTCACAGTGAGTCAATATCTAGTAAATGAAATGCAATAATTTATAATGAAGAGACAAACTGAAGTTTCATTTAAATGCGATTGACTGACAAACTCAGTGAATGAAGCTTAATTGAGTTGCGTGTCAGTGCTCTAATGCAATCTGCCATTGAATTTCAAAATCTACTGTCCCATGCCATTTTCATGACAGATTTTCACCCTTTTATTTCAGTACATATTATGTAATAATACATGAATATGGTTTTAGACACCTGCTGCTGTCAGTGAACAATTACACCAGGTGGGGGATAAAAGCCATCTGTTAATAGGCAGGTCATATTGACTGCCTCTGGATAAAGCAGCTAACTATCTGTTCTCTATGACACAGCTGAGGGTGCCATATGAAGAGCCTCATGGCAAAAAAAGGCCCTGATATTTTAATTAAACTGCTGTCACTCGCCCTCTCCAGCACTAGTCAATTTCTTGTCACACTGACATGCATACATAAGGTTAAATAAGTGAGTGAAGGGATATGAGGAAGTTTTACAATGATGTGGGGAGTTGGTGGCAGATGAGTCCCAATATGCACAGTGAATTTAAGTCATGTCTGGAAGTCATTATTGTGCTACTGTCACTTTGGGTAAAGGGTAATAAAGGGTATGGGTCAGAGGAGGCATGTCTTCATCTCAGAGTGATAGAAGGCTGGAATTACCTGCTTTTCAGCAATTTTATATCTTTCTATTCTTTACCATTTACTTCAGTTTTTTCGTTTTATATCTGCCCATCTTTCGTCTGTCAGACCAGTCACCTGGGGAGGACATCATGATTTGAGATTCATTATGAGAGAACAACATAATATCTGTCAACTTCACTCTCTCTCTCTCTCTCTCTCTCTCTCTCCCTTGAGGCCAGTGAATACAGCGTCCCCTCATCCTCTCTTTTAGAGGCCCTGCACTTTCTTCTTCTATCACCTTCCGTTTTTTCTTTAATTTTTCTGTTGGATTTTCACACCCTGAGAAATGACAAAAATGCTTTCATGTTCTTGTTCGTCCTACACTGTTAGTAATTGTTGTCTTGCCAGAGTTGTAAAACAAAGACTTAAATTTGGACTCTAGAGTTCAATTATTTAAAATTAGGATTTAAGACTTGACTTCATTGACTTGACCTTTGACTTCAGAACAAGTCTTGTATAGCTGTATAGTAGACCTTGAATTGTTGACGTAAAAATCTATAACACTGTCCACGACCAAAATAGGAAACTCAATAAATAGAATAAAACAAGGCGCTAAATACATTTTGGTTTAAGTTTAATCCTTGCCTTGTCGCAACTGTGTGACTCATTGTCACACTTTAATTATGTAACAGTTAGTCACTGATGATCATTCAGATTTAATTTTTGCACAGTATATAAATGATTGATTTTTTTTTTTCTTTTTCAGGTGTATACTGTGCCAGTAATGAATGAAATGAAAAGTTGTGTATAATTCATGGTTTAGCCCAATTTGTAAGGATACAAGGCACTATGCAGGACTATCTTAGCTGCTCAACGCACTTTGTCTACAGAGTTACTATATTTTGCTGGACCTTGTACTCTTACGGCTCAATCCCAAGCCTCTGACATCACAGAGAAGTGCCCAGTGGAATCCAGTCTTTCAACATTATGTAACTAGCCAGTGCTATCGATGTTGGCTAGCATTACAGGTGTAGACACAGATGGAGTAAATGGATGGACTAAAGCTGCTGCTCTGCTAATGGGCTGCTTTCGCTATGCAGCGTGTGTACATATTGTGTTGACTTGAGTTTGACCTGCCCACCTGATCCTGTGGCATTACTTGAGACTTTCCCTAAAAGACTTCAAAGAAAGTTCCAGTTATTTTAGATATTTCTGAGTTATTTTAAGAACCTGAGAAGGAAAATCTGATGCATTCTTGTAGTTGTGTTTCATGGATTACTAGTATAATATTATTTACAAAATGCCTTTAATAATTCAGAATTTTATCTAATTTCACTGGCTTGTTCCACAGAATACATATTCAAAATTAAGGGCAGGATCTATGTGGAACACATAATGGTCTGTGAGCCAAAGATTATAAATCTAATCAGATAAATCTTATATTGTGAAACATTATTGATCCCCATGGAGAAACAGAGACTTTGTAGCAGGAAATGTAATGAGATACACGTAAACATTGTAGGAATCCATCAAACATATTAATGTGTTGAGAAGAAGACTAGTGTAAAAAAACATGTACCATTTGATGCATTGTCCATTGAAGTCTGAAAATGTGTTCCTGTTAGATGTATAAAATCATGAGCAGTGACTTTGTATAATTATTTATGTATTCTTCTGATCAGAATATGGATAGCATGTAAACTGTTGTGTGGACATGTGACATATGCTCACATCAATTAAAATAATAAGTTAATGATAGGTTTATATGGGGAAAAAACATTTAAAACGCATCTCAGAATAGAATATGTGGACTTCATCAGTCCCCAGACTGGGCACATTACTGTGCTAACTACAACCTTTTTTATAAGACCAATTTGCCTATGTTGGTGTTTGCCCCCCTTTTGACATTGACCCATAAAATATTCTGTGAAGAATCTATTCTATGCAAACTAACAGAAAGAAACAAAGAAGCCCACAGGGGAAGTTTAAATTGCAGGAACAATTGTCTTTTAAGGTGACGAGAAGACGTGCTGCAGTGTGAATTATTTTTCTTATATCTTAAATATATTATATCAGAAGAAGAAATGGTGTTATAATAATATCATATATTCTATAAAACAAGCTATTAATACTTTAAGAGGAACTATGAAGAGATACAATGGAACTGGTGTCACAAGGTGCTTTATTTTTATATACAGTAACAGCACTGACATTTTGTGGTGCTTTTGCCAAAATGTGTCATCTGTTTTTTTCTTCATAGACTGGGATTTGTGTCACTCTGGTCAGCCTTGGTAATTAAAACTCACTATAAATGCAATAATGAATCCTTCCTTGTAATAGCCAATGGATTTTGAGGGTCTAACTAAGCCAGACACCTTCAACTAAAGGAGGATTTCTATAATTTGGTCTACTTCTCATGCATGATTTAGAAAATGTCACAAGTTTTCTTTTAAATAGAAATGCAGTGCAGAGAAAGTCTCAGAGGGACATTTTGAATACTATTTCATTTCCTAAATTCATGACAATATTCAAAAAGATATGGCCACTCTAATGTTAAATGAGTCTTTATTGTGACCTTCAAACTAACCACAAGGGACTCACTTTAGGACTTCGTTTAGGTTCCAAGGCTCATAACTTAAAAGGTTTTGTTGAATTTTCAGTACTTCCACTTTAGAAACATGCTAAAATGATTTAGCTTTCCAGTACCTACAAATACAAAACACAAAACAAATGCCTAACTCTAGAACCAAAATAAAAATGATGAACAGAATGAACGGAATAAATACAAACACAAGAAAACTGGACTTTTCCTGCAGAGGTGAAATGGAAAGTGAAAATTTAGCATGGTTGGTAATCATACTTAGAATATGTGTAATAATTATAATCACATTATGTTAAACTAGGGCTTAATATCAATGTCATACAATGTGTGTTTGAGTTCATGTCAAACTGTACACATGTACTGTTTTATTCTATTCTTGACCACTTTATTTGAAGCTGTGTGCATAAGACCGACATGACAGGTGTTATTTCAAGTCTTATGCACACCCCTTCAAATGAAGGATTACCCTTTGTTTTGCTGTTTTTTTCTACACAGGCACAATTGGTTTTACTGATATCTGTATTCATTGGTTGATAATAATTGGATTTCAGAAATTTGTCTTTACACCTTGAGACTTAACAACAATATGATAACCTTTTTATACAAGATTACTCTGGCTGTGTCCTGTCTCACCTTTTTCTTTCTTGACATGAGTTCCAGTACATATATTGACTTGTATCAGTTTGACAGGCCTAGCTGGTAACAGACATTTTCTTAGACTCACAGGCTGAATATGTTTGCAGCCATCTCGTAAGACTGTTTTAAAGTTGAGTTAATCCACCAGAAGCTGTCAAAATGGAAAATAATCTCTTCTTGCTCATCGTTTTCAAGCAGTTTATTCTCTGGATCCTTCTTATTCCCAAAGATGAACTGTCCAACAGTTGCTCTCTCCTCTTGAAGCAGAGAAATATTTACCTTTTAGAAATACCGATTCACAAGACAGAAGCTGTGAAATGAGAATAACAAAAACATAAAAGAAAATAAAGAACTAAAATCTATAAATAAAACACAGAATTAATTGCAATAAACAGACAGCAGAATTGATAGATAGATAGATAGATAGATAGATAGATAGATAGATAGATAGATAGAGTACTTTATTTATCCCCGAAGGGAAATTCTATCGTTGCAGCAGCATTAAAACATATACATAAGGACTCGTGCAATAACTTGTGCAAATTATGTCCATCACCTCAACTGTTCCAGAATGAGAGAGAGGAGACTACTGCATAGTGAAGAAATGAAGTAATGAAAAAAAAAATGGTTCCATGTAGTATCATGTGTATATATAAAGTATATTTTGTAGCTTTGTCACTGTTTTCCTCAATGGGAAGTACAGGGACACAGCACTGTATCATTAGCTCTATTCATGACATGACACAACACTAGGGCTTGTGTGGTTTTTGCATAGGATTCTACATCAACCAATGTGCCTGAGTTGCAAATTTCATGGTTTCATGCGTGTATATTCAAGTATGTGTGTGTATATGAGGTAGCAAGGAATACATGTCAGCGTCTCAGACACTCTGCGGGTCCCTCGAAGTGTCAAGGTGCTCACTGCTGCTGGCATAATTGACTGGAAAGATTTCATTTTCACTGTAACATGGAGCAAGACAAGCTACTCAAACACCTTGCGAAGTCAAATGCCACATGGACAAGTTTAGTTCACATTTTATCATGGCCCCAATGCAATAGACACACACACAGACAGAGGCAATCCTTCCTGGTGCCTGCTTCTGCCTTCAACTGATTTTTTAAATCTGTGGTAATCGTCACAGTTGTCCACTATCTCCACTTCCTCAAAATGTTAATTGAGAGCCATAATGTTTTGTAGAAGATAGTACTCTAACCATGAGGAAAGTCACAAATATTGCAGTATGAGAGTGACATTGTGACCCAACACGTAGTAGCGGGGAACAAAGAGAAAGTTGGCAGCAGGTATTATCAGCCCCCCTGGGGAGAAACCATTGTTAGGTGTCCTTACAGGCGCTATCAGATGCTGCTACTAGTGAGAGAGATAGATTGTGAGGCGACATGAAAAATCCAGAGGAAACGCAGGTGAAGAATTTTTCTGTTACAGCTCTCCCTTTTGTTTTAACTTTCTTTCTGCCCTTTGTAACATGGAATCCTGAAAATAGCAAATGCAGTCTTATAAATAATTCTTGGTTCTTTTGAAAACTTTTAATGGTTTTACATTATTTGTAAAGGTTTTTTGAGATAGCCACGTAACCTATTATTTGTACTCTTGTTATATTTTAGCGGCATTCATATTTTACTTTGTGTGTGTGCTTTTGTGCGTGTGTGTACATAGGCGAGTGTTGTAAAACACAAACAGTTTAATCAGGCCTGCAAACCCTAATGCAGCGTTTCAGAGCAGTAAGGCCTGTCTGGGGAGCCTGGACTCCCAACTGTGTCTCACATGAGCAGTCCAGTAAAATTAGTTGATGATTGATCCCACTCTAGTGGGAGTGGAATGTTTTTCTTTTTCTTACTTCTAAATAGATATTGTAATCAAATAGAAGAACAACCATTGACTTTGTAATCCCTGTGCAACTGTAGCTGACGAGCAGGAAAAGTCAAGTGTTGTGTTTGTCTGTGTGCCACGCTTATCTCCTCTGGTCCCCACAGGCTCTGGCTTGTCAATGTCTGTAGCTTCAAGCTACGCTTAGCTGTCTCTGATATTAAAGAGCACTATCTCTGAGGTGGCCATTTGGGGAGACAGGTTTCTTTTCATTCCAACAAAGACACTCTGCCATAATAGTGTGAGCATTTTTACCGTGTCAAGCTGAATGCACTTTCACCAGAATATAGCATTTGTAGTCTTTATCTCAGTGGATATGGATTCACTCTGTCTGCCCTTTGTGTAGCTTTAGTAAAAGTGGTAGAAGTGTTGTTATATATTGTATTTGCAATATTTTATTTTATTTTTACTATTTGAACAATTCAATTCAAATTTACAAATTTAAAAAAAAATCCATTCTTATCATGCTGATTATATTTAGTGCCAGGCTGTAAAATAATTTTAATAAAGGGTTCTAATAATTGTGATAAAAATGCAAAAGGTTGTTTTAGTCTACATTAAAATCAGCTGCCCTGCATGCACCAATTAAGCGGTAATTACAAAAGCATCCAGTTTTATCTGTACTTGCATGAGTCCGGTGGTCTGTTATGCACTTATTAAAGTGAATTATCTCTGATAATCATTCTAATCGGGGTTCAGCTCATGTTAGCAGGCTTCCTGCTGAGTGCTAATGTCTAATTACACTGGAGCACGTCTTGATGGGAAGGGTGCCCCGCAGCCCTACATGTTCTGCTATGCCTCTCTATCCTTGTCTAATCACACACTGGACTGTCAAGTACGCATCATGGCCAATCACTAATGATAAGCAAGTGATCAAAGCAACCAGAAAAAACCTGATCAAAAAGGCGTTGAGATGTGCAGGGAGTACACTCCTGTGGGATGATATTTTTCTCCTGAAATTGACCTTGATACCCTGAAAAGGAGTCATCCGTCCACCCCATACGCTTTTACTGTGTGTGTGTGTGTGTGTGTGCGTGTGTGCATGTGTGTGTGAATAAATCCTACCATGTGTCTGTCTTCATGCGTGTCCATCTATATGTGTGTGTGCCCACATATGGGGTAGAGAGGAACCAAAAGGGTGTGTTTGGTTGGGGCATGTACGTGGGTGTACACTCTCCACGGGCCATCAATAAGCTATGCGGCTATAAAGAGACATGCAGAGAAGTTGTTAAATAGTCTAATTTAGTTCAACAGCTGCTGACTGAAATAAAATGCAACTCTACAAAAGAAAAGAAAAAAAACTTTATATACATGTTCCTAAAGTAATGAGCATGGCAAAAAAATATTTATTTTTATATTTTAGGCAATCCATCATTATCAAGACTGTGTACATATAGTCTGCATATTAAAGAATATTAAAAATATGAATCTTCATATAAAAACCCTTTGCCCAAGACAGAGATTTGTATTTCACCTACTGTTGTCTTTCATGAAAATAAATTGAGTGGAAATCCGCTTCCAAGGTTGGTCATTACCAGAGGTAGGTAGAGTGATTTCATGGCAGCGGATTGGAAAATGGCCCTTTGTAGCAACTCCATTTACATAGAGAAATGCTGATGGTTCACAATAACAAATGTGCCATAGTCGACAGAGAACTGCTCTGCCCGTTGTCTTTCACTGACACTTGATAGTAGTGCATGTACAATTATGCATAATGCACTAATGGCGGTTTCTCATAACTGTCAGAGAAGCTGTGGGTAAAGTGTTTCCTTTGCAGACAACTTGATGCTAGGTCTACCGCCAGCACGTTTTGATTTTGCTGACGCCAGTACCCTTGACAACAAAATAGCATTGTATCAGCTGAACGTCTGCCTCGGCCATCCTTGCAAAGTTATTGAAAAAAAAAGTTTGAAATTGCTTATTGAGAATGGAGTATTCGAGTTTTCTATGCTTATTGGACTGAAAAAGAATGGCTCAACTGTGAGAAAATGAACAGTTGAGCCATGAACCCGGTATCTGGGTGTGGAAGTGTTTCCAATTATTAAACATTGTTTGTATTCAGAGGAGGTTAAAAATCCTTGTTTGACTAACGTAAAGGGTGATGTTTCTACAACTGCGGGGAGCGGAGCAGACATCAGCACAACATTAAAGTATTTATGGAGATATATATTTCATGCTGACTGGTCCATAAGGATTACAGCGGGACACATTAATGGGGAGAAGCAACCATTACAACAACAAGCTGATGAAAAATTGATCATGTTTTCTTGCTTAACTCTGTTAACTATGTCAGAAGGTAATTAGTGACAGCAACAGTTACAGTTTAAATGATACCGAATTGTTCAAAAATCACATCGGCAATAGAAATATGAGCTGTCCTGTAGGCTTGACAAACAGTTTCTTTCTGCAATATAATTAAAACTTTAGAAAATCTGTAACTCATAATGTTTTTATAACTGTTTTGAGAGATGTATTTTTAAATATCAATTGCACAGTTAAAGTATATCCATAAATATGTTGAAGATCCCTAATGTAGTACTTAAAACAATCAACTTCAAACCAAGTGGGAATGCAGGTATTTCAAACATTGAATCATCTACTTGAGGGCAGAAGGAACAAAAGCAGATTGCAAATACAGTGTCATTTGCAAGTAGAGAAACTGTAACATAAGGACATTTTATATATGTACTGATATAATCTCGGTATCATGTGTATATCGTTTTTCATGCTCAATGGGTAAAGCAGCAATTTAGATATCTGAGACTGAGAGGGATTCATATTTCTTAGTTTCTTTTTTGTCACATTATTAACGTCATTCTTACAAACTTCACTTCTGTATCCTGTGTATCAATATACTGTATCTGCATTGAGTTGCAACTTGTTAAAAATTCTATCAAACCCTGAACATCTACCCTAACTCGCAGGTTCTGCTTTGCTAAATATGAAACTTTGGAGGCAACATTGATCTAATATAAGAATAAAGTGCCGTGTCTCCTGAAATAAACTCAAAGATTCAAGTTCCATTTAATTCAGTGCCGTCCAGCTCTGGTTGCCACAACTTTCTTTGTACTCAATAAGGGTTAAAAAAATAAAAATGTTGTGGTCGAGCATGAAGGAATTCATGTGGCAATCTTGAGTGTTTTAATCATTGCCGCAGGAATTTACTTGCCAGTGTCTCATGAAGTCAGCTGTCACACAATGAACACTCTGAGCGGCACTGCCACAAAATCACTGAATTAGAAATAGTAGTTCCACACACTGTGGTCCTTAGAAGAAAATGTTATTTATTTATTCTGGGCCTCTCTTCTGGGCCACTCCTTGAGTCCATCTCCAAAATCAGGCAGCAAAACCCGGGGAGGGGTGATGTTTCTCAATAGTTTCCACTCCACTGTTCACAGTTCAGATGAATTTCTCTGAAGATTTATTCTTCACAGCTAATCACTTGTTACTTAGATCGAATGAGTACAGTAAGTCACACTTGCTTGCACTTTACAGAAAAAGAAAATAACCATGACTGAATCATCGCCTGGCATGAGGTGATTCTCTTCCAAGGTGATTGGATTTCAGAGAATGCCCCCTCCCAAAATGTATAAGCACCTCATTGCTTTTTAATTTAAGATTAACTTTACTTTTTCTGTCTCTAACAAAGACGAGGGTGTGCTCCCTTTGTCTGCTGGCTGTCTCTCCCTAATATGTTTTGCTCGTTCAGTGCCATCAGTTACATGTCTGCCAAGCATCACACGTCGTCAACTTGCTCCCAATGACATCCCACTGTTCTGACCATTGATTGGCAGGTCAAGCAGCGAGCGCAAGCAGGAAATCAATAGCAGAGAACCTCTAGACAGTACAGGGGGAGTCTTCAAGGAACTGGCCCACTGGACACTGCCAATCACCAACCACAAAATGTAAGGCCAGCCAGCCATGAACAAAAGCTATCTCCAGGCAGATACACCAGCTTGGAACTTGCAGTAGATGGATTTATGTTTGGGAGAAGTTTCTCCGATAGTCTGAGAGGAGGGAAGAAGGACAGGCAAAGTTTTCTAGAAATATATTTGCATTACTTATGCTCATTCATATGCTAAAACTCAAGTGGGATCTAGGACCTTTGGGATTTGGCATTACCAAATGTAGGCTCTTTATCTTCACATGCAGTTGCACCAGGTCTGACAGTCTAAGCATGACAGAGCAAGCTTATTAGCATCTAGTCAGCCATTTCCAACCAGTGGAAGACATAGGATATACAAGCAGAGTATACACAGCTATATTCACCCTCTAGCCTCCTTAAAATATGGCCTGAGGGACCCTTGAGGCTTAGTGGAGTTATGCTTTGTCTTCCTTGGTGATGCTTTTCCCATTTTTCTCAGACACACTTTTGGATGCTGTTGGCGCATCACCAAAACAAACACTCAGCTGACACTGGTGACAATAATTCTGGAGCAGATTCGAAAATAAAACCTGAAAAGGAAATAGGAAGACTGTAAATTTAGCACTGACACTCAGGTCTGCCTTCTCGTCAGAGACAGTGTTGCAGCTTAGGCTCTTGAAGGACCCAAAGGAATGTTTTTTTCTTTTTCCCAGACAGTACGCACTTCTCTTGAAGACATATCTTCATAACTGCGTACTGTTAAAGCCAAGATCACTGTGCCTCCTCTTCTTGTCCTTTAGTTGCTGAGTGTTACTTATGTTCCACTGCCCTTGCAGTTTTATCCTCACGTGTCTGCCTCACAATCAATGACCTTTGAACCTGGTCATTTATCTCACTGGTCAAAGTATATTGAGATGATTCATTGTGCACAATGCTCAAGGGTGTGAACTTGATGAATCAATGGAGCAAAGAATATCATAAAAACTGTTTCAGCTAAATTTAGGGCACATGTTATGCAAATGCGCACAACAAACATCAACTTGTTGTTTTAGATTAATGCATTTTAAACTTTCTGAGCTAAGGATTTCTTGTAAATTTCTGTCGCTGATATGGTATCAGTAGGAGCTGCATTACCGGCCAAAAATAATGTCCTTGATTTTAGTTTTCAGTTAGGCACCAGACAATAATTTCACTGCAGAGAAAGAATAATTGTATGTCTGTGCATACTTTTTTAAAATTGGCAGGTCTAAGACATTTGTTTGTCGTAAGGGAGGTTCACTCCTTCAGAATAACAATAGAAATGCTATGACCTTGCTTCTGCCCCCTGGCAGTTGGTGAAACATTTGAACGTGTTTCAACTACTGTCACCTTGGGTCCCTGCCATGCACCTGCCTTTCACAGTGCAGCTGACAAAAAAAAAAGCCATGCATTTCCATGGTAACCACTGGAATTAAAAATGCATCAAAACTTCCCAGTGCAGCAGAAAGAAGCAATGACAGCAGGCAATTGCGTGTTCTCCAGATGCCTGACAGAAATGTACCACATTACGCCATTGTACGAAACATCCTCTCCCTCACATACATGCATCGAGGTACTAACAATCACACACATCGTCACCCTCACCTCACCTCTTGTGTGGACAGAACAATGGAGCTGCACCCAGTGTGAATTCTACTGTTGCTGACAATGGCTGCCAGCCTCTGCCCATCTTTTTACGATCACTTGTATCTAGAGTACATTCCTAATGCTCTGTGGATAGATGTTGTACTCTGAGCTCTTGCCTTCACCCTACATTTGAAATGTGGATGTTTGTGAAATGGACTGGAATGAAATGGAAAAAAAGAGCCTGTATCTTATTTTCACCTCTCACCATTTCTGTCTCTCGCTTCAGTTTCATTTGCCTCTCTCACTCTTTCCCAGGAGATTAATGATGAAATGTCCAACATTAGAATTGGTGTCTTCCTTTTGCCTTCAGTGACTGTTCAAGACTGTGTTAATAATGACCACTGAAATGGGCAAATTATACCAAATTATACGACTTAGCTGTGGAAGCTATTGCACAGGTCAGTGAGAAGTCACTTTGAGAGAAGCTGGATGCCTCAATTTCAGCTCTTTTGGATATCTTGAATTTAGGTGAGACTTTATTTTGGCTGTGGTTTCCATGTTCAGTATTATTATAAAGTAGAGGAATTCTGTAATATGTTGCCTGCCTCTAAAAGGCAGCACACCCGGGCAGCGTATGACACGTGTCAAAACACCTGCACCTTCTGTTTGCAGGTTGATGCAGGTCATTGCATCAAGACACGCTACCCTCCGCTACCAGCGTCACCAAAATAGCATTTTTCATTATATCACATTCGCTCCCGAGATGCGCCCATCCTGGTTATTATGCAGCTACTATTATTGTCTTCCAGTGTGTGCTACAGACGTCTAATGACACAGCTATACGTGACGCAGCCAGTGTGTATTGCCCTCATGAAATGTCACACTGTGACATCACCAGTTGCTGCACAAATGTCCTGTCTTTGCCTTTTACACAAGTTACAAGCCTGGCAGGTACCACGGTCATTTGCCTCATAAGTCGCACATGAAATCGACCTGCAGTTTTTGATTAGTGCAGTCAGAGCAGAAAAAGCAAAAACAATCCTTTTTGGTGTTTTTTGTGTCTGTGTTTTCATTTAGAGTGAAATTAAAATGATGTTCACACCTGTACACATAATCATAAATCATAAATAATGACTGTGAGCTGTACTCTGGCTTTTTTAAAAAAAATACTTTTGTTATGTCTCTGGACACTGCAAGATGAAACAATTAATGGCATTTGTCATGAATTCCTGTGGCGTGGTTTGTTTGTCATGCTTCAAATACACGGGTTGAAGTAATACACAGCACAAAACCAGAAATCCGTATAATCAGGCTTATTGATTCCAAATGTTTTTTCTATCCACATGTTTCTCGTGGAACAGATAATTGAATTGTTTCCACCATTCAAAATGAATCAAAGTAACTACATTAATAAAAGGGTAAGACATACTGTAACAATTATCCTCAGAGGATTAATCATAACAGTCATTGTTGGTGTACCGTCTTTGTTGGTTACAGATTTCACACATTGGTAAAACATTACACAGTACTGATTTGCTTCATTTACCTTTAATTGGGGTTTTTAATTCTGAGTGGAAATGGCAGCTGTGTAATCAAAACCATCTCATGCACAAGAAATCTATGTTGTAAATTTAACACAACCCCTGTAAATGCAGCTTATTTAAAAGCTGCTTTATAGATTTACAAGACACAATATGGCAGAGAGCATATCTAGAGAACTGGAAATGAAAGGACAGTTGTACAATATGTCCTCCTATGAGTGGATTGGCAGCATTTCAGACAAACAATGGCTTTGATTATTTCTTCTTTCAAGGCAAAGTTCGGGCATAGAAGGCACAGCACACCATCTCCAAAAAAAATCTGCAGTGACAGCCGACTGTATGTCGCTACTGTCGAGTCACAATGTAATATAAAACCTCCACTGTTACCTGGTATGCTTTACTGCCAGCAAAACTGTAAATCAGTGAGCATGTCTTAAATCTCTGTACAACGTTCTAGACACCAGACAAGGAAACAAAGTCTGTGTCCACGACTCAAGGTCAGAAGATCACCAGACAGAAAACAGTCATTCTTCATCTCCTTTTAAAGTAAAGGCAACATCATCAGCTCCCAAACTCTATGCTGACAAGCCAGGGAGTTCTCAAGACAACCGGTGTGCTGACAGGACAATGTTTTGGTGCTCTGGCCTAGAGATTTCCCTCTTCTTATCCTTCGTTTCAGCCGGGGAGCCACATGTCATGGGTCAAACAGAAGAAAATACTTAACTGCTTGTTATTCTTCTCTTTTGGCACTTGAAAATGATCTGGTGAGAGACAGATGAGCCTGTCTCTATGAATAGAAAGACAGACAGTGTATAACGCTCTGCTGCCTTTGCCAGTACCTGTGTCTGTTTATCACCACTCTTTGCCTTAGGGACACTGCTCGGAAAATATTAAGTGACAGAGTTTAAAGTTACATCTTGGGGACAAATATTCCCAGGAGTGAGTGAAAAACTAACATTTCTTTTGTTTTCCCCACCTCCCTGAAATGGTTTGATCACCTTATCAACAAAACTGACAAAGTGACAGTGAAACAGGGGAGTTTGAAAAATAAAACTATATCCCCAATATCAGATCCACAGTTAGTATGACAAAAAAACTCCAACATTTCAACCTCATAATCCCAAAATTCTACCAAAAAGCAGTCTGATGAATATGCTAACTTTATACACACTCTTCAATATGTTGTCATGAAAACGATTAGATATTGATTGAATATTGTGCAAAGATATTATGTGATTATCATTGTGTTAAGATGTGTCACAACACTTGCAATGTTAGTGCACTGTTAAAGAACAACTCGATTCAAAGTGTTGGCAAATAGTTTCTGCATCTTAATTGGCCATATTTATTAATAAGTAAGTCAAAAAGCATTGATTTTGACAGTGGAGGGTGAGCTTCTTGCTGTGCGATAGCTAGACCTCATGCTGTTTCCTGCGAGCA
The DNA here is from genome assembly GCA_033000465.1 of Sciaenops ocellatus. Lineage (NCBI taxonomy): Eukaryota > Metazoa > Chordata > Actinopteri > Sciaenidae > Sciaenops > Sciaenops ocellatus. The sequence goes on along the minus strand of CP136882.1, from coordinate 17,236,197 downwards.
GGTCTCTTGCTGTGTAGCAGTGATTGCAACATATCCTTCTGATTACTGTCAGTGAATGTTATTAGGTGTTTTCTGATTGGGCTTGCATCGGCTGCAGGGTTCACTCTACAGGCTTCATGGGAATATGCAAAGTGCTTTGGCAAGTAAACCTCCATCTTAAATACAATGCTGCCACCGCTGCTACTGCTTTGCTTTTGTGGGCATAATTTGACACAGATGCTGGGTCTGTCACAAAGGCAGTGGAAAACACATTAGCGATGGAAAAGCCAGCATGTCCCTTCACCCAAAGACAAAGCTGTTTGAGGACTGTGGTGTAACCACCAAAGGATGCCTCTTGATTTTTCTCAATACCATTGCCTAGTTTTCCTCTGGCCCTAAAATGCATGTGCTTGTGCAAGTATGGAATCACTGGACTGAAAGCATATGTTGCTAGACATTCTTTAATAACATGGCTTTTGGAGAATCATATTCATTATTTGTTTTGGAAGATGACGCCTTGGTGTTGATCCCCTTGTCAAGCTTCAGGAGGTTGGCCTACCACAAAAAAGTCACGTCTAAGAAAGAAAAATCCAGCCTGCCTTTTCTCTTCTCCACATTTCGGAGCAATCAAACACCACCATCCAGTCTAACATTTGCGGCTTTCATCTTACTATATCTTCGGCAATAAGGCAAGTCAAGAAGTGGGGATATACAGTATCATCCCAGTCTGCCTCCAATGTTGTTCCACCTCCACCGGCAATTCTCAGAGGATTACATACACACTGAAGTATACATGAAGCCCTCAGCAGACATTTTCAGTCCTTTGTAATGTGTGTGTGTATTTTTGGGTCTGTGTGTGTGTAAGTGTGTTTCCTATTATTACAAAACTTGGCCAGTATTTCTCCTTGATGAGCACAGAAACAGCATTCACACATTAAAGAGAATGGCATGCTGCATCCTAGTAAACAACCTGAGTTATACCTGTGTAATAGTATTACATGGGTAATTGTGGCTCAGACAAATTCAAATACACGTCTCCACCATCATCTCATCTATCCAGTTTCTTTTCACTTCCTAGAGGTAATGCTGGTCATTCAATCTGAAAGCAATTTAGCCCATTAGGAGGCCAACTAAACCATATGCATCTACTCTCTAGCATTCATACGGAACTATAGGGCAATTTGTTTGTTAATAATGTGGGCAGCATTTCTCAGTGTTGGAAACGGAGCATTTCTGACAATAATGCAAACAACAACAGGATGTATGGAGGGATTGCGCAAATGCTCATTGAGCAGGAGGAAACATTTACTGAGATCTCCACGAGGTTAATTGGCCGGGTTATATTCAACACTGTAAGCTCTGTAATTAGTATGGTACTTATTCTGTTGAGCTATTGTTTTAAATTACCATTAACTACAGCCGGGCTGTATACAGTTACTCAAACACAGAGATTCTTTGAAGTATCCACTCGAGACTTTTTCAGATCAGCACTTTTTTATAGTGTAGTTTTTCTTGATGGTGGATGAGCACATTGGTGCCACACATTTTTGACTTGTTACACACCAAAAAAGGGGATGGCCTCGTTCTAGACATGAGCTGTGAGCATTTCAAAAGAGAGATTATTTTATTTGTAAGTATAAGTACTTTAAATAGACAAAGAGGAGTAAGAAACGTGTTTGTTAAAGAAATAACAAGGCGTAAAACTTAAAAAAGTAGGAGAACAAATTTGAGTAGTATATTAGGCCAAAAGTGTGATTCTGTCTTCTTCCAAATGTTAATAATTGATAGTGGATTTGTCACAAAGGATAGCAACATATCAAGGCGTTTATGACAGTTTAAACATCATGTTTTAATCTTCTAACGTCTGATGTAACCATAATACACTATTTAAACAGAAAGTTTAAAAACACAAGCAGAAACCAAGAGCCAGAAAATAATTTGGGGTGATTTGAGGTAAGGAAACAGTGAAATTAACTGGCAACTCAGCTAGATAAGCATCCGTTCATTGACATGGCCCCAGTGGCTGTTTGTCATTAGTGTTATCGTCTCCTCGTTTAGTTTCAGAACTTGCTATTTTTCAAATTTTTATTTACTCAGTCAAAATATTTTTTGCCAACCACTACCTACGCCACAGTCAATGAACATTTTAATGACTTCATGCTTGCTTAACAAAAACGGATCCCTATTATTGGACTTGATTTGAGACCTCCCTTACTCAGGGGTTATTAAACTGGAGTGTTTTCTGCTATTCTATCCACTTAATAGCTGGAGTGAACTAGTGTATATGGATTTCATGATCTCCTCCATTAAGTGCTGTGTTGTGAAAACTAGAAATAAGGAGATTTTCAGCTTGTCTTAAGTGACCAGACCATTGTAATGGTGTAGAATAATAATGGATTTACATTTGGGGATGAAGATACTGCACGTTCTCGTTTGAGGTGCCTCTGCCTCGATTTACCCACAGAATCCAACATCAAACATTCAAACCATTTAGCCTCAATATCCGATTATGATCTGTGTGCTCTGTTCTCCGTGTGGGGAATGTTTCTGTGCTACTGTATAGACACACTTGAAGCTTTCAGGTAAGGAGTCATCAATCACTGGCTCTCTTCTGACATTAACTTTTTTGTCAATGCCACTGTCTCCAGTTTGTCTGCAGACTGAAAGATTTGAGAGGCACTTTTTATTTGCACGCTTTTAACTCCGCCCAGCCGGGTAATGGAGCTGGTTGTGTGCAAGCAATTAATGCAACCACAATGCCAAAAGTGGTGATTTGTCATACACCGGTGATACCTAATCATTATATGGAATGTAGCGCTCCTAAACTGCTCAGCCTTGGTTGATGTTGTGATTCTGTCTGTTCTTGGGTTTCTATGGTCTTGCCCGGTAGTCCCATTTCCACATGCATAATAAAACAAACAGACACAGGCACAAGCAGTAAATGTACACAATGTACCACTGTTTCCTGTAATATTTGTTGCATTTTTTTTTTCTTGCTTACGGTTATCTGAGTCTTCATCTGTGGTTGCTTTTGTGTCTAGAAATATAGAGCAAAAATGACCTCCTACAAACATATGTGCATGGAGTACATAATTAAAATGCAGCTATTGCATGTTGTTGTGTACTTCCTGACAATCATTTGTTTTGACTTTACAAGCAACAGTGCCGCTAATTTATCGTACCTCTAATTTTAACTCCCTGGACTCTCTACCTCCTGTCTACTCTTGCCCTTAATATGAAGGCATTTCAATTGCAATGAAGCCCCTAGGCTGACAGCCATGAGATTAGTATGAATGTATTACCCCCTTGGGTGCCATAGCCTGTAATAAGTTCCCCATTAATCGTATCCGTTGGGGAAAATTTGTTTAGGCCTTAATTACATATCATTAAAATTGGTCTTGATTCTCTGAGATTTGAGCTCAGAATTAGACTGCACATTTTCTGCTTTCTTTGCCTTTGGCCATTCTGCAAATTTATGTTACTTTGCTTCCTCCACCGATGTGATTTCTCATGGCCTCAATGTTTTGGCTAATGTTTTCCTGTTCCTTAAAACTCTTGTTTTAAAACGCTTGTTTTCTCTTGTTTTTTTTTTATTAATTATTTTATAGTTTTTACCCTGTTTGTGTTTATGTTCAACACATGGTTTCATCTATTTCCTGTCTATCTTTTTTTTTTGTCTTACTTTGAAATGATCTTTATAAATAGTTTACTTGCTTACTTAGTGTGGATCTGAGCTATAAATTAAGTCATCCTAAATGCAAGACTCTCATTGACCAAAGGTAAGGCTTGCTAAGTGCACGTAGCTGCAAAGCGTATCTTAAATGGAGGCTTAAATTTCATGCTGCTTTCTGCTGAAGAACTTTTACCCTATTGGAGCTTGAAGCTGAATCACGGTTGTGTTTAAAACCCTTTCCTTCACTTTCTAAAGCACTGTGAAGTCAACTGCCCGCAATGGAGTTCACATCTTTCTTTAGCTGAAATGTACAGTGCATTGGCAGTGACCTCTTGAGTTTCTGTTTGGCTGCTAATCCACATCAAATTCTATCCAGAATATTGTATGTATGAATGCACCTCCACTTTCCAAAGGTCCTATTGTGGCTCATTAAAAACTCTTTAGAGTTTGAGAGTGTTCATATCCACATCGTAGGACCAAACTGAGTGCAATGGTCTGTATTGTGGAACGTCATCATCATGTTTAGAAACTGATTACTTATCCTTGTGTACAGTGACTTGATAACACTGTTAATTAGTTCCTTTTGTTAGCTCAAATACTTCTACTTAGTCATTTGCAAACATTTAGACTATGAGATAATAATATTTTGAATAAAATGTTGATTGAAGTTTTTATTGCAGCATCTTTTACGGAGCTTAATGTGGTCACCCACTACATATACTGCAGTTTGACAGTTGGAGGTGATTCATGCATATTTTCTATATAACTGAAATATTTCCAGTTTTAAAGATTGACAAGGCTTCATGAGGAAGGTGACATTTCTCAGGTTTTAAGTTCGCGAAAGTAATTAGAACGACAGTGCCTCTAAAAATGATGATGATTAAGTGTTTGTTAGTGACTCACAAGTTATTCACATCCCTGTGACAAAGTCATGTGTCCTTTAGAATGAATCACGAACACCAAATTTACATGCCTATACAAAAGGTTTAAGTGCTAATTCAGTTCCAGTATCCCAGTTTGATGTTGATGTGTTACTCAAAATTTTTAATGTATGCTTTCCATGCACAGATTCTGCTTTTTAGCCAAGACTGGAGTTTAACATTTTGTGATGTGCGTCTTTGACAGGTGTCAGGCTTTGTGACTTTAAAAAAAAAAATGGAAGAGACAAAGAAAGGTGTTGATTTAATAGTGCCAACTCCTACCGGGCCAGTTGTGTTTGTTTAAACAGCTACATTCATTTGTCAGTTTAAGGAGTGGCCTTCCATGTACACAGGGAAGGCCACGTCCATCACACACAGGTCACATCTGCATTGTTCCAATGTCAAAGCTACACCAACACTGAGATGTTAGTTTAGTTTGAGCAGTCACACTATATTCTCTTAAAAATGGTTTGTTTTTTAATAATGGTTGTTAAAAAACATATAACACCTGAGTACTGGATTTCTACAGACAGAAATCAAGTTTCTTGTTCAACTATAATAACAATAAAATAGGACTATTTTTGTTTTGAGATTAACTTCCCAGTGATGAATTTTATTTAACAAAATTTTGGCAAAATATATGTTCTCTTCTCAATAAAATCATATTGTTGTGGTGTTTTATTTAAGACTGAGCACCAGAAAGCAAGATTCAGCCTGTTGATTTGCCCGAGTCTTGAAATATTCATTAATTTAAGATAGATGACTTTTGATTTATGATTCTTAAAATCATCTGGATGACCTTTGATTTTTATTCTAGCAGCTAATGTTTTTCTTCACTTTTAGCCGCAGGATATGTGGTCAGGAATATCTCATCATAATGTTTTAAAGCGGTTTAAATGATAAAATGAGACATTAAACAGACCATGGTCAAGGGCTGGATTACACCATCAATTTAAATGTAGAAAAATAATAAAACTTGCATTACCTACGGCACAAAATGTTTACATTTCTTGATAACATTTAGCATGAGAGGAGCCCTCAGACAGGAAGACTGTTCACATAATGAGCAGTGTGTTGAGCTGTCAGCAGTAACCTTTTCACAGCTTCATTCCCCCACACAAGACCACCTGTAGCGCGCTGGATGTTTTCTTGGCAATGCATTGTGCTTTATTAAGGATTCAGAGCAGAGCCATCATTTCTTTTATTCGGCTCTTTTTAGACGTCTCCAGAAAAAAAAAAGATTTACAAAATTTCAAGCTGAGAACTATGTTTCACAGGTCTCAACATAAATAAAGAAAAATAAGACTTTTTTTAAAAATGTGGCAAATGCAGGATAAGGAGTTATTTATATTGGCCTGCTATATGGTCTGCTCCTCTAGTTAGGAACCTGGGAATGGCAACAGTTCACTGGAGCAATCCGACTCGATATGCCGATGATTTATCAGACCACTGGGACCATTTGGTCTTGTAAAACATGAGGTGAAGCCAAGACCATTAAGCTATGTAATCAGCCATGGTGAGCCTGATACCACACTCCCTACTTCAATACATTTACGGTCGAAGGACCAAAGCACATACTTGTTGGTTTTTACTACTGCTCTTCAGTGTTTTTGTTCTGTTTGCTTGGGCAATTATTTCCTCTTTTTCGAATACTTGCTGTATGCCCCATTTGTGCAAATTAAGCATGTGTGGGAACCAAAAAGTTTTCCACAAAGCACATTTTTGATGCATTTCTTCACTTTGTATATCTAGGCAGCATTATGTTTGCCACATGTGATTGTTCCACATGCTCCTTCCTGAAAAACATTATCTTCTCCAATAACAACAGCTAAATACACCTTCTAAATTATTCCTGCAAGAGGATCATCAGAGCTAAACACATGGAAATTGGTTCACTGGTTCAGAGTTAGTTATTATTCACATGGACTGGTTCAACAGTATGAAAGGCTGTTCCACAAACTATTTTCCAAGAAGTATTGTATTGACTGATTTTCCCTAATGATGCCTCTCAGGGAATCGTATTAGTAAGCAGCTAAAGGGTAGACACTTATCTGTAACCATGAGTTTTTTTTTTAAGGTTCATTACAGTAACATAATGGTTTAACTTTTGTGAGGAGACATCAGGGCAATGGTAATTTGTCAAATAAGTTTTCATCTTGCCATGCAAGATTAATTTCCATGTCCCATAGTATTTCCCTAAAGACTGTTCTTTTCAGTAAGCAAGCTGGAGGTCATGAAGGTATTCAGCTGGACCAGAAAAAGAAGAAAAACCTAAAGTACATACTATGCCTGTATATGAGACATGTCTGTCCTGCTAACTTTTATAGAACTGCCTTTATTCTGTTCAAATCAAACTTGTAGAAAAAAAGTAGGTGTCGTGTTGAATCTCTGCATACATTGTAATTATAATTCTGAAACTTAGTCTAAACCTGGCTGTAAGATTGTCCCATAGCACAGAAATAATCTATTCCTTATCACAAACTTACTAGAAAGTGTTTATACTTACACATTTAAATTTTAAATGGTGTGTCGTAGTGGGCATGCTAAAGTATACTTCAGCCTTCCTTTTTGCTGACGGTGTGTGCACTTGCTTGTAAACTGGAGGATAAGATGGCAGATAGATACCAAGGGTGCTGTAAGACCTCTGCATATAAAAATTTGATATATTTTACAATTGTCTATAACACTCTAAAATAATTAAAATGGCTGTGGTGAGACATGCACAAAAGTCTTAACCCAGATAAAATGTATCTAAGAACAGTTTAAAACAAAATAACTGCATTACCCTGAAGCAACTGAAGCGTCACTGTTTGTTCTGGATGGATCACGTGTTGTAACCCTAAACTCAATGCCCAATTTACTAGGTGCACCTGTACAAAGCAATCCGATCTTTGACTCTGTCATAAAGGTGTAATTCAAATATGTTTTAGCATTTGGATTATGGTTAGTGGTGGTGTTATTCTGGACTGCATTATATCGAGAGGTGTTTTAAAGGACACATATTATGCTCATTTTCAGCGTCATACTTTATTCTTTGGTGACTAGTATGGGTTGATGCTCAATGTATTTTTCTCATACTGGCCATAGCTGCAGCACCTCTTTTCACCCTCTGTCTGAAGTGCTCTGTTTTAGCTCCTGTCTCTTTAAGGCTACAAAGCTGCAGTGGTAATGTGTTAGCATATGCATGTAGCACAGTATGTAATGTAAACACCTTACATAACACAGTAATTACCAGGATGTAGGGGTGGAAAGTACAATGTGAAACAGACGATTTGAAATGTGTCAAATGTCTAGTGTCAATGTCTAGTTCAAGACACCTAATAAACATACAAAAATAATTAGACTTCTAAGATTATTACTGTAGCCACTTATGTGTTTTCCTCTAGGTAACATTACAGACCACTTAAACCTCACTTGCCTGGAATAGAATTGTCTTATGAAGTAATTTGTAGTTGGGAAAACTCCAGACATCTACTTTGAGGACTGACTTTGTTTTAGAGAAACTTACATAAGGTTTCTTTTCTTTTTTTTAATTTATGCTTCAAGATGTTTCTCAAAACTGCAGATTATATTAAACCCTTTCAAAATACTGTATGTTGTACTGTATACGTACTGAATGTTGTATAATTTATATTGTGATCTCAACATCATAATCAAGTGCGACTGTGAAACAGAAATGTGTTGTTGCTTACAGTCATTATTGACTAGCTGTAGTTAAGGACTACTAGCAAAACTCTTTCACATTTTTATCATCATGATGGACTCTTCTGCATGGAGGAAACCAAATAGGCTTTTCATGAAACCTTTGTGAAAGAACATTATATATTCATCTAATACCACACTTACTACTAAATTTAAAAGTCACCATAACTTATGAATAAAATATTTTATTCATATTAAAAGAAATTGAAACAATAATAAAACCATGACCTTTTTGTAAACTGTCCAGAACATGTCATCCATCGAGGTAAATGGTTTCTGGCATACTGTTTCAGCTGGTAATAGAGCTGTCCAGTCACTGACACATCCTTCTGTAGATATTCAGACTTTCCTGATGCTGCTGGCCACTTTTCAGGTTGTCTCTTGACTGAGGCATAACAAGCAATAACTTCCTCCTCTAAAGGGTCCAGAAACACCTGATCTCCTTCAGATCACTCAGTAAAACAGGGCAGATTCAGTGTTACTTGTAAGACAAATATATGGGGATATTGTAGCGTAAGTAAAACTAGCTGCAGCTCGTTGTAGATCAAAGTACTCCTAATATATCGGACTACAATACTGCACTTCTCATGTGAGGGTAAAGAGTCCAGCAGTGTGTCTTTGTGGTGGTTCAGCCTGGCAGACAACATCCTTTGTTGCAGGTCACTATAGTGATGTCCTAGCCTGTATGCAGTGAACAGTTAATAGTTATTGCAACTGCGAACTTATGTTGTGACTTAACAAAAGCTTATAAAACTATTTTTTATAAACGGTTTTGGTCTCTATAGCTAATTTCCCTGTTCTTGACAACTGTGACGGGGTGAATTTTTTTTTTTTTTTTTTACTCACTTGTTCAAATTATATTATAGCTTAAAGTTACACATAATTAACAACAACTTGATTGACAGGTGGGTGTCGTTACAGATGGCTTGTTAGAGCACCCCAGAGATCAGATTTAGATTAACTGGGAGGCTGAAGAAGCAGTACATCCAATATGGCGGCGTCCAGCGATGCATATTTTTGGCTTCAAAACAGCGCTTCGGAAACCTACGGTTGACGTCACTTAAGCTCTGTCCATACTGTCATTGGTCTCAGTTTGACATCACACACACTGTCCAGTGAGCCACTACAGCTCTTGGTTGCTAATCAAAGTTACACAGTGTTGCCAAGCAAATCCATTACTGCATTCCTACAGGAATTCCTACAGGAGCCGACTCCTTACGTCAAAAGGGGTGCAAATCTAAACAACTCCTGATAAGCCTAGCCCCCAAAACACTGACTGTGCACATACATTTGGGTATGTTATATTGGAGTGGCTACCAGCCTAGAAACTGTGAAATAAGACAACCTGACAAAGTGATTTTTTTCACAGTGTGTCCCATTTAATATACTGCCTATTGCCCTCATGTATCTAAGTAGGACAACAAATTAAGAACACCTCTGAAAATAATGTAGACCAGTACAACACGATCAACTATGACCTCAGTAATTAAAGTGATTAAATTTGCACATTTCATTGAATTTATTATCTTTGTAAAGGTACAGTTAATGACAGAGCTGTTGTATTAAATGCATTAGAGTGTATGTTAGTGTTGTTTTAAAGAGGGTTTTGTAAGAGTTGTATGGATAGTCCTGTGGAGTTTTCTCCACACAGAGAAAACAAAAGTTATGTTTGCATTCAGTGTTACTCACCAAAACTCACTGTGAGTATTCTATAGGCTTGACCAATGTGCCAAACACATTGCCCTTCTCATAAAACATTTGCAGGCCCGTTTTTTTTTTTCTTGCACTGCCATGCTTCTTTGTGTGTTAATACTAAGAACTGTCCATAGTGGGAAACCAGTGGCAGAAATTTGTTTTGCTCCATCCATGTGCACACACGGATTCACTCATAAAAACATTGCTCTAAAGGGTTACCAGTGGTCAGAAACAGTTGTAATAGAGGCCCTGAAGCCACATCAACACACAAACATAGAGTGAAAAATTGGATGCTGTGTAATTTGTGCACATTGTAGGCACAATGACACTGTAATGACTAATGGAAAGGAGATTTAGTTTAAAGGGACTCCCTCACATGTAATTTGGAGTTTGGAAGCTCAACATACCTGTTCCCTTGATTTTCTGCTCTTTAAATACAATGACTCATTTATTTTGAGGGTCTTTGGTACGACCAACTGTGGTTATCGTCTTGATCTCTCATCGCCTCCGTCCTCTCAGAAAGAGCTTACCTCACAGAGGGGAGGAAGCCTAAAAATGAGTATTCCATACACTACCATAAAAGAGGTGTTTTCTTTTGATGATAACGATAAGAGGAGTGACGGGTGGAGGCTGTTAGAGGAATTGGACTCACACCCCTCCCTGGAGATATTATGTATTTTAACGTGACTGTATGGGAAATGCATTTGTTCAACCACAAGTTCACGTGTAAACAACAGATTTTATAAACCCCAAGGCAGAGTGCTTTTGGAAAGGAGATTTAAGGTCATGTTCCTCACATCTGTGCAATACATCACTTTTAAAGTCAATACAGTAAGAGACTGTGCAGGTAGTATCGGGAGGCAGGGAAGTAAACAGATGTAATTCATTTAAAAAAGACTATTAATATTTTTACTTGACCCTATTGTTCATTGAGTTAACTCATAATGCATGAATAAGAGAGACAGACGATTAACCTGTTTTGATTAACAGGAAATTCATCTGAAACTATTTTGATAAAACCACCTATCTGGTTCCAGCTCCTCAAATGTCAGGATTTGCTGTTTTTCTTTGTTACAGTAAACTGAGTATCTTTGGATATTTTCTCACCTGTCAACTTCAGGAAATTGTGATTTTTCTTTTTCTTTCTTTTTTTTTTTTTCTCTGTACAATGTATTAAATCAAGAACACAATTGTCTGATTAATCCATAACAAAAGTAATCATTAGTTGCAGCCCTAATAATAATAATAATAATTATAATAATAATACAACCAACACGAGGACCTTGAATTTAACAAAGACGCAACAAACATTAAGTAGCCAGGAAAATAAAAACTCCTGTGCATTGTAATGCCAAGCACATCTTACTGTCTCATACTATCTTTGCAACTTTTTGAAACCCTTTGTGTTATTAATACTGTGTCAGTGTCGTATTGATAAATGATTAAAGAAACACCTTCATTTTAATGCGGCCCAATACAACACCATCACAAAATTAAGCCTCATATCAAACTGTTCCGTCCATGTACTCTAAGGAGACATGACCAGATGCAAAGAAACAGTCTCACTAGACATGTTGCTTCATGTCTGCATGTCTCTGGTACTTATAGAGAAAGTAGGTGGTACACCTACTGTGAACCCCTTCATCCTGTCCTTCCCCAGAATTCCTACCTGTATTTCAACCGTCTACTGGTCTTTTCATTTCACTGTGGGAGGTTGGGAAGCAGAGGAAGGAAGCCTTCTGTGGTTCACTTGAACTAGAGTGCAATCCAAGACCTTATCAGCATGCGGCTTCCTCAGACAATGGGAAGTACATGTGTTTGTGAACGTGCTGCAAGCCAGTTCATGTGGACCATCAACACTGCCCTCCATCCTTTCTCAGAGAGACCTATAATCATGAACACTGTGTTCACTGACCAATAATATGGTAGCACAATACAGTCTGTTTCATGTTTATGTGTTTAGTGCCTTTAGTTCTGTGGAGTCTGTCCATCTAAGAAATAGTTTAAATGTTTAAACAAATTCCACTCATCACTGATAAATTGCAGGCCAGCAGCAGACTGATGGCAGCATTAAGGTGGGGCCCCAAAGTCTTTGTAATGACAGAATTGTGAAAGCTGTAACACAGATTTCATCGGGCCTTACATTAATTCAACTCAAAAATATAACTATGTAAATAAGTCATCTATTAAACACACATTTTGAGAATTTCAGTTTTGGAATGCTGTGTTTTTTAACAACCGAAGAAATTAAGATAAATAACATCAAAGTTTTTCGCTTTTCAAAAAACATATTCATGTCCGACTGTGCTAGATCCCAGCTGAAATCAAGGGGAAAATTGGCACATTCCATTTGCTTATAATTATGTCTTCTCCTTCATGACTGGAAGAAAAAAAAAAGACTGGGTAGGTGAAAGCAAAGTAGAATTGCTTCCATGTTGCATTAAACTATGTCAGACTTTTCCCCTGCAGCCTGTTTTTGAGGTCTGTTTTGGCCTCTTGAAGAATAATCAAATAAGTACAGCCAATGCCAATTAGAACTAAGCAACAAAAATGTAACTTTGCATACTGTGCATAGCTACTAAACTGCTAACAGACAGGTGAAAACATGACCACAGCATGGTTTACCCTGTCCGTGCTTGGAGAAGTCTCATTTACAGTTCACACTTGACACTGGAATTGTCAATGCGATGGCAGAGAGCTGAGACAGATTTGGATAGAGAAGCTTTAGTTCATCAAAGTCAGAGGCCAGCTCCTTCATCACCTCCAAGTGTGACTTTGCCTAGTTGGATGAAGCAGAGATTTTAAAGAGCAAGATTTTTCATTAAAAGTGCATGTTTTTTCATCAAACAATTCGTTTTCAAGAATTTCATCAAACATTTATTTGCTACTCACCTTGAAAATACCCTGGGCAGCAACAGCAAGCACCTTGAAACTGGCCCATTCCTTGAGCAATGCGCCCCTCATCCACGGTTGGGAATTTTCTGGCAGGCAATTTTAAATTTTCAATAGAGCTATCTTCCTCCCTCTCCAGAGCTCATATGGGCTGAGTACATTGAGCACATCTAGAATGTTCATTTCCTGGAATCTCCTCTCCAGGTGCCCAGTCAGATGGCCCCAGTACGTCTCCATTACCTTATGAAAAGATTAGAAATGATAATAAAATGCAGGGCATTTTTATGCCACTTTTATCACTCAAGGCGGTACAAAATAATCACAACATTAAAAGCAGGTAACAGCTAATTTTCTCGGATCCTATTTTTTAAATTTGTAACTTGAAACACTAAGTATTTCAATACACGAGTGCCTTAAGGTCCAAAAAGGGGCTTGGTCAATATCTCCCTCCTCCTTCTGCCATCTCTTTTTTTTCTTTTCTCCTCTACCCATATGTTCAGACTTTTCACCCAATCTCTAAAGTCTCTATAGACAAATTGATGTTGGCCAGTAATTCAAAGTCAACTTGCAAGTCTCTTATTTGCCAAAAACACCTTCTTTTTGGAATAGCCAAAAGCTTCCCATCGCTTCCTGGCAACATGTCAGGGAACTGTATTGCTCTGCCTAGGTACAGCTAGGCACAAGCAACAACTCTGGCCAACATCTCCTACATCTCATCTATGATCTGATGGGATGTATAATTTGTCCTACTGTCAATCTAAAAACGTACATTACAACATTTTGATAGGACCATTAAGACTTAATATCAACAGTACAAAAGAAATTCATATTTTAAAACCGTCACCGTCAAGGAGCTTGGCCGGATCCAGCACAGTTCCATAATTTGTGTGGTGAGCAATTTTCAAAAGCCTGTAAAGGCACTGAAACTACCCATAATAGTTCATTGTTGATAGTCACTAGTTCAAATTCATCGGCGATTGACAACTCTAGAATATGATAACAAGGCAAGCTCATTGTGTGTGAATTCATATTGATTTTTTTATATTCCACAATATAAAATATGACTTCTATTTACAGCAACATATAAGAAAAAGTGTGAAATTACTTATTTGTAGCACTTCAAGCCTACATGCGGATGCAATCTTAAAAACACAGGTATATCAATTATACAGGCCACCAGGCTTGCATTACACTGGTGGAAACCCTGCTATTCAAGTCTTACTGTCTCTAATTTATTGTTCATTGGGCTGGGCTTGGTGCTGCAGAAGTGCTTGTCCTGCTGGGGTTTTGTGATATTACAGTTGCACATTCTGCAGTACAGGCCCTCTGGAAGAAACTCTCCTCTGACTGAGGCTTTGAACTGAGGCCAGACGACCTGCAGTAACAGAGTGCAGCAGGATGCTTTGCTGCTCTGGAAGTCAGCGGCCTCCTCTGGGAGGAGAAACAAGAGAGGTACCAAGACAGGAATCACGATCCACCTCCCCACTTCTATATGTATAAGTAAATGTGTCAGTTTGCAGATGTGAAGTCCCAGATGTGCATGCACTTATTACACATTATGCATTACTGATCTCTGCCTGAAGAGAATATCAGTAACATAATGCATATTAAATTATATTCCTATACTGTATGTATAGCTCCTCTGATCAGTCCGTTGTGGGTATTTAAAGTAGATATAAACACATAATATGCAAAGTCTTACAAAATCTAGTAATTTATATGTTGGTATTGTTCAATATTCTCTGTTTTTATTTTATAAATGCAAATGCATGTGTACATGGTGGTTCACCTCATGTGGCTTAAATTATTTTTAGTTCAGTATTTAAATGTTCCCTTTTGTAACATGCACTTTAAGGTTGCAATAAATTACTGTCTGCACCATTGTAAACATTTCAAGTTATTAATATATTTCAATAATTTCGTCTGGCATTTTATATTGACTAGATTTTGGCCAAAGAAGTTGACGATGGAGTGTTCCCTTTTGGTATGCAAATGTAACGAGAAGGCCACGTAAATAAAACAAACCACCTGAGGATGTTCTACAGAAACAAATGTGGTTGGTGTTGCTAGGCGACACTGGCAGCTAAGCTATAGTCCACAGCCATATACACTGTAGGCCTGTATTTTTGAGCCAGAGGTGCTGAAGACCTCGACACAACAAGGATGCCATTATTAAATCAGTCCACTGAAGTCTCGGTGAACACCGATGGAGCATGAACAAAAACTCACCTGTTGTTGTGATCTGCAAAAACAACTGAATTCTGCTTTGTAATAAAATGTCCTTGTTTACTGGGTCCATTTAGTGCTGTGGTTTTCTATTGACTCCTTGGATGAAATGTGCACTACAGACATAGTGTTTGTTGTCATTCAACATTCTGGTAAACATTTGTTGAGTTGATTCCAATTGCTGCTGCCAGACACGCATCTCATCTGGGGTCCAGTTGCATTTCCAACATTACAGCTCTGTCTACAAGATGCTTTTCTCTCAATTCTAAATAGCCAGTACACTGAATGTGAATCACAATTCGAAGGTGACACTCACGGAAAAGCTTTCTCTATCAATAAATAATTGACAGTGGTGTTGAGATGCCTGTTGAAATTAAGTGAAAAGAAAAGAAGCAAGGACAAGCTGAGTAGTTGTTGACATTTTCAGAAAGTTGATGATAAGGCCTCCAATGCAATTAACACGTATTTATTTGCAAAGAAATGAAAAGTGTGAGGTCCTCGCTGCACAGTGTTGAGGGATTTAATGACTGTGAGGTTGTACGATTGTTTGTGTTTCCAAAGTTAAAGTAGCAGAAACATATAATCCACTATGTGGTGTTTTTTTTATTATGGTGCCACTCCAGGATAAAGGAGAACTTGAGATTCATTCTTGTACGATACTGTTTCATCTGTCTTGACAAGGCAAAAGTCACACTCTCACTCTATTATAGTCTTCAGGATCTCTCGACACATTCTCCCTGTCTCTGTGAAAGCAAATGTGCTAATGAGTGAAATCCCACAGATGGACAGTCATTGTTAAAATGCTTAAGCAGTCAAATGAAGACTTCAACCGTGACTTAACACATGACTCGGATGGTTCTGTCATTGGGAGTCATCAGAGGAGCGAAATATGGAACCCTGGGAAATCAGGGCAAATAATAAGGCCATTGTTCTGCGCAGAGATGCAGTACCCTCCGGTTTTCCCTCTGTAAAGGTAATGACTGAAGCCCTAAATGGCTATAACAACTAAAAGAATGTTAGACATTGTGACACAGACACATTTACTGCGCTGCAAACCTTTGATTCAGCTCCTTTGTACGTTCTGTTTGCAGTATTCAGTTGAAATAACTAAGGTTCCTCCCCTGTTTGCTGTTCTAGTAGTTAATGATGTAGTAGCGGAGGGAATAAGTTGGGTCCACACTCTCCTTTATTCATCTTTTTACTTTGCTGTTCCTCATTTTCAAAGGCAAGATGTGCATAACACAGTAGTTGATGAAAGGAGAGAAAACAGACCAGCCAGCAGGTTTTATTTATGGATTCACTGAGGCTGTTTTTTTGTGTTTTTTTTTTTTCTTTTGACCAGGCCCAGCTATGGGCATTCTGGCCACCAGTGAATTTATTCCACACTCTATAAAATGATGACATACACCAGGCTTTGTTGTAGGGGGTGGGGGTGTACTATGAGGCAGTAAGCTTCCCTGTGCTGTTGTTTGGTCTGACCTCTTCTCCCCATCAGTGACATACCATTAACTACTACACATGCTTCTCTGTGCACCTACCATCCCTCGTCAGCGCAGGCAATATATTTTGTTTGTCTTTTTCAAAGGTGGCACTACTGGTGCTATAGTCGCAGCCGCTTGCTAGGCTCCACTGCTTACAGTACAGTATGTTAATGGGACTTACAGATGTCCTTCAAAGGATAGGGAACAAGGAGTTTATTTTGTAGTCATGTCACATTACTGTTCTTTCAGTACTGATGTTAGCTGCTGACAGTTGCAATTAAGTGTAAAATAACATGCTGTTCCCTTCCTGTCAAAGCAAAGGGCCTGGGCAGAATGCCTTCACCAGAGAATGGCCGGAGGGATAACTCTTCTGCACAGTCCCATTTATTGGAGATGGTGGAGTGTGCCAGTGTGCTGGCAAAAAGAAAAAAGTGGTCGCTAGTTTCATTTTTTTTGGCCTTTTTTTTTTTTTTTCTTCTGTTGTGACACCCATGCAGTCCCTCTCACCCCCCGGCTCTTATTCTTTTCTGCACACTGTCTCTGTGTCAGGAGAGGGCTGGAAACTCATCTGACACTCAAGCTGAGATTTAATGTAAAAGTGTAATAAGAGCTTTGAAGAGAGTCAGCTCTCTTCTAAAACGCTGTCCCTTCAGAATTCACTGTTTTCGGAGGATGGTATTGTTATGGGTTGTTGAGGCACCGGTGCTTCTCTCCGGTGAGAGTGGCGTCCAACATATTGGCCTGTCGTCCTTGGTGATGATGGAGCCCATATTTTATGGGAGCTGCGCTCTAAGTGAAACTGAGAGGTCTTCCTGCAAAATGGGAGATGGAGAGGCCATAGGGTCACAGTGATGGCCCCTTTATTCTCAGCTGCCAATTTAAGCTTTGATATGAGTGTTTGGGTTCCCGTGGTATCAAGAAGAGCAAAATGACTTTTCAGTATCCAGACGAGAGATGTATGTTTCTCTCATGCCTTAAGACTCAAATCAAAATCGCCTTGTCAATACCATTTATACAGTGTGGCTGGCATTCACTGCAGTGACAATAAAAGAGTGTACAAACTGGAGTGGGGTGGATTGAAGACTGCTGTTTTTATTACTTCTTTATTTCTTAATTGTATGTGTCTGTGTGGGGGAATGTGATAAAAGACTATAAATGCTGGATGTTTGGAGACGCCCTCCACAATCTATACATCTAATGTTGTCAGGTTTTATCATGGCAATATATTTTCGCTCCCATTAGCAGCTCTGTTGATGAGATTCTAACTGCATACTAAAAACAAGGCAAATCCAACACACCACACTGTCATACTTTCAACTACTCTTTCTAATTTTTTTTCCTCAAAAAGGTGAGAGTAAACCTGTTCAATGCTGTGAACAGGTTGTGATTAATGTATGATTGCTGTAGACAAATTAATTTCAGTGTTGCAGTTTTATTTTTGCTGCCATTCTGCATTTTCCTGCCTAGGTTTAGTGCTCACATTTAAAAAGTGTGCATTTATTTGAAATTAATGGCTCAGGCTATCTTTTAATTAGGTTTTTTTTTGGCATTCCACTGTTGCTCGAAAAATGGCAAGACAGAAGGGTCAAGGTCAAAACAAATTGATTACATTTTCATATCAAGACAGTGAAGAAAATGTTGTGTGAAAAGTACTGTGTATTGGGATTTTCTTGAGGTGGAGGCGGGCAAAGTTTGGAAGGGGGGAAATATGAAAAGTACAAATAAATTAAGAGCATTCCCCCAAGTGTAAAAAAAAAAATTGTGTTTTTTGTGTCTGCATTGTTTAAGCTGACAGTGCTGCCTTCTACGTGGACAATTTCAATGAGTTTTCACTCTCTATGGTGAAGCCTACATTGTTATAATATGCTTTATTCTGACTGATAGAAGGTGTAAGACTGCTTGATTTGAATCTCATTTAAATTGAGTGCTAGAGATTTAAATGGAGTACAAAGTGTCTCTTAAGTAGGATATGAAAATAGAGACCCTCTCTTTCTTATTATGATAATAAAAATAAACTTTATTTATATAGCACCTTTCAATATACAGTTACAAAGTGCTTTCTGAAAAAATGAACTAAAAGCCATAAAAACTAAACATGTAAAATATCAAATGAGTAAAATGAACTAAAATATCATAAAACATAAATGAAATGAATCAAATGATGAGACAGAGTTTGCAGCCCTGGTCTCCAGGAACATCCAGGACATCAGAGGATCTCAGGGATAGAGAAGGTCACTGAAAGATAGCTAACTTGGGTCTACGCCTCTCAGGACTTTGTCAGGCTTTGTAAGTAATCTATGAAATCTTAAAATCAATTCTAAAAAAAACGAGTAGCCAGTGTAAGGAAGCCATGATCGGTGTGATGTGATCATCTGCTAATGATCGAGTCTTAAACCTGCAGAACTGCTCATAGACTCAACAGGGCTGCCCCAATAATATCAAACATATTTTGATATTTAGTATTAAAAATACGGATGACTACATGAGTGATTTTCGAGTGGGACCACAGTAGTCAATGAGTAAGTCAAGTGTAAGAGGAGACAAGCCGCTGACATGTTGCTGGTTAACATTCTAGCCCTTGAGGCTAACGTTAGCTACAGTTATATAACAACAGTTAAAAATCTCACTTTCGTCATGTTGACAATTTGTTTTTCTCATCCAAACTCGTTTAACCTTCTGTTGTTTTTTTATCACAGCAAAGCATTGTTACAGCAAGTTGTTGCACCCGGTTAGTGTCCATTTTCTTTATATGGGCTTCTCTAGGAGATCACGCGAGGTGGTGCATTGCTCTCTCTGGACATGAATGTGGCACAATAATCATAATAGCATCCTGTGCAGTGTGTGATGGGCCATTGTCTTGTGTGTTTGAGATGAGACTTGTGTGTGATGCAATGCCATTTCAGAATTAGGTTAGGATTTTAAAACTCCTATATTCTGAGCCTGAATGAAGCTAACTAACAGTAACTCTTGTTATTAGCCTCAGATTGTGTTCCTAATGGTAATTAATATATGCTCTCACATAAAAGTTGTCCTGCCAACTGTTTTTAAGTTGATCCTCCCACTTCATTATAAATTACTCATCAATTCATCAGGGAGATACTAGTGTGGTGTGCTAACTTATTTGTAAGTTGTCTGGGAGCTTTTTATGTTGTATCCGACCTGTGTATGTGCGTGTGCGTAAAAATGACTAATCAGAGTGGTTAGATGAATTTCCCCAAGGGAATAAACTAAAGCAAGTAATAATTTGTCAGCTATTTCTTAGCTGGGCGTGCATGCATGTACAGTATGTATGTGTATTGCTCTTCAGGAGTGCTCTGCATTCAAAACTTTTAATTATTGTGTGTGTGTGTGTGTGTGTGTGTAGGTGTAGGTGTGTGTGAGTATGTGTAGGTGTGTTTGTTGTGCGTGCATGATCAATTGTGGTTCTACAACAAGCCATGTGAAAAGGGGTAGCTGAGCGGTGCCAAGCTGTGTCAGCCCTAATCTGTCTCTTGACAGTCCAGCCGCATTTCGCAGCAGAATACTCATATTGATCCGTGCGCCTGTTACACAAATAAATAAAAAAGTCAACTGCACTGCACCTGAGTTCACAACCTGCCCTTGACAATACTCAGAGTGTGTGTAGAGAGAGACGGGATGAAGAGGTGGAGGGGTTGCAGGTGTGCAGCAGGGGAGCAGAGAGTCAGAAAAGGTTCTGCATTGTTGATCCAGTATGACGTTGATAGACAGCAGCTGAAGGAAAGCTGATAGCCATGTTTGGCGTGCTGGTTTTTAAAAGGACGGACGTGACTGCCGATCCGAAGTTGACCGAGCATGAATTCAGCGGGCGATCGCCCCAAGTGGTTGTGCCGAATAGAGGTGAGGAAGGAAACTTTCACATATGACTTGCTTGACTTTCTGTCTTTTCCACCATTATTATTCTCCCCTTGAACTACTTGTTTCATCCAGGGTTATTTTTACATGTGCCTGCTTCTCTTTGTTGAACATGGCAGTAGATATTTGTTTTCTCTTTCTGCTGCACCTCAGTCAGGACGTAAAATTCTCGGACAAACGTCAAACTTCTCTGTTGGAAACATGGTTGCACCGGTTGTTCATATTAAGTGAAAATGTCCCTCCAATCATGTGGTTGTTTTTCTTTACACTGTAAAAGAGTTTCTGCTTTCTTATTAAATATATACAGTTAATATTGTGTGTAATTATACAGAAATAATTTGCCACGTGCTACATGACGTTAGTTAACATTTTGCTACACACAGACACAGGCTCTCTTTAACTTTGCACCGTTATCCTAAACTATTTCAATTCCCAACAATACACACCACCTCATTCAACGTTTTTTTTCTTTTTTACATTATAAAGAAACAAGGAAAATGAATAAAATGTTATGGTGTGTGTGTATATATAGTGTGTGTGCATGTGTGTGTGTCTGTGTCTATATGTATGTATTATGTATATACACACATATAACAGATTTTAATATTTTTTCATATATGTATGCATGTGTGTGTATTCTGTGTAGTTTCTCTGTTCTTCCACAGTTCTTCCACTCTAACTTGGCACCCTGCGATTCTCTGGGAGTACTTAGCATTGTGTCAAATCCTAACAAAAACAATATCAAATGCAGTTAGCTATCTCGCTACAGTGGGTCTCTGGTTAGCCTCACTTTTCAAAGTGCCACTTGACACTCTTTTGGGGGGCCTGCAGCAGCTGCTGTTTTTCCAAGCAAAACATTGTAAGCCCAGCTAAAAAACCAACTAAAAGCCCCTGACAAATTAATCTTAAATGGGGACTGAAGGCCAGCAAAGCAACTGCTGTAGAGTTTGTGAGGTACTTCAGGCTGCCTTTCCTCATTGAATTTAGCTGTCTCCCTCAACTGACCTCTGCACACGCTCAGCCCTTTTTCGGAGAATTATTAAGACTTTAATATAGCCAAAGGATCTAATCGATAACAGCCTACTTAAATAGGGGTGCATTGTTATGCATCTCTTTTAGTAACACGGTGTTTTGGTGTTTATCTTTTACCCAAAGCACCTCACAGAATAATTTCTTATTTACACGGCCCCCACAGGATATCAAAGCCCTAACTCCAGCGTTGTGAGTGTGTATTTCTGTACGCTGAGCTATAGTACACATAACCGACCTATCCTGAACATTGTGTCAATGTTTTTTTTTTTCCCTCTCTGTGGACTTTAGGCTGCATACCACTGTGCTGTTTAGTGCCTGCATGGGACTGGACCTCATTACAGCTCCTCACTATGCCTCTTCTCAATCTTAAAGTTTGTTTCCATGTTAGTGTGCGGTTAATCTCTCTTGAGACAAACTTTTTCCTCCTTGCATTATAATAATTCAATAATTAAAAAGAAAAAAAAGAAACAAAATGTATTTAACTGACAGGACTGGAGTGACTGGTCCCTCTTTCTTTTTTTATGTCTGTAGGCTGACATTTCTGAAAGATGCAACAATTTACATATAATCGAAAGCTAGTATGTTACATTGTCAGATAACATTGCCTGCAGTGCTGCTGTGTTCACTGGGGACTTTTTATAAAGGCAAGCCAGTGGGCAGATTGATGGCGGTGAACCAGACAGCGATGTCTGAAGAGTGATTTAAAGAAACAACATAAAATAAGAGACAGGCCACCACGCCTCGCTAAGTGAGTTGTGTTTCCGCACATTTGCTGAGGCCTGAATTGTTGAAGACTAATTAATTCAAGAACAAACGTCCCCAAAGGCTGCAATTAATGATAAACTTATTAGACATGATGGTGCCCATGAGGTCTGGATCTCATCGTGGTGTCCACGCTCCTGGTGGTGTTACTTACCCAGCTGTCACTTCAAATAAATTAAGAAAGGGAACAAAATGTGTGTGTGTGTGAGTGTGTCAGCGTGTACACATGTGTAAGTCAGTTCATGCTTTATAATTCAATTTTTCAAGACACAGTCAGCCTTCAAATAACCCTTCAAATCGAGTTCCAACACTTGACATTTGACATGACTCTGTTAAGTTCTTATTGACACCATGGCCAGCGTGGGGGTGAAGGGATATAAATGTATCATATAGACAAGTGGTGCGTGTGCTTTCTAATGAGTCTGTCAAAACTGAAGTCTCAGGAGAATGGACGTCTTCCATACTGCCTTACAGAGACTGTCAATGCTGAAGAATGAGGGGTGATTCAGTGACCTCCTTTCTTGCTAACTCTTTCAGACTAGAACAGCTGCACCCAGGCCATTTACAATTTAGTTAAAATGTCCCCCTGAGCACATTCACCCTACCTTGCCATACTAAACGGAGAAGTGCAATGAGTGTATGTGCGAGTGTATGTGGGTGAGAAAGAGAGAGAGACGGAGAGACTGAAAAAAAAATAAGATATGAATCTCAATTCAGGCAGGCTTCGTTCAGGGTAGCCTCACGCCTCACCAGTTTCACTTCAGTTTTACATCCCCAGGGGTTAATACCTCTCACTATGCTGCCCCGCTCTGCTCTAACGATGCCAGGTGACGTCAGAGATGTACAGGCAGTGTCAACAGATGTAAACGCTGTTTGTGTAGTACTTAAGACTGGCGATGATGTGACTTTTGGGTCTCAAAAGTTCCACTTGCCATTCACACACAAACACACACTCACACACTTGCCTCAACTTTACCCACTGAATTAGGCAAAAGAACATAAAACTAATAGCTCACAGCTTCCTATTGTGGTTTCAAGTCATTTCATGTATCTCCCATAGTGAACGAAGCAATGTGGCAACAAAGGCAGACAGAACATTCCCGTGCATACCAATGCACACAAGCAAATGTGAGTCAACACGAGCAACTAATTTGGGACTTAATCCAGTCTAAAGACTAAAAAAAGCCAAGTAACCCCCTTTTCCCTCTGTCTGTATGCCCGACTGATGTAGCTTCTTATGGTGGCTTCTCTCCAGTTATTATAGGGAGGTCTAGAGGCCAAAGCTAAGGTGAAGCTTTGATCATACTTCAGCATGGACGCCGTCAACTAGGCAGCTACAAGTGGACAGTGGATGTGCATGAGCTTCTATACATACTACACTCGGAAGTGCCACACATGCACACTAGCAAACAAGATGGCGACTTCTTCATAGCAACAGGATGCTCAGAAAATCCACTTTGTTCTCATAGTGCATGCAAACCTTGTGTCCTCTTAGGTCACAAACTTTAGGTGGTGTTTGGACCCCCTGTGTAGCTCCACACAGACCTGGGCAAATTATGGCATGATAATTTATGCCACTAACAACCATGCAGACTCTCCTTGAGTGTGTGGCCTTTCTGAATAGGTTATATACATCTTTGCCATTAGATGTGGTCATATGACCTGTCCTACAAAGCATACTGAATCCTTGACACGCCATGATGCTGCCCTGTATAGCTACATAATTATCCGCCGGCCACTGAGCCAGTGCCTGGCTCAAGGGCATCACAGTGGTGGTAATAAGGGAGGGGGCAACTGCTTTCCAACACTGCTGCTCTGACTTTGATAAACATCAGCCATCTGGCTACTTGCATGTTGAAGTAATATTCTTGAAAGACTGCCAATTTCTTTTACTGTTTATAAGCCGTGCAGACCTATTATACTTTTTTTCCATTTTACAGAGATGTCAAAATGAGGAAAGCCAAATGTATAAAAATCTACTTGGCTCACATTATGGCAGGTGAACCAAGGCACAAAGCAGATGTATGTGATCTCTACTGCATGCTTTTAACTCTCCACTTAGTCATGTCTGTGTGCATGTCTTTGCTTGTGACATCCTACAGCCGCTTTCTGAGCCTCTCCCACTAGTTTCGGGGCCAAATGAGCTTTCCAAAAGTGCAAAAAGTTTAATCCAACTTCCAGATCCTCCAAACCCGTCTGTATGACAGTCCTCCTTCTCCTCCCAGCTCCTTCCTTCCTGCATTGGAAATGGAGTCTTCATGGGGGGAGTCTATGTCTCACTGTTAAACCAAGCTAAATTAGGAGTTAGACTGGTTGTGGGCGAGGGGGATGTGGTTGTGGTGGGTTGTGCTGCTGCCAAAGGGTGTGTCAGGGCAATTTATTAGCTTGCTATGCGTGCGTGTGGGTGAGTGTGTGCAAGAGTGTGTGTTCCCAGCCCTTGGCAGCTTAGCAAATTCAATGGCTGAGGCACAGCTGTACCACTATTCTAATATGGAGTCATTATGGCCATCCACGGTGTGCCTCCAGTTAATTCACAAATTTGACCATAACAGACCAACTTTTTTTCAAAAACTTGGATGACTATCTTGTGGTCCATGCTTTTTTAGGTTACATTAACCTGAAGCGATGGTGTAATTTCGCTCCTTTGCCTGATTTGCGTGTACCACTCAGACTATGCAATACATGTGCAGCAGGTAACAGGTGTTCAACATAAAAACATAGATTGGTCCCTCTGGGAGGGGAACTTTGAGTACATGCTGCAGTGCTGCCAGTGCCGTAGTTTTCTGTGAATGTGTACGTGCGTGAAATACTTGGTTGTGTGTAATTACATGTTAATGACCCCCCCTCTTGTATTCAGCTGTGTGTCGGGTGGAGTAGCAGCCGTCTGATCAATGCTCAAACAGTGGAGGAACATAGTTATAAGGTTTACATACTGCCAGCACCTGCTCCACTCCCAGCTCCCTTCAGCTTTCTTCAGAGGCCAAAACAGATGCTAGGGGACACTTAGCCTGCAAAATGCAATCTGCAAGACACGTTCATTGTGTACGGGGAGCAAAAAAAACAACAAAAAAACAAAACAAAAAAAGTACAAATAGCGTTGCTATCAGAGTCAGTAAGCACCTGCAGGTCTTGCTCACGCTGGAACATTTTAATTGACCAAGCAAAAAAGCTACAGAGACAGGGAAGCGCCTGTACGAGTATCCCCACCTTGTCTGAACCAACGGCTGCTTTCAAAGCCCCATCAGCAATCCTTTGCTGTAATGAGGGAGTTTTGGGAAAATTGGGAGATGGTGTCAGTTTACCGTCTCTGAGCCGTGGGTCCTGCTGTCCAAAATGTGGAATAGCGGGAGAGAGGTGCTGTCAAAACACGATAGGCGCAGACATCAGCACAAAGTTAGAGAGAGGGAGTCCAAGTCGCCATGCCTAGACATGCAGTTCTTTTGAGCGCCACATAAATGAAGTCTCTAGACTATTATGAAGCAAAAGAAAACACACACAGTTACTGAGTCAGTAACAATAGCAACACAACGTATTTTTCTCCAGCCCGTTGATTAACTAAGTTTTACAGCAAAGGGCCGCACCACCGTCAACAAAGGAACCAAAGCCCCTTGTTTGTCATTTATTTTGAAAGTAATCATTGCTCACCCGGGCACAGTGAAGGTAATAAATATTTATACCTCTTTTTGGAAATGTAAACCATATAAATTTTTACCAACCTTTGCTTTGAGAGCAACTGCCCTTGATGATAACAGTATCATTTAAATGTCTTTTCTCTCCATTTCCCTTGTTTTCTCTCTCCTATTATCTCTCTCCAGTTCGCTCCGTTTTCCCCCAACACAATGTTAACAAGCTCCTTTTCTGCCCTATCTGGTGTGGGTGAGACAGCTCCGCAGAATGACGAGGTGAGAGGCCGCGCACGTGTGTGTGTGTGTGTGTGTGTGTGTGTGTGTGTGTGCATTTTTTGTGTCTATATCTAGCTCGGTGCGTCTGTGCATGTGTTTATATGAGTGTGTTTTTGCAGCCGTACTCGCACTGTGCGTCATGTGTGACCACCAGCCACTGTCAGAGCTCATGTTGCCCCCGACGGTAACAATAATCGTGGGATTTGATTGCCAGTTCCCTCACCCTCCATAATTGATGAGTCCAATATTTACTCTGTTACCTGTGTGTTGTAAACATTCATTATGGGTTCCTTCCCAGATAGGTGAGCAGGAGAGGAGAATGGGACAAGTCCAGCCTGCAGGGACCAGCTGTCAGTTTGACTAATGACAGAAATGAATAAAACCTCATAATTACTTTAGAAAAAAGGACAGTCTCCACCTTATCTCGGGCCAATATGCATTTTAAAATTTTTTGGCGGGTTTATTAAATTCCACCCCGCCACCCCCACCACCCAACCCCCACCGTAATACATTACAGACACAGGCAAGTTCTCAAATTTCAAATTTAATTTTCTGCTCGCCATACACACACGGGCTCCGTAATCTGATTGGGACATTATTGTGTTTCTATTGACATTAGCATTGTTATTATTTTGTACTGTGTAAATATCAGTAACCGGAGCACGCCTGGTTGCTTTGCCAGGAAGGGATTATTTTGTGTATTTATTTTGTTCTAATGCTCTCAAAAAATATCCTTTCAAGATGATATCTGATGCATTCCATTATCAGGAGATGCTGTCTCTGGATGCTGTGATGCAGTGTTATTTTAATGTAGAGCTGCACATAACTAAATTAAATTGGATACCTGGAGTTTTTATGTCTGCTTTATTGTGACACCCCATATAGGTGACAGCAACTACAGGGACTTACAGTAGTGTGCGCTACAGGGCCCCAAAATGGGATATGAATGAGACACATCATATTTTCTATCCGACAGAGAGCCACCACAGGTCAGCCCATGCTTTTAGAGCTTCTTTTTTGTGTATACTTTGTGTGTGTGTGTGTGTGTTTGTGTGTCTTGTGTGTGTGTGTGTGTGTGCGTATAATTGGATAAGTCTCCAATAATGTGTATGTGTTTTTAAGTTGGTGCACTGTGAACCACATGCACTAAGTCTCAGGAATGGGCAGCAGGGTAGTGAAGTGCAAAGCTCTCAGCCAAATCAGGTATTCAAGATCGAGGGATGGAGGGATAGATTAATGGCAGTAGGGAAGGAGGGAGAGTAGAGGGGAGGGTGGGACAGATATGGGGAGAGACAGTGCAGTGATATACAGTAGGCTGTACTTAGACAAGTCGACTCCTCTGTGCCATTAGGCCTAACAGGGGGCAGACTGTGGGAGAGCCATAGTGTAGAAGTAGAAGAGAGGACTGCTATCAAATAAACAAGAACATCTGCCTCAGTGTGTATTTTTGTGCTTGTGTTTCTACACATGACTCTCATTCATTTGGACCATCTCTTCTTCGCTATTTGCTCTTTCAAACGCACATGCAGCTCTAAATATCAGACAAAGCTCTACTCAACTTGATTCCATTTGAGTAGCTATTCTCTAATGTCTTTTTTTGGCCGAGTGGAATCCCACATAGAAGCGTGTAATACGGCATATTTGTGTCTTATGGAGGCAGACAGCTGATCGTGTCCATTTGTCATGCTGTCAAGTTAATTACCAGATTGAAAAGGAGAATGAGATTACCCCCTCCCCTTCTAACGGACACTCACACCTCCACACACACACACACACACACACACACACACACACACAGAAACACACACACACACTTAAGTGTCACAGAGAAATTTTCAGTGTGCCATTCTAACAACTTACTGGAGCAGAGTGAACAGCATCAGAAGTTAAGAGAGGAGATTGCACAAGGTCAGGACTGTGTGTTTGTGAGTGTCTGTTGCAGTGACTGATGCAGCATGTTACTTTTACATATTACGCTTTACTTCCATTACGGGAAAATCTTGTGGCTCTTTCGAGGGTCTTGTTAAAAATGCTCTTTTGTTTCACTCCCGCTCTCCTGCCGACGTAACTAGCTCTTCGCCGTCACAAGTGAAAAGTAATTCTTATGTACTTCTGCTGTGTTCTGTGCAAAGAAGTTTGTGTCTGTACTTGTGTAATCAAAGAGGACACTTTGAAAAAGCAGACAGATCATTAGCGCATAATGAGCTGAAGTACTTTGGGCAGTGAGGAGGATTTCCTCAATAAGTGATGGCTTAAGGAGATGGCTACAAGAGGGTGAAAATCAGATTCTCTCAGCTGCAGACAACCTTTCTTCTCCCCAGGTGAGTCCTCTGTCTCCGTGTATGTTTGAAGTAAATCACAGCTCAAACAAGCTGGCTAAGAGAATTAATAAAGCCTTTTGGCACGCCGACAGACATGTCTCCAGGTCTTGATAGTTGTCTTGTGTGCAGATTGCTCCTATTAGGAGGACGCATGCTGAAGATCTTAGTTATATGTTCACGCAGGCTCCAGACATGTGAGGACGGCACCTACAAAGCGTCTCAGCCCCGACAATAATTCCAGGATGAAAAACACCCAGTTTCTTTGTCAGCCACTGACAAACACGAGTATCATAGGAGAATGAAAATGGCTTTGATGTGCTTGTAGTGGTACTGAATGAATTACAACACAGGAGAGAAGCGGGCTTGTTGCAAACTTGGAAGACAACCCAAGACCCTTGGGAGCCAAGACAAAGAGTACAGGGATATCAAACAAGTGATAAAAGGGTGGTGATTCACTCTTGTGCATGTGTGGAGCTTACTTATCCATTAAAGACTTGATTAAACGCCAACTCTCCCTCTTTCCGTCTAATCCTGTCAGCCCGGAGTTTTATCCAGGTGCCCGGAGTAATTTGTTTACCTGTTTCAGAGCAGACCCTCTAATGTAACTATTTTCCAATATCCTTGCTGATCATGTAACCATGCAGCTCTATTAATATCTCTCCCCCTGCAGGGTTTTAAAAAGTCATGGATTGCTTAGTTGAGATGTGATGAGGCTCGGTGACGGCACCCAGCTGGCCAAAGTTCTGCAAGGGTGGCCTTGGTGACATCACAGCAAGTGGCGCGTGACAAACCGCCAGCACACCAGTCGCGACCCACGAAATAATCTCCGACAGACGAGGACAAGGGCCATCTTGGCTTGCACTCCCACCCGATGCCCTTTTACCCCATCTTCTGCCATCATGAGAGGCAGGCTGGGCTTTCGGAAAGGTGTCAAACGCGCAGCGTGCATCGGAAACAGGGAGGTTGCTTCCTGTCAGGTGATGACAAGTAAGTGGCAGGGGAGGAAAATTAAACACATCAAACCGATTTTTTTTTTTTCACAACTATTTTCTCATGCTGTCAATTAGTCTCAATCAATCCTGTCATTTCTGTTTAGTTGTTATAACAACTCCAGTCTGTCTTCCCATCCGTCAACGCATAATAAATACGCTGTACAATATATGTTAGCTAGACACTTCTGTCAGCTGTTGGCAGCAGCAGACCTAATTGTGCTGCCACACTGGACAAAATGAATGCTGCTTCGTTTGATCACAACTGGGGGGAATACGAAACAAGCGAAACTCCAGACTTGTTTTGGTTTGTCAGGACATGTTGCTCCCTCTAGCCTCTGCAAAACTCGATCGCTTCTGAGTCTTCTGATTGTAGATGTGAGACAGAAGTCGGGGGAAAAAAGTGACCGAGAAAGTCATCTCCTTAAATGAGAAGACGTGATTGGCTTCTAACGACTCTCCTCTCGGCTGTATTTGACTAAAGTGCGAGGTGATGCAGTCCTTATCAGTAAAGTAAGTCTGCCGCCATGTATTATTAACAGGTGAGGGCGTACAGGGTTTGCTTGGCTAAAAAGGACTTAAGTGATGTTGGAGCGACACTGTCAATCTTAGCCTTCCTCTGAGAGTCAATTAGGTGATAAACAGGACTACATGTCTTTGGCAGCGGGGAGAAGGCTGATAGGCTGTCCCATGGATGTCCTGGGGCAAGGTAAACTGACAGTACAGCTTAGCCGTCAGGGATGGAGGCAGAGAGAACAATGTGTGACTGGCCCTGCCACTTGAGAGAGTAGGCTATGTGTGTTTTTATGTCATCATGCATGTGTTCGTACGTGCATTATGTGCTGGCTTTTTGCTGTGTGTGTGTGTGTGTGTGTGTGTGTGTGTGTGTGTGTGTGTGTGTGTGTGTGTGTGTGTGTGTGTGTGTGTTTGGTTGCTCAGCTGACTGAGCTGAAGAAACTGAATGTGGCAATGAATGCTTCTTCAAGAAAAGTCTGTTTGAATGGTGATACCGAAAATGATGAGGATGATAATGACAGTGGTAACAGTGGGATGGTGATGGCTGTGAATATTGATTGGTCATCATTCTATATAAACATGTTCCTATTTACTGCTTGAAATGTACATGAATGTGCTCAATATATGATAGTGCACTGTGCAGGAAAATGTTCATGCATGTTCTTATGCGCTATACATGTGTAAATCATTTTTATGTTGGTTTTGTGAGTGAGAGAAACAGCCATTATTCACATTACATCTTGTATGAGATATATATTTTCAATATAACATTATCTGTGTGTGTGTGTGTGTGTGTGTGTGTTTGATACAGTACACAGCTTTCTACTGGTTTATATTGCATTCGTTTTAATAAAGTAGGTCTGTCAGAAGCATGATTACAAGCTCATTATGTATGTAGATCCTCAGGTCATATATAGTAGCCCTTTCCATAAGATTACGTTAAATATACAGAAGCAGTGTCCTGCATATTATCAATACTGCATTATGTGAGTCGCTTGTACAGTGAACAATGTATATTTTAGCCAGCATGGTAAGACCACAATGTGGCTCAGCTGAGGGAATTATTACGTGCTCATTAAGTATATAGATATTCAGGTCGTACACCAGCAGCGGTTTTCCTCATATAATTAAGTGTGTCAGTATACTGAGATAATATTCTAATATTTTCTTTCTCTATGTCATTTCATTCACACTCAATACCGAGCTGAAAAAAACAGACTCAACAGATGAATTTTAATGAGTGGTTTGCCATTATTACCCTCATTATTTTCCAATTAGCAAACTGTACACTATATCAGCACACCACGGAAAGATCAACTACTGTACCATACCATAAATACATCTCCTCTCTTTTATCTGTAAATAAAAAGGAACTCAATGCCAGGCAGTAAAAGACTCCACGAATGATAGATCATTGTAAGTGCACTGCATGAGAAACAATTCCAGCAAGCTGGGTAAAATGCATTAAAGATAATGAAAGCTATGGCAGTCCATACCAAGAGCCATCCAGGGCAAGGAATACCAATAGAAAACAACAAAATATCTGAATTAGTAGCAATAATTCTGCAGCAGGGCTGTTAAAACTGAACAGAATAGGACAGCAAAACTGACTCTGCATGTTTTTTATCTTCATAAGAGCAACAGGCTGGTTAGTCTTGTCACAGTGAATTAGCAAAGAAATGTGTGGTTTAAACAGAGATGACCAAGTTAAAGGGTATTGGCAAATATGCACTCACAAAGACTGAGGCATGGTCCGATACATGGAGGCCAAATAATTCTCAACAAAAATAAATAAATACCCAGACTGAGCTGCAAACTCTCGAAATTATTAGAATGAATATTTTGAATATATTTTGTCTCTTAATTATGTTAGATCCAATTCTACAACTGTTGTAATGACTTCAGATCTTAGTATGTGTCACGATCATTGATTTTTAACAAGACGTATTTCTATTCATTCAGAAATAAGGAAATTAGCGTCTTTTTTTAGTCTTCACAAACCAGAAGGAGGCTCCACATTATTATGTGTGATGGGTCGTACTGTAAGTATAGTAAGAGCACCACCCTTCTCTGCTCGGTGCTACTGCAGCCCTCCATTCCAATGAACACGCCCTCCGCAGCAGCCATTTTCAGTTGAACCACATCTGCGTGGTGTTTGACCTATTTTCTTCAAGCTTGCCTTGTATGTGTAAAAGAAAAAAAATACAAACGGTGTCACTGTATTTCAGCTCAGTTATTTTGGGCGAAAAAGAGCCGTCTTCGGGCGCGGATCTAGCGTGAAATGCAAGTGGCGGACGAGTGACATTGTCAGCTCGTTTTCTCCACCTTGTCTGTTGGTCGCAGAGCGTAAGAGCTGGTTGGCTAGACAGGCGGGGGCTAGGGGGTCATTGTGTGTGTGTGTATATGGAAAGATGCGCTGAGTGAATAACCTTCCCCGGTAACAGCTGTCAGATCCACCGGAGCAGAGCAGAGCAGAGCAGAGGACAGTAGAGCAGGCCCAACCAGGCCCAACCCAGACATAAGACTGATAGGGGTGGATGGCCGAGGGGGTGGACGTAGGCTGGACTGTCTGCCAGATTCGAATGCTGGGCTCAAGGGTTTTGATGGGTGGCCACACCGAGCCTCTTGACGGGGGTCTCAGCACCCAGGCAGCTTATTGTTTAACACATTGCTCATCTCTTTTATTTCCCCCAATGCAGATTCCATGCACAGCAGTGCAGAGCACACAAGCCCAACTGTGGCCTGGGACGCCGCCTTTGTCGAGGTGTCAGCCGCCAACGCAGCGTCTCAGCATGGTTCACCACTGGGCATGACAGGGGATGCAGACCCCATGAAGGGGGATTAGCGCCACACCTATTGTCTGAGGGAACAGCGGTGCTGGATTTGGCTGCATGGCTATTCAACGACTGTATTTCTATTCTTTGGCACTTGACAGGGACGCTCAGTGGCCCCACTTTTGTTCCGCTGCAGTATCAGAATGTGTTGGTGTCATGCCCCCAGCCGAGGCCCTTATTATCTCCGTTGACATGACGAGGAAAGGTGCGATGGTAGATTCTGTTATTGCTGTCTGCCGCCTGACCTGCAGGTTAGGTTGTTTTTTAATGGGTTAGGTAGAAGCTTGCTTCTCATGTATAATTTACTGTTGATTCTGTTAACGCTGAAAGGAGAGCATGTTTGACCGAGACTTAACCTGTGAGGGTTTGGTCGGATTTGATGTTATGAATACAAAACTAAGGGATTTTTTTGAGGGGTTTGTTGGTTTTGTTTTATTTGGACTCTTTTATCATTCAAATCAAATCTCACCTATTTTGTTTCACACAGAGTGCTTTGAATAAATCACATAATCTCCTACTGACAGATCATTGCTGTAGTGCTTTAATCTGTAGTCATGTATAATATATTTCAAAACTCACCGGTAAAATGTGACTTAATTTTACATGGCCAACAATTATGAATACAGAAAATTGTACAAAGATGTAGACAAAATTAATTTATGTAGACACAATTCATTTAAAAAATAGCTTCTTTTAAATGCGCTGTTTATATATCAAGTCTGAAAAAAACAACATAAATCTTGAGACATCACTTAAATAAAAACAATATTTGCACTTTGCTTCCATTCAGCTGAGAACAATGTGGTAATGGATGTTTAATATACCTCACAGTGTACAGTTTTTCAGGGGCCAAAAACCTCAGCCCAGCCCCACAGTACTCATTTCTATGTTGAGAGAGCAGTTTGGGCGGTAAAGCACTGTGGAAAATAGTGATGGATGGCTCCTTGGTCTCTCATAGAATAGAGAGGCAGTGGAAGTTTTTTCCTTTTTCTTTTTTAGATTAAGGCAGCAGCTCAAGGAGATACAGGTTTACGGTAAATGTATTTTGTCCCTGCTGTGCAGTCTGAAACAGCTTTTTTTTTTTTTTTTTGAACTTCAGAATTTCTCAAATTTTTGAGCATTCGGGGCCGCTCTCATGTAAACGCCATTACTGCAACATACTTGCTCACTTCAACTCAACCGTTGCATCGTAGAAGATAAAGCAATATGGGTTTGCCGGAAATCTTTCTTAGCTTTTGACTCATTATTTCAGACAATAAACAATGAGTCATTTGGAAAATTTGCCCATTCTCAGATCTAGAAAAACACTTTCATATGGAAAGAAATTATGTGATCATTCTGCAGTTGTGCAAGGATTGCCAAAGCATGCTCCAATGTTGATGATACAGTAAACAAAACTCCATTGTGACTTCATCCAGACTTCAAACTGAATTGCAGACATATGCTTCACTGTACACTATCCTGGTCTGAATTTTAGTGTTTTTTTCCCCTCAGCTCTGTTTATCAAAAGATTTTCCACATACATAAAATCCTGCAAAGCATAGCTCACGGTGCTTTGCCAAGGAGCAATCCCCAGACAAAAGAAGCCCCCATACCTCAGAAGTACCACAAGTGCTGAAATTGATATTTCTATTACCAGCTATTACAATCACAGTTGCCTTAAAACCGCTTTTCATTTGTGGGGATTAAGAGGAAACACTCAGAGAGGAGTGTGTAAAGAATGCCATCTTTGTTTTTGTTTTCCTCCCTCATCTCTCCCCCTTGTCATAGTGTTGATGTCACTGGAAGGTGAGCAACTGGGTCATGGGTAGCTCAGAGGTTGCGGAGGTTTTACTGGCCTTGATCCCTGTCAGGCAGCCATAATGAGGAGGTTCCGCTTTCCCCATCAGCTGGGAGTAATGGCTGCCATAAAGGCCTTGATTGCAGCTGCTAGCAGAACACTCCTCCACATGGCAGAGTGACTCTTGAACTCTTTCAATCATCTGTCTGGCTCATATACAACCTGCCATCTCCTCAGACCATTTTGTCAATGTATATCACCTTTAGTCCCGCTGCTCCTTAAATTTGCCAAATTAACCTATTATGTAAAGCACTTAAAATCTAAAAAAAAAAAAGAATGACCCAGGGTAATAGTTTTCCAAGCTGTCACATGAAGTGCTAATGTTATTTCACCTCCAGCCAATTCAGCTTCTTCATGGACATTTAACATAAAATTGTTAAAGTATTTACATGTAACATTACATTAACATTGTGATTTTGTTTCACATTTTAGTTTTGGCCAAATACTGCAGACGCATCTAATGCAGTACAGAGAAACGTGAAGAAGCACTCCTTTCAAATCACACAAAGGCAAGACAGCCCTTAGGTTGTGCCTGAATCTCTGCAGTCAGCCTGCTAAACACTGATCTCTCTCTCTCTCTCTCTCTAAAATGGCTGAAAAAAAAACAAAAAAAAAAACACTGCGCATGTTTACCTGAACGTCACGTTGTCTCGTTAAAGTCCCAGTCAATGACAGCAGGGTGGCTCCCCCTGTTGAAACTATATCACTCCATCACAGGCTGCGATTTAAAAATAGACTTTTTGTTTTATGTATTTTCTGTTCTTCCATACAAATGACCTTGCATGTCTGCAAAACAGTAGTTCTATACATATTTTATATATCTTGATATTGTTATTAATACATAAATTAAATTAGGATGTAAAAAATGTAAATTAAAACCTTGCAGTGGTATATAATTATACATTAAGTTTAATGGCAAAATAAATTCCAGCTTGGCCCGTATCTCTAAGGCAATGATATAAATGTGGTAAAGGAGGCCAAACAGGAGAAGATTTCTTCAACGTCATTTGGACAGCCACAACAGAGTGTGGGCGGTTACCAGACATGGTAGAAATCTGGAAGAGGTGTCTCACATTGTGTAGGTTGTTTCCAATTCACTGGATCACCATGTTCATTTACAATCAGCCCCGTAATTAAGGGGAACCAACCCAGAAATTATCAATCAGTTAATTACTGGGATGCTGCAAAACAAATCCAGCTCCTGATTGAAGCCCACTGGCTGCCCTTACAAGATGCTGCAGTCATCCAAATGAACGGTTTTGTGAATTGACCAAGCAAAACACAATGCCTGGTGTGGAGCAGATACATAAAAATAATAAAAATATTTCTTTAAAATACATCCTTAAAATATAATGTCCTCTTATTTTTAAAGCAGCTGAGATGTGTCTTATTATTATATTTTGAGCCTTTGAAATTATTTTTAGGTTGAGCTGAAATTTGAATTCACCTTTAATTTACAGTGTTGTACCCGTGGCTTGGCAACTCTCCGGGTTTAAAGCACTGAAGCACTTTTTATTTTTTTGTCAGTCGTGCAGCCAGTGGCACAATAAATATGTCACACAACATGTAACGGTAACATGTAACCAGCTATTAACTCCCCAATGACGAGGAAATAGAGAAGTAATTCAATTGTGGAATGCCATGTTTAGTGGTTTCCATGTGCTTGAAAATTGTACAGTAGAAAATGCTTATGCTGTAAAAAAGCAAATACTCTTGAAGCTTGGTTGGAAAAACTTGGTATTTATTTCACTGTGGTGGTAGATAGAGAAAAGGGGGGATGCAAAAAATATACTGTGCACACACACACACACATACACGTAGCTATGAATCTTTTTTTTTTAATGTCATATTTTTTTCTCACACATCACATACCCATTGACACACTAATTATTTCACAGCCTGTTTTATTTACTCATTTAATTGCACACAATCCCAAAACAATTATATTGCTGTTTAATGCATTCTTTATTACATTTAATGGAGTTAATGTATATTCTATATATCCATGTGTAATCACTCTTTACTGTGCAGCATGCAGGGAGACCCCAGCTGGTAACTCTGCTCCCCACAGTGCTTATTGTGATACACTTAACTTTTTTTTTCCTTCTCAAATGGCAAACAGAAGGACCTATAAATTGCTTAACTCAGAACCTCGATTTTCCATCAATACATTTCCTCAGCCCCCTCCAGGCACTGAAGCATCAAAATGCATAACTATCCCTTGATAGTGTCAGCAGCCTACAGCTCATTTCTAAAGTAAATGTTGGCCAGATAGAATTAAAGGGGAGGCCCTGTGTTTTTCTTGGCAAAAACATTTTTTTGATTTCTCTATTAAAAAGATGTCATCACAAGAGACACACAGCTTGGGAGTCCAAAAACTGTATTATCTGTGAAAATATTTGCGTTCTCTTACTGTAGATGGGACCCTGTGCGGTAGTAGATCTTGTGTCTGACGTGCACATATATTATGATAAAACTATTACTAGACAAATATTTTCTCATATTGGCTCTAGATTCAACATGGCTTTAATTGTTTTTCTTTCTGTTTTTTTTTTTTTTTTACTGCTGTTTCTCTTTAGTCATGTCTTGTAATTGGTTTCCTCATGGCTTCTCTGAGCATAATACAGATTGCACAGTGCCACAGATCTGAGCTTGTTCCGACTTGTTTGAAGTGACCCCATAGCCGGTGACTTCAAGATGTTTTCTGGGAGCTGCATCCAAACAGAGCGGCAACAGGAACAGGGTCCTCTGCTGGTGGCAGGCGGGTGGGTGGGGGGGGGGAGATTGGAATGAGACTTGAGCGGCCAAATCACCGAATCTGGGCCCAGGGTTTTTTGGCAGGCAGCAGAGTGTGAAATTTTACAGAATTTCTTACGTTGGTTGTGCAGCTGCCTCTGTGCCTGTACCATGGTATTGTCAGTCGTACAGTCGCTCTGAGAGAAGACGAGGGCTGGATAGAGAGAGTGGAAGAACGCAGATGTGATGCCAGCCTTTGTACAAAATACTACAATGCAGATAAGATGACATAATTGGTAGGTGACATTGATTTTTCAATGTATGAAAGGACTTCAGTGGCAACATTTGGGCTGGTTAAATAGTTTTTATTCTTTTTAGTCCTTCAGTTATCTCCTGCTGTAGATAATAGAACAAAGAAAAAGACTGATTTGAAACACATTTGTGATACCTACATAATTTGGAGACAGAAACAAAAAGAAACAACAAAATATGGAAACCCATCAGAGTGTTTCACTTTTTTTCTTTCTCCTTTGCTTCTTTTCCCCCCATTTTCGTTTTCTGTCTCCTTGTCACAACCCAGAGCCACTTATATTTACATGGCAAAGAGGTGGAAGTGCTGCAGCATGCCTAATTTGCAGCAGGCCCCATGTTTTCTTTACAAATTGCAGTCACATATCATTTAGTTTCCCTGTATTATTGCAAAGAAAAACAATCAGAAAACCTCAAATGGGGGCCACCGTACACTGATCTCATCCCTGGCTCCGGCGTCCCTCCCAGTTCATCTCACTAACTGTCTCTGCCTCTGCCAGGATTTGCTGGAACAGATGCCTTCTTATTTTGACGGCCTGCTGCTTGCCTCAGTCAGTTGGGCAGCAGGTCACAAATGCTCACATACCCATGAGGACACATGGGCACACACACACACATACACACACCCCTATGCTGTGATGGCTGTGAAGCATGTGTGTTTAACTTACTGGTTGTTTAAGTAAGCTGAGAAGAATCCCCTCAGGTGATTAGTTCATTTGCAAGTCCCCGGCTGTGGAGGCTAGGACAGGCCCGCTGCCCCACTCTCTGCTTTTCTGTGTTTAGCCCTTAACTCTGTGTCTGTCTTATTCCTTTGCTACCAGCCTTGCTTGCTCCATCCTCTTTCTTTTTCCCCCTCTGTTCTGCTGTTTGTTTGCGTTTCTCTAGACTCTGAGGGAGGAGGAGACAGAAAGAAAGCAAAAGCAAAAAAAAAAAAAAAAGAAACTAAGAGAGAGAAATGTTAAGCCAGCTAGAGTAATAGCGCCGGCCTTTGTCCTGCGCTCATTATTTTCGCTTTGATTACAATCTGGAGCAGCTCAAGTTACCCTAATTCGGCCGGCTGAGGCTCTGGCTGAAATTGTGCTGTGCTGAGTGATGGTTGAATTGAAGCTGCCAGGGGGGTCAGCACTGGATCGGGTGTGGAAAGAAAAAAAATCACAATAATAAAATAAATAAAAATGCAAAACAAAGGCAATATCTGTGGTAATAATGTGACAAACACGCAGCATCATAATAAACACAATCTCCGGCTAAATTTCAGATGCATCCAGCATGGAGGCGATGTAAACGATGAGACCAGCCGTGTAATTCCTTCAGGGACACTTTTATGCCAACGGGACGTCTTGTTTATGCCAGAATGAGAATGTTGAGAAATGGTCTCGGTGTTGCACAGCGCTGAGTGGTTGGAAGAGCAGGCAGGCATGCTGGGATTCTCTGGCCAGTGACGGTAGTACCATGGGAGAGGAATGAGTGGTGAGTACGCCGCCTCAGGGCCAACTACCACTAGACACTAAGCACTGCAGAGGCCTGGTCCCCATGTAGCACTAATCACAACCCCCTGCTCCTTCCATCTGTTCTCCATCAGCGGCCTTACAGTACCACTCCACCACTTTACCTATCCATCCTCCATCCTCTTCCCTCCTGGCTATCGCTGTCTCTGTCTCTTAACCCTCTGTAGCTGGAGTCAAACTTCTTTTTGGTTTTTTGATGTTTCCCTTGCTGGTTTTTCTTTACCTGGTACTTGTAAGGATGGGGGATTTGTAAGAGCCAGCTAGAGGCAGAGGCTTTAACCTTTTCACCCTGAATATGAGCCTGTGTTTTCAAGTTTTAAACTAAACTAAAATATAAATAACACATTGATCCCAAATACTTTCATGCACTCTATCTTTGTCACACTTTTATTTTCTCCCTCACACAATGTTTCTGCGTTAACGTCCCTTTTGCCTTCTGGTCACAGCACGCTATCTGTTAGTAAGTGTCATCAGACAGATGTGAGCGTTCTAACTACGCCGCCGCCGCCGTCACTTCAATTACTAGCCTGGTTCACAGTTGTACTATAGCTATGCTGATTTTTGCTGGCCTTAATGATCAGATTAGAGTTACTAATTAAAAAAAGAAGAAGAAGAAAAAAAAAAAACAATATTACGAGCTGCCCTAACGCTTCTCTGGGCGGTGATGAGTGAGGGCAAAGTTATTATTCTTTTGAACTCCTGCGGTGTGGGGGAAAGACGGCAGACATTCAAAGCAGCATGACGTTTGGTGTTTGTTATTTCTTTTTTACTTTTTTTAATTCCTGGGCCAGAGATTTATGGCTTGATAAGTGCCTCGAACTTCTTCTTTTTTTTTTTTTTTTTTTTTCAAATGGGGATAATTTAAATACACCTCACAGGCAGAGAGAGCTTTTTCTCCTCTCTTCTTCCTTCCTCCTGTTCTTTGTGTTCATTTGTTTCTCTCAGTCTTGCTGTGTTGCTCTGGTCTTTTCTATTTTTTCACTGCTATCTACCAAAGTGGATATGATTTTTTTTTTTTTTTTCTTTTTATGGTGGTGGTGGAGGGGGCGGAAATACATGACATGACTACTGTGTTTCTTTCTCTATTGTATTTCAGCTTTTAGGTCATATTGCAAAAAAAAAATGTCCCACACAGCATTATGTCTACAGCGCACAAATGTTTTGAGTTGAGAGAATTGTAAATAAAACATGTCTGAGGCCAAGAAAATGACCCACATACACAGACATGCTCTCCTGCTGTGCATTTAATCCATTTCACGCACTTGCCTCAGATTTAAACAACTCTGTCAGAACTTTTGGCCTTTTCTTTTTTACCAGGGCAAGTGTTAGGGAAAAAAAAAGAACCTGACTTTCACATGGATGTAGGTCAGAAATTTTGGACAGAATATTTTCCATACTTTACCATCTTGCCCAGGAGGTTTCTCTGGTGGTGCCCACCAAGCTATCAGCGGACGGCACTTCCTCGTTCAGCCATTACATCATTTGTTTCTATTTCCTGTCAAGTGTGACTGCTCGACAGCCCATCCGTATAATTAAAACAACCTTTAAGCAATTTGCTGCTGAGTTTCTAATATTTTTAGCCTGGTCATTATTCCCGATGCACAGATGTGGCATGTCAACGAGAGAACGTGGGCCTGACAGCATCTCACTCCTATTGTTCATTTGGGAAAAAATTTGGGTATAGGTAGTCAGGTTGGTGATGGAGCTATTGCCCAATTTATTCATTCAAGTGTCAGTTATACAGACAAATATGTGTAGCGCCAATGTGGAGCTGAATTTTTGGAGCTGTTACAGCCTGTCAACATAGTGAGAGCACAGTCATTAATCACCATACATTTGATCAGAATGCAGCAAACCTCTACTGTTTCCTGTGATGGAAGGACAGGAAGGCTGCGTTAGATCTTGTTCCGCTAATTGGGTTAGTCCAGCTAATGGCCATTTAGATGGTGGATAACAGGGAGGCATTGTACTCCACAAATGTGGTGATGGAAGCAGAAGCTATCATGGATTTGAATTATACTCAAGATAAAAAAAAAAAGCTCACATTTTTTAGTAATACTTGCTTCAGACTTCTTAGAATATACTGTGTGTTATGTGGTAAATTCTGCTGTGCAACCATGGTTGCATGGTGAGTGTACTTTGGCACAGCAGAAAAATGCTCTGCAGGTATTTGTTTGGTTATTTTTTTTCTTCTCACGGTCCACATGCGATAGGTTTGACAGTTTTGTAGAAGCTATGCAAGGAAATATGTAGAGTAGACATCAGGAATGCCACAAGTGGTTCATAATTTGATCGAAATGCTATGTGAAATCACCCGCTTCCCTTTATCCCTCACAGTTTTAGCATGCAGAGCATTTTCAAAGAAATGTTACCTCGGACTCGTTTGAGAAGAACAACAGCGCACTGTACAGAGACGTGGGAATTGAGAAGGGAATTAAAATTACAATACCTGCATGCCCAGCTGCCCAACTCAAATTGCTTGGCTGTTATATGCTTCTCTATGCAATATCCTGCCATTGAGCTCTGTGCAGGGCACGCTAATAATGAAGCTGTCTCTGGCGTAAGGATTTCCGTGTGCAGGTCATGAAAATTGGAATAGAGGGTAGTGTGTATGTGACTGTACGGACCTAAATGTGCTAAGGGGTTTGTTATTCCCCAACCAAAGTCACCGCTACTGTTTTTGTGGTGTCCAGTGGAAATGACTGCATAGTCGCCATGAACATGTGGCCAGCTTGAAACTACAAAGAGCAGCGAGTGAAGTAACCCCAGTAATATCGGAGCACATGTACACAGCTCTTTAAGTGTTACTAAAAGAAAAAAAAAAGAAAAAGAAAGAGAGATAGAAAAAACAAACAAAGACTGGCTGGGGTCCTTGGTAGAGTGTAGCTCTGGGCGCAGTTTCTGTTTGGCTGCCAGCGCAGTTTCTGGCCCTGTTATTTCCCTCCAAATGAGAAGGTAATGTCGTTTGTCCCCACTATGAGTGAGAGGCCGCTGAGATGAGAAATAGGCCCACTGCTTCACACAGACTGACGTGACAGGCTGCATGACATCACTTAGCCAAAATGGATTGCCACTTCAAAATGGTACAGTTCTGCCCAGTGTTAGCAGGGCTCTCACTGGAAGAAAAAAATTGACTCTGAAACGTATTCAATGTATTTTCATTTTGTTTTAGTTCTGGCAGCGGTGTTGTTTTTCTGTGGGTGGCAAAGATTAGTTGGCTGTGTTTGGTATCTTCAGTGTTGGATTTGTGTGGGAAAAGTGAATTAAAGACAAGAATTAAAACTCCCTAATTAGAGCTGCTGACAGCATTTCACGACGTCCTATGGTGTGTTTAATAACTTACGTTCAGCTGTATTTCCCAGGTATGATATTTAGCCAGTGAAGATTACCTCATGGACTCCCACAGACTAATTTTAGAGAAATCATATTGGTTTAAAATCATAAACATTACACACTCTGTGGGGGGAGGGGCGGCAATTGAAAAAGTGTGATGGGTAGACCAAAGACTGCCAGATTTTTAATTTACACCCAGTTAAAATATAGGCATGGGTGTTTGCTGATCAGTTCAAGAAGGGATAGTTCACCAAAGAATCACAAGAATATTTTCTGTGTCATCAAGCCATGCAGACAG
Organism: Sciaenops ocellatus; assembly: GCA_033000465.1. Lineage (NCBI taxonomy): Eukaryota > Metazoa > Chordata > Actinopteri > Sciaenidae > Sciaenops > Sciaenops ocellatus. The sequence continues at coordinate 17,193,376 of CP136882.1, read as the reverse complement.
TCTTTGTTTTATTCGCTGAGGTTTTGAGTTATTTGCTGCTTCTGTCCCCCACCCTGTTGAAATATTTGAAAATCTCATCCACAAAGTGTCTTCAGAAACAATGTCCTGGTTGCTTTATACAATCCACAGACCCTGCCGTCAACAGTTTTCATCAGAAAGTATTTTTTTCGTGGGTTTCTCAGCGGGTGACATTTCAAAACTTTGGCAAATGAAACCGAAGAATCTCGGCAAGTCTAGATACCTCTTGGGAGAGTGGGGAAAATTGTTTTTGAATTTGAAAATAAAAAAGCAAGCTTAAAAGATTAAAAAAAAAACATACAAAGCAAAGTGTTCCAGCCTGCAACCCTTTACGGGAGGTTCATATTAGTCAGATGAAATGTTAAATACAGCTATTTCCCGTGTGTGTGTGCGTGTGAGTGAGAGTGAGAGAGAGAGAGATCCTCCCACCCCAGCTCCACTTTTTCTTAGGTGACCTGTGCACCATTTATGCCCTGGGGGCTCAGGCACACACATGGCCAGATCTGCTGCTCCTAAACATTTGGGAGTTCCACTCCAGCCAGCCACTGCATATACACATGTACACAAATACACACCTAATCTCTCAGCACAAGCACATCTGGTTTCCAGGATGCTCATGAATGCAGACCTTTTAGCTGCCGGTACAGGCAGGCTGCTGGTGTTAATGACTGGGGCATTCCGCGGCTCCCAGGATGAAAATGGGGTGAGGATGCAAAACAGAGGCAGCCATCACTTCTAAGGGGTAACCCAATCTATCCAGCAGGAGCTACGTGAGTGTGTGTGCGTGTGAATAAATGGCCGAAGGGGGTAGGCCAGCTAAAGGTCCTTGGGGTCAGAAGAGGCTGCCACAGCACCCCGGTGCGTATGTGCCAAGTCTGGCTTCCTCCCAAAAGCACAGGGAGGTCACAGCAATTTCCCCAAGTCAGGAGTGGGTCAGGGTCCCGCTTCCCTTACGTATCAGTCACTGAAGGATGAGGAGGAGAGCGAGAGACATGGTCTTAGTAGAATTACCTTCCCTAATACCCAGAGGGTCAGGACTGCGAGGAAAGTATGTTGTTGTTTGGTAGGGCACATGAGGTAATGTGGGGGTGAAATGTGAAAGCTACAGAGGCTATATTTTTTTCTTTCAGACTGCAACTTAAAATGTAATTATTTCATTCATAATTGGTGGAGACTTTCCTCACAGGTGTCATTATCTTTCTGGTTATTGGCTCGGTCCCACGATGCTTTCCGTTAAGTTGTTCTTTAACGTCAGCATGTCACCTCACCTCACTTGGCAGCAGTAAGTGAACGGGGATGCTTTGCTCAGGAGCTGAAAGTGAATACATTAAGGGTGGAAGTAAAACGTTGCCCCCGAAAAGAGCTCAATAATGATTTAAGTAGCTTGTGGTAGAAGGGATTATTTTACTGCTTTTTTTTTTTTTCCTCTCTCTCTCTTCTCCAAAACGTTTTTCCTTGACCCAAATAGTAAGTCTCTTTGCTCACTTCCTCTCTCCGGTTCACTTTTGAATCCCCAAAGAAAGGTAGCAGGCCGAACATACTCCGTATTCACTGCAGTGTGGTCATTTAACGGGTTGCTTTGAATTAACACACACACACACACACACACACACCTGTGTAAAGTTAATGGGCCAGTACCACCAGACCCAGCAGTTGGTGCTGTGAAGGGACTTAATCTAAGAGACTCAGGACTAATGCCATCAGTACATTAAGTAGCTTGATCCTTGATTTCCTCTCAGTCTCTTGACAAATTCAAAATGTATTCGGGGTAGGGGAGCACATTTCTGTAGATCACAGTGATGATTAACCGGCATCAAACTCTAAATCCCTCCATCTCCTGCTTAGTATGACTCTGTCTGTCACTCCACAGCAAAAGTTTGCTTAAGGGCATGGGGAGGCATCATAATGGATTAGTAATTTGAGAGTATTTTGAACTGAAAGCCTTTATTGGTGCTGGTTTTTAATATCTCAGAAAAGAATGCAACTCAATTCACATATCCCATACGTCTGGCACGAGATGGCTCTATCAGTGTTTGTGAGCCACTGTTGAGCTCATTTTTATGCAAGACGAGTTATGCAAGGGCAACATCAGAGTCCTGAAGTCTCCCTTGATATTCCTTCATATTTATTTTTGTTTATTTCAAAAAAAATTCAACACAGTGTTTCATGTTCTGATAGCAAACCTTAAGGTTTTACCATGCACACACCCAGCCCATGTCATTAACAATTAAGGAGTATTTATTGGCACATATAAAAAAAACGATGAACACGTGTCATGGGATAGTTACGTGGTCCGCCGCCTTGGGAGCCTGCTGCCTTGCTTAGATCGAAACCCATCAGAGCTCTGTCCTTTTCAGCTGCCAGAATAAATCTTAATAAAAAATGAGCCCACACCACTGCCCACTCTTTTTTTAAAAAAGAAAAAAAAAAAAGAAATCCCCCAGAGGAGAGTAAAATTCGACAAAAAAAAAGTTGGCGCTTCTCGAAATTTCTCATATCGAAATGAACAATGAAATAAACAAAAATGGGAAAAATAATTTAACTGCTTCCCTCTTGCTCCCATCATCCGTGTTGCAATAACACATTTCAATGGATGCATGATTAACTTCACATCTGAAAGCACCCGGACACTACAGCAAACAGGCAGCCTGCGTGGTACTCGAGCTGTTGATAACAAAAGCCATCACCCTGTGCACCGCTAAGCAGTTACCACATGATTTTATGAGAGCCATGCTCATTTATGAGTGCAATCAGTTGCAACCCAATGCCCCATAGGATGTCAGCGTTAGCGCCCCTCTTTGTCCTATGATGATGGACTGTCGGTTCAATGGCGTTATTGTAGCTCTAGTGGCCATCCAGGGAGTAATACATTGATAACAATATCAGCTCATAAAGATAGGCTGTTGGAGAAAAAGGTCACTCCCTTTCATGCCCGTACTGTATCTCTCCTCTCCCCTCCCGTTCATCTCACGATTCCTCCCTGGATTCTCCGTCACTCCCACCCTCTCTCTCTTTCGGTCTGTGTCTCTCTATCTCGTTCGCTCGGGGTGACGACGGCTGCCCCTCGGTGTGTAAGGAAGCTGGAATGTCATGTTTTAACTGGAGTTAGAGGTATGTTGACAGGCCAGACAGAGGGAACAGATGGCAGCGTGACATGCCCAAGGTCATCTGGCATGCCACTGTCAGGAGCGCTGGATTTGAAACCCAACACTTTTTCGCCCGCTTCCTTTTACTTTCTTTAGGATTTCTCCTCTCTCCCCTTCCCTCCCTCTCTCCCTTCCTCTCACCTTCCATCTTTCATTCTTTCTTTCACCTCTATCCCTCACGTCTTTATCACCTACTCCTTTCTCTGTTCTTTCATTCCCTTCACCTTCCCCTCTCTCCTCTGCTTGCCCTGTCTCTTCCTCCTTTTCTCTGTTTATCACCCTTTCCCACCTCGATGTAGGTCACAAAGCTTGCTGTACAGGCTGCTGCCTATCTCTGCTTAAACACACTGCCCCCTAAACTCTCCTGTCTACTCTATTCATAAACACACACACACACACACACACACACACACACACACACACCCGTCCACCTCATAGTACATTCTTATTCTCTCTCACTTCCTTTCTCTCCCACACACGCTCAGTCACATCGGCCCCATACCCCGTAAAAATGTGCCAAGCTACCTTTGTCTCCTAAAGTCTTGCCCCAAACAGCCCTGTCAGCAGAGATGTAGAAAGAATCCAAATGAGTTTTAATTACCTGTGCAGCCATGCCTGGAAGGTCGTGCACCGGAAATCCCAACCACAGCGGTACAGTAAGCATGCCATGTCACAACACATGGCTTCTTTGTCTTCCAGCTAATTTCGAACAGAAGCATAAAGTAGAAAGAGGAAGAAAAAACAACATTTGTTGGGGGGGAAAGGAGGGAGGGAGAGGGAAGAGGCAAAGGGAGAAAAACGCTGTTTCTGCTCGCTGCCTTACCATCTTCGCTGAATGTTTTTGAGGGCTTGTAGCGAAATCCCAAGCAGAAAAATGTCCTCACTTTACCCGAATCTTGTCAGAAGTGTTCGTTTCAGCTCAGCAGGCAGAGCCGTTTGTCCCAAAACAACATTCTTTATTTTCTTTTTTTAGCGTTTAGCTGCGATAAAGAATACCTTGCAACGGTAATGCAAAAAAAAGCAGGTTGGGAGGATAAAAAGTCAAGGGGCGGAAAATGCCAAAAAATTTCATTCACGTAATTAACATTTTGGGAATAGCCAGCTGTGTGCATTACAGTATGTGCGAGATTTACTTGTTTATCAAGCATGTCAAGACAGCGCATGTCCATCCTGCCCAGAACTGGTAACCCCTCGTTATATTTTTAATGCTCCCCGGTGAGACTCCTACGGGTGCTTTAGCTCCGTTTGCTGCTTTCACAGGCTGCTCTCAGCAACACAAAGAGTGGCCCGTACAAATCCTAACGAGGTGAGAAGGACACCATGACAACAGCACCCGCTCTAGGTGACATTTCCCCAACATGAGTAGCTCCAACAAATATATATACACAAATTTGTTTTTTGAGAGACCTCGTTTTACGAGGTCTGCCTTTCTCCCCCAGATCACCAACTGAAAAGCGTTGTGTTTATTAGCAAGTGTTTACGGTTCGTATTTGTAGTCACTGGGGTTGTGTTTGTCGTTGCTGTTGCAAAGGCCCCGTGATTATGCCTGTCGTTGTTTTTTTTTTTTTTGGCAGAGGGTTGTCTGAATATTAACAACATAACAATGCTAGGGCTGATTAGTCTTGAACGCAGCATAGACGGCAGATCTCTATCTGGGGTGATACAGCAGTAAAATCATGCTGAGAGAGAGAGAGAGAGAGGGAGAGAGAGGGAGGAAGCACAGACGAAGGGAGGAGGAGGGAGGAAGGGAGGGAAAAACTGTTTCAAATCTTCTCATCTACAAAGGTTATTTTCTGAATAGTAAGTCTTTCAGCATAAAACCGCATGTTTTTCCTTGAATAGAAATATGCGTAGCCACAAACAGAGAGCATATGGATGTATTTATGGCACTGCTTTGTTCTTTCAGTGTTGAATGTGTAATGTTGAGACTTTAAAAAGCTTCTTTTCATCTCTTGTTTTTTCCTACTTTCCCCTGCTTTTTTCAAAAAGGCGCTTTACTCAGCGAGAATGGAATTACAAGGTGTATTACAAGTAAGCGCTAGTATAATTTGTTGCAATTACACCTTATAAACCTACTAGTCCGGCACTCTTGCAGGTTTTTCTTGGAGTTGTTGGAATGTGGAACATTTGCTGTTTGTTTTTTTTTGTTGTTTTTTTTTTTAAAGAGTAAGACTGAAGTTTTGGACAAGTTAAAAAAAAAAAAAAAACTAGGTTCAAGAAAACTCGATGGCAGTCAAAGCTTGGGTCCGGATTGACGACTCTGTGAGAAATTTGATTTTGTGAACAACTCCAAAGTTGTTGCTTCGGCCATTAATCACCCGTCCCTGCAGAGGGGAACTCAGTGGAGCACAGGGCCCTCTCTGTGTTGCCACGACAGACTGAAAGCCAAACCCAGCGTTCTTGAACAATAGATGCCCCGACGTGACACCATTTTGTTACAGTGTGTGAGTGCACGTGTTTGTGTGAGGGGGCAGGATGGATTCTTGAAAGTACAGTGACACCTAAAGGCCTAATCCTATAGGCTCTCTCTGTCTCTCTCTCTCTCTCTCTCTCTGTTTCTCCTTCTCTCACGAACACTTGAGTCAAGGACATGGTGAAATTTGGAGAAAAACTGATGAGTTTTCACTTTTACTGCACTTGATAGTTCCAAGCGCTTGTACAGGGCATCAAATTCCTCTCCTAATGACATGCCTGGGGCTGCCTGCAGGAAAAGTGGCATTTTCATCTTCCAACCTGAGCATCTGATTGGACATTGGGTAGGAGAGTCAAAAAAATGGATGCTGTGCTTTCTTAAAATGTTAGTGCAGTTGGAATGTACTGTGTGGCAGTGCGGGTCAGTGTTTTTGTGCCCTCTTTCTTTTTTCTTTTCTTGTTTTCTTTTGTTATGTTTTGTTTCTTTGTGGGGTTTTTAAAAAAATGTTTGTCCAATCTGACAATCAGATCCCACGTGTATCTAACACAGGTTTTGTTTTTAATGCAATATGAACAGGAAAACACTGGAATCAGACCTAACAAATTAATTTATTATCAGAATATAACATGTCACAGTTAAACAGAAAACTAACGTAGAACCTAAGAGCACAAAAGGTCGTGACAGCTGAGATTATAACTACATCTTTATTTCCCTCTACATTACTATGCATGCTAACACAATGCTATTGTGTTTCCAGGCGAGTCTATATTACAGTATGAAATCCGCTCACACGGCACACACACACACACACACACACACATTCCCCAGCTGAACAGTACCACTGTAGTGGTGAGATCCTCACTGGGCAGCCCTTTGATCTCGCCTCGTCTCTTGTGTCTGCTTTCACGGCCAACTCTGCATGCAGAGCCAGTTTTTAATATGGCAGCGCACCCTGGGTCCCAGAGTAACAATAAACTTTACCTTCAACTGTCAGCAGGTCTTAATCACTGGGATTACTGCAGCACTAAATGTTGGATTCCTGTTAATATTCCTGCCGGTGAAAAAGGTAAACAGACCCAAAGAGATAAATATCGCCCCCACCCCTCAACAGAAATATCCTTTGGAGTTCACAATCTCATTTTCATCACTTGCAAATATGGCACGGAAGTCAAAAAGGGGAAAGAATAAGCCTCAGTTTTCGATGAATGTCGACGATCACAATGGAATGCTTTTTTCGGCCGTGGGCTTTCTCCCACAAATGTACAATCGGTCATTCTCAAAGAGCCTTTAGCTGAGCTGTTATTTGCTGTCCTGGGAGGCTCCATAGCTGGAGCTCACCAAGCCAACTAATGGAGCTTCAGAGGCCTGCACATGGCAGGCAGCGAGCACGCAGCAGCCTCTGAGGGCAGAACGGGTTCAGTTTCCCTGTGGAGTGAAGAGAACACGAGCAGGATGTTAAAGAAACAAATATTATTATTGTTATTATTGATATAATTTTATTACTGTGCTGTAGCTGACAGGCTACAGTATTTTAATACATTGCTGTATGTAATAATTTAACATGTACTTTATACAGTGGCTGAAATTCTCCCAATGGTACAGTATCATTTATTTGCTGCCGTGTTGCATTCACAGTGGAAGTATAATTTATGATTTATGGATTCATTTTACATTTCCTTTTTGATATATTAATAAAACTAGGAGGTCTTGTACTCGGTGTGTCAGTAGTTTTAGTTCTTTCGGTGTCACAATTGTATCTCATTGTGTAAATTTTCCTTACATTCTCTCTAACAGGCACAATAGTTGAAATGAGCGCAAACCCAATTTGTCACAAGTCAATTTTATTCTTATATTCACACACCCTAAAAATGGCGTCTAGTGGAGTGGAGCGTGCTGTTTCAGACGGCAAATCCGTCCTCTGCTGGATCCAAATATTTTACCATAGCTTAGCTGCTCCACTAAAATCTGCACTTGTGTGCACTCCATTGCCCCTTCATCTTGCTTTGAAAACACCACTGGATTAGAGGCCATTGTCTCAGGACTCAGGCGGCTTGACTCCTCGGCGACACGGATCTCATGTCTGTGTCATGTTGTGGGAATAGTCGACAGCGAGAGAGAGAGAGCGAGAGAGAGAGAGAGACTTAAACAATTCCAAGAGTACAGTCTCTTCAGGGAAGAGCCACTGCAGGCTCTGAAAGGTTGGGCCTGTGAACAAGTGTTCATGCATTTTCAACAGTGATATCATTCACAGGGAATGCAATTCAGGTTGGTTTGAATGAATACATTAAGTAACAAGGGGCAGCCATTTATTTAGATTGTGCTGTATAGTCAATGTTTAGGCTGTGCATGGCTGCGCTCTGGTTACACGAGCAAAATGGCTTTGTGTGCGTTTGGGTGTTTTTTTTGTTTTTTTTTCCACAGTTTTTCATCCTCATTCATTCAATTGTATTCCATGGAAGTGACCCTACCTCATTTTTTTCTAGCACTCTAAAACAGATTTGAATGTATGAATAAACTCATGCAATCACATGCCTGCGAGATCCCCAAAACTAGAACCACATGAATATTTTCATAAATAACTTGTGTTTCACTTGAAAATCAGGGATTTCTCACACATTTGTCCTTATTTTTTCAATGCAAGGCTTGGTGAGTAAAGTGAATATTGTCAGGCGGAGACATTTCCATCATTCTGTTCCTTTTTAGTTAATTGAATTGCTATGAATCCTGCTATCACAGTGTTAGCACCACGGATATATGATGGCAGTCTTTATTGAAATGATTTCCATGGGTGTTTGTCTCACTCCTGGCTCTGTGTCAGGCTTTTAGGAAGAGAGACAGAGAGAAAGAGGCGGGGATAGACGAGAGGGGGGAGGACGTGGGGAAAAGAGAATATGAAATTGATTAGTTAGCTGGGATGGAAAATAAAGACTTCATCAGGATCTTTCGTTGTGCAGTCCTCACAATCAGCTGTGAAACAGTACAGCTTTCCTAATGAGGACAGAGAGGCATAGATTGTGTGTGCATCTCTGTACCTGCGTGATATTTGTGTGCGTTTGTGTTGTGTCACTGAAATTAAAGTGAAAGAGTTGAGTAGAAATTAGAGGGGTTGTATCACATTCACTCAGATCCTCCACATCTTCCACAGTTTTTTTTTTTTTTTTAAATCAAACAGTCGACATTGCCGTTCCTCCAACCTTGAGGCAAAGAACCAAATGCATCTCCTTTTAAATTTTCACTTGAGTGCTGTTGAATTAAAATTAAAAGTCTCTTCAAAGATTAAAAGTTTAATTAGCATGAATATTTGTGGTGAAAGACAGTAGAAGTGGTGTCCTTCTGGATTTTATTCAGACAGAAAACACAACCATTTGGGTTGTCAGCAAATCCAACTAAAATACTTTTTTTTTTTTTTTTTTTAATAAAATTGCCTGAAAAAACAAACAAACATTTGCACAGTTTGGATTTACACATAGTGGAAGAAAGAAGAAAATTTCAGATTTTTTTTTTATTATTATTTAATTAAAAAAAAAATGGTTGTAAATATTTAGATTTTTTTTTTTTTAATATATTTCCAATTAGAAATTATTAAGAACTTTTGGTCCCATTTGGTGAAGAAGAAAATTATTAAGATTAATAAATATTTTTTCAGCTAGCTACTCTCATCACAGTCAGGAAATTGGAGAAATTATATTTTATTTTAGTCCCAATTTTTGATGAGCAGTATTCAAAAAAAGATGGCCACAATAATTGAAGCGTCTCAAAACATGCCCAGTTATTATTTTTTCTTTCTTTAGTCAAATAACCTTTTTTTCCCCCTCTGCGCTCTCAGTTTATGCATTTAAGATTGAGATTTCATCTTCCCATCTGGTTTTTACTGCTAGTTGTGAGATCTTGTATAGTGATTGATTTCATCTGCACCCCCAATTATAATAATAAAGTGATATACTGCAGAGCATAATCCCTTTAAAACTATTAGAATTGTTACAATAGTCTGAAAACACAGATCAAATTAGGATCTCACTTTAAAATGTCTTTAAAACGTCAGAGGACACAAACATCTGTATTTCTGTCTTGGTCACAATTAGACGGTCACTGTTGGTGGTTCACACTCTCCCTCTGAATCATGACACATGACATTATGTATTTAGCAAAGAACATTAACCGCTCTGTATGAAAACCAATGGAAATACATTTGATAATACTGCAGTGGAGCGCTCAGCAGATACAAAACATTGCGCACTAAAGCAATAATTGACACGTTTTCTGAGCAAAAAAAAAAATGTTCTCGCAGTGCAAATACAAATAAATTAAAATAAATTTACAGAGCAATCACAACCAAACAAAATAATACAATATTCTCAATTTTCTAAATTTGTCTCTCTTTTGGAGCCTCTTTAGCTCATCAGGGTGCCAATAACTCTGCGAGGCACTGTATTTATAACACTTCAATACACAAGACCATCATTTAAAGGCTAATTGTGAAGTTCTTATTATCAACACCACGGACAGTTGTGAGATTCATTAAACTCAAGTCTCCAACCGTGAGGAAAAGATATGCACCAAACTGGGGCACGTTGCAACAGCCAATGGTGACAGAGCACCAACAAGCAGGCGTCCTATCAGGAGGCTGCTTTAGGTCATGCTGACGAATCACTCAAAACTTTTTTTTCTCTCTCTCTCTTCATTCTCCTCTTGTTACTTATCTCTATGCTGATCGAGTATTCTGACTGAATGTGAGAATGACTGTATTGCCACAGTGTTGCTCTCACACTCTCCCCTCCCCTGGTTATTTTGGTACGGTAGAGAAACTGTGGCTGACTCCTGGAAGAAACCCTCTGGCGACTGCTATTTATAGGGAAGGGACACAGTCACATTTGCATCTGGAGCTTATGAGAGACAGAAAGACGGAGAGAGAATGAGAGAGAAGCATGAAGGATACAGTCAATTTTTGAAATAAATAATTTATCCTGTAACCCAAGTCATTTCTTTCCAGGACAAATAAAGGAAGAAAGGGGAGAAAAAAGGGGAGAAAGCAGGCGGGAGTGTAAAAGAGACTTTGTCCAGATTCTCTTTACTTGCCCATAACTGAAAAAAACCCACCTTGAAATAAGACAGGCTGACCCAAATTGAATTAAATCGATTTGGATTCTCCTGAGCCTGCTTTTTCCACAGTGTACACAGTATTATCCTCCATTTCCTGTGACAGTGTCATGAGCAGTATGCATTACTCAGCTCCTTATAAAAATACTCCGGAGCTACGGTATCGATTCTTGCGCTTCAATAATTGAGCCGCCAGTGCAGAACAATGGTGTCCCCATTGTTCCCATTTGTGCCGTTGAAAGTGCATCTCCCTTAAGCCCTGCTCCTGGGGAGAAAGCCTGTAAGCACAGAGTGAATGAGCGACGTTCACCATTAGATCAGCAAAATATGTATGAGTTCTGACTCATACACAGAGGACAATCCTTGGGTCTGCCCCTGCAAACCACAGGGCCTGAATTCTGATTAAGACCTGGATATTTTCAAGATTCAGGTTTGATTCCTTACAGAGAAAACGGAAAAAAGAGACAGGGGGTGTGAGGCTGGTGGGGGGGAGAAAAATAAAACGGCCTGATGGCTTAAACACATTTTCCTCACATGTTGGTTTTCTCCGTTTGAAGTTTGGAGTTTCGGATGTGATCTGCTTCAGGCTCAAAATGTGCAGCGGTCAACATGAGATGTGGCACTCAAACGCACCGCTGGCTACGTCACTCATAGAGAAGTGCAGCAGGGGCCTCTCAGACAGATCACAGCACCTAAATCTCTATCCACAGGCACACACACACAGAAAACACACACACACACACACACACACACACACACAGACTACAAGAGACTGAGCAAGAGAGATTGTGGGAGCTAATTTTGAGTGTGTGTATGTGTCTGTCCACAACAGCCAAAACATCCAAGTGACCATTCCTGGAGCAAACTCTGGGCACGTTAGGGTTCACCGACACATTAAGACGGCATAATTAAGGAGCGGCGTTGAAGTGTGAAAGGAGTTGTGTTCTCAAGGCTTTCAAATGAGCCCATTTACATCGGCGTTGTTGTCACAATTTTTTCGGATGGGGGCTTAAGATATAAATATGTTAATGCGTGTTTACCCCCATTCACCGCAAGGGCACGGGCGCATTGAGTGTGGTGGAGCACGCAGTTGTGTGGTGGAAGGGGGCTGAATGGGTAGAGAGTTAAGGAAGAGAGGCAGAGAGAGAAGTGGGGATAAAAAGATGGAGGGAGGGGGGAGGGTGGCGTATACATTATTAACTACGACTTCATCACATGTTCCCAGTTTCTTGGGGACTTATTATTCCGAGGCGCTTTAATGAATAACAAGAAGAGAGGGCAGAGGGAGAGAAAGCGAAAGGGAGTGATTGATGAAGCAAGTGCAGACACCGCCACCAGCTGGCTCGCTCCAGTACTGCTCCACAAAGAGGAATACCAGGGAGATATAGAGTTTATAAAAATAGCCACAGAGGGCAACAACCTCTAAAGTGTCCCTGGCATTAGCATTTGACAAGGTCCCCGCCTGCCACGCTGCATATAGATTGGGATTTGCTTTGTCAAGGATACTTGTCAAGCGGACGCATGACAGCCAGATTTCATGAGCTCTGTGCAACAGCGAGGTTGGACATTGAGGCGGGCGCTCTCTAAAGCCTCCCAGTGGGTGTTTGTTTGTGTGTGTGTGTGTGTGTGTGTGTGTGTGTGTGTGTGTGTGTGTGTGTGCGCGCGCAAGAGAGAAAGAAAGTATATTTGAGTTAGAGCAAATTTTTGTGCTTGAGTGTGTTTGTGTTTGCAGGTGTGTGTGGCTGTGTCCGTATGTGTTTGTGTGATTGCACAAGAAAATTGGAGGGTGAGATTCACTGTATCCAAGGTGACCGCTGCCTTTTTTTTTTTTTTTTCTAAGAGTGGATGGGGGCATTTCTGATCACAGGCGTCCTACTTTCCACAAGTTTATCTTCTCACGTAAGAGAAATGGACATTTCTGTGTAATTCCCTGCCATATTACTCACTGTCCGCTGGTCATTACAAATGCAGAAAGAGAGATGGAAAGTAAAAAGGAAGAACAGGCTTTCTTCTTAGAGGCAGATGTTTCTTGCAACCTTTGGCCATATAGATGGGTTGTGCTTACAGTACAACTTTTCAGTGTGTGCAATGTGATCTTGTGAGTGTTAGTGTGTGTTTGATAGTATTAACATGCTGCATGTCTTAGAAACTCTCAGAAAGAGTTGCTACTGAGCAGCCTCTGCACGCTTCAGGGCCTCAGAATGAAGAACGGAGGGAGCGCGAGGGAGCGGGGAGCAAGCGAGGACCTTCAGTGGAAGAGGAAAAAGAGGATGCGATATCAGAGGTTGTCAGGTCCGTTTACAGAGTGGTGTGATTCAGCCCTGTGCGCTCCCTGCTGCTGCCTTTCATTTTGACGGAGAGGAAAAAGTGCAGCATGTGTAGAGGACCGTTGTAGGAAAACTCATAAGAGAGGAGCAGCTTTTACACTTTTACCTGATCCCTTCATCTGCCCAGTCCCCAGACTTTCTCTGTCCTCTTTAACCTCCAGCTCCCATCCTCCTATCCATACAAATTAATATATGACCGCATGCATATGCCACCAACATGTTGCAAACCATTCACTGTTTTCTCATTAATAAATATTGTAATTAATCACATTTGTACTGCAGTTTTATGAGTGTTCCCCATAGTTTTAGATACAATACGCATTGCGCTCATGAAATATATTAAAAAGCAAGTTTCCAACTCATAAACAAAGCTTAACATCAATACAAATCAATTTTTATAGACCAGAGCTGAATTTATTTATTAATCAATGTTCTGCAAGTATAACCTGCGAATATTTTGATAATTGATTAAGATTATCAGGTTTTAGGAAATTGTGATGGCCACTTTTCACTATTATCTGACATTTTCTGGATCACGTGGTTAACCTCAAAAATAATTGGCATATTACTTAAAAAAAACAGCGACATTAGTTTCAGTCTGAAGTAAAAATAATGTCCGAATAAATTAATAAACAAAGCAACCCATCAAACAGCCAGTCAATTAATCTTTAAGACTGACTATAAACCTGTTACACTTAGTGGCAAAAGATGAAGTCAAAACAGCAGGAATGTTTGAAGAACGACGATAAATGAAATGACAGGGTGCATTAATAAGGCTTCAGCGTGTTCTCAGTCATCGCCTCGGTGTTGATGCCACTCCAGATCATAAGCAAAGTCAATGTCAAAAGTTAGTGAAAGGTGACGTCTTGTCAAAACTTGAATACCAGCCCCTCTGTAATGGCTCTAAAACTTCGACAGTCAGTCTCGCACAAATGACCACAGTCTGGCCTGGTCCTCGTCATCTTTATTTTGTAACCCTAACCCCATCTGCAGCTGTTTTCGCAGCCCTTTGATTTTCCTTTTTCCTCTCAACAATCAGGCCAACTGGTACTGTGTTGCACAAAAGGCTGCTACTTGTCCTCTCTGATGTGTGACAGCTTAACTGTTTCTCTGCTTGGCAAAGACTGAGTGCAGCAAACAAGCAGCAAAGTCCCAGGGATTCAGCTGGTGACTACCGACAGCCAGACTTCATAGACCTGGCTAACCGTGTTTATTACAAGGGGTCAGGGGTCACGCGGTGCCTAATAATCTCAGGCGGGGCGTGCCGACACGGCTGGCTGAAGAGAAAAAGTGGTGGCGGACAAGAACGGCTGTCGTACTTGCTCCCTTAGAAGAAGAAAGGAGGGGACTGACAGTGGAGTTTGAGTTTAAGAGTTTTGGGAATTGGGACGGTATACACCTGTAACGTGTCACTCAAAGGCTGTCATCGCCGATCTCAGCCATTCATCATGTTCGTAAAATCATTAATCTCATTCCTCCCCAGGAGCAACTGGTTGCAGATGGTATCCATCCCTGTCTTGTTCCGCTAAGCGATACCTTCATCTGTTTCATCTTGATACTGAGAAAGCTTACATCCGTGCTGACATGTTACAATCTGAAATTAAAGCCTGTAGTCACTCTTGTAAAAACTCCTCTCTTTTGTCCCAAGGTTGTAGCTCGCACTCGCAATAAGCAGTGACATATAAATGTATCAGAGGGGTCTGCAGGTGATGAAAACCAGGATGAGTTCACATGCAGCCTGAAGACTAAATCATCTATCATGTTGTCGTACAAGACCGGACAAAAAGATCACACGCACAAACCAGAAAGCAATGGGTTTGTACGCTGGCTGCAGCAGAGGTAATCTCTCAAGACTTGGCTTTATTGCCTCTCTCAGCTCTATAATGATGTTAGGACTCTGGGCTGCTTTGGTTTGTCGGGCTCCAGCTCCCCAGCCAGCCTCCATTTGGCTTTGGGGAAGAAGCTGATATTGGCCAGACTGCATTGAAGCTTCCCCTAACAGGTTAAACCTCCGTTTACACTGCAGACACACGTGCACACATAATACATACACACTGATGCACAGACAATGGGGTGTGTAGACACATACACTCAAGATAAACCTATATTTCTTCACCCAGACATTTGCTATATACCTATATATTATTTACAGGCACTTACAAATATATGAGGCAAAACAAGGAAGCAGCTTCACGTACAGTTTTCCTCAAGTCTCAAAGCTTTGCACGCTATTCAGACCTAAGACTGTACTTTTTTATGGCTGCATCATTACATCAAATGGAAATTTTCTAGATGTCTGCTGCATCATTTAATCCACATTTCTTCAAAATTCAGCCTGACATATTTGGTATCTTTGGAAACTTTACAAGCTCCACAAGAATTTGAAATAAAGTTCTGCGGGTTTGAACGATGTGTGGCTGCACAGCATGAGTTTGTAATGACTGACCCTCTGACGGACTGCTGCTTGTTATAGGGTTTTAAATATGAGTTGAGATTAAAGGAGGGGAAAACTAACTTTTTGGTTTTTAACGTTGGCTTTATTTTTGACTTCTGCGGCTATAGCTCATCGAGCTTATGACAACATTGTACTCATCAGAGTAATTGCTGAGATGTGGGAACATGGAAACCTCCCTACCACGCTACAGGGCAGTCTAAAAGAGCCGAAAAACATGAGCAGTCAGATGATCAGACATGCTGTTAACAAACCAACTGATTGTCAAAACCAGTAAAAAAACAAAAAGTAAATGCACACAGTAAGTCTGTAATCATAAATCACTGTGCAGGAAGTCTGTGCATGCACAGCTTTTGAATCAAAGTTGAACGTGGAACACACTTTCACACAGGTGTTGCTTGGAGATGTTTACGTGGCTCTTGTCTGGATGTGAACATATTTTTTCTTTTCCCCTTGGAGCCCAGCCTGACTGGCTTGTTCTAAAGGACCATCTGGGAAGTCGTCGTTGGAAAGTGCTTGAAAAAAAGTCAGACGGTTTCAAAAAAATACAGGCCAAATGATTGGATAGACTGTCTGTCTATCGCTGTCTTTCATGGGCGAACTTGTACCAACAGATTAGCAAACCATATCGTGTAGTGAACCTCTTACCACAGGTAGTTAGGAGAAAGACAGTAACATCTTTCCCATCAAGTAAAACCTTCAGTGTTGTTTGTTGCTCTTCTTTAAATGAAGAAATACTCTCCACTTCCCGCAGCATCTATGGTAACCTCTTTAGCAGCTGCAATTGTTTTTCGAGCAGTCACTTCTTAGCATTGTTTAGACAGGATCAGGTGCAGCGGTGAAAAGGAGCAGGGTTAGCTGCTGGTGGGGAGGGATGCAGTTGAAGTTGTGTATTTATGATAAACATAACCGCTGTGAAACAATCAGGAAATAACTTTTTATTTATCTGATTAATCAGCTTTATCAGAGCCAGCGCTCGCTGGCTGTCAGTGACGGTATGTCTCTCGACCAAAGCTCTCTCTCTACCTCTCAAACATTCGGACACAAATCAAAAGAAACTTCTTCGTGTCACTATTTTGCAGCGTAAATTGCGAATCAGACTCAGATTAGAAGCTGGATACATGAAATAAACAAAGCCAGAACGCAACAGGTAGAGGATGAGTTTAGTCCATGAATCCACCTGGATAGTCTCAGTTTCAGGCTGACTGTGAAATGTTTACCTGATCCGAGTGTCTCATTGGCAGCCGGAGCGTGACATCAGGCTCCGTTTCTCCAAAAGTTGAATCTGGCTCAACTTCTCCCCTGAACAGTTTTTCGCTGAGCCGAAATGGACGACCCTCCACTCAAATGAATGGAAAACCCTCTGCCAGCAGTTCCTCATAGGATGCTGACTGGTCTGTAACCTCTGTGCTCCAACATAAACACGTAGCTTGAAGCCTGGCGAAATGGAGTCCAAGATGGAGTTCAGCTGCCTCGCAAGGCTTATTTGGAACACGCCTACGGACAGGAAGTTGGATCAACCAATCAGCTTGTTTGACGCACGCAGCTGGATTCGGGAAGTCTGTCTGCTCCCCTGAAATCTCCGTAAAACCGGCGGTCAACAGAGCACACAGCTTTAAAACATTTTTCTAATCTGTGATGGATGTTTACAATAAACAGTTTGGGTAATAAATTTACTATCAACATTTTTTTCTCCCAAATAAGTATTTTTATTATCAGGAAGTTTGTTGTTGAATTTCTTTTTAACTATGTCACCATGTTCCCAGATCTCAATAATTAACTTTATGTGTGCAAACCCAGTACTACAGACAGGAATGATGGCCAAATCTACCAAAATAAGAGCCTGATTTTATGGAACTGGATTTTCCTTTTAATAACATTGTGAAGTTGGGGAGACAGAGTGGGTGTAAAGGTGTTTGAGTACATGTTTCTGTTGCCAAACAACATAAAATAAATGTTGCAATTACTTAAAAGGCACTGCACATCCCTCTCCCAAATTGCACAGCTGTGACCATGTGGTGTGTCTGTGTTTGTGTGTGGCCGCTCGTTCTTGTGCTCTCCTCTGAATTTATCATGTCACATAAACTCATAGTTGCTAAACTCTTCAGGGGGCCTTTTTAAGAGCACTCAGTATACTCTCACAGAGACACAGTCACACAAAATATAAAAACACACACACACAGCCCTGCTTCAGAGTTCAACAGTTCACATGGTCACCTTGTGAACTATCCCTCAACCTCTGTTAGACATCGGTGGCCTCTCTGCTCTCTGTGCAAAGAGAGGACTTAAATGAAATAATAAATATCCGCAGTATGGCTCCCACTTGCACACCAGGCCACTCTGACCCCTCTCAGGACCTTCTAAACCAGGCAGGAAGAGCCAGCGAGGTGCAGGGAGTGGGAGGATGTAAGGGAGACAGGGCTGCAAGCTGCTCAGGTGACCCAGGAAATGCCTGGAAAAGGCTGGGGACCATCTGATTGTTTAGGCGGGCCCCGGACAGTTCAGCAGTGGTCAACAGAAAAACTGGAGCCATAGCAGAGCCGAGGTGAGCCAAGCTAAGCCAGGCAGCTGGCAGGCATCACAGAAAAATATGTTTGTGTGTGCTCTGGACAAAGCAGGTCAGGAGGGCTGTGATCCAGGAGGGAGGGAGATGGAAGAAGCAATGAAATGAGGAGATAAAAAGGGAAATAAATTGTGGAAGAAAAGGCGAGAGAAGGGCGACTTGAAACAGAGCAGAGCATAAGATATGTAGAAGGACTTTTCAAAATTTATGTAACACTTCCTGCTTTTTACACATTTAGTGTAGATGTTTGGAAGTGAACACAAAAAACAAACATTCAGGAAATAGAACATTCCCATAACATCTTATTACGTTATCAATCACTCATCCGCTCCTCACAAAGTATATTATCTTTAACAAGTGAGATGTGTCGACTTTTTTTTTGATCCTCCAAAGTGTCCCTGACCCCAAACAGGACACCGTAGGAGTGACGTCTACAGGTCCAGATGCTGCAGTCTGTGAAAACACGGTGTAGGCGAGCCCCCTCTCTCTGAGGGCTCGAGTTCAGAGCTGTTATAACATGAGAGGACAGCGGGATTAGGTGAAAACCTACAGCTGTGGCTGGAGCGTGTGTGTGACGCTGAACGAAAGGATACAAAAGATTAAAGGACGGATGGTAGAGTGAAGGATGGGGTGAGATTGTGCGTGACATTTGTATGCAAGACGGTGCATATATATGTGCCTTACATATGTGTGTGTACATATGGAAGGGGCGTCAGCTTAGTCACTAGCAAAGAGAAGAAGACTGTAATTTTACCGGGCAGGTTTCAATCATGGGTGTGTGGAAATGTGAATGCAAATCTTGACCTTCACAGAAAAAATAAACATGTATGTATGCGTTCACGTGTGTGTGTGTGTGTGTAGACCCACAAAGCTATGTGCCTTTCTAGTGTGACCAATAGGATGCTATCTTCTCAGGACTAAAATTACAGTCCATTGGCAATACATCCTCTGTATTTACATTAAAACATAACAAATAATATAGTATATAGTATTTCATCAAAACCAGATGAGCCTACTGCCTGCAATGTTGTCACTGCAGAACCCCACCGGGCATGTCGAGAATATGCCGTGCTGGACGCCACCGCGTTGGATGTACTACTTCTTCCGCCTCCCAGGTAATCTAAAAATCGACAAACACGTGGATAATCGGTGGACCTGAGGCGGGCCGAATGATGCCTGGGTGCCGTAATAAGCCATCTGTAACGGCACCTACCTGTCAATAAAGCGGTCACACTGTTAATTATGCGCAACTTTGAGCCTTGATATTACCTGAACGGGGTAAGTTAAAAAAAAATTTACCCCCCTCACAGTTTGTAAATATGTTTATTTCTGTTGTGAAGTTGGGCATTTTAATACAACCACTTATGGAGGTTGACTCACTTCTGCAGCCTGTCTCAAGCGGCCGCTCGAGGAATTACAGTTTTTAGCACTTCCGCATTGGCTTCATTTCTTAGAAAGTTGCTCTTGGTTGCGGCCGCAACGCTGCTTTGGTCCGTTATACACACGACTTCTAACCCCACCAAGAAGCAGAACGTTTTCCCCGTCAGACTTTGTTAACTTGCTCAGATTTGGTCATTTTCCTTGGTTCGTTTCTTAATATGTAAATATGCTACGTAGTTAAACTGTTTCCCCATTTTCTGTGCTTTTCTCTGTGCTGTTTGCGTGTCCGCCTTCTGTCCAGCTCGATCCGCTCCGTGCAGATTGACGCGGGCAGCTCGCGGCGTCCGTCAAAAATAGAACAGGCGCGTATTCTCCGTGGAGCAGAGACTTGCTTCTGGGACGCTTCTGAAATGGACCGCGGCACTTCTGGTGGGGTTTCAACCATCGACTAGAAGAGCCTCGATTAGCTTTGCGTCGTATCCATGCCCGGTGGAATTTAGTAGTAGACATGATATGATGACATGATAGCAATGTATGTCGCTCACAGTTGCTTTTTATATTTATTTATTCACGTCTAAAGTGTCTACACCTACTAGTATGTACATTATAGATAAAGGTTTACTTTTTCTTTGTTCAGCTTTGTTGTGATTTTTAGCTTAGTGTCTTATTTCTGCCTTCTGAATATTATTCTTGGAGCTGAAGTAAGAAAAACAGTCAAACTCCTTGTATGTGCACACATACTTGGCCAATGAAGCTGATTCTGACTCAAGAAGCTTGATACTAATTAAATACTTAATATATGTTGAATTTTGCCAAAATGTGCTATTTTCACCAGGCGAGTTCTGCAAGCAACACCGAGTGACACTTCAGCCTTACTCACAGAGGGTGTATGTCTACATGTAGATAAGCATATGGATTGGAGTAATTAAGATTTTAAAAAAATAATAATAATAATTAAAAAATCGACAAACGGCAAAAAAACATGGCAGCAGCGTCAAATAGTCCACCACATCCTGAACTGAATCCAAACCCAGCTGTTTGCCAAAACACATGCCAGGAACCAAATATCCAAGTATTTCACTTACAGAGCAGACATCAACTGATGTCCAAACATCAGAAGCAAAATCACTGATTAATTGTTTCTACAAAGTGGACTAATTCAAACACAGGAGACACACCGCTCTGTGTGTTTTTTCCTGTCTGGCATCGTGGTGCAGTTGTGCGAAAACATTTTTAACTTAACAGGAGTCGTTTGATCACGTTTGTGCTCGCTGTTTTTCATTTACTCACACCCGTCACAGTGCCTGTCTGTTTTCCTACTGTATCTGTCTTTTCCTGTGTCTCTCCCTCCCAGAGGCATCCGGGGACAGGCTTCAGTTCAGCGCATTTCTAAACAGCCTGTCCATGGGGGGTTCGTTTGTTTTACTGTCCCAGCAGGAGGGCTGATGGGAGTCAACCGGGGTCAGGGCAGGCTGAGACTTCATAGCAGTACTTTGACAGAGGGGCGTAGCCTCTTCAGACCCCACAGATTGCTGGTTCAATAACGGCGCCGAGCACCGCTCTCAGGGAGTTCGTATACCCTTTATAGAGGACAACTTTAATCAACCACGGTTGAGCTGTTTGTGTTATTGTTTTAAAGGAGTAGTAAGTCATTTCTTTTTTCTACACTGTCAGTTTTTCATTTAGGTGTGTGGGGAGTGCAGTTGGCAATAACACTTTCCCTTAGCTTTGCTCCATTTGTGGCCTTCGTGTGAAAAATGGGGGGAAAACTGAGGCTTAAAATTCGATCAGGTCTGTTTCTGAGGTTAAACTGAAACTTTCCTGTTCCATATGGAGAGTGGTAATCGCAAAATGAGGATGTTCTTAAAATTCAAGCAGCATGCCACTTTAACATAGATAAAGTTACTTTTTTTGTTGCGGGATGTATTGAGGCCATAGTTTTTACCCACCATTGTCGTTGTCTTGCGTTGTGATGTCCCGCCCCTGGAGGATGCGTGAAAGGAGTTTACGGGCATGGCGAACAGCTCTTGGCAGATGTGAGCAGCTGGGCTCTGCAGAAGGGCTACTTAAAGAGGCCTTACAGGTGCTGTAATGAGCAGGTTTTTAAAATCCCCCCGCCGCCTCGCTCCTAATCAGCCTCGGGGCTATTTTTACCAACCCCTACGGGCCCCTCGGGCTCATCCACTTTGAGTTGCTCTGAGAGGGCACGTTGTTCTCACACACAGAAATACAGTGACACAGCACATACACTCATGTACATGCAAATTCAGCACACACACAACCACACGTTGAGACACAGTCACATCTAATATGAAGCCACTGGCAAGACAGTAGTTGCATGCCTTCACTGTGAGGAGGTTTGTGTGGTGTTTTAAAGTTTTGTTTGACGAGCAGTAAAAGATTTAACTTCCGTCTCCTGAGACACTGATAAAAAAAATCCACAACCTCGACTTTAAAAACGAAAATGTAGGATTTCTGAATGCAATTATACATGTGATATATAGATTTCAGATTCAGACACTCCATGGTGCTACAAAGTGGGTGAAATTATTTCACCAGTCCAGTCTTCTTGAATTGTATAGACAGTTAGGCAACTGGGATTTGGAGGCCTTTCAAGGCTTGGATGTAGATCGTAAGTAAGAGTGGCCTTCGGGTTACTGGCTAAATTGCACTGGGCACAGATATGGCGTGTTCCGTGTGCGCCATGGCCGAGAAGGCACTCACCACTCTCTGCTCCGCCAAGCATACACAACTAGTTTATTTTTGATGGACACCCGCGTCAATCTGCACAGACCAGTTGAAGCTGGGCAGAAGTCAGGCACATAAACGGCACAGAGAATCCAGTCAATTTTCGTTACATGTCATTCCCCATCTCTCTCCCCACTCATTTCTCTAATGTCGTTTAATGTCTAATAAAGGCATAGTGTCCATATAACTATAAAAAGGAAAAGTCTTGAGACACCATTTTCTTAAGGACAAAGTCTGTGTACATAAAAACAAAAAGAAGAGACGTTAACTACAAATCCCACGGTGCCCTGAAGTATAAAACATCCAGTGACTAAGCTTAAATTTCTGTTGTGTGCAGGAGCTAAAGATATAAATTTAGCAGTGTAAATCAGTTAAATTTTTATTTTCAATTTCATGCCTCTGGCTGGCTTCTTCTCCACAGCAACAGTAGCTGAGGCTCATGGGTATTGTAGTATGTAGAGCCACTAGCTATACCAGACTGATGAAATAAAATAAACATGAATTCTCACAACAAAAAAATGTAAATATCTAAAATTAATGCCCATAAAATAACCATGAAATACTTGTTAAAAGATCCAGGAGACTCTTGTCTTTCTGTGTTGTGAAATATAATGGATATTATCAAAAAGAAAATTTTGCAAATGCAAATTTACAGTGAGGAAAAATAGGCCTTCTTCCAGAACAGTAGAGGATGTTCCCACTGTGCAACATGATTGTCCAAAGATTTGTCCTTGGCCTTAATAACAATAATAACAAAACAACATCTGGCAAACCCATCTCTTAACACACTGGAGCAAAAATTTAGCCTAAACTCCATTTTCTGTAGCGGTTTTACGATCTGACATGATCAAAGTTGGTCATTAATGTGATAAACGCTGTGCTGTACCTTCACGATGACCTCTAATGACTCTTAGCTTCAGCTCTTCAAAGCATCCTTGTCTATCTGTCCCTCCCGCTCCCTCCGTGTTTCCCAGCTTGACTGACACTGTGAAAGGTCAGCAACATGCTCGGTACATGATGCTAAACGTCAACACACACCCACCCACACACATACACACACATACACACAACATGACACGTGGCAGTGGTCCTCCAGCTGGTGGAAAATCACGATCCTGTCACCTCGAGGATGCAGCGCGGTGGGACATTGCCATGGCAGCAGCTCACATTTGGCCGGGTTAGAGATGATTCGCTCCGGTTCTGAAGATGGAGATATTCACACGACGACTTGATTTTTAAACATGACACACCAAAGTGGGGTTTTATGCTCGGAGTCTGGTGCTGGCATCTTCATTGGGGTACTAGTCATGCTTATTACTTGTGTATTGGCGTGTTTACTTCCCCACAAAAAAAAAAAAAAAAAATCTTTTGCTCCCCATCTGTCTCTCAGTCTGTCTGTCAGAGAAAGCCAACTATGTGTCTCTGTCTTTTCTTTTCCTACTTAAATAGTGAAGCTGGTGAATGCATTTGGTTATTCACACGGATGAAAAAGAAAGAGGATTGGGATTAATTATCCATCATTGCATACATTTGAAGAGCACAGTTCAGTTGCCTTCCAACATCCAGGGAGTTTGAAGCCCCCGAAAACCTCTGATGATCTGTCACGTTTACATCTGTACGAGGCCTCTGAAATTACCGCGGAGCAAAGGAATGCTCATTTTTAAATCCCGCTCAAATTTTTTTGCTTTTGCAATCTTTTTCTTTCCCTCCTTGTCACACTCGTCTGCATTTTCAAGTTCTGGAGATGTGCCCACTCGTCGTCTCTGACGGCAAATTCCGCAAACCAGGACTATCACTTCTTAGAGCTGCAGAGCCTAAAGCCCAAGTGCATATATTCCTCGATGACAAAAGAGAACAGAAATGGGTTATTAATCCGGTCATTCATCCTCCAGTGACGGACTCGAGCAAGAAATCTGTACCTACAGTTGATAGGCTCATTCCAGGTGCCCCAGGCTGTAGTTGTTCTGACACGCTTACCCATTATCCTGGTATCGTATCCACGTGGATTCATGAATTAGAGTAGTCCACCTACTCTTTTCCAGTTTTGAAGGACAGCTACATTTTACAGTATTCAGCGTATAGAGTTTATATTTTTCATTTAAACAACAGGTTGTCAAGAGAAAGACTTGAATTTTTCAACAAAGTTGTGCCTTAAATCATAAACCTATAAAGTTAATTTATGTATTCTTTATTGTCAACAAATGAAAAGAAACAAATAATGTGTCAGTCTGTCTCTCAGTATCGTCCGACAGGTTCCTACTGAAATTGTAAATCTTTAAAAATGGATCCTGGATATATACTTTCATAAATAGTGCAGCTGTTGGAATTTTTTCAGCCACGGATTAGTGAGGATTTAAGGCCGCAGGACTGTGTGTGTGTGGGATTGACCCAAAATAAACTAGTGTGTGTGTTTATGGTAATGAAGGCATATGTCACCCAGTGTAATAGTGTGGCATATTTAAATGTTTTTGGAGAACAATGGACATTTTTGGCACAGATGATATTAAGATTTTAACTCCACAGAAAATACTTAAACGTAGGATCAAATCTTTGTTGGTTTTGGTTTCTTATATTTATTGACAATAAGAAAAATATGTTTAAGAATCACCAGTGTTATCCTTTAATACTTTCTCATGTGGTGCATCTGCACTAGCTGTCACTAAACTGTAGTTTCATTAGATTACTGGTAAAGTATTCAGCGCAAACGTATGTTTCCAATTTATCAGCTTAATTCTAAGTTTCAGTGTGTATGACAGTTCATTTGAAGGCTGAAATACAGCCTGTGCCCATTCTGTCTGTAATTAGAGTCATACTGCCCCGGTGTTGTGGTTGTTGCTGTTGTTTGAAAGATCGGTTCTAAAGTTAATTACACTGACGTGTATTGAATGAAAGTATTTTAAAATATACTTCATGACTTTATTTTCCTTGCGCAGATTTTAATTAAACAGAATTAAGGACTAGTTATTATCAACTTTGTGCGTCTGTGAATGTGTTGTCCAGCTACACAGATAGTTACAGATTACAGTACAGGTATTAACAGTGTAAGATATTCAGATAAGTTATAGTACTTAAAGGTCCAGTGTGTTCAATTTACAAGGATCTATTTATAGAATATTGCAGAAATGTAATACAATATGTATAACTACTGTATATTTTTATTTTCGTTTAATCACCTGGAAATAAGAAATGCTTTATTTACCTTAAAATAAGCCTTCTATATATTTTATACTGCCATGTTTCTACGGTATCCCAGAACAGACAAACTAGACTCTAGATAGGGTCTACTACTACTGGTCTACTGGTCATACTGAAACAAGTGAGGCTGCAGAAGTAAAACCGCTGAGTTCATTCAATTGAACAAGGATGAATTTTATGGTTGATTAATTAAGCTTTTCATTTATACTACACAGTGCAATTACTTTTTTCCTGTGTTCATTTCATTTGCTGTTTTATAGATATAGAAATATGTCTAATGCATCTAATAACAATTCTACACACCGTTTCTGTGTACAGCGCAGTTGTTTGAGAAATAATCCAACATGCATATTCATAAACTTAAAAGGTTTATATAGTCTACATAACTTTTTGTTTCGTTTTATTTTGCTATTTTATTTCATTTCTTTCTATTTCGAGTTTATCTTAGATTTGTTTCTATTTTATTGCTTAGTTATGAGTATTTTATTTTATCCACCTTGTGTATTGTGAGCTGCTGTGTGAATTTCCCCAGTGTGGGATCAATAAAGTTTATCTTTTTTCTTATCTAGACGATGTTATTTCTTCTTTGAAAAAGTACATAGTCTCACTTTAAGTAATAGTCCAGAAGTAAGAAATAAAATGTAGGGATGTTTTTAAGGGTGCATTTGCCCGGGGAGTGCAGTTTGTTTGGGCTGATGTGAAAACTGTCAATCAAACCCTTGTGCCCCTCAAACAACTGGACTGAGAACGCTTGAAAAGGTTTGGTTCGGTCTGCTTCCAACTGGACTCTGGTGCGGTTCATTTCCGTTGTGAAAGCAAACAGACTGACCACAGTATTTCATATAATACATCTGCGTAAGTGGTGTACATATTTATGTAAATTATTTGGCAACAGGGGTAGCACGCTTGCACGTCAGTATGAGTGTAGGGATTTTCCCCAATCAATCAGACAGTCAAACGTGCGTAAACTGCAGTGTGTTGTACTTCATGTAGTTCATTAAGTCTGTTGCAGAGTGTGTGACAAAGCGACCCTATAGTAACACCCCCATATTATGACTACCTGTTTTTGGTCCTGTATCTACCTGCTAGTCTTTGTAGTATATTGTACTAGCATAAATATGCACATTAGATCAGAATGGCTGTCAGAACTTGATTTCCCGATGTGCAGTCGAAGGATACAGGATGTAACTTTATAACTTCCTTTTCATACTCTGTTAATTTGTAAAAAGTCTGTGCAACCATGAACCAGAACTGAAATACAACTTTGCAAAATGTTTTCCATTTGTCTGGACCAAATGAACCAAACATCTGGTGTGAACGCACCCTCAGAGTATTGGAAGTAAAAGTACTCATTATGCAGAATGGCTATCATTGGCTCATTATGGTTAATGTATCATGATTTAAGCAGTACTTTAATGTTAGTAACTGTACTTGTTAAAGAATGGGGTGGAGTAAAAAGTACAATCTCTCAGAAATGTACAATTAAAAGGTACATAGTTACTTTCAACCACTCGGCATCAAACAAACAAACAAAATAACAGATTTTATGTGTCAGAGATAGACATTGTAAGATGGCTTCAGTCATACGGATATGGATTTTATGTAATTACATTGAACTTTTTAGATGGTGACGTGCACTGTGTTTAATGTTGATAATGTCAATTAGCATCGGCATGGCATAGCGTAGGCAAGGCATTGAGTTCAAGGATGAAGCTGTACAAGCTGAGAGCTGCAGACACACCAGCAGTCTGAGAAGCCAATTATTTCCAGTTTCAGAGGCTGTGAGAATGCTCCACTAATTATCGAAAACTGAGCTTGTTCAGTTGCTGAAAAGCTGCAGATACTCGAGAACAATTTGCTCCCATTGAGTACCTAGGCTAATTAACGTCAGCCTTACATTTGAAAGAAAGTTTGTTTTTCTGTCATCCATTTACGTAAGCTACTTTGATGCACCACCTTAACTTCATGCTCGTATCTCAAGCAGCTGCAACATGAGTTTTACCGCCACTGAAAGGAAACAGAAGTTTGAGGGACCTTGAGTGGCACGCATCTTCCTGTGGGTACGTATATTTAAAATGTCAGCTTCAAAAGATGGGCTTTCTGAGACATAATGAGAGCAAGATAACGCTATATTTACTAAAGTGATTTCTTGAAAAATCACCACACTGCCAGTGAAACGCAAACACTGATTTACCTAAATACACAATACACAAAATCGGCACACACACATGAAAACATAAATGCACACACACACCACGTGACACACAGATCTCTCACTAAATCTGGATAAGTGTAATCTCGACAAACCGTGCTATTTCGCCTGTCTCCACTTTGGGAAAAAAAAAATACTGCATTCAGTCTAAGTTAGCAAAATGCCGTGAGGCAGAACATCATGTCATTTCTGTGAAGCACTCACACGAAACATTTTGCATTTACACAAAATAACTAATTAGGTACAACTGCAGACATACAGGTGTGAGATTTCTGGATCAAACGGGGAGTCAGACAACATGAAGCCGAGTCAGAAAGGAAAAAAGGGATTTCAGACACGAGTGGAAAAAAGCATGCCGCTTTAAGAGGTCTGCAGGGTCACCGTTTTTTAAATTCCTCTTGTTTTAGAAGAAAGATGAGGTCACGTTTATGGCTGTTTAAGCCATCTGAGATGGAATCAAAATGGCTGCTGGCACCGGAGACTGAGCTGTGGTTTTTGTCGAGGGTTTCTCCAGTTTCCTCCGTGCAGGAGCTGAGAACAGATCGGCCAGAGATCTGTCCCTGTGAATCATCAAGGTTAAAGTGAAGATTGGGAATGATTTGGCATTTGTGTAGCTGGCTAGCCTGGGAACCAGACAAATCTGTGAGCTCATGTTTTATTTGCTCTGGCAGATGCGTCTGGTCCCTCTTCCATTCAGACAGATTTCCAGCCGACCTGGCGAGGGTCGAGCCATTCACAAACGTTTAAGTAATACAGAGGAGCGCCATTGAAACAAACATGATGGCTGCAGCTGTCACATCAGCAGGACCTGGACGGTATATTGTCTCTAAAAGAAGAACAAACAACTGCACTTAAAGCTTTTGTTGATAAGAAAGATGTATTTGCCGTACTTCTGACACACTTCTTCACACGTTTCATTGCTCTGACTGGTTGTAGGTCTACCCAGTTACGTCCAATCAAAAATCAACTTAAAGGTTTGAGAATAGAGATGTCAGGTTAGTAGTTGGCGACGAGGGTGAAAGCTAAAAATGAGCTAAAAGGTTGAACATTAGACAGTGAGTGATGCATCCATTACCTTCACATCTTCGTTGGGTCCATATTTTCACTGCATCACTGCATGCTGAAGTATGTCATTTATATCTGAATGTTTCTGTTTTGCTGAGGATTACAGAGAAGATGAAATAAAAATGAGTGTGTAGAGAAAAAAATCACAGCAAATATGATCTTTTTTATTTTTTTTTTTACGGAAATCTCATGTTCACTTCTTTGGCTTCTGTTCATCACGTGGACGGTTTCAACTATTTACAATTTGCAGAGATGCAAATACAAGGTCAGCCTCCTTTTTACGCAAATGGAATATCAAACAACTCTGAAAGTGGAGATGGAGATTTAAAATACAGAGGAGTGACACTGAAGTGAGTCTGGGCAGAAAGCATGAAACAAAAGCTCTTAAAAAGAGCAGGGCACGTGTAATTACAGGAGTGGGCAGCGCGTTGCGAGCGTGGGCGCCCCTTTGGCACCGTCGGGCACTGGAATGAACATGAAAAGAGCGTAATAATGGTGTGAAGATTATGAGGAGATCTGTGAGAGAAAGAGTGAGGCCAGAGGAGGGACTGTAAATTGGGAGGTTGAAGAAGAAGGAAACAAAGTGAGAAGCGTGACTGAGGCAGATCCATCAGGCGCGTCAGAAAGCCTTTGAGCAGGTAAGGATGAGGCAAAGATGGAGGACTGGTTGGCAGAGGCTCCAGTCAAACCAGCTGTTCCTCCCCAACACCGCTGCTCAGCAGTAGACTAATAGGCAGAGTGAGTCAGTGGCTCTGTCTCCTGTCTCCCAGGCTGCCTGGAGGGGCTGTATTGATAATATCCCAGCCTGCAAGGCTCAATCCATCCCCTGGGGCGCTCAGCAGCAAGTGGATGAAGAGTCCCCGGACGGTCTTTTGGCTCCACAGCTAGACACTGCAGCAGAGGAAGAGATCTGAACACGATAGAAGGCAGGTACACATGCACACACACGCACACGTGCACACAAACAGGCACACTGCCCGAACGCCTTCCCCACACCTCATTTATTCTCATTTTGAGTCTCCCCTCTCACACTCGCTGCAGAGTGAGGGGCAGAGAGCAGTGATCACAGAGGAGGCGAGGAGATGTATGAGGGAGGGGATGGAGAGACAGGGGGAAGAGAGGAGAGGAGAGGAGAATGACAGCGTACGCCGAGGATCGTCCTCCTCTCTTCTCTCCCATCAGAAGTGCTAATCCAGCCAGCGGAGGTGCAGACCACCGCTCACACCTGCCTGCTCCTCTCCATCTTGTTAGGGGCCAGATGGGAGAGAAAGTGACTTCCTGCTGTACTTCCACCACAGGGCTCGTTCCCTCACATTAATACCTTTACTGCTTGGCTCCATTTGTTACACACACTCAAGACACACACTCAGGGGGAGCCCGGGGCTGTGAATGATGGCCATATGCAGAACTGTGCTCATCTATAACCCCCTGTGGCTGGAACAAAGTACAGTAGACTCCTTGAGTGTTGAAACCAAGGTTAACATTCGGATGTGGTGCAGTGCAGTCTGATTCAGCGGCCCTGCGTAGACGTACGCCCAGCCGGGGCCGACGGGTCGATAAAGGTTAGCGAAGTGGGTTTATAGGTAGAAGGTCGCTGGTTTAAATTTAAATGTGTGCGTGTTAAAATCTGGCAGGGAAGGTGAACGAGCGACTCGCTGCCCACTGCGAAACTTCACGTGACCGCTCTGCGGCCAACAGCAGCCAGCGGTCACTGCACAGCTCCCAGGTGTGAAGGTGTGTTAATATGTGAATGTGAAACAAAGCAGAGCTGGGGGGAAAAAAGCATGCGTGCGTGCGTGCGTGCTCAGCACTACACTCCTTCCCGATAAACAGGTAAAAAAAAAAAAAAAAACAAGATAGTTGAAGGGTGGATCAAAGAAGAAAACACCGGAGGACTCACGCTCAGGCACACCAAACCAACACCGGCTTACCATTAAAATTCAAACAGGGCAGTCCAAGGGTATGAAGAGTGATGCACAATGATTGGTGTGTGTGTGTGTGTGTGAGTGTGTGTGTGTGTGTGTGTGTGTGTGAGTGCGTGTTTGGCCATGAAACAAAATAATGGGAGATTAGTCTTTTCCATTACACAGGATGCAACGTTTCCTAGTTAGTTTGTTGATTAATGTAGCCTTTTGTGCTCGTTGAAGACAAAAACATGGTGACCTCTGCATGAATAATCACATATCACCTTGAATTAGTTTTATATCCAGCATTTTTGTGTGTGTGTGTGTATGTGTGTGTCCATGCCTGTGTGGAGATGTAAAAGATGTAGGTGTGAATCATTACTAACATGCACTTTGTATGTCGTATCATACTTTCTACACCATAAATATAATGAAATCATTTATTTAAATCTCATATAAATGATATTGAGCTGCTGCCATTTATTTTCTGAATAGATCATTTTATCAATAAAATGTCGGATAATATTGAAAAAATGCTTATTGTAATTTCCCAGAGCCCTAGGTGGCAATATTCAGATGTCTTGTATTGTCAGCTTACTGTCATATAAGAGAAGCTTAAAATCCTCACATATGAGAAGATGGAATCAGCTAATATTTCCCATATTTAAATGAAAAGCGACTTTACTGATCAAAATAGCTGCAGATTCATTTTCTGTGACTTAACTTCAGCTTGACATCAGTGTGATCAGAGTCCAAGGTGTCCAGATTATGCAGGAATGTCCATATTAGGGCTGCAATCAACAAATATCGTCACTGTGGATTCATTTGTTTAGCTTTCCGAGTAATGCATTAACTGTTTAGTCTACAACATGTGAAGAAAAATAGTTAAAGATGACCATCAGTGCAAACCAGTGGTTCACCGAGTGTGTAGGCTGAGTCCTCTCTGCATCAGTGGGGGTTCAAGTCCTGCCCCTCTCCCTTCCCCAGCACTTTCTGTCTCTCGATAAAGCGAAATGGCCATCACAAGCTCCGAAAGCTCAAGGTGATTCGTTTTAATTAGCTAATTTTATCTAACACAAAGTCCTAAAGTTTTTTTTAAATCACAGCACCCCTTCATAACAATGTAATTTTGTCGTGGCATGTCTCCATGTGCACCCACCAGCTCCCACTGTGAGAACCACTGGTCTAACCAGCCAACATCTCACAGTCCAACACCCAAATAAAAACCCCGGCATATCTCAGAAACTGAAACCAGATGCTATTTTTGCTTGATGAATGACCTAAACAGCTTTTCTGAAATTTTAATTAAAATACCCTCTTGATTAATTTCATGATGATATGCTAATGAATTAGTAGACTCATCATTTCAGCACTAATCCAAGTTCAGGTCTACAAAAAACGGTAAGAAAGCTACATAATTTAATAAAAATTAATATCCTAATTATGTGACTTTCCTGTGAGTGTAATTTGAATCAAATATGGCCACCAGGTGAATTAGTAAATAAACAAACAGCAACCAGAAATCACATTTTAATCATTCTACACCGTGCCTCATTAGCGAAACATATTTTAGTTTACTTTTAGTTTGCTTTGCTTGGAAAATGTGAGTGTGTTGCAGGGAAACAGAAATGTGTGTGTACAGTAAATAATCTGAGCCACTGGGACAAGCTGAGTGAAGACCATCCAGGCTCCTCAGTGTGCCTGTGTTTATCTGTTGGTTTATGTGTCAGTTACAGGCAGGACCCCTGCTGAGAGCAAAGATGTTGTAAACGAGGCACCGCAGATAATGTATTGCAGCGGGTGTCATTGAATGTGTCCCTTTGAGAATACACGTAAAACACACACACAAATGTCAGGACACAGAGGCAGGTGTGAGGCCCGGAAAACTAATAAAACCCAGCAGTGAACATATGTGAACATGCTACACACACACACACACGTACAGTACATGGTGCCTTTACACACACACAGTGAGTAGATACACACACTTATATACAGGCAGTATTTGTCTGATAAGAAAGGTCACTTTTGTCATTCGAAAGCACACAAAACCACTACAAGCTCCACTTCTAAAGCTTTACTAGAAAGGAAAAGGAGGGCAGCCATGCCTCTGGACACCTCACTCAGGCAGTCATAATTACAGAACAAATCACACTGCTCTTTTCCCTCCATGTCATTTGAAATAGTGGATTAAGAGCACACACAAAAAAAGAGCAGATTTTTGAAGCTTGGCCATCTGTGTTTGCGCTAGAGAGTGTGTGTGTGTGTGTCTGCTTCCTTATCTCATCTGAACCATCCACCTCTCACACAGCTCCCAGTCGCTTTTTTACTCTCCAAGCCGGAGAGGTCGGCTTAGGGCCCTGAAACTGGGTCATCTGGGTGTTGGTTTAAAAAAAAAAAAAAAAAAGAGGCTGGACACTGGCTGTAAAGCTGCCTGGACCACGCACAGGTAGGGGAGAAAGGGATAGAGCAATTGATGGGGCTGAGGAGAGTGACGAGTGGAAAGGTCAGGACAGAACAGCGCAGCCCCGTTGCTGGGGGAGATATTTTTGGACAGCACGCCGGGGTCGCAGCGCCAGACTGTCAGCCTCTGCTCTGCCGCGGCCAAGGCGGAGGCCAGAGAGCCTCAAGGTCACGCCCCGCACCTCTTTCGCTGACAGAAAGAGGGAGGGAGGAAGGGTGGAAAGGTCGCAAGAACCTGGACGCCATGCTGCTGTTACAGGTCTAAATAAAACTCGCTTTGTTCTCTTGAGTGTAGGCGTACGCACACACACATCTGTGCGGGGCGGCTTTTAGGTCAAGATGTAACACGGAAGGGCTGCCGGGTACATACACTCATTTCTGAGGCGAGTGACAGTTCAGAAGTGTCACCTGTCCGCAGGGGCCTCTGGAGTGAAATGCGATATCACTAAGAGGCTGACGTTCATACCCGAGAGAGCTGCTCGAGTAATGGATATCAGGTGACCAAGAAATTTTAAAACACATTAGGGCTCACCAGCACTTAAATTCAATGTTTATAATTAGTTACGCTTGATTTGACCTGTTTGTTTCTACTTCCATTGATACTATCTCAGGTAATTAATTGTTTGAAAAATATTAAAGTTGTTCCATCAGAGAGCGTCTTACTGAATTGTAATATAACAATCTGCATTTTGCAGTCAAGAAGTCAGATATGAGGTTAGGGCCGCATAGCATTTGTTCATCGGCTGCGAATAAAATATATCAATATGCGAAAAAGCTGAATAATAATTCAATAATAAGTTTTAGACTTCTTGTGATAATTTCATTGAACTTGCCTCAGTCAGTGCTGCAGTTTGTCTCATTGCCTGTTGCAGATCCATTAATGCAACACAATACAAAGATTCTTAATAACAATCAGTGAGTATAATTAGTGGCTGAATGGTTTAAGCAAATACCACATAACATCATCCTTGGTTCTTTTGTCCTTGTTCTTTGTCCTCATTTCCTGCTGACTACCCTTTCAATCTTTAAAAAAGAACTCCATCTGTATTTTTTGTTTTGTATTTATAACCACAATAAAATACAGACCAAATAAAGTTAAGTTTCATTTCCATGCCTGCTCTCCTTCAAATCATTTTCTTTTCTCTGTCTCTCTCTGTAATTTTCTTACTCAGTGTTGAGGCTTGTTTGTGTGTTCAGAGGATAAATAGATAAAATTGTCAATTTGAAAACAGCCTGCGGTGTAAAAAAAAAACAACAAAAAAACAAAAACATTGTTTTGGGACCAGTGATTTCCACCTCTAGAAAAACAAATGACAAAAAGAAGAAATGTGTTTTGTTTAAACATTTTATTGCTATGTAAAATTAAAAATCTCATAACTCTGATGAAAAAGTACTACTCTTAAATAACACAAATAAAATCAGGCAAAATAAAAATATTTGGCATTGTGGATTGATGTTCAGTGTATGGGGAGAGTTCAATTTGAGCAGATTTAGCACAGTCATGATTAAAGTTATAAAATGCACACTGTACTGTATTTGTATAATCTGCTGACTGACGGACTACCATCTTTAAAAGTCTAGCCACTGGATCATCTCATGGGGTACTACACGGAGCCAAGTAAACTACTAAACATAGAACACTGCGTTTCTCCCCTATCAACATTTAATACTGTCCTACAGTGAGGTCCTACAGTAGGTTCATGACATATTAACCTTAAATAAAACCCAACTGAACACATGAAGTAGATGTGCTTATTATTGGCATGATATCTCTGGCACTTGTACCTACAGTGCGGTGGGGGAAAAGGCTGCAGCTGCTCGTCCCAGGCAAATCTCTGCTGTTACACTGCAGTACATTTGGGCCGTCAACGTGCTGCACAATCTCCAAGCGACACCACACGCCCTTATTATCCTGAACACATCCGTACTCACGACGACAAATCTACAAGCGAAGTGTCTTCTTCCGAGTGCAACCGACACAAAGACACAAGAATTAATGACAACACAAAACTTCAAGTATATTCCGAACGCAGCTCCTCTGTCTAACCACTACATCTGGGGGTGAGGGACTAAAATCTAAGCATGCAAACACTACTTTTAATGTGCACCCACTGTCTCTTTCCGTAACGAACTGCAAAGTGCATATCAGGAGCTGGGTGCCCTCTGAGACTTATGTTTGGCTCTTTTACGCTGTGGCATCAAAGTCAGCTCGTTCTCTACGAGGCAAAGAGGCTTGGCTTTACTACATTGACATTCTAAACGTTGTGTTGCTTAATAGTGCTGCACTTAATATCACACAGGTAAAACATGAAGCATTAGCATTCAAAAGTTAAACGTGTTGTGTTCTCTGGGCACCACCTCTCTTCTGTAAAAACTTAAAACATAAAGTGACCGTTAAAACATTTATAAACATAAAGTCTCTGATATAAGTTATGAAATAAATTAAATTCAGAAATAAAATAACTGATTACAGCCAGCAAAAATAAGCGTTTGTTGTTTTGTTTTTTTTTTACATCCACTTTCTCAAACAAGGGATAACTTTGTTGATATCATTCCATACCTGCATTCTGCATCAGCATTCACTGCATTCATGGAATACCTTACAAAATAAGTAAGTACATAAATAAATAATCCTTGCATTGTTTAGTATTTGTTATTCTTTCCTTTTACAGTACCAGGACTTGTAACTGTACAGTGAGTTAGGTATAATACAGCAATTACAATGAGAAAAGAGGGGTAAACCCATTGTCTGGTGTTACTGGGGCTGAAGGGGTCAAGGGTACAGGTGGTCTGCTGGTCTAGGCAGGTCCAAACTAATCTAAACAAGGCCCTCTAGTAATCCCAAATCACCCGGCCTTTCTTTGTTGGTCTTCCACAGGGGGATTTGGCCACGGTTGAGGCTCCATCCGGTGTCCAGAGCTGCCCCCCGAATTCAGATCCATACCGGACTTGCTGAGATTGGAGTTTGGCTGCGTGAGATTCAAGGGAGGGGAGGTGTTGAGGTCAAAAGGCGAGGTGTCAGAAGCCAGGGTTGCCACGGTGACCTCAGAAGTGGCCCATCCTGGCGGCGAAAAGGCTGCGTGAGCGTGGCACGGCCGAGGAGATGCGGCCAAAGCTGGACGAAGGCCACTTCATAATGAACTGGGAGGTCACTGGCAGCAGATACCTGGACAGACGGACAAGAGCGAGGGACGGAGGGATTAGGGGAAAGGATGAACATAATGAGAGGATTAGATATGCAAAGGTCACAATTTAGAGGTCAGGGCGGCATTAGTGTAGACCACATACTGCCCACTTTTCATATATTGAATCTACCATTTATGGCCATCTCCATTTGCACATTTAAATTTTAATAATGGCCTGGTGATTTCACAATATTATCACCCTCTCCTTGAAAATGAGAGAAAAGAAAGGAAAAGGTTGTAGCTTCAATTGTAAGATCCATATGACCTGCGGTATTTTGCGTAGGGCTGCTTTTTTCCTGATTAATCAATTAATCACTTTGTGTATAAAATGCCAGGAAATAGCGAATGAATGTCTGTACCTCCCCACAGACCAAGAGCTGTCAGATCTTCAGATGTCTTGTTTTGTCTGACCAACAGTCAGTTTGCTATCATTTTGAAAGAAGAAAATCAAATCCTCATATTGAGAAGAAGCCGTAAAGGTTTGGCATTTTTGCTTAAAAGAACGACTAAAGTGACTATTTGATTATCAAAGTAGAAAACGTTTCATTTTCTGTCAACTGACTGATTAATCATTGCAGCTCTGGTTTTGCGTAATGTATCAAATCTAAAATGCCATGTACATTGTGCCATCAGTTACTGTCCTGTTTAATTAGGTTATATGCAGTATTTATGTATCTGCTCGTAGAGTAATAAATTACGGGCTTTATACTGACAGAAGCAGGCCGTTTTTTGTTTTTTTTTCTCTCAGGACAACTGATGTTTCAACTTTGACCCTTAAATTTTTGGTATCATGAACATAAAATCCTCAC
Source organism: Sciaenops ocellatus (assembly GCA_033000465.1). Lineage (NCBI taxonomy): Eukaryota > Metazoa > Chordata > Actinopteri > Sciaenidae > Sciaenops > Sciaenops ocellatus. The sequence goes on along the minus strand of CP136882.1, from coordinate 17,156,399 downwards.
CTATCATTCCGAGGCATAGGCGTCAGTACCTTTCTAAGACTTTTCTATGACACCTTCCACCGAGACAGAGCAGTGAGGCAGCTCCTGCTAACAGCGTTCCAGTACCTGAGAATGAGACCAGCGTCAGGTTGAGATAGAGTCAGGAGGGGCTGAACCCTGCTCCCATCTTCCTTTAGTTACTGGAAATGAGTCAGATATGGTTGTCAGAGCAATGTCAGATGAGGTGATCAAATCCTGGACAAGGTTAACTGAAGGTTATGCAAAATGTCGGGAGTACTGTTCTGAAGACACGAGACAAGGGGAAGTTTGAATTCTTCCAGACTGATCAGTTGGAAGAGTGACTTACATTTATGGGCGTTTGCAGCACACTTGCTATATTGTGATATTATACGTTATTTGACCTTCTTGCCACATCTGCAGCAAGGATCTTTAGCTAATAAAAAATACATCTAACACTCGTTTAGTTAAACGAGTACAATGGTCAAAAGAAATAGTCCCTGTGGAAGTTTTTAAGATGTGACAATCTAATCAAAAGGGTGCCACTGGGGCTGAGGATTATAGAGTGAGGAAATAATATCTTCTTTTAAGCTGGTGCAGAGATAGCATACTTTTTTCTCTGACAGCTCTTTCTCCTTGTGAAATAGCTCTTGGACAAATTAGCAGAGCGGCTTCTTCTAAAGTCGACCGGAAAAGAAAAAAAAGGCGCACGTCGCTGAAGGCGTCTGCTTCAATACAGCCCCAGACCCAGGAGAGTTACGAGGGATTCAAATTAACTTCATTTAGTCCAACGAGAGTGTCCTTGAAACAGCTTCAAGTGGGCCGTAGGTATCCCTCCAGCACATCTTCTCCGGCTCTGACTGGACTTGGTGAGGGCTCAGTCCGGCACTTCTTCTTAAACTCCCGCACTCAAACCCCAGAGAACAGGAGGGCAGGATGTGCTTTACTTTAAGCCTCTCACATTTGCTTCTGTTACGTAGCTCCAAGTGCAGTCTTGAAAGTGACATTTAATGATTTTATATCATGATTTTGTTTTACCCTTGGATGCATGTTTCTCCCCTCCCTGCTCTGCACCTTCCATCACCCATATATCCATTGGTATTCTGCTCATGGATTTGTGGTGCGATTTCTCCTTTCTCCGCTCCATTTCCATAAGGTTTTTACTGAAAACCCCAAGCCCAGGCATGGAAATGGCAGAAAAAAAGGAAAGAAAATCAAATATTGAACATTCATTGGGGGCCGAGTGTGTGTTCTTCAGAGATCCTCTGCTATTCACTTTGTGAATATTCTGCTCATAGAAAGAATCACTGTGGTAGTAGTGGCAAGGGTTGGGGGGAAGAGGGGGTTTCTCACGTCCAAGCGGCCGCTGTCTCTGCAGGCTAAATTTAATTGGACCCACATTCAGCATCTTCCAGGTTCGTCCTCCTTTTGATCATAAAGAAGGTCTTGGCAACAGCGTGCATGCTTGAAAGCCAGGGGGGAGGCTTGTTCATGCACTTGTGCTTTGCTTCAATCCATCAGTTGACAGGGAGACAGAAAGATACTCTCCTGCTCCGTTCCTTACATGCAAAGCTACAACCTACTACTGTTCCTACTGACAGGCCTTCCACCTTACTCTTAAGTCCTCCATCGAGATGCAACTGCCACAGTGAATTAAGAGCAGGCCCGACGAGAAGAAACGCCTTGACTAAGGATGGAAGGGAGGACTGCTACGATAAGTGACGCAATCCTAAACCAAGAGGTACAAAGAGGCTTGAAGGTTATCTGCAGCCCCCATTCAGCTCTACACCCCAATTAACCCTAATTACTGCCACACTTTTCAGACAGATGAAAGTTAATAAAATCTGAAACTTTTGTCATCATTGAAAAATTGTCTTTGGGTAGAGACAGTCATTTCCAGGCTTAACAAGAAAGCGATTAGTGGAGCTATTTGGCTACTCCCTCTCATCTGCCCACGCAGACTGAAGGACTTTTCTAAGACCCATGAGGCTGTTGACACACCTGATCAGAGCACTCCACGGAGGAAGGATGCTTGAACAAGAGCGGGCAGGTGTGGTCAACAATGGAGACCCCAAAGACCCCGGCTAACAGACCCACTTTGACGAGTGCCAAAGGCTGGCAAGAGCTCTTGGAGTGTATGTGTTATGAATATGTGGGTACTTGCACAGGAGACAGTGCTCAGCCAAATTTGCCTTCATTTATGATGTTGAAATATCATTTTAGTTTGTATTTTTTGTGTCGGATTACAGATTGAACTGGGGAAACTCGACAGAAATGCTGAAACTTCTTCCTCATCTGTCCACTTCAGAACTCGGCCGGTCACTGGCTGGCACATTTCACAGGATATTTCACATTTCTCAGTCTTCAGCTTTGGATTTAATTAAAAGTAATCTTCTATGAATTAGTTCTTGACCCACTATTCCTCTTTTGTCAGTTTTGTTTTTGTCAGCTAAACCTAAACCTAATTATTTTGTATTATTAGGATTTATTGACAAGTTTGCACTCAAGGATGGGTTCACATTTTTGTTCTAGCATGCGTTAAAACAATACTCACATGTCCATACGTACATTTAAGGTCGCTGGTTACAGTAATTGTTACTCTATTATTACTATTCTAATAATAGGCAGAATCCACAATCCTCTTTCCATTCAAAAATGCATTATTTAGCTTCCGCCGTCTGAGTTAGACAAATCAAGCTGGTGTCTTCCAAAGCTAGTCTTTTTAGTCTGAAATACCCTCTTTGTGTCTCCCTAGACAATGAGAAGACAGTATTAAGAATTCCTTTTTTAGTGAACAAAGACTGTGGATTTGTCCCCCATCTCTTACTCTGGAAGTTTTGGGAAGGGATCTCCTCACAGCCAGTATGGACAACCAGAAAACTGTTTGAAGGTACATCTGGGCATGTGAGTATTGTTTCAAAACAACAGGCTTAAAAAATGTGAACCAACCTGTCAGTTGGATGTGAACGCAGCTCGAGAGAAATAGAGGTCAGCTGAGTCCGAGACACTGAAGAGGGACGGGTGATAGTTGCATAACAGTCGCATGACATGTGCATGCACACGCACACACACTCATACACACACAGTTTACCCTCTCATATAAAAGCTTATGCATCAATGAGAAAATAATCCTAATTGCTTCTCAGCTATCTGAAGTGGAGGCGGGTTGCGACTGTTCCCTGCATGCCTGATGGAGAGATGTGAACCGTTTGTGTTGTGAGACTGCAAAGCACAAGATGCAAAAGCCGAGCCACTTTCTGTCTTCTTGAGACAAGAAGAGAGCGATGCTTAGGTTGATCATGGCGTGTGCAGGTGAGGCGCTCAGCTCCCACTGAGGCCACTCATACTGAAAATGCACTCCGGGTAAGATGCTCTTGAGAGAGAGCATTGAGTGAAAGGCATAGTTTAGCATGTGGCAGCCGAGTGATTAGCTGGTGATGTACGGCAAGCTGGTTGCGAATGGTTGCAGTGTTGACAAACAGCGCTCCAAACAGTCTTCCTTCTCCTATCTCCTTCTTTCCCCGTACATTTTTTTGAACATTTTGGGCCAAAAATAATCAGATCATTTGAAACATATCATATTGTCATGCTGTATTAGTCAATCCAAATGCCATTTATTTGACGATTAGTGAGGGAAAGGAGAGGAGACACTGCTAGACTGTTGGTTGTACAGCTAAAGCAACCATCGTTAAGCAGGTGGAATCAAGCCTTGGTTGCAGCTGTGAGGTGGTGGGAGCAGCGGAGAGTAGGGAACAGGGACGGTGTGATTAGAGGGGGAGAGGTGGTCAGCAGAACTGAACCGAGCTGAGACCTGAATCAAGAGGCGAAGAGACGGAGGAAGAGGAGGAAGAAGCGGCAGCGACAGCAGCAGGGGTGGTGCCATGGGTAGAGGCTGGTCCAGCAGCAAATGGTAAGCTTTTTTTACACAGACATATATAGACACAGAAGAAATAAGGAGAGACAGACCAATGCATGCTTCAATGGACTCTCAAGGATACCTACTGCAAACATATGGATACACCAGCGTGTCATTTTGTGCATGCTCGAGTTATTTTATCCAATTACAGTTATATCTTTAAGTCTGCACATAGTTCACAGATACATTTATATTCTGGAATCTATCCTCAAAACAAATGCTCGAAATAAAACAATCAGCAGCAACAAGTAGCGCTACAACTGTACACAAACCCCTCAGACTTTTTTTTTTCTTTTAACAGCTGAGGTTTTTATACTGTAGGCACAAAGTGATAGCCTGTTAAAATATGCGCAAGAGTTATGAATCATGTAAAGCGAGGCCCCAGGAAAAAAGGAGCTCTCTCTCTCGTAAGGTCATTTGCTGCACAGGCTCATCTGGGCTCTAATTGAATTAAGCAGGCCTCGGGGGGCCCCGGGCTAACCTGAGCGCTAATCTGTGGGCCATTATTTCCTGTTAACAGCACACTCCTTCTCTCCCCTCTCCCCCACCCTCCTCCCTCACTGTCTGCCAGCCCAAAGCATATGTGCTTTTTAAAAGTTCGCTCACTCCGAACCTGAGCTGCTGTCTCCTGCAGGGGATCAACCTTAAAAATAGAATAAGGCTGATTTTTTTTTTTTTCCTTTTCTTTTTTTTCTTGTTTATTTGTTTTATCGGGGTTGTGTGATGAATATGATGGCTCTCAAGCTCCATGGAGGAGAAATAGAGGAAATGTTTCCTGAGAAAGGTTTAATGATGATAGCTGCTTTCAAATCAAAGTTTTCTTGTCTGTATGTCAAAGTGTAGTTATTCGTTTTTTAACTCAATTCAGCAAAGGAGGGTTTTAAACAAGTTTATTTCTAGGCTTCTCTGTCGTTCGTATTGCTTCAACAAACTCGCTTTCAACCAGTTTTCATGGACCTAAAAGAGGAAGACACCAAAATAAATATTACAACTACAAAGGATGTCTCCTGCTAATTGCTTAGTGCTTATTTTCTTGCCCATGTGTATTATGATTGTATTTCAATTCTGTTATGACTATATATACAGTCAGGTCCATAAATATTGGGACATCGACACAATTCTAATCTTTTTGGCTCTATAGACCACCACAATGGATTTGAAATGAAACAAACAAGATGTGCTTTAGCTGCAGACATTCAGCTTTAATTTGAGGGTATTTACGTCCAAATCAGGTGAACGGTGTAGGAATTACAACAGTTTGTATATGTGCCTCCCACTTTTTAAGGGACCAAAAGTAATGGGACAAATTAACAATCATAAATCAAACTTTCACTTTTTAAAACTTGGTTGCAAATCCTTTGCAGTCAATTACAGCCTGAAGTCTGGAATGCATACACATCACCAGACACTGGGTTTCATCCCTGGTGATGCTCTGCCAAGCCTCTACTGCAACTGTCTTCAGTTCCTGCTTGTTCTTGGGGCATTTTTCCTTCAGTTTTGTCTTCAGCAAGTGAAATGCATGCTCAATCGGATTCAGGTCAGGTGATTGACTTGGCCATTGCATAACATTCCACTTCTTTGCCTTAAAAAACTCTTTGGTTGCTTTCGCAGTATGCTTCGGGTCATTGTCCATCTGCACTGTGAAGTGCAGTCCAATGAGCTCTGAAGCATTTGGCTGAATATGAGCAGATAATATTGCCCGAAACACTTCAGAATTCATCCTGCTGCTTTTGTCAGCAGTCACATCATCAATAAATACAAGGGAACCAGTTCCATTGGCAGCCATACATGCCCACGCCATGACACTACCACCACCATGCTTCACTGATGAGGTGGTATGCTTTGGATCATGAGCAGTTCCTTTCCTTCTCCATACTCTTCTCTTCCTATCACTCTGGTACAAGTTGATCTCTGTCCATAGGATGTTGTTCCAGAACTGTGAAGGCTTTTTTAGATGTTGTTTGGCAAACTCTAATCTGGCCTTCCTGTTTTTGAGGCTCACCAATGGTTTATATCTTGTGGTGAACACTCTGTATTCACTCTGGTGAACTCCTCTCTTGATTGTTGACTTTGACACACGTACACCTACCTCCTGGAGAGCGTTCTTGATCTGGCCAACTGTTGTGAAAGGTTTTTTCTTCACCAGGGAAAGAATTCTTCGGTCATCCACCACAGTTGTTTTCCGTGGTCTTCCGGGTCTTTTGGTGTTGCTGAGCTCACCGGTGCGTTCTTTCTTTTTAAGAATGTTCCAAACACTTGATTTGGCCACACCTAATGTTTTTGCTCTCTCTCTGATGGGTTTGTTTTGATTTTTCAGCCAAATGATGGCTTGCTTCACTGATAGTGACAGCTCTTTGGATCTCATATTGAGAGTTGACAGCAATAGATTCCAAATGCAAATAGCACACTTGAAATGAACTCTAGATCTTTTATCTGCTGCTTGTAAATGGGATAATGAGGGAATAACACACACCTGGCCATGGAACAGCTAAGCAGCCAATTGTCCCATTACTTTTGGTCCCTTAAAAAGTGGGAGGCACATATACAAACTGTTGTAATTCCTACACCGTTCACCTGATTTGGATGTAAATAAATACCCTCAAATTAAAGTTGAAAGTCTGCAGTTAAAGCACATCTTGTTCATTTCATTTCAAATCCATTGTGGTGGTGTATAGAGCCAAAAAGATTAGAATTGTGTCGATGTCCCAATATTTATGGACCTGACTGTATAATGCACACTGTTAAGTGAAAACATAAACTGTGAGAATCCACTCATGGTCGTGCTGTGACGTTGGCTGCATAAAATCTGCTCCTGTGACTCTCTGGGATTTCCTTAAACAACAGCTGGCATTTGCTTCTCAGGCATTTAGATTAATGTTCTTTCCAGAGCAACAGCTCTGGATCTAGACAATGAACAATGACACCGAGCACTGCTGGGACCAACCAGTAGACTCTTGACTCCCATCTTATCCTTGAAACCTATTCAACCACTCTGCTGTATAATGAACTAACTGCTGCAGCAGGGATGCCGTAAGAATCTTTACAAAATAGAGTTCAGTTGGAAGACATAGAAAGGGTCGGGTATACTTCTCACCTGGTGTCGTCCCATTCGGGGCTGAGTCCGGTCAAAGAGCCGCGGGACTCTGAGACAAACTTGTAGACGACCAACAGGCAGTCTCGGCACAGCTGGACCAGCCGGCGGCAGCACTGCAGCTCCTGGGGTGACACCACCTCGCTGCTCTTACTGAAGATGGTCTCCCACGATGAACTGAAGAGCAAACGCGACGACACACACAGCGAAATTAAGTTGGCAGTTACAGATTAATATCACCATGAATTTATCATGATACGGAAGTATACAATACATCTATATCATGTACAGATAATAGATTAGTCAGATATGTTCATATATTCTGTATATTCTCTAAAGTGTGGCCTTTACTGTACATGTGTGCACAGACACAGAGAGGAAGGATGAAACAAATCCAAGTACAGTTAACCCTCTTTACAACCCCGGACGTACCCCTGACTGTGAGAGAGCTTCAACAACTGAGACACACAACTCCAGGGGGTACGTTTGATGTCTACCCCCTTTCACTTCTTGGGATGTGGGGGGTACTTCCTCTGAAAGGGTTCAAAACTGTGTGTGTTTCCATTCTCTTCCTCTAAGTCGTTTTCAAAGCCTGTTGAATTCATCACCCACAATAGCTGCTAGGCTGTTTGATTGTTGTTAAGTCCCTTAGATAAAATATCAAACAAGAGACAGAGAGGAGGGGGCTGCACTCGGTTTCGGAGAGCGCTTTTCGAGGTGCACCGCCTCACTTTGGCCGCGTGACATCGGGGCCCCCTGTTGGGTTCATCCATGTCTGGGCCATGGCCTGTTGTAGGGAGGGGTTGGATGATAGGCTAGCAAGCTAGCTGGATCATCCGGGGCAGGCTGTGATCAGACAAAAGCTGCATGGGGCGCAACATGCTGGGGGTAGCTGGAGCCAGGCTAGGCTGATCCTCCCAGGACTCTACCCCTCCACCCACCTACCCTTTTCTCCACTGTTTTTCTTTTTTTTTTTTCTTACAATGTCTCATTTTCAATCACTCGCCTCTCCACTTTTTCTCTGTCACCAGGTCCCTCCCCTTCTCTCCTTCTGCTTATCATCCCTTTCATCTCCATCACCCGCTCGCTCTGTTCCTCACTCTCCCTCAATTACGACTGCCAAGGAAGTAGGGGAGGAGGACAATGGAGAGCTGTGGACTTCAGTTACACCCTCTGAGCCCTTTGCGTCGAGGGAAACACAGCTACTGAACAACTGAACTGTAAAGAATATGAAAAGGAGGAGATTCAAGAAGGTCACACCTCCATCACAGCCAAGAAGAAAAGCTACCAGAGCAGCAGCTGTCTGCTTGTCAGGGCTGTATATATATATATGTGTGTGTGTGTTTTTTGCTGCATGTGTGGTTCTTTGATGGCGCTAATGTGTGAAGAAATAAATGTGCGTAAACCAACTTCACGCATCTGAAGATGTCTCGCTGTATGTTGGTCGTCTGTCGTTGAGGAGAGCAAAATATGTGTGTAAGAAAGCCAGTGTGAACCCACGGTGGGGCGGGAAACAGTAGTTTTGTATGTCTGTGTGTGTGTCTGCTGTTTTGGAGTTTCTGTAGGGACACGATCAAGTGGGCTGTCACCGCAGTGACTCATCTTGTAGGAAGTCCCTTTCTGCCGCATCAAAAAAGTAGAGGAAAAAACCCAAATGGAAAACTTCAAAGTAGCTGATAACAAACTCTAGTAAAAGAACTAAAAGGCCTTCATTCACCTCCTTCCTGCTTCCATCCCTCCCCTCTCTTTTTCTTGCTCTCACCTGTGAAAAGCCCTGATTAACAGCCCAGATTGGTGACCTTAATTTGCACTCTGTCTCCACAGAGTAACATGTCTCTTTCATCCCCGAGAGCTTTCAGGAAAGTGCAGTGGGGTCTGGCTGGTCTGTCATTCATTCTCTGTCATTCAGCTGCCGTTGCTTCCCCGGTTATACAGAATAAAAAATAGGAAATTGTCGCCGCTGTCACTGAAATTGACATATTGACGAACACTGGGCTTGAGGACACGGGGAGGCTGCGCAGCGTGTGATCTAGAGAGGAAAGAGTGACGCTGGTAATTGGCCTCCAGTGTGATCACTTGTTTGTGCTGAATCTGAAGAATTAGTTTCAATTAACATCTCTACTCATTCAGCAGTGTTTTTTGTGATTGCATAATAGATATTATGTTTTTTTTTCATGGCCCCAAAGCTCATGAAACAAATTAAAAACGATGGCATCTTTGATCATTTGTTCTTCTCCATTGTAACACAGCCTGGCATCAGTAAGAGAACAACGACGTGACAATCAGGAGGTGCTGCATCTGAAATTTTTTTTAACTTTCTGCAACCGACAATCACTTCCAGCTCACACAAATTGGTCAGGTGTGCGGAGGTGAGAAAGTAAGCAGGGTTTGTGCTTCTCTCTTGAGCTCTCTTCTTCATTCACAGATATTTCTGTCACTTCTTTTTATTTACAACTGAGCGCAGCATGAATGCCTTTGAGGAGAGGAGACTGTGAGTTTGACTGTGTGTGCCCTTATCCTCATTTGTATGATCCATCATGCCTTTCCCTCCACATTGGATTGTGACATGGTCAGACAACACTTCGCACTAACTAGTTTCAAGCGTACCGCAGCCATTACATCCTCATCTCACAGCCTTTGGGGACTCAGACTGGCCTACCCAGTGTTGGAGAAGCAGTGCCACAGTCCCTGGCCATGACTCCAGAGCAGCCGGTTGAAGACTCGGTTAAAGAGTCGGTAGAGGTGGAGACTCTCTACGTCTGGCTCCCTCCATATTCGCTGCAGTGCTGAGCGTACATTTGTACGTACAATATCCAACACCTGAGTGACAGAGAAAATGAGAGGAAGAAAAAAAGAGAGCAACAAAACTTTAAATCAAGCATGTCATAATGGAGAAAATGACAAATGCTGCAAGACAAAAGGTAACAGTATTTCTAATTGATATGCGTGAGTTGGCATTTGCTCCAACTGTAATATATCTTTCTCTCTCTTCTTTTTTTTTTAATCTTATCATAAAATTAGCAATCACAGAGGCTAATGCATTCACTCAGTAAGAGAGAGCAAGCTCGCATTCATGAGTAAACAGACAGATCCGGGCACACGCACAAGAACACCAAAACATACAGCATATGAACAGACCTAATCAGACCTTGCACACACATAGAGTGAAGATTTGAGCAGGTTTATCTCTGCATTCATGTTAAAGCATGCACAGACAGCCTATGTGTAGTTTGTGTGTGTGGCAGGACAAAAAGTGCCTGGGCAGACAGCACAGAGCATGGGAGAGGACTAATTGCTGCACCGACGTCAGTCTTGGAGAGAAGGTGTCAGAAGTTCCCAGGCGGTCTGAGGACACCTGCACCAGCCTTCCATCTTCCCTTCTTTGTTTTCCCATCCCTCCCCACCTCACTGCCTTCTCTTCCTCCCTTTTTTTCTCTCTCTTTTCACCCCGCTCAGAGTGCAGCGCTGTGGCCCTTTTGACTTTGATTCCTCGCTCCTCATTACTGACGTGCCTCTCAGCTTCTGTGTGTGTGCGCGCGTGCTTGCATATATACACGCGCGCGCGAAGAGGCAAGAGATTTCCCTACAGCAATGTGAGCCGAGCAAGACGCGCATACACACTCAGACAAACTGAGTACTGAGTAAACACACACACAGATATGTTTTGGTATGGTAATCAGATGGCAGAGCGGTGGGCGCTACATTCCTGACCTCTGCCTGCTGCTCATTAGGCTGCTCCACTCCAAATAAAACAACGGCTCGCACCGCCACAGCCCGCAACACAGCCGAGCACAGTTGTGCAGAAAGCGGCGGCTGAGAGATCACATCATTACTGACACGCCTACTGGATGCCATTTCACGTCTTGTCCCTTATTCTGTTTTGTTTACATTCTATTTGGTGTCTCTACCTGCCCATCTCACTGTCTGACATGATAATGATCGTCATGCTTGTCTTATTTTTGTATTTTTTTCTCTGATGTTTGATTTGGGGATTATTTTCGTGGAGTAAAAGTCGTTCAAAAGCATTTGAAGGGATAGATGGGAGCTGTGACATTTTGTCATAATCACTGGTTTTAATAACGTCCATTCTATACAGGCTGACTGTATACATAGTGTGGCAAAAAAAATTAATTATTATAAAAAATTATGCAGGTGTGGCACAATTTTAAGACCTTCACAATTAACATGAAATTAGGCATTATGTCTGATAACTTCTGTTATTTTTATTAAGTTAATGCAGTTAATACTAACCAGACGAAGGTTTTCTCACACACACACATACCAGAGGTTGAGGACATGTTAATCTCTGAAGTTAATTTCATTTATACCAGCATTTCCCCTACAGCTGTCCTTTAAAGTTTTCTATCAAAGTCCTCTAATTTTTCTATTCTTTGTTGAATTGTCTGTCATTATCTGTTAGGGCTATGATCTAGTAAGAAGAACTGACTGCTGATCGGGATGTGAAAGTTTTAGACAGCTGAATATCCATAGCTACCAAAGACCTGGAGCCAAACTGTCTCTGGAGGGACAAGTCAGGCGTAAATTGGCTCAGATATCTTGCGATCTGATTCCAGCATAAGACTCACCTTCCGTTGTTTGGTAGAGTCCAACTTCACTAGCCAATAGGAGGCCACCTTTGATTTATGGTATTTCCAGTTGTCGAGGATCTGCAGGAGAAAAGTGAAAGATAATCCTTTGAACATGCACAAAACATGTCTTAACACAGGTCATTATTCTTTAAAATGTAGAATTATAATGAAGAAAACACATTTTAAAATCATCCTCAGAGTATTTTATAGGTTGAATAAAAAAAGAGCAGTGCAACTCTACTCTAGTGCCGTTTTATTACATCTGCTGTTTCCCAGCAATCCTCTGTCAAAGCCCAGGGTTACTACAGTGTGCTTACAGAGGAGTCATTGTGTTGTGCAGTTCAATCGCTGCCAAAAACAACAACAATAAAATCAGCAGATCAGACTAGGTAGGGGAAATGAATACACCTTCTAAACCTCAGGGCCTTGGTCGAAGGTATTCTGAAGAGGTTTCCTGTACAGGTCATGCCATGTGTCAGAAATAGACAAAGAACATACGGACAAAGTCTAGAGCTCATTCCCACCGTCACACACTCATCCTTTCTTTCACACTTCAGCCCAGACATGGGATCAGTGACGTCGCTGGGTTCATCTATCTGTTAATGTAATGGGTTTTTGGCTGTAACACGTCTCCATTATGGGAAAGTTCCATGTTCGAACATGACAGAACTATTACTGCTAGAGCTGCAATGCTGTGCAAGATCAGGCACATGACAGCAGGAAACACAGGTAATGTAAGTTCACTGCAGCACATCACTATGTTGTCGCCTTTTTACAAAACTACTGTAGGTTTAATGTCACAGAAGTCTGAAGACACACTGCCAAATGATGCCAAAGGATCTCCGTGATCAAGGTGGAGAATTTAAAGCATCGCTTCTTGATTCCTCATGACTGGTTTAGTCGTTGTTGTCCTTTTCCTGGAATATGATTACTTTTATTCACACTAATATGTAAAAATTACTTAATTTTTTTAAACATATCGATGTAAAATGAGGCACACTTTTGCGTGGTGTTTTTCTATAGGTGAATGTAAACAGCACAACTCAGGGATAACAGAAAATTGGGTCGTGATCTTCGCTTCTTCTTTACCCTATGTTATGCCGCTGTGTGAAAAATCCTTGGGGCATGTGTCGTTATGCTCAAAAGCTGTGCTGGATATTCCCATGCACTTGCTCCTAGCTAGTGCCAACATCACTGTGTACCTACAGGCACTGTTATTGTTGCTCTGTTGACTTAGTCGACATCTCCCCACTGGTGCACATAAACCTCTCACGTAGCATGCTAGATCCCCAGCAAACAGTGCTCCCACTGGGAAGCTCCAGTGTAAACTTTATGTTTACTCACACACACACACACACACACACACCCGCACGCATGCACAAAAAAAAACAGTCCACAAGGATTCACAGATACAGAGCTAAGGTATACAGTCAACACTTTCATTCGCTTTCCAGAAAGTTACGTGTTTGCTTGTTTAGTATTCTCTCTCAATAAGAACCTTATGAACCCTTGTCTGGTAAGATGCATGCTCATTTGTCACATTTGTTTCAGATGCACACAGATTACCCTCAATTAAAGCACAACAAAATGCACTCAATGCATTTCACCTTTCAACAACTCCAACTGCGACATAAAAGCAGGTTTTGAGTGAAAGATAAAGGAGACAATTACTCGGATACAAACACATCATTAGCCCAATTAGACTCAACTTTAAATCCTGAAACATAAATTGCCAAAGATTGTTTTCATGCCAAATGAACACTCCTCCTCTCCTGAGGCAAAGAGTGAACAGTACAGGTGCAGTTGCTCATCTGCGTTTCCATGGTGCTCTCATTAGGGTTTGTTAACAGTACAGGTGTGGTGGTAATTGTCTCTCACGACCCTGACACACCCAGATGTCACGCACACACATAAGCTGTTTTTCCTGTTCGTGTGAGGACGTTGTTACGGCTTACAATAATTACTTGGTGGCTTGCCCTATCTTAACCTGAATCATAACAACTACATGCTTTACCCTAACCCTTACGTAACCTGACCAGACCTAAATTTTATGAAGAAATGCTCATAATCACCTCAACATTTTTATGTGTGGTACAATACATGTAACAAGATGACACAGTAAGTGGAGGATATGCATGATTCACCTGTATGACAAATTATATTTTATATGGCTGGATGCAAGATTTGATGTCAACAAGCTCCAAGTCAGCTCACATTTTGTGAGTCGAGTCACCCCTCCCCTCTTTTTTTTAGATGCGTCATTGTACCCAGAGCAACACACGATAACAGCACAGCAGGCGGTAAACTTTTCCAAACCTAGTTTCGTCTCCAAATGACCTAACCACAAAACAAACTGTGATGGAAACAGAGCGACACAGAACAGAGTGACTTGATTCTGTTCACCGCTCTAATAATCTCAGCTTTGAATATTAGCGAAGTCAGCTAAACTTTTGAACCTGACAGTGATACAACCTTCTCTACTGCCATCCGTTGGGATTGACTCTTTAACTGTCAGCAGCCAGGCAAAAAAATCTTACATGGGGACCAAAGGGGAACTTTGACCTTGCACTTTGGCCAGAATGTGACAAATGTGGAATGTGATAAATTCTAAAAAACTAAAATAAACATTTCTATTTTCTTCCTGTGTACTTCTCATATAGCATTCTGAAAACTTTTTTTGTCCATTGAACATGCCGTTTTGGTGGTATTTGTGTCATCAGTCACCCTGGTGAAGAAAGTCTGGCAGGCTGCTGTCCTTTCAGCACCGCGGGAGCTGTGGTGCTGAAAGGACAGCTGGTTGTGAGGACGGCGACGGCCGTAACGGAGGTCAGAGTCAGTGTGGACTGGACGGATGGATGCTTTCATAGGACTTTTGTGCCGCTGATCTGTTGCTTGGTGTGAATTCAAGGTGAGCCACTGCCTCTCCTTGGGCTTTTTTCTTTTTTTTTTTTTTATTGCTTTGGCAAAATGCAGTAACCATTTCAGCTTTTCTATCATAAATTTTAAATGTTCCATAAACTAAATAAAGAAGTTTCAAGAAAGCATATATTAAACTAAAACTACTGTGTTCTTGGATGGCGCACAATTTTAGCTGCAAATAGTAACTAGTTACCAACAGCCATTGCTGAATTCTTGGGGAATTGTGCTTCCAAAATAATAAAAGTTATTTCCATCCATAGGCTCCAGGATATTATTGTCAGCCACAAACACAGAACAAACACACATACATGCACCCAACGCAAGGACACAGAGATCTGACCAGAAATAGACGAGGCACTGATAAATACAAAGGAGCAGCGGGGAATAGCGCGGGGCTGCAAACTGACCGACAGGTTGTCACTGGGGTCGTTTGAAAGACAATGGGAGCCAAGCCAGAGCGGACAGCCTATTGTGGAGGGAGGCGAGGAGGTCTCTTTTAGTTAGGCTGCAGAGTGACCGCACCTGGCCACAGAGGGGCTCTGGGAATACAGTTGGTCTGGATTTCTGTTCAGCACTTGTACTCCATGTTCACTCCCACCTCCCCTTGTTTATTTCAGTCTTTCTTTGTTACATTTCTCCACTGTTTCTGAATATTTTCTTAAAGAGACACACAGAAGTCCACATTGGAATATTGTACAAGGTAATGCAATAGAAATGGTGCACCCACCTCATCCAGCACAGACTCAGCTTCTTCCTCAGTTTTGCCTGGAAACCTGATCCTCATGGCGGTGAGTGCAGCCAGAGTCTGACGCACCAGCTCAGCCTCCTGCTCTTTACTCCTCAGGTTTATCAGGGGGTCACCCTACATGCACACACAAATAGAAAGAAACCAACAGAAACATTTTAGTATTAAGCAAAGGGTTTCATTCAACAGTTTTGGACAAAGTCAATATATTTACTAAAAGTGTTGCAATTAATTATTACTCCTATTATTAATTACCTATCCCTAATAAAACTGTATCTGCACAAAGACAGAAATATGCTTATTTTTTTGTTAGATTTAATAAAGCTGTGCAAAC
Source organism: Sciaenops ocellatus (assembly GCA_033000465.1). Classification (NCBI taxonomy): domain Eukaryota; kingdom Metazoa; phylum Chordata; class Actinopteri; family Sciaenidae; genus Sciaenops; species Sciaenops ocellatus. The sequence goes on along the minus strand of CP136882.1, from coordinate 17,140,808 downwards.
GCCTGATTCTGTTTTAAAAACCTCAGTCATTGTGAAAACGGGTACACGTGCACGAGCTTCATTTCCACTCCCACAATTATCCATAACTGGATCAAGAAACACCCTCAAACACCCATATCGATACTCGTGCCGCTCCATCTCCGATTCGATGAGACGAACAAAGAGAAAAAGTTAAACTTATTTTGTCACATCAGCAAGGTTTTCTGACAGCAACAGCTGTCTTTATGCGTGACTGGTATGCACAGCTGTGGCTATTTATAGTGCCTATACCACTCATTCATCACAAGTACCTGTAAACCATCATCCCGGTGATATCTCTATCATCATTATTAAATGTCAAAAGGACGATCAATGATTAATCTATAGAGCTCAGCTCATATTGAAACAGAATTTACAAAGAGCTGTGCAACAAATGAAAAGATAATTAACAGGACAATTATGGCGAATGTAAAAAAGTGACACAGATAATTTACAATTAACTTCATAAATGTGCTTCTGAGTGACATTTTACAGAACATTGTGCAGCCTGCAAAATAATAACACATTCTTCTTTTATAAATACCAGTTTATATGTATGTATGTGCATTGTTTTTGTGCCTACACATCTTTTATGCATCTGGCCGTCTGTGTTTTCCCCTGACAGTCAAGGCAAATGGACTTCTGTTTATGTCACAATATTTTATCATTACCAATTTATGCAGAGAGCTCCTCCAAATCACCTCAGTACCAGAGAGAGTATAGAGTTGTATTCACGCATGAGTGTTTGTTAACATGTCAAAACAATATGAACGGGGTGTAAAGTGTTATTTCTGTATTATGTATATTAGTCATTATTATTTCAAATTATCAGGGGCATTTCACAAGCTCATTAATTCATGATCCTGCAACCACTTGTTCACAGATCATGATTTACTACACATAGCAGCACAAAGCAGCATCAGTCACATTCATAATGATTTGCTTAAAATTAACTTCCTCAAAGTGCTATTTATAATCGCTGCAGAAACGCACTCGCGGGTGAACTTATAAGCCGTACCAGCATGTGCTTATCCGCGCGTGTTTGATTCCCACAAGAAAGTCAAATGTGCAAGAAGGTTAAAAAGAAATTCTCCTGCCATTTTGTATATATGTGTGTCAGGATACAGGCATAAAATCAGTGCACTCTATGGCCTTTTTCAGTACAAAGGTTTTTCACTTACTTCTATTCTCAATGTTAAAAACTATTCTGCTCCATTTAATTTTGTTCCAATGTATCCAAAGGTTACCAGCAGACTTGTAAAGAAGGAAGGGGAATGGAGGAGGCAGGCAGAAAGCAACAGATGGCAACATAATAGAAGATCATTGTGGTGGGCTACAGTAGGCCTATACAGTATTGAAAGAACTGCTTAAGAGATTCCTAGTGGATACAATATATGCCACAGGAGGAGAAAAGCAAAGGGGAAAGGTAAAATTTGAGCATTTGGTGAAAAAGAATTGGAAAGTAATTCTTGATTTTTTTACTTTAAACTGAGTTGGAGTAGTGGATCAGCGGAGGATTGCCACACTGAACAATAAGACAGCTTGGCTATTTGAAAATGAATTTAGCATATTCTCTCTGTCTGTGACTGACAACTGAATCTGACACACACTGAATAATAAAAAGGTAAACTCGACTTTGTGTGAGCGAGTGGAGTATCTTACTATGTGGGAATGGATGGTCCCGAGGCTGTTGCTGTGAGGCACGCGGTGGGCGGAGCCACTGCGACTCAGCGAGTGAGAGCGCAGCGTGGCGGAGCTCGGTCTGACGAGGGGTGTGGCCATGGGAACTGTAGGAGAAGGCCGGGTGGATACAAGCCGCACCTCACTGGGTGATGAGAGGCAGGCGATTGAGCGAGGGCAGGAGATGGAGCGCCTGATTGGACCAGAAAGAGTTGGAGAAGCAGACGAGGCGGGGCCGGTTTTGGGCGACTTGACTGGAGGTTTCCAGTGGATGCGACCTAAAAGAAACATAGGACAGGGGAGAGGGAGAGGGAGAGGGAGGAAGGAGGGGGAGACTGACTCACTGTCACACTTCAATTTCTTTTCTTCCCTGATCCTGTCTCAGTGCCCCAGTCACTGTCAAGCTCTCTTCTCTGCTTTCCATCCGTTGCCGGGTGGCTTTGGAGATGAAGTGCAGTAACTCCCATTGCTGCACACTGGCCCAGTGGCCCAGTGTGTATGTTATTAACCGCCACAGCATGTGTAGTCGAAACCAGAAACTAAACAGTAGTCCTGTCTGGTTTGGGAATGGATTAAAGAGCAGCTCTCTCTCTCTCTGTCTCAGACACACACGCACACACATACGCTAGAAAAACACACGCAAACACACAGAAAATGAAGCTGAAAACCCACACTGACACTCTCCATCACCCTTGACTCTCCTCCAGCTTGTCTACCAGCCAGTGTATTAGTGTGTTTTTTTTTATTCGTGGAGTGTGTGTGTGTGTGTGTGTGTGTGTGTGTCTGACATCAAGTGTGCGCACAAGTGATTATATGTGTCAGTGTGTCTGTGTGTGTGCGTGTGGCTGCTGAACCTTTCGAGGTTTGGCCATTGCCAAATGAGAGCATTATGGGGCTTAGTCCTAGCAGCTCTTTGGTGGCTTGGTATGGAGTAGGGTTTGGCAGGGTTGCTGTCTCTCTCTGCACACACGCATACGCACACACACAGATGGATACAGAGTCCAAACACTGGGCTTTTTCATGGGTTTGTCCCTTATTTTGTGACAAATAGAGTGAGCTCATGTAAGGGTCCTCTCTATTGAGCAGTAAACCCGGCGGCCGACAATGCAGAATTTTTTTTTGCCTTCCAAGGTCGACTGCTGTGAAAGGTGCCCTCTTTCTCACTTCAGAGAGCTGAAAGAGAGTTGATGTATGTGACTTATGTGAATTTGTGGGAATGCTTGACACTTATCACTCTCTCACTATAAGCAGGAAGAATTTCAGCATTAAGCTCAAGGTGTTTTCAAGGTAAATAACCAAATCTTTTTTTCTTTTCCTTTTTCAGTCAGATTCCTTTTTCTCTTAACCTTCTATTCACTGGAACTGTACTGTTCAGGACACTTTTCTTTCCTCAAGTGCTTTGTGGCGCCTGTGTGTGTGTGTGTGTGTGTGTGTGTGTGTGAAGCTAGGACACTTCTTTACTTAGCAACAAAGAGCCACATCCCACGGGTCACAGGCTATGATCACCCTGCTTACACTTTAATTAAAATCCAAGGATCTACTACTAATTCATCACATCAATTAGCCACATAAATACTGGCGGTGCTGATGAACATCTGTAATGTAGCACCTGCTGGCTTACACATTCACAACCTGCCCCGCACTGCTTCTGGAGAGAGTGTGTGTGTGCGTGTGTGTGCATGCACTGTAGGTACTGATCAAAGCAAAACTCTTTGCATTTATATTTTAAAAAGTGGGTGTGCATGTGCTTGTATATGGAAATGTGTTCTGTACAACTATGAATATTTTTCAAACTGTATAAATGTGGAAAGTGCACCAGGCTGGAGTCTATGTCATGTACTTGGAGCATCACAGGATCAATTACAATTCCCTTATTGCATCATTATATACATTAACACTCGCTATCTTTCCTGTCTGTTCTCTGTCATAGTCAGTAGATAAAATGGAAATGAATATAAAAAGGCAAAAACAGAAATCTTAAAAATGTGTAGGTGTCTTATTTACACACATTTGGAAAACAAGTTTGTTTTAGCATATAAGCTAACCATCCTCATCAGATAGACGCTTCCAGCTAGAAGAGAAAGAAACCAAAAAACGGGGCAGGAGGAAGATAGAACAATGAGGAGAAAGCATGCAAGCAAAAACAAAGTAAACAAGGGAAAGAAAGAGTGCAGGAAACAAGGTCCCTGTCAACGCTGCGGCTTCCTAATGAAGACATTCTTAGACAGTTATATACATTCCACCGCTTTACCTGAGCGCTCGGCCAAGTTCCTCTCCTTGCTATCCCCAAGGTCGTACGAAACTTTCTTCTCTCTCTTCTCTATGCCTCTTCCTCCTCCCCCTGCTTTCCTCCTGTCCTCCTCTTCATCGTCCGAGGAGGAGCAGGAGTTATCGGCGCTGCTGCCGCTGGTGAAGTCAGCCAGGTAGTCGGGGCGTTGACGTCTTGGTGTCTGACTGCATTCTGGCATGGCGGTCAAGGGCTGGCAAGGACAAACACAGATACAGACACGTATACTGTATTCATAAGACGTACAAATACCATAATCAAGTGCACACATAAATATAATAGACATATTTCCATGGACAAAATAGACATGAACACATATGGCCTTTCTTTTCTGCTTTTATCCTCATGGGACCTACACTAACTGCATTGGCGTCCTAACCCTAAACCGTCCAAAAATTACCTTATTTTGGAAAAATGTCCTCTTTCCAAAGGTCTAAAAGTCAGAACAGGCTCTTGCAAGGACATAAGTACAAGAATAAACACACACACAGACACACACACTTATACATAAAGACATTGAGATGTTGTCAACCTCCCTCAGCCTCTCCTCACCCTCAGCCCATTACCATCTGTCACTGGGAGACCTGGTGGTGACACAGCTAGCCCACGTGCCCACATGTGTGTGTACGTTTGCCTGCAGGCTCATTATGCACAGATACACAATTACACATGCACTCCTTTATAATCCTGGTTGTAGCTATGAATAGAAACACAAGTGGCTTCATACCTTGAACAAATTTGACCTGATTGAATGTGTAAAGGTTAAATTGAAAGTAAAAGTTTTAATCAAAAAAGTTTGTAGTTTGATATTCAAAACTTTTAATCTCAGCTAAGAACAAGTGGCTGACTTCTGCACACATGAAGTCATCTGATTCATCTCTAAAACACAAACACATAGGTCTTTTTTCAAAAGGTAGGAGTTCATTAAGTTGAGTTTCACATCCTGGAAGGGGACATGCTGATAGCATTAATAAGGCATTTATACATCTGTTATTTAACGGTTAGCTCGGGCAGCGCTGTCAGGCCACCCAAATTAATGGGCAGGAAGTGATCACAGGGCTTACACGGTCACCGCTGGGTAGCTGTGTGGGTGAGTGATAGAGGAGGACAGAGACAGACAGAGATTAAATACATGAGAGGAAAATAAAAGGGAAGATGGGAACATCAGATTTATAGGGAGAGAAATAAAGAGGAGGACAAGGTGAGTCTTGAGTAGGGGAGAGGAGGCATTGAATAGATGAGAACGGAAATGAACACACACAGAGAGAAAAGAAGATGGGAACAGACAGCGGATAAACAGTGAAGAGTAAAGCAAAGAGAGAGGGCCAGACACTGAACAGATGAGGAGAGAGCGAAAGAGAGACAGCGAAGGCGGAGTGAGATTGATTGGGTAAAATCAAGCTAAATGGTGAGCTGAGGAGAAAGGTGAGGGAAGGGGCCAACACCATGAGGAACAAATTGTGATGATGTAAGAGTCAAAAAGACAGAGAAAGAAACAACTCTCCATCCACCCACGTATTTTCTATAACCGCTTATCCTTATCAGGGTCGCAGGGGTTTGGAGCCGATCCCAGCTGACATTGGGCAAGAGATCAGGTACATCCTGAACAAGTCAACCAACTCATTAGAGGGCCGACACTTAGAGAGAAACAACCATTCACACGTACACATTCACACCTGTGAAGAAACAACTAAATAAGAGGTAAAAGAAGGCACTTGCTAAACTCTCCCTCTTTTCACCGTCTCTCTTTCTACCTTTCTTGCTTTCTACCTCTCATCCTCTCTGCCTGAACATTTCCTCCTTCCAGCCTTCCCTCAAAAATCCTGTCTCTAATCCCGTCGCCTCACTCCTCCCTTCGAGCTTCCGCACTCTCGTTGGTTCAGTTTCACCAGATGGCTTGTGAGCACTACACCCTGAGGAGTGAATCTATCCGTCACAGCTCTTTCTTTCCCCCCCTTGCTCTCAATGTCTCTCTCCGCTCACTCAGCAACATCGAAACTGACGGGGTCCAAATTAATTTGGACAACAGTGATTGTGTCTGAACAAGTCCTCATTCCAGCTAAGGCCCCTCTGATGCAGCGTTGAACTGCCCTGTCGAGTCCCTAACATACTCTTTGAGTGTTCCAGCCAATTTAGTCCTCAAGTGAGGGATGGATGTAGATGTACAGGGAGAGAAAAAGGGATGGAGAGGTGAAGGGAGGGGAGTGAAGCAAGGTGATGGAGGGAGTAATGTGCTGTCGTGGGAAATCGAGGGGGCGTATAGGTGTATGTGACAGAGGGAGAGAGAGAAAGAGAGGGAGATAGACAGAAAGAAAGATAGCACGGAGAGAGTGAGAGAGACAGCCTGACAGCTGTCCCCTAAGGGAGTTGGGTCTTTTCTTTGGGCCTCTTTCTGATTCTTTTCTTTCTCACCTAACCCACTACCCCCCTCTTTATTTTTCTGAATCACGTCCTATGTGCTTTCTGTGGGCGTTAGCTTCAGGCATCTGCCTACCTGCCTCCCCCCTCCCTCCCTCGTTCTCTCTCTCTCTCTCTCTCTGGCACTCTTCTTTGCACTTTTTCTTAGGTCCCTTGAGGCATGTGGCCCTTATTCTCCTTCCTCTCTCTTGGTTTCTTCGTCTCCCTACCACTCTCTCACTCTCACCCACCTTAGGGCCTCGTTGCCTGGAGGACTTGCCCATTAGCTTCTCGTCGTCCAGTTCACATTGCTCCAGCAGATCCAAGATGTCCTCCTCCTACACACCAGCACATACCGCAGACACAAGGTAGTTGAGAATATATAAGGTGATGATTTTTGTAACATAAGGAGCATACAGGATAAGGCATCAGCAAAGACTAACGTGGTAGTTAAATTTTGATGATACACTGAAATAAAGAAAGACATAATTAAAATTATTTTATGTTTTAGATCTCTAATTACTCTAAAAGTCAAAATGAAGTGCAAGAAAATAAGAAAAAGTTTTACTTCACAGGACTATGTACCTCACTTGGTTAAAAAAAAGGGCCTGGCTGAACATAGCATTGCTATTTGGCAGCAGTTATAGAGGCTGAATTTGGAAAAGGCAGCATCATGGCCATCGCCAATGTGCTGGGGCTTTGGCCATTTGGCCATAGCTGAAATGCAGGCAAAGGTGATTAATGTTGCTTCACGTCTGGGATCTAAAAAGCTCCCACTTTCCGTTCAAATACAGATGAAAAGTGATTGTTTTCTCTCAGATTAGTCATCAAGCTGCTTTCTGGGGTCTGTGAAAAGGTCACTGTGCCCCTGGTTCCCTGCAGTGGTATGTGCATGAACATTTGTGTGTGTGTACATATGTGTACAGTAGCATATTTTAGCGCTTGAAAGTCTTTGTTTTTCTGTCTTAAAGTATGCATTCATGGACAGAGGCCCCTAGAAGGACCTCACATTTCAAAAGACCAGGATAGTTGCTAACTGTAGCCCCCTCGTCTCACCCTCTCATCCTGACGTGAAGGAGAAACTGGACACGAAACGCGTGAAAACACGAATAGCTTTACAGCCAGTGTTTAGTTTGTCTATTCTGGGCTAGTGTACAAACATGGAGGCTGAAAACTCCACTGGAAGAGAACAAAAACATAATGACTCTTATTTATTTCTACTAATTATACACTAATGAGAATAAAGCTATGCATATTATAGCCTATTATATTTCTGCCATATTCTGTAAATCTTACACTCTGGACCTTTAAGATATTCAGTAAAAGAAACATTACAGAGTTAACAGGTCATTACTGATTGAGTTAGCTGGGTGTATCATGTCAAAACCCACATTTATCTATATGGTAATTTAAGTATTTCACAATTGTAGTATTAAACAATGTGCACTATGTGTTGAAAATTAGTATTAGTTTTAATATGTACTGCAGTATTGGTCTAAATTATCTATATTACAGCTGCTAATATGTCTCAAGAGAACCCCAGTAAGAAAAGAACGGAAAAAAAGATACCACACTGTGGAGAGCTGTTCAACTGCACAAAATGAATTGTATAAGTGGTCCTAAAGAGCTAACATAAAAGCTAAAATGAACTGAAATTTTTATCTTTACTTGATCAATAAAAGCGGTAAAAAGACAGTACTTTGCCTTGCTTTGAAGAATTTATTTAGAAATCAAAAGAATTTTTACTCCAATAAAAAGTCTGCTAACCCATTAACCTTTCACGAGGTGAAAGCTTCCCCACCCACAGAGGTTTAGAGTTTTTAAAAACCACTGGAGGCCCATTACCTTGTTAAATTGCACCAAAGCAGATTACATGGATGTTTTGGCATGTTTTACAGCATAAGAAAAAACTAAACTTGACACATATAAAGAAATAACAGATGAACTGGAAGCTATTTATTCTCTCTAAAGTAAAAGAGTTTATAACTGAATGAGTCTACAACAAATGGTGGAGAGAGCCCTATTTAGCAGTCAATGACTTTGCTGTCACACATTTCTAAACTTGCATTGGCCCACATAATATATAACCTCCTACTGGAGTACCAAGTCTATACATTTCAGCTCATATTGTCCAAACATTATAGTATTTTTTGCCAGAGGAGAGAAGTGTGTAGTCCTTTCTAGAGGTCTTCAGAGCAAGCTTTTGTTGTATTTTTATCCATTTGTGTTGAAGACGCAGTAATTTTTTTTCTATTGCTGGCAGCTTCGACCGTGCCCTTCTCTGACTCTATATTTCTTGGCTGTTTGACAGATGACCCTGTCTCGTCCATTTCTGTGGTAATGTAGTCAGAAGACGCTTTCCACTGATTTAGGAATTTTTTTCCTCCATGGTAAAAAAAAAAAATACTCCTGAACCAGCAGAAAACTTCTGTGGGTAAAACTGGGCTTATTTCTTTAGACAAATAAAACTTGGTCAGGACCCTCCTCATTTATTCTTCAAACCAAGGAGAAAGTCTTGGTATAGACAGGATATTGACACTTCCACTCCTACAGTTCAGCAGAAAATATGCTAAACAGATTCTTACATAACAAACAGCAGCTGTAAGAAATACAGTGGTGACACTGACTGCTTGGTTGCCTGTAGATGGTGCAAACAGATCTGAACTGTTGCTGCTGTAACCGTTTGTTTGCCTGTAGGTGGTGATGGTTGGACTGAAGCTGCAGGTTGAAATGCAGCACAGGTGCTGTTCCTGGTTTCAAGCGCTTTGCATCAGTGATTAATTCTACCTGATGTGCAACATAATTGGAAGCTCTTTGGTGTTTTGTCCCTAAAACCAAAAACAAATGACACTTATAGATCCTTAATATCCCTCTGCTTTATGTACATTTGCAGCGCTTGCAGACTGAATGACTGTGAAGTGCTCCCAGAGAACACTTGCAGTTTGTGTACTATGTTATTATATTGGCAGCGCACTACAGGCCAGCTGAGCATGCACCTGCTCAAAAACATTTTTTCCTTTTTATTTTCAGTATTCATGTGAGAAAAATGGAGGGATGGGAAAACATCACCTAAGTGCGCGGGAAAACATAGATCGCAAACAACAAGAACTAACAATTTGATGCATACCTGTCAACCTAACTGTAATGGAAGTGTGGAGAAGGGTGATGCAAACCCTGTAGAAACCAGTGTAACCCGTTGCTGCCTTGTCTGTGGCACAGCAGTGAAGCCAGGAAGGGTGCTGTGCAGTGCATCAGCATGTTATCACTAGGATTACAACACATGTTTTATTTTCTTTGATAGTGTGACAATCCATGACATTTTTCAATTTATGGCCTTGAGAAACCCACAAAGGCACCAAACAACAGTCTTGCGGGTACAATGTTTGTCAGGCTTGACAGATTTGTCGATGGCACACTGGCTACCAACTTCTGGTCCCTTCCAACTAGCCAAACAGGCATTGCATGTCAGGTGATGAATTGTGGATCCCACCAGGTTTATAAGCCAAAGAACTGTGACTCGTGCACAATAGAGGCTTTGGTTTACCACAAGAAACAACTTGTGCAGTTAATACATAAATGCAGAAAGCATAACTACATACCAAAGTTCAGACAGCTAGACAGCTAATGCTAACATTAGCAAGCTAATTTCCTAACAAGTCTAAAGAAGCCGTGCTTTGTGAGCAGCGGCGATGTGGAACAATAAAGGCAACAGGCAACTTGAACAACAGCACTCAAACTAATTCCACTATTCAAATACGGTAATAGAGCCAATTATGCAAGCTATAAATAAGCTATGTCTCCACCGTCAATGTGTGCAGTCAACGACAATGACTAAGCAAAAGCAAAGGCGGAGAGCACAAACAAAGACATCAAAAGTCAAGAAAAGTAACACTAATCACGTTCTATTCTTGACAGTAGATGGGTTTGAATTACATGTAACATTAAAAAAAGGGGAGGAAAAATCTTTGAATCAAAAGCATTATTTGTGGTCTTTTGAATATCCTATTCAAAATCATCCATTCAAAATCCTTTCTTTACTATAAATTGCCAAGATTAGTATCTCACAATCTATCCCTTTGTCCAGTTGTCACTCACGATCATGGTATTAGATAGCAAACTCTCGAGCATCCTTTGTTCTTATTATCTCCCTTCCTACTTTAAACGAGAGCCACATCTCTGCATGTTGACTGAATTAAACTCACCACGGCCTGATGTTTTTACTCTGCCTGGTCTCTGATTGACATCTCTATAAAAAGTTCTCCACTCTTGAAAGGACACAAAATAACTTTCTGAAAAACAAACTGCGAATGGCTAAAGGCTGTTGAGGTAAGGTTGTTTCTACAAAAGCTGCAATAGTTGCATATGACATCTCCACCCAGTGCTTTGATATGAATTTATAATGTCAATACGACTGTCAAAAATATCTATATTCAGTGTTCACTATTACTATTCAGTTGCCAAAAGCAGATTTTTGTTTCATCTTTCCTACTCATAAATGCTTTTTCCCTGCATGTGTTTTAATATTCCACAATGCTTTCCTCTGTGTCTTTTTGTTTCATTGATTTGTTCTTTCTGAATACATAACCAGACTTGAAAACAGAAAATTGTCTCTCTCTGGTGCTTATTTTTTGTACTCTACTCAAGCCATCCTGATTCATGGAGTGTGTTCATAATAGGAGTCTGTCACAAAACTTCAAAAAGTATTTTACAAAAAATAAAAGTGACAGAACAGTTATCTCTATCAGCATCTCACTAGCTTTCTATTTTTCTCATCCATCTCTCACGATTTAGACACTCCGCATACCTCTCTCTTCTCCGCGCTCTCTCCCGTAAAGTTGTGCAGTATGGAAATCAACTTCTCTCCTTTGCAAAGTCTCTTCATACCTTTATGTTTAAGTATAGCTGAAGTTACATTCCTCCTGGTACCAGAGAGGTGTTGGCATTTAAATGCATATAATGACTTCTACAAATATGCACATATCTTAGTACATGGCTACACAAGTTTGTGTGTGAATGCATATGTATATGTTCAAATGTGTATCCCCAAAATGTCTGTCATGAAATTATTATTCTAAACTCAACTTTAAAGTCAACTAACTTTGACAGAAAGTGGATTCAGAAGGAGGACAAAAGAAACTGGTGCCTAAGTATGAAGAAACAAAAATGACATTGTTGTGTGGGATTTGATTTGCTTTTAAAAGCCTATGTTCACGGCATAATAAATATCTGTAGTGAGACATAGTGAATGGCAGTAAAGTGAGGCAGATAGAGGAGAGGAAGGACATTCTGTCAGACATTCTAACAACTACGAAGGACTGCGGCACACTTTCCACATTATTTGCGCATCCCTTTCTGTCTCTGTGGGCAGAATCTTAATAGAAATGTGTGTGTGTTTCTTTTCTTTGCCATGTGCTTGTCCACAAGTGTCTGCATATTGTGTGTGTGTGTGTGTGTTTGTGTGTGGGTCTCTGCAGGTTTCTACGATGTGTGTGTGTGTGTGTGTGTGTGTGCGTGTGTGTGTGCGTGTGTGTGTGTGTGTGTGTGTGTGTGTGTGTGTGTGTGTGTGTGTGTGTGCGTGCGCGTGACAGTCTGCCACTGACGTACGTGCCTTCATTCGTTTCAGAGGATTATTCATTTCCTTTTGAAGTGAGGCAGCTCGCCCGGCAAGGAAGGTCTGAAAGGCGGCCGAGAGCAGGCTTTCATACTTCTCCAACAGCAGCTTGTCGTCTGGGGGGTAAATACGTCTGTAGGCCGCAGAGACACAGAGAGAAAAGCAAGGAGAGTGAGGGAGGAGAGGAGAAAGAGGGAGAAAAAAAAAAGGTGAAAGGAGGAGGGTCATCAGTGCAGGAAATAGGGGATGAGAATGGAAAAAGAATAAATTATGAAATGGAGAAAATGACAAAAAGAAAACAGTTGAGTTTGCAAAGGAGAGGGTGGAAGTGATGGTGTGGAGAAAAAGAACGAGAAGAGGGCGATTGGGGTTTGGCAAAACGGTTATACGAGGAGATAGGAGGATTGGTGGCAGCATTGGGAGGGAGAGGGCAGTGATGGATAAAAAGCAGAAGAAAAGATGAAGGGCAAGAGAAGAGTGGAGTGGGATAGTTGGCAAAGAGATAAAAAGATGAAGAAAATGAGCAGGAAAGACAGAAGAGGAATACAAAGATGGAGAGAGTGAGAGATTTATGAAAGACAAGGGAGGAGTGGATGAAGTGAGGCACAGAGAGGTCGAGGCAGCAGGTGAGAGTAAAAGAGCAAGCGAGAGGAGGAACACACAGACGAACAGAATTATAAGTATTTCAATGAGAGGTGTGAAATGATGGAGACAAAAGAAAGGTGAGTGGCGGGACCAAGGGAGAAGAATCAAAGAGGAGGGAGCAAAGAGGAAGAAGTATTAATGGAGTCCTTGAGTTAAGAAACTGTCCAAACTTCAATCAGCCTTTTCATATGGCGTGACGCATTAATGCACAACCTCTTCACGCACATAAACACTCACCGAGACGAGCACTTCAGCGTTAGTCTCAGTCTTTGCTAATGTGCCTCTTCACACGTTCTGCATAGCTCTGCTTAGTTTTAACAGTGCTCAGTGTTTATCTTTGGCCTGAGGGGATTTGGAAAATGTATAAACCTCTGCCTGGTTATCCTCATAATAGATCTCCAAACTCGCTCTAAGTCGTTGCTTTAGCCGTCACATCAAAACAATGACACTGTTTTAATCAAAGTAAGCATTGTGCCAGAGTTTAAAAGCAGGGAAATAGTTTGGCGTCCACACAGAAATATTTAAAAGCCTCTCTTGTTGGTCTTTGGAATCAACAGGGAGTTCAAATTAAAAGGAGTTAAAGTACAGACCTCCTTTTTAAAAACACAAAGATATAAAGTTGGATGTAATGTTTATGCAGCCGGAAATTTCCTGCCCTAATGACCAAGATGACGAGTAGATTTTTGTAAATAGTGATTACTAAGCTATTACTACTAAGCTATTCACACGTACCAGCATCTGGATTGTAGACTTTAGTGCAAGTACAATGTCAAGTAAAGTTTAACATTGCACAGTTCCACCATTAAAACCTTTACTGCTCCCCATCTGCCACTTAACATTTTATGCAGAGATGCTGTTCCGAGGACATGCTTTCCATATTGCTGAGGAGTTGACCCGATTTTATGCATCGCATTAGTTACTACAGATCAAATCAAGCAACTACTGAACATTGAGAAACCTGAGATGAATCACTTTCTTCCCTTCCCATGGCACTATCCTATATGAGATTTTGTAACTGTCATACTTTTTAAACCACCTTTAAAGGTACAGGGGCCAGATTTTTTTTTCTTTTCCTAGTCTTGAGAGACACTCTGTGAAATATGGAAAAAGTCTCTTCATAAGACCCCGGATAAACTGAACTGAAATGATAATATATGAAAGGAGCCAGAACTTGTGAGTCTTCAAAGAGCAACATAAATCATTTGACAGAGAAGCATAGGGTCAACACTTTAATAGTGGGTGTTAACTGCTCCCTCTTTTTGGCACCCTCCATCTCTGAACATATGGACATTTTATTTAAACGGTGACCCTCCAATATTTTAAATAAAATGCTGATGCTGGGGCCTATTTCCTCCCCATGTGTTCTCAATTGGAAAGCTAATATTGATATTGCATTTACATCAGTTTAAAACTATCTTCGTTTTCGTCAACAGTGTCTCTTGAGCCTCCTGATTCCAACTGCTTAAATGATGTTAAATGAACATCAACCATGGCATCAACCAGCTGGGTTTCCCTCTGATGCCACGGGGTCCTGGCTCGTCTGTACCTGATGCAAGTTTCATCTAATAGACAAATGTAAGTAAGTTCATTACCCGAACTCATCTAATGAGAAGCAGTGTGTTAATCAGACTCCAGTGCTGCGCCAGGACACCATTTGAATGCTAAGAGGTCTTTATTAGGGGTGCTCCAGACAGACCTCAGTCTGTCTGATTGACTGTCTGGCTGCGTGTCGGAAAAAAAGGGAGGAGGTGACAGCACTTCATGCAGGCTGGGATCAGCATTCTGACTAGCCACTCAGTCAAGTGATGAGTCAAGAAGTCACTTACACTTGGGGAGACAGCAAGAAGGGCAAACGTGCACGTATGAGTCAACTTTGTACAAAATGTGTGTGTCTGTCTGTTTGTGCAAGAAACTGTGTCAAAAAGGGAGAAAGAAAATCAAGACCTGTAAATGCTTTATGCGTTTACATGATGGATAAAGAGACGGAGAAACTGCGGGGGCGAAGGGGCATTAATGATTTGCTAGGGCTAAGCGGCAAATCAGTATTTGATGTTGCTGAGTCATGCTCTAAGGTTGTATCTGCTCCGTCTGTGAGGTGACTATTATAAATTGACACGCTTGAGGTCTTCCAAAGTCCCAGCTGGAGTTACAGGAGAAAAAAAAGAGAGGTGGGGGAAAGACGAGGTGCAGATTGGCTTGCGCTAGGGAGGCAATGCATACATGCTCATTTGCATTTCTGAAATGCAGCAAAGGTAACACTGTGTATAGAGGAGTACTGATTTGAACTTTATCATTACACACTATCTCTGATTTCCTGTCTATTTTGCATATTCTCTCAGTCTTAATTCATGATTTCAAAACATTGGTTGTATTGTTTGTTCTCTCTGCTGCAGCATTATTTATTCTCCCGAGAGCTTATGCTCTGCAGATGACCCCACAAATGTAAACAGAGCAGGCACTGGTGTAGTTGGTGGAGTTACTGGAGGGAGGGTCCCCTCTCTCCAATTGTTTGCCTATTCCTTACCTGTAGTTGCCCAGATGTTGCTTTTCATGCTCCTCCCTGGAGATCTGCTTGCGGACCTGTGCCAGTCGCTCTTTCTAGAAATAAGGAGAAAACCAAAGAAAAAAGGAATAAATCTCTCAGGTGAAAGTCACTTTGAACCCCCCACCTCATTTTCTATTAAATAAAGAAAGAAATAAGTCTTAAAAATCAGTGGGCAAGAGGGGAGAAGGGTAAGAAAATAGTCTTACCCAGCAATGAATATTGATTATGAAAATGTTTCCATTACTCCCTTGTTAATATGTTACAAAGGTATAATCGTGGCACTCAGTTTGCCAATTTGGCATATAGCAAAGAGTGAGGTTCCACTACTGACAGTGGTATCACTGAATGCTAAGTGATATGCGCCTTTAATGGACCCGAACCTGCTCTCACACTCCAGCCATAACAGCATTTAAGGATGAGGTAGCGCCCTTTTTAAAACCGTGCCTCTACGCCATCTTTCCTTATACCCGCTGATTACTGCCGTGGCTGATCAAAAGGCTAATCAAAGAGGGAGGGAGGCGTAAAGTACTAGTAGCTGCCACTTTTCCACATATAGATGAGAAAAGCTCCCCTGACTCCTTCATTTCAAAGAGAAAATAATTAAATGGCGTGCTTGTCTCGGAAAACTTTGCCTCTTTTGACCCAAAGTAAGAAGTAAGTGATTTTCTGCTCAGGTTTCAACTTTTCAGTCACGCCGGTGTATTGTTTGGCCGTTTAGTGAACATAAAATGAAACTGATTGTTGTGTTTAATAAATGTCTGTGATGATATCTTTTAACATTTGTCCAATGAGCACCTGTCCCTGAAGCTAAGCCACCTTTTGTGCTCATTCTAATGTGGCCTAAAAGGCTTAAAGGGTATCTCATGACTTATGATCGGGGTTTGACTGTACAGCCATTGTTTTAGTCCCCAGGCTCGTTTTGAAAGTCTGGGTGGGGAAATGAATGAGTTTCGCTCTTAACTCCCTTGACCACAGTCAAGGTGCATCACCTTGGACAGGTGCTTAGCATCCCAGATGCTCTACTATAGTTGGTCAGTTGCCAGCAAAGAGAATTGTGGTTTTCCTAGGTAGATCCCAGGTGGGAGTATGTGTAACTTTATAAATGTGAAGCACACCCTTACTCAGTAAATCTTTTCCTAGTGAATAAGAAGGTTTAAAGTTAATGCGATTCAATAATTTGTTGGTGCCTTACCAGCTCTTCTTTCCTTCGCTCCAGTGTGTGACGTTGTTTCTCCCAGTCCGAGGAAGCAGCAGAGAGTTTCTTCGTGGAGCCGTGTCCATAGAGCCGTCTCTGAGCCTCTGCCTTTTGCTGGGCCAGGTTGCGTTTCTTATCACTGGCACTGGATCAGCATAAAACAAGTACAGAGTCAAGAGAAGGCACATTTAAAATATAAGAATAGAACCATTCAACTACGTCGACTAAGAATACAAATGTTACAGCGCATTTGTGTTTTTGGGGTTTTTTACCACTGAAGCTCGGAAAACTTTTGTTGGTTTCCAATAACACCTTCAATTAGTTTAGCTGCTGTTGAGAAACAAATACACTATGACTGAAATCCTAATGTCTTTTAGTGTTCTTTCCTTTTCTCATTTCTATTTCAACACCATGCACAAATAGTTCTTTCAGAATACACAAACCTCCCTCTACTTCATCACTCTTAAAGAAAGATGATATCAGCAGAAAGAATGCCGTAAACTGAGATGAAGTTTGAAAGCATGCAGGTCTCATCCTTAACTCGTGGACTGGCCTGAATTTGCCTTCTGATAACATCATTGTGGTAGTTGAAAAAAAGGAGAAATCCCACACAAAACATTCAACAATAGAGATAAAAGATAGAGCCGAGACACAAACAAACCGACAAACCCAAGATGAACAGGACCAGACAGCTAATTCTGAACAAGTGGGCCATTGCGGTCTGGAGAGAGGGCAATTCATTTTAGTCAATCGCTGGCCCTTTAAATTGGATATTGAGTGCTGTTGGGGGGCTGAGGTTTATCAATGTCCATGCCCGGCCGGGTCTGAATTGATCCCACGTTGATACAGTTGGTGTTGTGAGCAGAGTTGAGAGCCGACCCTGCCTCTACACACCACTAACCCCTCCCTTTTGGGAAGCAAAGCCATTACTATATAAGGAAAAAGTGAGCGAGGTAGGACAAAGCCCTCATTCACTCCAGCATGAACATAAGCAGTTCGTCCAGTGGAAAGAGCTCCCCGCCGCTTTTTCAAGGCCTCCTACGATTTATTTGTCATGAAATAATCAAATCTCCCCTTTTAATCTGTGGGAACACAGCAAACAACAGCCATGAAACAAATCATTTTGATAAGAGATTTGTTTGTGCCGACTGAAGCTGGGCGGGAGGATGGAGTGAGTTTATATGTAGGATAGCTGCACCACGCTCCACACTTGGCCAAACTAGATCTATGGTGCTGCATGTAATTGATCCATTGTGTGTGTGTGTGTGTGTGTGACTAGTCGAGTTGAGACTATATTTAGAGCAGTAAGAGGAGGACAAGCACAGAGAGAGAAGGAGAAAAAGAGAGCAGAGATCCAGAGGTCTGGTGTACGATGATCAATCAGTGGACAGACTCACTGTAGCCAGGGGACAGAAAAGCATGCCAGCAAACACACAGGCACACACACACACACACACACACACACACGCACACACACACACGCACCACATATGTACAAAAAATACATACACACAACAAGAATGACAGTATGTGTAACCTAAACGGACAAACAAATACACCCACAAAGCAAAGTAAAAGAACAACACAGGAAGCTTAAATAAATACACAGATAAATGTAAACAATGTGGACTGAAATACAGATAGCATAACTGTTATCCTGTTCCTATCACACACACACACACACACACACACACAGCATGTCTGATTAAAGGGTACACAAAGCACACAATAGATGCCTAGCTTTTGCACCTTGGTCATAAATATACAAGTACAGCATTTTTGTTTTTGTCCACAGCTCAAAACCTCCTATTAGTTTCAAACTAATGTCACCACTGTGTCATCAGTTCGAAAACTAAACAAGATAAAGGAAGAATTGTGCTGTAAATCAAAGTAATTCAAAAGTTTCGAAGCTTGCCAAATAAAGAAAAACTGAGAGAATCGATTGAAATCCTTAAATATTCAGAGAAATAAATAATAAAATAAAGTCTGACGCGAGCATTGCCTGTCTGTGCACATGGAACTTAATGGGCCTCTAGATGCAATTCACGTGTGTCTGTCTGCAAGCACGAGCATGTGTATGTGTGTGTGTGTGAGTGTGTATGACCATTGCTGAGAACATTACCGAATGTTGAGGAGTTTGAGCGCATTGAGCAGCACCCCTTTCTTCACGTCGTAATCAATTTTCTGATCGGTCCCAAAGCTCGGAGCTCGATTGATCTGCCAGAGAGGAGAGGAGAGAAACATTCAAAGAACATTCTGGATTTTTTTTTTCTACTTCGTCTTTTTTTTTTTTTCTCTCTCAATTCAGCAGACAGAAATGCTATGCAATTACAGGAGTGGATTTAGGGCATCTTTGGAAAAAAGAGATGGGAGAGGGGAGAAAGAGATGGGAAGGGAGAGTTTTTTCTCTTTCAAGGACACTTTGGAACTCTTAGCCTTTGCCTGGGCACAAATCCTGTCTGACACTGATGTGAATATGCTTGTGCATGAAGAACAGCCTATGTGTGTGTGAGTGCACACATATGAACAGATTGTGTAGGTTAAACTGTCACCAGATTAGTGACCCTGCCCTTTTCAGCCAACCACAGCAAGCAGTCCATGAGTCTGTAACCTAAGTATGCCAAGCACTGCAACAGCTCTCTGTACAATTGCCACCAATAATCTCTTTGTAAGCATCAGCAAATTTACCACCGCTCAGCTCAATGCCACCATATACAATCAGAGAGCGCTCAGAGGGAGCCAACTGAGCGAGAACAGAATAAGCCACCTGTGATTCGAGGTACAAAAGCCAGTATCACCAGGGGAAAATTCAAGAGCAGCTTACCTTTCTTAACAGAACAATTTCCAGCACCCGTGCAAGGTATTCAGATATCAGTTATTGTACCTGATACAACAAATAAATTCTTTCTGTTCTTCGTTACTTTTTGTTGTGTTCCCTCTATCTCTCTCCCAAGGTGAGAAAGAGATTGTTTGAGAGGACAAAAGCACCAGCAAATGGAGAGAAGTGGAGAGGGAGGGTGAATGAACTTTAGGCCGTGATTGGAATGGCGTCTTCCTATGAGGTGACTTCAAATGACAATGCAACAGATGCCCACCAAAGCCTGGCTCTGGCTGATAAATCTTGATTATAGTCAGGACTCCTCCTGACAATGCTCAAATGCTCAAACAGTCTATTTTCTTTTTCATGTGGGAACAATAGTATGACTGGCATCTTTTGATTGAATTAGATTTAACTTTAATAAAGTGTATTTGTTGAATGAGAGTAGCACATGTGAGAATTGTGAATGAATTTCTTCAAAACAAAGGGATATCTGACTTAAAAGGTGTACAATGAATCACTAGACGGGAGATCACCCACTATCTTGGCGGAAAATATATATATAACCCATGTAAGGACCCATGTGGGGTAATATTCAGGAATTGGAAGAGATTATTGATTTAAATACCCCGTATATATTATTACTACCCCGCATGATTAGAGCTGTTGGTAAATCACTGCTAATAGTTAGCTGGAAATTCATCCTTCTCAGTAACCTTAATCTGCAGTCAGAGTGAGTATTTGTGTCAGAAACGTTATTCGTCCTGTTACTATCTTCCTTTAGAAAAAAGCAGTTGGATACAGTTGAACTCATCAAAGCAACACAACAGCCAATCACAAATCGTGATTTCAGTCAAAGAGCAACACTGAGCCAATCAAACGTTTTAGAGCGCATTATAGTCGCGTTCTATCCACCAATCACGAGCTTGGGTAAATAATAGAGAAAGAGAAAACAGATTGGTGTGTGACACCGGGCCATTTGGAGCCATAAAGATTTTTGGCTGAAAATGAGCAAAAGCTCCTTTACAGAGATGTGCAAAGCATCTCAAGGGTTGCGGGGGTAGCATTCAAAAACTCTTTCTCTTCCCTTCTTCTGAACTAGCCATTACTAATCCAAACACAAAGGTGCTTACTGCTGTGTGGCAGATTTGGGAACAGTGCTGTAAGATAATATTTACATCACAACCAGGCTCCAAGGAACAGAGAGAGCCAGAGTGGTAACTGTGTTGCCAGCCATGGGGCAGGTAGCCCAAAACAAAGAGTAGTCACTACAGGAATATTGTTCACTTGGATCATGAGCCAGCTGTAAAAAAAAAAAAAAAAAAAAGTCTGGGCAGGCTTAAGTGAATCAATAAAGCTGTCCTCTACATCAACAATAACGCCCCAAATTGTCCTTGAGCAAGACACCTAAACCTCAAACTTCTATCACGCATGTGAATATGGTTTTACAAGGAAGCTTCCACATTGAAGTGCATGTAGCTCTGTGAAGCCGGGCTTAGGTACGTAACAGGACACAAGGATAAGAAAACGTATCCCGAGCTGTAGCTCTCTATGTTATCCTGAAGCAACTGTACACCTTCTGTAAGCCCGTTGGGCCATCACTGCCCGAGTCTCTTCGACAAGTTCAGAGGATAGATCCACAAATACCACAAGTGAGCCACTAAATCTACACCAACATGATGTGGCTTTGTATGGGCGTGCCTTCGTCAGTGTGTGCACATACCCACATGTGCGTTTTTCTACACAGCAACCATTTATCAGAAGGAGGGGGGTGGGTGGGTAGGTGATGAATGTCTCCCAGCGCAAAAAGAAACAGAGACCCTATCCAACTCTTTCACTCAATAGAATGAAGTCTACAATACATCCCTCTGTGTGCTGAGAGGGACAGAGCTCCACTCCACTTCAACCTACAGTACCTTACCTAAGAAAAAAAACCTCTACAAAAGAAAAAGAGGGAAGAGGTCTGTTTTCATTTAGAGCACTCCCCGATATGACAGCCACAATGAAAAGAGTATGGCTTTAGAGCGCCGTAGCCTATAGGTAACAGCCAGACTGGCAGTGATCCTGGCGACGGTTGTCTCGTTACTTGTCTTCATTTCTTAGTTTGATTTGCAGTGTCAAGCTGTCACGGAGTAGACTGGCATCGCGGCACTCGCTGTCTCTCTTTGCTCTCCCTCAATCTTTCGTCTCTCTCATTCTACTCTCCGCCTGTCGCACGCTTCTTCTGGTTTGTTTCTCTTCCCGCTCTGTTTTTTTTGCTGCTTCTCGCCCTGTTTTCTGTCTGGTCACTCATTCCCCCCACTCTCTGGTCGTTACCTCTCTTATTCATTTCTCTCTCCCGTGTTTCGGTGTACTCCTTTTCCTCCCTGGCAGAGGAAGTTGGACCAGTCTGGTCCTAATGAACCCCTGCAGGCTCCCAAAACCCCCACTCTGATTTCCTTAAGTGACTCTGGCAGGGTCTTAAAGGAGCCCTCGGTTGCTCCAAGACGCATTCAATAAAAATGTCAGATGAAAAGATTAGAAACTCCTTTTTACTCGTGCTTTGATTCGGTTCAGCATCAGCATCGCATCAATGCAGCCCAAATATCAGTCGGTCAAACAGCAGAATGAGCATGTAGGAAAAGAACATATCAGTCTGTAATTTTTCACAAGACAGGGTTATCGTCATCTGATCATCCAATTAAACATACAAAGATCAGAGGCAGGCTGAGCTGCAAAGCATTAACATACTTTATACATGTAACTGATTTTCTGCACCTGGAGGTGTGTGACTGAGACACATAACTGATCTGTCAGTGTTTATGAAGGTACTTGTAAAATACAGCTTGTGGCAGGGAGGGGCTTTTTATATTTTTTATATAACTATCCATTTGGTTTGAATTGTCTGTGAGCTGCACACCCATCTACTTATCTTTATTGTAGGTCTTAAAGTACAAACAGAGAGGTAGAGGTGCAACAAACTTTACATGCCTTATTTTATTTTAGATTTTATACAGTGATTAAGTGGGAAATTCTCTTTAACCTCTGGTTTGAATGCAGGGTCAGTTTCATAATGTTTATACGCCATACAGTGAAATCGAACCCTAACAAAAACACTATTATTCACTTGGCCATAGACCATTCTGCACACCTAGAGATGATAATATCTCATAGATACTCCATTCCATCTAACAATTAAATTATGAATAGACCTAGTAAATAAATGCTTACATGACTCAGTCAATGGGCATCAAACAGTTCTGTGTCTGTGGCCTCTGCTGTGTCACACCGATCCTAATAACATAGCAACAGGTCGGCAATGGATCAACAACAATCAGCTGCTTTCTTTCCACAACAAATTGCTTTCCCCACATCCACATCTATTTTGTGTCTGGAATATTCGTCAAACAAGTGCAAGGGCTGCTCATGATTAATCGGTTCAGAAAAACGACCCCCTCTTATTATTCCTGGCAGAGTGTAAACAACCACTGCTTTGACAAGCCCCGCACACTCGAGGGTATCGGCACAGTTCAACCGCTGTCAGAATGGAGTGTTTGTTGCGGCACAATGGTAGAATAAGAAAGGGAGGCAGGGAGGGAGAGAGAGGGAGAGCATGAGTAGCAGAGCGACAGAAAGACAGACAGCTGGCCGCCATGTTAAGTCGTTCTCTTGTTTCAGCCGTCTTATCAATCACTGTTTTGTTCTTTTTGTGGCGTTTTTAGTGGTCCTGTCGGACACAGGGAAACTCTAGCTGAGCACGCTGAGCTGCTAGTAAAGGTCCTTGGGAGTAAGCGGGCCAACGCTTAGCTTAGCCACCAGTCAGCCTGACCTGCCTGACTGGCTGGCTGGCAGGGTGCAGGGAGTGTAGCATTTTTCTTTTTCTGTTTTGTTTTCTTTGTTGTTGTTTTTTTTTGAAGACACACAGAGATACAATCAGACGCAGCCACAGAAAGCAAAAGGTGCTTTGAAGGTGCACAAAAAGGGATGAGTGCACATAGTTTGCACACAAACACACAGACCAAAGTACTTACAAACATATCAAGAATATATCAACAAAACACACCATGAAGATGCAAGAATATACATCTCCCTTTGCAGTCTCTCACACACTCAACCACACACACTCCAGTTCCATATGTCATTTATAAACATGCAATATGCAGTACACACACACACACACACACACACACACACACACACACACACATACTCACACACACAGAGTCACTGGTGCTGCCATACATGCCTGATGATAAATGACTAAATGTTGGGGTGTGTTTTCAACTGCCCCACATACGAGGCCTATGCGCTCCTAATTTGATACTTATTCCATGAAATAGTCATGTTGGGGGAAAATGGATGTGGATAGAGACAGACAGTCCCATACATCATTCTAATTATTCTTTAATAAACCTCTTATAAGCCAAAGAGCGGCTCGAAGGTAACTACTGCCACCTAGGGTTCACAGGGAGAAAGACGCCCCCTCAGAGCTAAGGACGATATCCATGGACATTTAAATAAGAATGAATCCCACTAAGTGCCAAAGATTAATCAAAGGCAAAAGGAGAATAAAAGGTGGAAGGGTGCAAGAGAGACTCTGGAGATAATTGAGTATATCAAACTGTATGTATTCTCCTCCATCATTTTTCACCCTAGAAAATCCAATCATGAGGGGATGAAAATTATTTGGAGAGCACAGGTAGCGAGTAAATTCCTCCTTAATCACCCTGAATACACAATAGTGTTCGACCCGGTTGTTGCAGGGGTTAGAAAACACTCCTTAAGTTTCCTGAGGAAATATCTGAAAGGCAGGCTACCCTCTAAATCCTTCTTCTAAAACTCTGAGGAAAACAGCTACGCTTTAAATGGCTACTCTTTAGACTTTTATGAAGAGCTGGCTACAAGAACATACAATTTTCATCTCATTCTGCACAGATGAAACAGAATTTCAATTAAAATCTTATTTAAGTGTGAGGCACTATTTATTCCACACAGGAAATTAACAGTATTTTCAGCAGTTGTAATTCATTTGCAGTGTGTGTGTGTGTTGCGGATGTAGAAGGGTAAAAAAAAAAATCCATGTGTTTGTTAGTGTATGTGTGTATTGTAGCATCTGTTTACATTTGCCAGCGCAGATTACTCCCCACAAACACACCCCCAACACAAACACACACACACACACACACACACACACACACACACATGCATACACTTGGACTCAAAAGAAAAGGAAGTCTGGATTATGTTGGCTCTGAGGGATGGACAGGCAAACCAAACTCATCTTGAAACAATCGGGGACAGAACGCAGAAAGAGAGGAAAGTTGCAGGAAGGGGTGAAGGGAGGGAGGAAACTGGTGAAGAATCACCGCCCTTAGGGGAGCAGTCCAGCTGCAGTCTGTTGATCTGTTGTCGTAATGCCCATTCACACACACAAACACACACACACACACACACACACACACACATAAGGACGCAAAAAAACCATGCCACAGCTGACCTAACCATGCCCGCCTCATTAGCTGCCAATCACTCTGCACAACCTGTCCAGGAGGGGTAGAAACAGGGAATGAGATGGATGTTAAGTTGCAGCCATCAATAATCACAAGGCCTGAGTTCCTGTGTGCGATGACATTTTTATACTGAACATTTATACATAAAACACCATGAAAGTTGGCTAGGAAAGTTTCCTGTCCCTCTCTTTATTTTGTGACTTACTGAAATGGTCTGTTTTTGCGTTTTAAGCAGAATTCCTCCCTGTCTGCCCCTCAAACTGGATAAAAAGAGAGGCTGTGGGCTGGAGTTGGTTTGGTAGGCAGATCAGAATGGCCAACCACACACACACACACACACACACACACACACACACTGCAGAGGACTATTCCCGGCGGCACAAAGACCACACATCCAGATACTCACACACATAGGGGAGTAGACACATTCACAAGAAACACAGAAACACCCTTAGTTGCACTGGCTTTCATAGTCCATATGTGTGCTTACAGTGCAGGCAAACACACATACAGCACATATAGTTTGCACCCATTCAAACACCATACACACTGACACAGCACGAATCAAATTCAGATTCACACACACAAACACTAGCTCACATTAATTTACACACACACATACACACATATGTACCCTCACACACTGACTGTGGCCCTAACAAGCAGGCCGACCAGCCTTTGAGCTGCCTGGAGCCTGACACTAGAGAGAAAACTTCGCACGGTCCAGGCAGGTTTCTAATTATTAATGCTCACTACAAACACTTGTTTCTTTTTATTTAGAGTTGACCAGCTGGAGCTTTTTCTTCTCTGCTGCGTGTGGAGGAATAACTAAAAGAATAAAATAAATAAATTAAATTAAATGAACCAGAGTTTGCAGTGAAACTGGGTCTCATTTCATCCTTCTGTTGGGGTCCGTGGACACCAATCAGGACCTCGTGAAAACAACTGTGCTATTTGTCAGGTTCTGTTTCAAATATATGGGGGTGGAGCATTTGAAAGAATAGTTTTTTTTTATATTCCTATTGTCCTCACCCATCACCCACCAAACCTCTAGTAATATTTTTCCCATTTTCCTCACTCCAGTTGACATTATTTGTCATGCCGGCTTACAGCACATGGGCCCTGGATAAACTTGAGAGAGGAGGGGGTTGGAGGGGTGATAATGCTGCCCCATTGCTATATTTTGAAATTGAGTAAATGCACTCCTCATGACTCGCACTAGATTTGGAGACGCCTGCTGTTCTCTTTGACCCGCGCACCCAATTTTAAGACACAAGCACTTGCTACTCTACTTTATGAGTAAAGCCCGTGTCATGAGGCGTTCTCTGAGTTAAACTGAATATCTGCGCATTTTTGCATTGATTATGTTTTACTTTGCTTTTTTTTTTGCTTTCAAAAGACAAAGAAAACACTCAATGAAGCCCTTAAAGCCAAAGCCTTGGCACTGACAATACAAACCACAGTCTGCTTAGCTTGTGTGTGGGAATATGTGCGTGTGTGTGTGTGTGTGTGTGTGTGTGTGCGCACTCGAGTGTGTGTCTGTGTGAAGTGAAGATCACGGCTCAATGAAACGCCTTTCCTATACGAGACACAGATGCTGTCTGGGCTGGTTTAATGAAAGTGAACGTCTCGGGTTACGCCATTTGAGCAAGTGTGTGTGTGTGCGCGCCTATGTAGTGCTGATGTTTTGAATGTCAATAGGAGGCAAAACTTGTGTTGAAAACCCTGCTGAATTAAGATAAGGATCACACAAAAGCCTGTCTCTCTCTTTTTTACCTTCTCTTCTCATCTTTCTATACTTGCTCTGAGCACAATGTGCCTGTTTGATGCCTGGCCTTGGTTTGGGAAGCATCACTCCTGGCTTCTCTGTTTTCACCCCTGTGACAAGCTATTTAGCAGGTGTGTGTGCTGGTCTGTGGGTTGTTCCTCTTGGGTATCTGTATTCGTTATCAGTATATTTGCAATGATTTCTCTTTGTGCCCATCTGCTTACAAAAAGCCGGTGTATTGTATCTTGCACTGAGGTTTTCTTACAATAGCAAGATAGAGGCGAACGTGTCCTCTAATCACAGGAGTTTGGAGTTGCACTATTTTGAATACCTTGCTCAAAAAAGAATAAGGGCTATATTTTGGAGGTGTAATTGGAGGATGTGAAAGGCAATGCTGTTCCTTTTAACCCCCCAGCCTCCTGTACACAGTCAGAAAACAGCAGACAAAAGTACAAATACAAAGGGCAGGACTAATGTAATTTGACAGTTTCTTATATATGATACCATCTAGCTTTCAGGTATCCGACTGGCTTTGAGTTTACACAGGTTGAACTTTCATTTCCTGGCTGCGAGTTTGCATGTCCAGCAACCAGCTTTGACATTTTAAAGAGTAAGAGAGGAAGACGGTGTCGGAACAGCAGTCTGGGTAAAGCCCCAACGAGGCGTGGCACGCGTAATTCACAGTGACACCAATAAGGAAACCTGAGAGGTGAAGTCTACGAATTCAAAACAAACCTGTAAAAAAAAAAAAGAAACCTGTAGAAATGTTTCAATTCCTGACACAATTTCTTTTACTGTTTTGGTGGGTGACAAAAATAAAAGAACTAAAAATGGTGAAATGGGGTGAAATAGATTCAATTTACCACAAAATGTTGCAAAGTGATCTGCTTAAAAATTAAACTTGGACCTGAGGGCTTGCCATAGGGTACCGTTTGTGGCAACTAGCCGATGGGCCCGTCTGTGTGTTGCGTCCCTGTTGAATAGGAATGAACGTTGACTAGCTAAAAAGTGGTAATAAAGTTATTTTCAGGCTTGACAGCGTACGCAGCGAGGATTTGAGGAGGGGGTCTCTATGCTTGCAACTATCCCCTGACTAATCAGTTGAATTTTGGAAATAAATGATTGTTGCTGTAAATGTTGCGTGAAAGAGAAGCAGGGTTGTGTGTGTGTGTCTGTGTGTGTGTGTGTGTGTGTGTGTGTGTGTGTGTGTGTGTGTGTGTGTGTTTGTGTGTATGTCTGTGTGTGCGTGGGATGTTAATTGATGAGAGTTATAGAGAGCTGCTAGTAGCACAGGGGGGATCATTACTGCTGGAGTGGAACAACTGCATTCACGGCTGTTTGCCATGTCTCATACACATTTACACACGCGCACACAAAATGCACACACACTGTCACAGTGCACCAGCAGTCAAAAGGAACACCAGTCTATTGCTCTCTCTTGTACATCCTTTTGTTATATAGTACAACTGCTCAGCCATACAAAAAGAATCAGGTGGGGAAATTATAACACCCTAATTCTGCGATGACTTTTCTCAAAACACCAACCACCTCTAAAATGTCATTCATTCTTTTTTTTCCCTCCAAATCAAACGCTTTTGTAAATCGCAAGATTTATTTTGGGTTGGCATGATGGGGGGAAAACAAACAATTATCCCAGAGGCATTTCCCATCCTTGAGTCAATTTGTGGGAAAGGGGGGAAAAAGGCGCGCAGCCACTTTGGGTTAAAGGATTTAGGTCACGCTTTAACTGACTGCCTGACATCAGAACGGTGAAACAGAAATCCTGGAGTGGAATCTGAACTTGAATCCATCTCCTGAATGACTGACACTTAAGAGACAGACTCCAAAAGAATGAGGGGCGGGTGTCTTGCTAGTCAACCTGCCGTCCTGACCTATATTTTCTTACCCCGCGTGTGTGTGTGTGTGTGTGTGTGCTTTTTGTACGAGGAAAAGGCGTCGTTGTCTTGTTTTATGTGCTTCTGTGTGTGTAGACATTTCTATTTGTATGCGTGGGAGTGTATGAATGCACACATGCATGTAATTGTGTGTGCGTGTTTGCGGTTGTGTACGACCCTTTCATTTTACACAGGAATGTGTCTCTCCTTGTGTTCTGAGGTGCATAAATACATACTTGAGAATGTGTGGGTGTTTGTGTGTGTTTCTGTGCACCAGGGACGAGAGTGTGTAAGCAAAATCAGTGTGTGTTTATGCTTTCTGTCATTGTGGGGCAACGTCTCCCTCTCTCCTGCTGATGCCACATTACTTCAGTTTAGAAGCCGCTGTCACGTTAGTAGCAGCATAGACAGGTGAGACTCCACAGACTCTGCAGCTCTACCTTCTCTGACTGACAAACACAAACACACATACACACCCTCGAGAACATAATCGTAAAACATCATTATTTTCCATTATGTGTATTTAAAAAACATTCCAAACAATATTATTACACAGACATTATTATTTCTAACATAATTAACACAACATTAAAATAAAAAATGAAGAAATAGCTTAGAATTTAAAAATGCCAAATTAATGAATAAAACGCTGCTTTTAAATGAGGTAGTAAATATGCTTCTGTTTTGTAGACAAGGAATGTAATTAAGGAATGGAAAGTAGAAATGATGAGGAAAAAGTCAGAAACACACAGGGTTTGACACATAAACACACACACACACACACACACACACATATGGAGTTGTACCTCCAATAGCCAGGGTTTGAGTTTGCGGTCCAGGATGATGTCAAAGCCCAGGACCTCAAAGCAGACACTGTCGCTCCCTGGTGGCTGGCCAGGGCGACACATGCGATAGGCGTGCAGCACGTGTGGCTCAGCCACTATTAACGTCTTCACCACCAGTTCCTGGCAGACACAAACACAAAGAGAGAGAAAATCAAGAACCTGACAAGGAGAACACAAATAGTCAGTTTCATTAATCCTAAAAAGCCAAAGGCTGAAGTTTTTATAGCAGCTGATTAAAGGTCTTCTTAAACTGAAAATGGTGCAATTAGTAGTCCCGCTGTAAATTGCAGGTTCCAACTGCAGACAAATGCTTGAAGCTTCAGATTTATGACTAAACTCTGACAATTGAGTAATCAAAACGCATATTAGACCCGTAACTTACAGACTTGCTTTAAAGAGGTAGGACTACAATCTAGATTCATCCTCACTTCTCTTGTGTCTCAAAATACAGTTACAACAAGAAACTGAAAGTGTTACTGGCACAGAGCATTTTAATTTCAGTCACACACAGACTTTCACCAGTGTTGGTGGAGGTCCATCTGTGTGGGTAGTGGCTCCCAACCTGTGTTTGTGTGTATGTGTGTTTGCACGT
Organism: Sciaenops ocellatus; assembly: GCA_033000465.1. Taxonomy (NCBI): domain Eukaryota; kingdom Metazoa; phylum Chordata; class Actinopteri; family Sciaenidae; genus Sciaenops; species Sciaenops ocellatus. The sequence goes on along the minus strand of CP136882.1, from coordinate 17,111,023 downwards.
ATGTTTGCTGGCTGCTACCTGCCTTCCTACTCCCACTGTGCAACTGGGGTAAACATGCGCACTCTGACACACACATGCACACGCACACACTTTCCACAAAGCTTTCCCTCAACAGTCAAGCCCCATGCAGTGCTGCTGGCCTCCAGTTTGCTCAGTACAGTCTGACTGCTGGGTGCAGGAGAGGGGTATGGTGGTCTGGCCCTGGCCTGATAAGGCAGCAGCCCCCCTCCCTATTCTATCTGTCTGTCGCTCACACACCTCCATCCATCTGTCCATCCATCCACCCGTCTGACCCACAGGCTGCCCAGCACAAACACCTGCTCCCACCATTTATGCCCGAAGTCCCCAGTACTGGCTGGTGTGTGTCTTTGTCCCTGCCCCCGTCATCTCCCTCCTTATCCTGAGCCTGCAGCACTGGCTACTGCCTAACACCGTGCAAGTGTGCAAGTGTGTATGTGTGCCTGTGTTTTGTTGGGCTTAAATGGTTTTATAAGCCTCTTTGATCTCTTTATTTTTTTTAATATCACCTGCATAAATGTGTATTATTTTAGCTATTTTACGTGTGCATGTGTAATTTATTTATTTAATCTCTGTTTAAATAGCATCACTTCTTTTTTTTTTTTTTTTTTATCTCGGTGTAGTAGAGGCAGCAGGATGTCCTGGTGGCAGGGCACAAAATTAGCCCCATCCGCCAGCCAAATGCTGGTAAAATATGCAAGTGCCTGGTAGATTTGCTTCACACACCAGCCAAAAAAACAATGGTAATCAATTGAGTGGCTGGTAAAATTTAAACATCCACTAGCCATTTGGCTGGTGGACAAAAAATTAATTCATTTTGCATCCTGCCTGGTGGTTAATGAGGTTTTCTCCTAACAGTAGGCTCCTTGATTCAATTGACAGTGTGATAAAAACAGATATATTTTAATCAAGTAAAATTTGTAGTCAAACCAGAGCACGTCAAACTTAAGAGATTTTTTTTTTTTTTAAATGTTGAAAGGTATTAACTGGTTGCAATAAACATATATGTAATTCCCTGAAGTGATATATTATTCTGTCAATATAAACTCCTCAAAACTATCTTCAGAAACTTTGCATTTTAAATGGTTATCTGTGTCTACTATCGTACATAGATAATCACTTGGAAAATGTTATTTTTTCAAGTGGCATAAAAACTGTAACCTTTATTGTTCCTGTATGGCCACTAAAAAATCAGTAGACCTTAACGGATCAAAAAAGGAGCATTAATGTCACTCAGCGATATCACACCGACGACTACATTCTCACTCTGACACATGGACACACTTTGCACAAAGCCCATCACTCTGCATCAAGGCCCATGCAGTGCCACTGGCCTGCAGTTTGCTCTGTCCACTCTGACTGCTGTGTGCAGGGGAGGTGTTTGGTATGATGGTCTGGCCCTGGACTCTATAACTAGCCCATTTGTAGTCAGACACTGCTCTCAAAATTACATCTACAAATAAAAAAAGCTGTGGCTTTGTTGGTCAAATCTTGGATGCTCTGCCCCATGCAGAACATCAATAATACCTCAATTTAAAAGAGATGTCAGTATTTCACATGAAAAAGAAAAAAACACTACACGATATTCTTAACCCCCACAGACAATCTTTTGGCAAACAAACTCTCTGACTCTCTGACCGTGACCATTGGCGGGAAGAGTCAGGGCAGCCCGCTAGGTTTGTATGGGAACAAAATGTAAGAGGAGAGATGAAAAGAGAGGGAAAGTGAGTGGAGAGCATAAATACTGAGTTGAAACAAAACGCAGTGTGTGAGTGCGAACAGACAGCGCTAACACCAAAGTGGTGCGACTTCTGAAGAAAGAGCAGACAGAAAAAATGGTGAGAGAGCAAGAGGGGGACAGTCTGGCTGAGTCAGAGGAGTAACACTCTGGTATGTCACGGAGGGGCAAAAAAGATGAAAAAAAAACAGCCATAACTTTAATACTTTGACAAAATGGAACACATGAAGAGATTACACAAGATGGATGAGAGAGGAGACATGAACATTGCCTCAAAAAGAACTTAGCCAGACAGGTAAAGAACCGGCCAAACAATACCTACAACAGTCTCAAAAGACACAAAAGTGAAAGCTGGTGGAAAGAAGAAATAAAAGATTGCCTTGAGGAGAATATAATAACCAATGGGATTTGATTTTAAGGTTGAATGCTGGTAGCATGAGAACAGACGGTAAAACAGAGAATAAGCACTGAGGGACCATACCACTCGAATGACTACTGACAGAGGGACGAAATGTCGAGGTCGTGAATGAAATAGAAAATAAGAATAGAAATAGAACATTAACAGGAACATAGCTAAAGAAATGTGTAAAAAAGAAAGAAGTAACAGAAACACAAAGGTATGTATGATGAGACGGGTGGGTATAAGTATAAAATCATCAATACAATAAGTACAGGAGGTGAAAGAATCTTTCTAAAAGACGTTAATGAATGAGAATGAACAGAGAATAGTGCTAGATAGGAAGAGCTCACCCTCCAGGAATGGTGTTTTCACTGAGCTCTTCCTGGAGTTAAACAAAGCTCAGAAGCTCTCTGAATTACTGTCATAACAAATCATATCAAGCCGTCACTTGTCCGCTTGTATTTTGTGTGTGTCATGTGTTGGTTAGTGGCAACAGCATGTGTATATATGAGTGTAAGCTTACAGATTACACTTACGGATGAATGCATGTGTTGTTTGCATTTGTGGTGTGTTTTGTTATCATACCGCACATCCTTTGCTTTTGTGGAATTAGATATTCGCCACGATATGTCTGCATGTAACTGTGTTTGTGTCTGTTTGGGTGGACTACCCACGTACAGAGACGTCTCCCCAGAACTTGGCCACATCGTAGTCGTTGGTGCGGAGGAACTCGGTGAACCAGCTGATGGACCTCTTGCTGCCTTTGTCCACTGTTTCGTCTCGCTCAAAGTTCTCATTGTGTTTGTTGACTGAATAGTTGGTCAGATGCATGTAGAGCTGGCTCTGTGGAGACAAAAGGGTGTAAGGAGGGCCTTTATGCAGTAGACATTAACATATGTCTGTCACTAACAATTTCTAGCTTTGTTTAATGGCAGAAATCTAACATAAGAATAGCCCGGATCTGAGAGAAATATAAATAATTTTAAAGGCAGACACATTATTGCCTTTAATATAAAAAATACAGAATATCTAAAGACAATCTGACCATATGTAGTAGACTGCTGAGTTGTAGGTCTGCTGTGTGCATGTAAAACAACTTCTTTTTATAAACTCTGACAACATTAAAAAAAAATCTAATATCATAGCAACAGCAGATCATATTTGCACCAGATGGCATGTTTTGTTTGTTGTTGCATAAAAATCATTTCCATCTCCTTTCCCCTGAATTCCTTTATTTACTGAGCTGAAGAAGAAATTAAGCTCTTTTTCACCTGCTTCCTGCTCCCACTTAGAGGCATGCATACCTAAGACTTGCTGTCCAGTGCAACCATAATGTATTACTAATGGCTACAAAGAACTCCACTGAAGCGGGGGGGCAGGGAAATAAAAAATGAAATGTTAATTTATTCCATAGTGTACATGCTGTATATTGTATTTTAATAGTTATGGTACCTGTGACAGTACTCTTTAGTGTAATTATACCTTTGTCAGCAATGATAATCATCGCAGCAAAGTATATCCTCAAGGGTGTTTATGCTTTTATCCCCAAAGAGAACATACCCACGTTTTAATGTAAAACACTTTCTCCAAAGTAATATGGGTACATGGAGAAGAACAATGAAAAAAGCAAAAACATCATAAACTAGTCCCCTGGCAACGACTAAAGATGGTAAGAAATGGTGCAGCAAACAAAATAAGGAGCAGCTCACTGTGCTATATGGGAATAATTCCCATATAGCACAGTAAGATATTCTTGCTATATATCAAAAATGAGGCGATGCTCTTATGGGATTGACTGATAATAAGTGCAACAGCAGGACAAGCTTACAATCACAGATCAACAAAATTGCAAGCATTCAGTGATAAGAGGAGTCAGAGACACAGTGCCCCACACATGGCTAAAATGTATAATTGAGTGGTTGACTATAAGTTGCCATTGTGTAATCTGTGTTGTATCTCTCTCTTTAAACAATATCTCTCACAGTTTACGACAATATATCCCTGTCCTTAACCTGCATGGTAATAACGCTGTGGCTGCAGGCCACTCCAGCCCCTGATGGCTGTCTGGGAGCCACTCTCTGTGGGATTGAACATCCATCTCCATGGCATGACTCACTCCATCATGTGTCACAGACTGGGTAAGACAATACACACTTGTGTCACAGGAGGGGTCCAACGCGTCTGTGTGTGTGAATGTGTGTGTGTGTGTTCATATTGTAGATAAGCATCATGCTTGATAGGAAGCTGTGTGTGTGTGTGTGTGTGTGTGTGTGTGTGTGTGTGCGTGTGCGTGTGTGTCTGTGTGTGTTGTGTGTGAGAGTACATCCCATCATCAGCAACAGACTGTGCTTCAGCAGGTGCAGAACCTCAAGGCAAATATGAGCGGCTTGATATTACAGGAGACATCTGGCATGTGGACATTTACGCTCAGCTGTGTTCATACAGTATGCCTGCACACTGTGTGTGTGTGTGTGTGTGTGTGTGTGTGTGTGTGTGTCAGCCTCGCAGTTGTCTGCATTTGGGCACTGTTGACTGTGTATATGAGTACTTGCATGTTTTTGTGATCATACAGAGATTACATTGTGTTTCCCAACCTCTGCCCTCATGTGTGTTTGTGTGTCCAATTTGATTAGGTTGAGCTGCACAAGCCCACGGCTCCAGTTAACGGGAGTGCATGACAAGCACATTGTTTAGTGAACTTTTACTTATTTGTCTGTATTTTGCATACTGTACTGTACTGTATGTATTTTGCAATGTAGCTCCGTGAACAGTTGTGTGTACATCTACAACTCATCAATCTGGCCTTGTGCACAGATGGTACAGAGTTGAAGATGCATGTACTGTTATTAGTTACATCGTATGTGTCCACAGCCATGTGTGTGTTTCCAACTGTATGTGCAGCTTCTGTGAAGCACTTTGTAACTTTGCTTTAGAAACTGCCACACAAATAAATCACCATTATTATTTGTAGTGCTACAGTCCGTAACTCACCAGGTTGGCCTCACTGGGTGCGTGGTATTTCTCGGTGCCCATTCGAACTAGGCCGTCGTTGTAGAGAAAAATGCGAAGCGGGTCGCAGGAAGTGACAAGGATGTAGATGCGCAGGTCAAACTTGTAGCCCTCCATCAGGAAGGGCTTGTCCAGGTACTCCTGAACGATGAAGTGCTCCTGGGCTGGCAGCTTCTCACAGTTACGGATAAGCGAGATCCTGGATAGACAGAAACTTTATTAATCCTCGGGGGGGAAATTGGGGTGTCGTCACCAGCATAATAAAATATAGCATAGTAAAGACAAAAAAGATAATTAAAAAAATGATAGATGGGAGCATAGCAGGGACCGTGATCATGACTGATGACATTGGCACTGTCTAAAAAACGTGTTGAAGCAAAAAAAATTGAGCCAAACAGTATACAGATTTTATGGGTCTCAACACAATATTTCATTTCAAAGTCACTGGTAAAATTTGGGGGCATATTTCTGGGGTGCCACATCAGTCTCTTATGCTGATACTTTAAATTTTCACATCCCAAGATTAACTTTGCCCTGCTTCTGTTTTTCAAAGCAACGAATAATACGTATAATATTCCACAGGAGAAGTAGATGCAAACAGATGGAGAAGATATGTCCTTTAAATGACTCTTACATTTACGATGAAGACGTTTAGCCTTTCATAGTGAAACGATCAGAGCCACTGTGCCCTGATGGTATTCATGTGACCTTCCACTACTACAGAACCTTCCCTGAAATCGTATGTAAATGAGAAACGCTCAGCATGCCTCAGGACTAGTTTGAGCAGGACAAGCTGTTTGGCTCTGTGGGGCATTGAAGGTTCCAAAAATGTTGTTACTCTGTTCATTACCAGCCATCTAAATAAAACAGTTGAAAAATAAATGTACAAAAAACAGATAGGCACAACACAAACGCTGGTTTGTCTGAGCAAAACTTTGCGAGCATCTGGAGAACATTGTAATTTTCTGAAGCCAAATTCCACTCAGTCTGAATGGCATAGTACATCAAATGCTGTAGCAGGGTCTTTTAGCTGTGGGCAGGTTAATAGGAGCAGACATCGTGCTCCGTTTCAACCTCCACTCTAATTCATTTGCTTTGGTCTCATGTCACTGGCACTCAGACCTTATAGTACGCAGGCCATTGCTAGCTGAACTCAAGAATGAGTTGTGTTAGTTTATGTGCATCCATGTGGCTGTGCACGCAAGGGTGAAGGGCAGTATTTTCAAAACTTTGTGAATGTGAAAGTGTGTGAGTCTGTCTGTATGTGTGTGGGTGTATGTATGTGTGCAGGGAAGGTGAGGGGTCATTGTTAAACAATCTGCTATTATGTACAAGCATCACGACTGACCTATATCACCATCACTCATAGTTAAGGCAGACTTGACCTAAATTGCTTACATGCACAGGCTGGAAGGCTTCATTATACACGCAAGCTGGCATACCACACACACACAAACACAATATTTGGCCACGATGTAAAGACGTGATTGTTTAAAAAGTACAGTTTGAGGTATTGAAATGTTGTGGCACCAAGCCACCAGAGGGCAAACATTGTTCTGCTTTATGGCTTCTGTAATTACAGCCACAACATACAGTGTCTCGGGATCAGTGCAGTCTACGTTGTTTTAACCAAAGAATTCACCTGCTCAGTTAACAGTAATGAAACAAAAACACTGGAGCACTGTTGATGAGTTTCTAAGTGTGACTCTACACTCTGATCCATTTATTGCCTTTCAGGTTCTGACAAAATAAGGTCTTAGTTTAGCAGTCCTCCCTTCACAGGCTTGATAAAACCTACCCAGCTTGTCGATCTACTCCAATATGATGTTGTTGTTGCTTTCAGGTTTATCAATCACTCCTCATCACCACGTCCTCCCTCTAACTAAAATATCGCCATGTTACAGACCAGCACCTCATTGGCCTGCTTATCACAGTACTTGAATAAAAAAGAGCAGGGAGAAGTTGATGGGAGCCTGACCGACGATGTGAGGGGCCCTCCTAACAGGCAGACAGCAAGCTGAATGATGGGGACAGGGTTAACGGTGTTAGTTAGTCGAGGAGGAGTAGCTGAGGAGAAGACGACATGATTGATGAGCTGGGGTGTCAGATAATCACGGCCCACTCTCCCCTGCCTATTTAATTTGGCACCGGAGGGGATCTCGCCTTTTTAAGCCCTGCACGCGCTTTTATTTTGTTTCCCTTATAACAAGCTGCGCTTCAGACACAAACAATAACTTCATTTAGTCGGCCGACGGAAAAATAAATTACAGGGGGTAGATATAACTTAATTTCCTGCCGCGTCACACCATGCACAAAAAATAGAGAAAAATCTAATCTTGTGAGCCGCCCGCCGTTGAGTGGACGAGCTAAACTCATCATCTTTCATATTCTTAATGTATTGCAATAATTCAGCCTTTGCTGCCTTTTATTCTTTAATAAATAAGGGCTTACTGCAGCATGGAGTTCTAAGTAATGCTCACATTATACCAGAAAGGACAAATTCAAAGAGAATTAGAGGGAGAGGTGAAGCACACTAAGATATTTGTACTTCAATACCCCCACCTATTGGTGCCAGTGATGAATGCACTCTAAAGCATTTCTTTCACATGCACCCCAGGGATCACAGTTTCAAAGAATAAAGAGTCAAAAAGAATAATTAACAAATGTTTCACAATCTGAGTAGTTGCAACGTATTCTGAAGTGCTCAAGAGAGCAAAGTGCAAAGCATAAACAAATTATTTTCAGTGGACCCTGTATTTCAGCCAAATCGTAACATTCACAGTTTGACCTGTCCTTTAGTTTATATTTTATCTTTTGAAACAGAATTATTTGAAAAAAAAACTCACAACATTTGAATCTTTGAACTTGAAATCACTTGACATTGTCTTTTTATTTTAGTCTTGTTCTTGACCTCCATACAGGTCACATTGTTGTGGAAGAGAATTCTGTTTTAAGTGCCAAACAAGTTAGCAGAGCTCATAAATAAAACATTAGAAGCAGTTACTGGGATTATTTTAGACACAATCTAGGATACTTGTGTTGTTGCATTTTTGAGTTACTTATCCAGATCTATGTTTTGATGGCAAAATACTGAGCAGAGAAGTTCAAATGTCCCAAGGGAGCTTTCTAATTTTTAACAACTCTTCCTGAGAAGGAGATCATCCCACCAGGGTGTTTTGACTCTGCCTCGGGATCTTCTACCAATCAGTGGTACCTGGCGCTCCTCTCAAAGCTAGGGGGCTTTCTTACTAGATGACCAAATCAGCTCAACAGGCTCTTCCCAAAGCAAAGGAGCTTTAAAATCAATACCAACCTCACGCTCACCCAAGCTTATAATGTTCAGTTTTTTGACACAGTGTCAGAGGGGAGTCAGTTCTCCCAAACTCTTTGGTAAATGCTGCTTTGAAATGTTTTGTCCACCCGATTTACACACATTAGGGGGGCAATATGTTGATAACACATTATAAGTGAATGCCAGATATAACAAGTGCTCACTACGGGCTCAAACATTACTGATGAGTTAACGCTTCTCTGACATGGCAACAACAGTTGCCAAACAGTTGAAGCATCACCAAAGATGCGCTGATTGCAGGGATTTTGCATTTGAGTACTTCAGAAAGTACAGGTATACCTAATAAACTGGTCAGTGTAGAAGCAGAGGCAATGTCACCATGCTTGCAGTTCAGAAAAAAAAACAGGATCTGGTACTGATCCGCTAAATATCTCAAGATTTCCACTGTGAAAACATATCATAGAAATGTCTTCACAGCCTGAGATAAGCTCTCACCTGATTGGACTGCTAGTATGAAATATGCATTCAGATGCCACAGCCTTCTCATCTTTTGATAAAGAGATGCTATTGAGAGACAGAATCCCCCTGCAGCAGCCATCTTGGTCCATTTTCTAGTCTCACTAGTCTCTGCTGATGGTGCCTCATAAAGGAATCCAATAATCACATGCAGAGACCTTCAGGGAAGGAACTACAGTAACTGCCAGGGACCATGTGTGTGTGTGTGTGTGTAGTGTCCTCCACTGGCAATGATAACCTCTGATTTATGGAGAGTGTGACCATCGAGGACAATGAGGCCAACAATGAGATTCACAACACACTCTCAGCTCAAATACTCAATCTGGTCCCAGCCATAATACTATTTCCATAGACACCCATGTCAGGGTCACAAAACTCTTATTGCCTTGTTTGGTTATGCTTGTCCTCTATTTGCTCTACTGCTAATTTCCTACTCACTCACTCACAGGCGTTCTAGCCTGTGCTCTATCCTGGAGTCAGTGCGTTAGAGAGTGCGTTGCTAGCCTCTGACCTACCCGTGACCCATGGCACCATTGGCAGGTTTGACGATAAAGGTCTTCTGCTTGCGTTTCCTGCGTAGTTCCTTGACGTAGTTCTGGAACTGAGTGTACTCGGCAGGGAAGATCCAGGTTTTGGGTATGAAGCTGTACTCTTGGGGCTGGCACTTGATCATTCTGGAAAAGGAACAGAAACAGAAACAACATTTTACACCTTTGGAATCATCTGAAGCCTTCTACTCGTACTTTTTCAGCAAGTTGCATTTTGCACTTTTATTACAGTAAAGAAAAATAATATGTGATTTTACAGCAGTGTCTTCTACTTATTTTGGCTTGTAATGGTTGTGTGCTACAAGTACCCAGTTGTAACTTCACAGAGTGCCAGCTGGCTGAATGCTAAGCTTTGAAATGCTCTTGTTTTTGCACATCTGCAACTGAACCAAAGTACTCTCATTTTATGCGTTAAGAGAAACAGAAAACTTACTTGGACATGTTTCTCGCTAGGCAGTCTTTCCGGCAGATTTCGCCCATGCCAGGGAAATGGTTAATTCTCTGCAGAGGGACAGGCAGACATAATAATGTTGTTAGGGCCATTACGCCACTCAATTCCACCCCCACCCCTTCATAAAAATGAGCACATTAAAGGCAGCAACCTGAAGTGAGCTTACAATGTTCTGACATTTATGCCCAATTACGGACTCAAAACAAAAAGGTGACGCTGAGACCTTTCTCAACCCTTATTTAGTTTACCGTGGGTTTTTTTATACTATTTAAAGGTTGGGGAGGGAAGAGGCGAGAAGAGAAAAAAAAACGATCAATCTCAACTCCGAGGGGCCGAGGTAATTGGTTCTGCATCGCAAGCTCCTGCAGTGACAGTTGAATGAATTGCTTTGAATGTGCCGAAAGGGGGGTGGGGGGTAAAGGAAAAACTCTGGGTTTTCTGTATTCTTTGACCAAATGAGCCTGAACAGGGGCGTTAATTAGGCTCGTATGAACTGAAACTTGACAGCAAACTCTCACAGTACATCACTAAACGGAAAAAAGGAAAAAATTAAAAGAGGGAGAGAGGGGAGAAAAAAGAACGCAGAGTGTAAAAGGATCCCGTGATTATTATCCAAATGAGACAGACGTAATTAGGGATTCGGAAGAGATTGCACAATTATGCCAATGCCGCGAGACGACGTGGCTTGTGAGGGGAAATCAAAACCAATTGTTGAGGGACTTCTACTTTTCTACTGAGAAATTATCTCATGAAACACCACAGCAGCATGAGAGAGCAAGTGAAAACAATTGACAGCAAATCACCAGTTCCATGTGAAACATTAGCCACATTGCTCCACGTTAAGCTGTTACAGTATTTGTAATATTCAATCTACTTAGCTGAACTCTTGCTGCCCCTGTCCTAACAAGCCATACTCTTTCTAGCTTGTGATTTAATCAATCATTAGTGCCCAGTCTAATCAAATAAGCACTCTGCAAGATGGATGGCTAACGCTCGGAGCAGCAGCAGCAAGTTCACTCAGCAGGACAGGGAGGTCAAACAGAGGTAAGATCACTCTCAGACTGGTGCACAGAACTCAGAGCAACCGTTGTTGTTTAGGCCCATCTTGTCAACATGACGAGTGACATCTGAAAACTGACCCTCCCACCCCCTGCTGCTCACAACTTGTCAGTCTACCTGTCAGTCTTCCCATCACTTTCTGTGTAAGCTCTGTTGTTCCCTCACGCTGTCCACCCCTCTCTCCTATTTTCTGTCTCACTCTTACCTCTCAGGGTCTGAGGGAAAGCAGATGGGCCGAGTCTTCCATCCATCTCCACTTTTTTTTCTCCTTTCTTTATATTCTATTTGATTTCATTCTGACGTTTACTATATTTATACCTGAATCTGTTTAACTTTCTGTTGCTTTCCCAACTCCATCTGTCCCAAGTTTCTCCACATAGCTTTCCTTTCCATCTGCTCTAATCTATTTTTTCCTCGTATTTTCCTTAACCAATTATTTTACCTCTACTGCAGACAGGTAGAAAAAACTCTAAAGCAGGGTGGTGTGCAAACACCCAAAAGGCCCCAGGTGGGGTAGCAGAGTTGAAGTCCAAATACAGAAACTGATTCAGGTTCATCAGGTTCAGCAACCTCGGCCATAGTCTTGATGGAAACTGCTCAATTTCTGTAAACTGTTAGCCCTAGTCTTGATCGATACATCTTACTTCCAAATACTTTACTGAGGGTTTTTTTTTTCTCTTTTTCAGTTTAAGTGTTTTTTTAAAGCTATTTAAACATAACTACACATCAGAAACTCATTATCTCCCCCTCAGAGTGTCCTCAGAATGAGTTCATATTGTATATCAATTGAAATGATTCTGTTACGTTTTTATGTTCACACTGTTTTGTTGTTGCAATGTGTGTCCTTCAGTGTTTTTTTTTTCATGGCAAAAGTAACATAAATTCACATGGTCAGTTATATGAATTATGAATTTTATGAATTATGGATCAGACAAATAGCCTCCAGTATGATCAATTTTCTCGTAAGAGAAATTTATTGTCTTGATTATTGAAAAACCTCTTTGCAGCATATGGCATGTGCTCGCTGCTGAGATTAGCCAGCGGTATATATATTGCTCTCCTCACGTGTAGTGTGTATGCCACATCAGCATTGCATGTGCTTGCAAATAAATGACAGTGATATGTGGTAACAGGTATTAATTTAAGGTGTAATAATTTTTCTCCCAATTCAAATAGATTTTTGACAGTAAGTGTGAATAAAGTTTTTGTTATAATTCAGATTTAATCACATTTATGTGCAAAATATTTAAAAGTTTGGTAGCAGACCTGACATCACAGTGGTTTAGTGGTTTGTTCTCTCTACAAGAATTTAAAAAATGAATCTAGGAATGCTTTGTACTGTAACAAGTTCAAAGAATCTGCAGAAAATTGTGTCATGTTTATCCAACTCTAAAGGAGTATTTGAAGGAGAGGATTTGGAGTCTGTATAGGAAAATCATTTAGATAAAAATCTCCAACCACGGGACGGTTAAAGCAGCTGTCATTTTGGTTTCATCCTTTAAATCCCTTTCTTCTGGTCCACTGCACTGTTTCATTTCAGAGGCATCTCTTTTACGTTTTCTCTTAAGAAATCCTTTGGCAAAATCCTTCCTCACGTAGTGATATACCTGCACACTATTAGTGGCAGGTTATTCTGTTTTTAACATTTGGTTTACCTTTAAGGTCTACTGAACACATATGATCTTTTTCTGATCTGCTCCTCAAGACATTTAATTTCCACTGGCAGCTGGTCAGTAGCATGGTCTTTGGCTCTTGGCCACTGATCAGCTTTATTGGAGCATACTGTAAAGGTCAAGATCCAGATTTTCCTGTTCAGTGCAGCAATTGAATCTGACACCCTTATTCTTAAGCTCTCATCTTTCACCTTTAGGCTACCATACAAGGTGTGCTGACTTGACACGGTAGCCATGCAGTCTACCTGATAATTCCTGAGCTCAGCGATTTTCTCATGCTGCACGGCTGAGTCATTCCAAATGAGGTTGGCGGTCTCATCTTCATCCCGAGTCTTGATGAAGTCCATCTCGCTGATTACTATACGAACTGGGGGAAAAATACTAACATTTGATTGTATTCCAGGAATAAAATTAGCTATGCAATCATTTAAATAAACTTTATCCACTGACTTTGAGTAGTCTTATTTATTATGACAAAACAACACAGATGCAAATTGAGAGCAATATGTGACTTGGACTACCAAATCAAATATTTATACTTTACAGATCAACGTTCCACTCAAACATTTTGCTTAAATTCAGTTTTTGCATACATTAACAGAGAAATGAGTCCAGGAGATTATAGATCAAAAAGTTCACAGAAATATTTACCATTCATGGAATGGTTGCAGAGCAGCCAATCGTAATGCCTCTCTCTAAAAAGATAAATTAATTGTCTGTAATGCATTTAAATCCCACTGGAAACCCCATAGTATGAGAGATATGTGGCAAGCCCATTTGGACATTAATCTGACAACTATTCATTATTCAGTGAGTAATGAAAAATTCATATGCCCTAACGAAACGAGGTATTAATTAATTTCTTGAAAGCCTTCACAAACTTGGAGAAGGCTTGCCTAATGTTGCGTGATGGCACTTGAATGGGAAAAAAGGTGTTTCCGATGTAACTTCATCCATCCGTTAATGATGGTTGAGGCTAACAGTGTTTTACTAACTGGAACAGGGAGGGTTTACATCACAGCAGGCCTATGCTTACAGTTAGCCGCAGAGTCTTTGAGTACAAAGCTATAATCAATCCTTTCTTACACATCTAACCAAACAGACGCCCTTAGGGCCAGAGTTTACATTCCCTTCTCAGTGGGTGTAAAGCAGATTTCCAACACCACATCCCATGACCTTTAACCTTTACCTGTAATACAATCAATTCTGAAACAAAAAAAAGACAGCTGCAAAAAAGGTAACAGCAAAAATGAGCCATCCATCTGGCCCTTAGTGTTAATTTTCCTTCAAAATAGCTCTGCACTAGCCTCAGAATGGCCACTGTGAGGGTCTCGTCACAGCTAGCAAACTGACTCACAGCTAGACTCCCATCTACCTACAGGATCCCGGCAGCCCCCAACTTCTGCTTGCTGCTGCTGACTCCTTAGTTTTATAGGTTGTAGTTCACCCCTGAGAGCAGTGCTGCCACACAATATACTGAACATGTGAGGAGTGCTTACTATGCTCTTTTAGCCCGTCTCAAAAAATCCTCACTGCCAAGTTAAATTACCTCAATAAAGATTTATGTATGTATGTAAGGCCGGGCTGTCTCAGTGTGAACTGTTTGGCTGCACTGCAACTCTATTAGGTTTAATTTAAGACATTAAATAACAACAGCCTCTTTCAAACAATCCACCACAGCAAATTAGATTTTATTGTTGAGACGACATTGTGATTGGATTTGCGGTGTTTTGAGGGACTGACTGAGCCATACTGAGAGCTGTTTCCAAAATGAATATACAATTCACTGTGTCACAGTACATTAATCTTACCTGCAGGACCACTCAAAATGTTTGTCTTTCTCGCTCATGAAACTTTCATTAAGAAAATCAAAATATAAATTCAGAAGCTTGAAATCTGAAATTTTGTATTACTGTATACACAATGTAGCTAGATCTGACATAAAATGATAATTTATTGTCTGTTCATTAACAATTAATGTTACTACATTCAACATTTCTACGTACGTGATCCGTAAGAAAAAAGACCACCTTAACCGAAACAACAAACACTGACAGTACTGCTAAACCATTTCAGGCAGCTCCCTTTTTTCTCACAAAAAAAAACCCATCAATACTCGGATAATGGATTTCATCAGCCTTCTCAAAGAAAGCCGCGTCTCCATTAAGACGAACACTTTGATCAAAACATGTCTTATCTTTGCAGGCTGTCATTTTTGAACATTTGAACATTTTTATGTGTTGTTGTCATTACTGTAATTTCACAAGCATTTTAATGTCATTAATAATAGGTTACCGTACCAATCTCGTATTTGGTGCCAGCGACATTGGCGGCGATACTGCCTTTCTTCTTTTTGGTGCGCACCTTCCTCTTCCCACTGCTCTGATAGGAGCCCACAGATGGCCCGTTCACGGGGGACGCTCCTTGATCCTCTGGAGGAGGAGACGACATAGAACAAAACTAGATACAGTCACAGCTTGTGCTCCAGACTGGAAGGGGAGCAGGAGTGTTTTAATATATTTTCCTTTTTCCTGCAGGGGATTTAGTGGGTTTGTTTATGGGGCTAGGGTGTAAATGAATTAGGCGTCTAGTTTGTTGTGGCTGCTTGCATCGCGGTGCTTTTATCATAATCTGTGTTTGTGTGTGTCTCTATGCAGGAGAGAATAGTACTGATGAGCAGGCAGGCAAATACATATTGTATATGAGCAGGTGGCCAGGTATGTGTGTGCTCATGAGTGCCACAGTGTATGGTACAACTTCTAACAGAATAACCCAATCAGTCCAGAGAGAGTTGGACCTCTCTTACTCACCTCCTTCATTGGGAGGGGAGGGCATCTCAGGGGCTGGTGGAGCGAAGGGGCAAGCCAAGCTTTCCGCCAGGCTTGGCGGGGGGGTGGGCCTCGCAGGGTACTCACAGCACCCTCCAAGGGCTCTCTCACACTCGCACTAGTTAGTCTTCCCTGTTTCGGGCTGTATGGACGGCGTGGTACAGGATGGCCCAATGGATCATCTGAGCACCTCCCTGGCGCTTTTCAGCAGCATGAAGAGCAGCAGCACAGTCTGAGTGGGCTGGAGAGTTAGAAGGGGGTAGCAGCGGTGGGGAAGTGTGGGAGGTAGAGGGCCTCTCAAGGGTCTACACAGCCCCAGCTTATTTACAACCCCGAGAGGAGATAAGGAGGCAGGGGGGTGGATAGGAATGCCTGTAGAGGAGAAGAAAAAAGATATTTTACAGCTGCAGAACAGTGGTAGTAGGCTCACTGCTCAGAGGGTGACAGTGCACACTGTGGATGTGTGTATATTTTCTCACTGGACTGAAGTGCATTGGACATGCTTTTGATGTAAAGCAGCAGCAACAGCAGCACACAGGCTACATCAGTCAATCTGACTGTGCATAGCAGTTCAGTGAGAACGCTGTACAGCTCTGACACAGCAGCACTACTAATGAAATAATCTAGAGCTGTGTGATGTCCACTGTACTAATTCGTATTCCATGGAACCATTGTTAAATATTAATGTGGCTGTCAAGTAAAGGGTTTGCAGCGTCTCATTGTGTCTCATGTTTGTGCCAGCTGGGTTTCAGTGTATGGCTGAGAGGTCATTTCATTCAGACAGATGGCATCTTTACAGTGGTTTGTTAAAAGGATGCTTCAGGCTATGAACAGTGTGGGAAATTAACACCAGTTATCAGCCAAATCCTGTTATTGTTTGGCTGTGGTCTGACAGTGTGTCTTCAAACCACTTTTGGATGAAATACAACATTGTTGAGATGTTCTGTGCCATTTCATTTTTGTTTGAAAAGGAGGAAGCATAATGAGTCAGTGGTTATCACTGTTGGTTATCATGTCCGGGTGCTCTAGATTCTTCCCATCAAAGATAAGACAGCATCCAGGTGGATGGGAGACTCCAAAATGCCCACAGCTCTGAGGCAGAAGCCATTAGCTGTTTCCCCAACTTACAGCATGTTTGGAACAATTCCAGCAGTTCATGATCCTTGCACGTCAAATAGTGCATGAAGCTGCTGTGTTTGAGTCGACTGTGATTCATATTAATCAACTGAAGGGTCTGAACATTCTCCGTTCTCAAGGGGTAGCAAGATGATGAACAAGAGATACAACCGCTACACAAAATGAAGTATATTTATCCATGTTAGTCTAATATTTTCTTGAGAAATACTGGATAATCTTCTTCGTATTATTATTTTTATTATTCAAATAAAATCATGGGAAAATATCGCTCCTGGTATGTGACCTGGTCACAATCAATAAACATGTGGTGCAAGAAGCAGTGTTTAAAAACCTCTTCTTACTGTACTGTTATAATAACTATCATTAATTTCTGTTCAATGTTTTCCATATGATGGAAAATACTAAGTGTTGTGCGTTTGAAACTCAGACGGTAACCATGGTAACTTTCATTTGATATTCCACGCATGCCAGTCCAATTTCATATCAGCCTCTTCCTTTGGTTAAAAAGAAAACAAATCACAAGTTCTAATCAACATGTTTTAATTTTGCAGTCGAAAAATAACCACAAAAATGAGGACTCAAAAATATGCAGAGCACCAGTCCATCAAGTATAGATACAACTACCTAAACTATAGGTGTAACCATGGTATAACCATAAGTAATAAACACCTGCTACATCTACAGTACATTGACTTATGGTGCGTGTTTTGCATTTCATAAAGAGATCAACAGTAGCCTCTAGTGGTGAAAATATTGTGAAAAGCCCACTTCCTATCTAACAGTGTTTACTGCACACACGCCACAGATACACCTGTGTATATGTGTACATGTACACATGTACACATTGGAGAATACACACACACGCTGATTTGAAAAGCAACCCTATCGACTCGATCAGCATCCTTTGGACAAATTAGAATGGGGGAAACAATCCAATCGCATTACTCGAACACTCAGTAGTCTTCACTGTCAGCCACTTGGTCTGCCTGTGGTAAGCACAAGACATTGATCCCGGGGAGGACAGAGACTGGAATGAGATCAGCACAGATGGGAGGGGGGGGGGGGGGGGTAACAACAAAGAGTCAGAGTGATAAAGTGAGGCACGTCGTGGTGATGACAAGCTGCCCCTGCCTCTCAGTGGTGTACAGGTTCTCTGTACAAGAGCCAGGGAACACTGTCTCTATAGGAGCACTGGGCTTTGGTGTCATGTAAACCCTCAGGAGCAAGGGGAGATCTGACAGGCACATATGATAAAACACCCACAAACACACACTACATGAACACAAGTAATCCCTGAAAAATAAACACAATCACCAAACAAGGGCTGTGATGTTATTCCTAATTATTCTGCACAGTATTGCAGGAATATTAATCTTCATAATTTAACAATTATTTTATTGCTTCTTTGTGTTTTTATCAACACTGAATATCACCATATCAACTGTTTTTACCTTGAGTACACATTCTAGATTACACAGAATGTTTCATGTTCTTTATGCTCTTTATCTCAATATTACCAATTATTAATGGTGTTAACCCCCTTGTTTTATATCTTTAGTTTGAAAGTGCTAATATTTTTGCATCAGACTTGGACTCCAAACGTTTATGTCGCATTACTGTGATAAATGAAAAAGATACAGAATCTCAAACAGAAATTCAGTTTTCAAATATTTAATAATGTGATTGCATTTCTTTCCCTGTGCCTCTCAGAATAAAACGTCAACACAGATTTCTATCTAGGGCTTGTTTGGCCGACTACCATATAAGGTCGCAGCTGAGGCACTTATCGCACTGATGGATGACCCAGCAAAACGGGGCTCTGTCGTGTTTTGCTCATTTGTCTTATTTGTGGTCATCAACCACAAGACGGCCTGGTTTTGCTTGCACTCGTGTGATAGAAGTGGGATTTCAATGTAAACAGACATCAGATTAGAGTAACTATTATCACTGACTGATTGAGGTCAGTGACCACATGTCATAACCTGCCTATCGCTTAAGCGTTTTTAAAGATTTCCTGTCTAATGAGATGGAAAAGTTACAATTTATGAATAGAGACAGTACATGCGATGTATGATTTTTACTTAATTATTTCTCTGTAATATAGTATATTGTATTATACTGAAGCATCTGTGAGCTGCTGTCCTTGGGTGTTTCATTTTTTATCCCTCTTTGCAGTTTCTATCAACCTTCTCGTAACCTTATGTAAGACTGTCGGGAATACAACATGAGAATATCCACAAAATGAGGTTCAGACTTTGTAAGTGCTTCTTGATGATATATTCTACCACAGGCATCATCACAATTAATCCTTCAGTGAAGTATTAATGACAAATTCTTAACTAAATCCCTTTCCACTAAGTATCTACTGTTAATCCTCTGATGCAATGACACTTTTTCTCCAACAGAGTGAGCCAGAGGGCCATCACATCACGGCAGAGCAGAGTGGAGCAGAGCAGAGCGGAGCGGAGGTGAATGGGCAGGGCGCCTATGGATGCTGAGCTCATGCACTTCCCCACTGCAAAAAACACAGAAAGGCTTCATTGTAGAGAGTCAGCTCTTCATGCTGCTCAGCTGCATCACTCTCTGTTTCACAGGCTCTAAATGCATGACAAATGCATGTCTGTCTTTCAGGGCATTGTTATGCAGAATTCCCCTTCTTATTATCCAGCCAAAGTTGTTCATGCGCGTGTCACGTTACTGTACATCATGTCTCAGGAACATATAGTTTGTCTGCAGTATTTAGTCTACATCAAAAACACAAAGTGCTTCTAGTTTAAAACTACCAAGGAATCCATCTTCACACAGATATTATCCCACTATCATAAGGCAATGACACTTCAAAAATACGGCATCCCCTTTTATATCAAAAGCAAATCCAAGAAGACAGAGCTAATAGCTTCACAAGAAGTGTGCCAAAAGGAAAAGCTGAACCAAAGCAGCAGACTGTTTATTCATGACAGTGTCACACCTATTGCACAAGCCACTTCAACATCCAGCGGTACGTCCCTGAGGGATTCTTTTTATGTTCTCCCTGCCTTACATGAAACTACATCTTGAAAGCAGTCGTCAAATACAGAATCAATAGAGAGGCTTGGGGAATCACCACTTAGCCTCATATTGTGCTGAAGGCGCAGGATTTGCAGGCACAAGTTCTTTTCTGTACATGCAGCATGCCTCGGTGCTGCCTTTACAGCAGTGTCAGTACCTCGGGGTGTGTATAACCATTTAAAAGGGGAGACACACTGGCTAAGAATGGAAACATGTTGTACTACTACACATCCTTGACTGAAAAGCAGCTAGAATTTTCAAGTAGAAAATGGAGCTTTTGTCATATAAATAATATAAACTTTATTTTTGTACACATTCAAGGTCTAAAAAAATACAGTACACTTGCAAGATCTCTTTTCTACTTCCCTCATTATCTATTTGGCCACTACCACAACATTATCCCCCCAAGGAAAATTGATAGCTGAGTTTGCGGACTACTCTTACGGGAAAGTAGTTGGTTTAGAATTGCCAGCAGATCTAAAATTAGCTCGAACCAGTGACCCAACTCTGGCTTTGTGCCTTCTTCCAGATATGAGGAGGAACAAGTGTGGGAGCTATCTGCCCACGGGGTACTGAAATACACCAACAAACAGCAGAGCAAACAGAATGCTAAGCTTAAGTTTATGAGCGAGAATCTGCAGCAATGCAAGCAAATCAGATCAGATGTAAAATTCATCCACAGCCTTAGAAATGATATTTAACATTTATATTAACTACAACCTTTATTTTCAAATAACCTGCGGTTGATATAATGTGTATTTAAGTGTTTGCTGACAAGCACGTGTATGGTATGGTGTCCACATCAAGACGTAAAGGGTTCAAGTTAATCAAACACTTTTGTTTGAAATCTCACCTAATCCTGTGTGTGTATTGCCAGATAAGACTGGGTTGTCTACAGTCGGAAAACTAAGGCAGCGAGGGAGCTCAAAGACGTTAGAGGTTCATTTCCGAGTACACTATTTTATTTAAAAAAAAAACAGTTGTGCAAATGGCATGCAATTTTTAAAATGTAAACCGGTTTATCAATGTAGAAGTCCAGTGTTTGAAGTGAACAAATAGTCCAAACCTACCTGTATTTACAGTGTTCTCTCACTTTAAAGGTGTCAAATAGCAACCAAGCCTAATCACTTAGATATTGTAGGTACTGCAGCGAATATCCTATATTAATCCAAAGCTTTCAGGATGCCAACTGTGGACTCCATGAAAATAAAAGATTACAGATATCATATCCGTCTTAATAGCCTTATCCCTGGGATATGTCCAGAAGGCAGGATGCCATCCAGAACTCATATGTTATGCTGTTATTATTATGTAATCCATCTGCTCTGTTGGGAATGGTCATCTCCAGTGTGCTCTATCAGCATGTGGTCTCTAAGTGGCACACTGGAAACAGACAAACAGACCACACTGAATCAGATGACTGATTCAAACACCACAGCCCTCATGTAATTAACCAGGCTCTGAGCATCTGAAGCCAAACGTCAGCATTAGCTTTGCATGCCACGACAGATTTCTTGAGAGTACTTGCAAAGCTAGCCTGAGCTAAGATGCTATGCTACTCTGCCTGTCACAGCATAGCAGTCAATATGGTATCTTCCAGATTACTGGAGGGATAGCAGGCCATCCCCTTTATACAGATCTTGTCAGTATTTCAGGATTAACGCAAACTGGACTTTCCTAAATCTCACATGTAACATCTTGGATATTTTTTTTCCAGGAAATTAAACGTCACAAAGCCCACAGCAGGTGTATTATTGCCATGTATCAGTTGCTAGCAAGCAGTAGCTAACGTTAGGCTGCTATAGGTCAGGTGGATTGATCAAACAATCTGGTAATGTTGCTGTTCAGTTAACTTGTCGCTATAAAATGTACCGTTACGGGAACGTTAACGTCTAACTGCCAGCGAACGAGGCCGTTTTCAATTCACGAATGCTTTAAAAATGAAATAATTTCTAAAAAAAATGCCGTCTGATAATTCACAGGAAACACAATGACCCTGGGCTACTCTACAGTTAGCTTAGCTGCACTGACTAGCAAAGGATGGAGAGTAGCCCGATAACGTTACCTTATTTATCCCAGGCACTTGCAGCTCTTTTGCGGGTCTCAACCGGACGACACAGCCGCCGTTACTAATGGAGACAACTGGGGGGTCTCTATTAAAAAAGAAACCGTCCAGTCACGAGATTATTAGCGAGATTATAACAGTGTTTATAGTGTGTAATGGCGTTACTACTAAAGGCTGACGTTGGTGGATACACACACAAAAAATCAGTATCTTGTAGACCTCTTGTGTGCTATGAGTGCTGGAGCGAGTCCACGGGCAAAACCATTCGCTCTGTGAGAGAGGGGGGGGGGCAGAAAAAGCGCTGAAGTTTGCATTCTCAATCTGGTACCAACGTGACGTTTAGTGTACTGCTGGGCGTACATGTCACGTCAGCAAATGTCATAATCAACTCTTAACTAGTTGTGAGTGAAATTAAAAGTCTTACCGCCGCTACGGGTTACCTTTCGCACACCTTCAGGACGTTATTTAACGTAGGTTTACGGCGCGGCTCTTCCTCCACAACGCGCTGATACAAACACAGGGAAGCTACCTAGCAACTGTGTCGCTGACCATGGTGCTAAAAAACAACCCCTGCCGATTATGGGTGCGACCCCCCGTCAGAGGTCATTAATGAGCCATTCTCTCCTTATTACCCATTCCTCATTGTAATAATTTATAAATATTCCCATAAATATCTTGATCACTATGATATTTGTTTTAATTTTTTGGCAATCAAAGGCCACCTTAAATAACTGTTTCTTTTGTTTTGGTGTGTTTAATTATCAGCTCGTGTCATTCAGCCATTCATTCTGATTTATTTCAACACCTGCCTGGCTAACAGGCACGTCATGAATATAATTGGCTTTTGATGCAAAGTGTTAACCGCACACACAGCAGGTGACACAATGCCCCTCAGGTGTGTCTTTGTTAAAATGCTGAATTTTAAAGTGGCACTCCTGATTCTTGCAGACTGTCTAATTCTGAGGTCTTCAAAGTTAAACAGTTGTTAAACATTGTACAGCACTTTCCCTACAAATTCAACATGTCTCACATAAAAGCAAAAGTGTCAGAAGAAAGACGCAATGTCAAAAGACTACAAGTGGTCGCCCTTTGTAGCCTGTCCCACCTTTCAACAATTCATCACCTAACAAATTACTTGATTTAAAAACAGGATTATATGACGTTTAGGGCCAATAGTCGTACTGTATTTAAAAGACATTTGAATTCTAACTAATAATTAACATTCAAGCCCTGTGAGCCACTACCGTATCGCTTGCAGCCTGGCAGGTGCAACTTAAATCACAATCAATGGTCAAAAGGTAAGATTAAGAATTAGACTTTTGTTTTTCATTTTTCATTCATTTGAATTACTTATTGCCAGATACATATTCAATTCAGCTTTGTTCACTCAAATTAGATAAAATGAGAAATAGTTGTACACCAAGCTGAGGCCTCTATTAATGAGTTTGTCTGTCATCGCAAGGATGGGTGTCGCCTAATGGGTGTTTTCATCTCCTCAGATGCACCAAACTCCCAACTGTGTGTGGTCAAAAGTCTGAATATCTTATTCCAAATACATTTAACTATAAAGGATAGCATCACTTCCTGTGTCCAGTAGTTTGTAACTGTACTGCCTGCAGCAGAAACCCTCTGCTTGGAAACTTGACTTCAACTAACGTTTACAAAATTAAGGATTTAAGGAAGGACTTCATTTTGTGATCTGTTGCAGTTGACTGTATATTTCCTTTGTGGTAGATAATGCAGTTTTTTGTTTTCTATAATACTCATGAACAAAGTCCATAACTTCATTTGTGCTTTTGCTCTTCAATTGTGGAAAACATTTATAATTAGTGAACATAACTACACATTTTGTGTCTACCATGTAACGTTATAGCCTAATTAAATTTTTCACCGATAGTCCTAAAGGTGACATCTAGGTGTAGTTGTCTATCGCAGCCCCCTCGCCTCACTCTCTCCTTCCTAGTGTGAAAGAGAAACTATGGCGGCTGCGTATCATGTGAAAAACACAAAAGGTCATATCAGTGTTTAGTTTGTCCTTTCTGGGCTACTGTAGAAACATGGCAGTTCAAAATGGCAGACTCGATGGAAGAGGACCTGCAGATATAAGAAGCTCATTCTCAGGTAACAAAAACATAATGATCCTTAATTTTAGGTTATTATACACTAATGAAAACATAATTATTTATGTTATATGTTACATTTCTACCATATTCACTAAATAGAGCCACCTAAATGTCACACACTGGAACTTTAAATGTCTCCGCTAATGTGTTGCTAATCTATTTTCAGGATGGATTGGTCATCAAGGCACTAATGATAATAATAATACCTTTAAGAGATATGGGTGATAGCTGGACAATGATGGAGCCCTATGAATATAGCAAACATATTTCACCTATCAAACAAAATAAACATAATGTTTGAGTATCTAGGATTTCCGACTGGCACGGGAACGCACCATTTCACCCATCTAGCCTTCTCCGTGGGTATTCCCATATGACGTGAACGCAGCACAAAACGACAGCAAGCAGAGGTGAAAAGTCTGGATCATGTTTTCATTCCAGCGGAGGCACACTTGAACGACAAAAGGACACTGTAAATAAAGATCAACAGGGCGGTTAGCAGGGCACGTCGAGGTTCTGTCCACCACGAGAAGACATTGATGTTGTTGTTAGCCGACCAGCTAGCACAAGCTGAAATTTGTTAGCTAGCTAACGGAGGACCCTGTTAGCTAACCGCCACCATCATCGCTCCCTAGCCAGCTGTGCATCGCCCTGTCTTCCTACGATGGGAAACGCAGCAACTGCCAAGAAAGGCAATGAGCAAGAAAGCGGTGAGTACCTGAAAACAAACCGCCCAGCTAGCCCCGTGTGTTAGCCATCTAACGTTTAGTGTGGTGTGAGCTTGCCTATTGTGAAGTCAGTGGAGAGCAGCCTTTAGCAGTTGTTGTCCAGTGTTAGCAGACAGCACAGGGCTGCAGAGAAGAACCATCTTTGGTAGGGCAGTTTACAAGGTGTGTTAGCTCCCTCGCTATGATTTATGTTTGCTTATCTCTCTTGGAAACAGTGTCACAGATGATGCAGCTGGCTAATAATTGAAAGCGACACATGAGCAAATGGCAGTGAGAGGTCCTCACCTTCCTGCTGAAGGTTTCTCACAGCATTTGAATGCAAAAGAAAGCATCCTTGACACAATGAAATTAAAGCTTTTTTTTTTTTTTCACACACTTTAATGTTTAACTGAAGTTATCAGGGCACCATGTTTAATTTCCAAAGAGCTAATATCAGCTGCAAGGAGCCAGATAACATCAGCAAACACTGGTCTCCACTGAAGCTGCAGCACAAGGCCTAGTGACTGCTCACAACAGGTACCTGATAGTGACTAACAGACAAGTTGACCAGAAGGCTGCTTGATGTGGTTAAACCAGGCTAATGGTTGTTTTTTTGGCTTCCAGAGTAGCACAAAATGGCTAGCAACAGTTTCTATCTAGCCCTGTTAGCACTGATGTGTCAAGTGAGCAAGGTCAACAAATTTACTGCAAATCAAAATGTTATGCCTTGATCATTGCTTTCTTACAGTGACATTAACCTGTGGTGTTGATGCTATAACATCAAGGGTAGGTAGCTCCCCTACTAGTCAAATTGCACCTGTTGAATAGCCAATTTTTCATCAAGTGCTCCCATCAGTCTGTTTAAATCCATAGACCAGGGTGCATTTGTCAGTAATGACTGAGGTAATCCACTAAACTGTACCTATGCCTAGTAGTCTGTCTGGAGAGTATTGATCTTGACCTGCTTTCTGATGGCAGTAGTCCATACAGTCTTGCCACCTGTAGTTTCTGCAGGGAGGGGCTGAGGGTTGTGTATAATAACACAGTGATGCACTTTGTTTTTGTCATTTAAGATTTCTGTTTATATTTTAGGTTTTCAAACCGGTATAACACCAAAACAAGCCCACATTTCTGGTACGCCACGCAACATGAGGGTCAGTCCCTAAGGGTGACTTTAAGCACAGAGGAAAGCTCGTTGGTAGAACTGCATTGTTTAACTTCACCACCAGAGAGCACGATAACCTGCAGATAACTTCAGTCAGTGGGTGGTACGGGTATTTCCTTATCAGTGCTCTGAATGCATGACAGCTGTGCAATGTTTTGGACATAATGTTATAAGAGCTGTTCTATATGTGTGCTCTGCTTACAGTGTATACCTTTATCACGGGGGACCGATAAGTTGTCAAATGACACCACACAGAAAAAGCAGACATGCAGTTGGCCACTGAAACTGAAGCGGAGTACTTGAACAGGAAGCTTAACTTTATGTGGTTAGCCAAGCATTGCAGTGCACTTGACTGCATACAGGAAGCTAGTGTCACTCATTGGTCTTCTGTCTGAAAACGGTTACTTTGCCTGTGAGTCTGTACACTCACGCATCAAGAATTTCGTCTCAAAATGGCCCAGGGAAAGGATCAATCCTTCGCCAGCCGTTTTTTCAAATACCGTAAGAATAGCCAAGAGCAGAAAAAACAAGAGAGTGAGGTGCCTCGTATCTCTGAGTTCACCATCATGTGGGATAAGTTGAGTAAGTGTGGTGTTTTGCTTCTAAACTTAAAAAATGTCATCCACCCTCTGCAGCTCTGAGCGGGATGAGTCTCAGCTTGCATTTGTAGCTCTTGTTCGAAGCTTATGAAATAAAACAAGTGGCGTACTTAATGGGTTTTCTTTAAGGTTGGAATATGTCTTCTTTTTTTTTCATGTAGCCTACATTGTTGTTCAGTTTGTCATCACTAGTTTGTCAGGTCTTAAAACTTTAAGCAGCAGCCTGGTTTCATAACCTTGATTGTTTAGAGTTTCTCCTTTACCTTGCTCATCAGGTTCACATTTGCTTGTATATGCACACATTCTTGATCCACTAGAGACATTGGTAAAAGGAGCTCCAGCATAACGCTTTGTGGAACAGGCCATTTGTGGTGCTTCAGTTGCTTACGCCATCTTAATATCTCTGTCCTGTCATTTGTGTGTACTGTTTTGCAAGTATGAAATGTATTTTTATGTGCGCTTTTAACAATGTCTTTTCCATCACTGTTGTTTTATACTCTTTGTGATGAATGTTTGTAGTTTAGCCTCACCAATACTGGTAAGAAAGAAAGTAGGGTCTAAATGTTGAAGACTACATACTGCGCAGAATCAAACCACTATGACAGAAACATCAAATTATTATTTAATTTTAAAGAACTAACAAAATATTTATTTTGAATGAAGATGCTTTTTATATAAATATATAAAAAAAAATCCCTTAACTTTTGGTTTCAGCTGATTATCAGGTGGAAGAAACCAAAAACAACCAAAACAGTCACATTGTTTCATTGTAGAATAATTAAATGAGATACTCTTAAGTGTTAAGGGATTCCTTATGTTGTCTTCTTCAGTGTCATTTTGTTGTGTGTTGCATTGAATCTACTTGAATCTCAAATGTCCTTGTTTTAAGCACTTCATAAATGTTTCTTCCTCTCTTTCTCTTCTCCATCATTTCCATCCATGTGGGTGAATGTCCCTGCAAACCTTGGTGAACTGTAGAGACTTTTGGTATGCTCATATTCTCAGTGAGCCATCCTAAGTCACAGAGATAATGTTTATTTAGCATTTTAGGCCTGCCAGACTTGTGTTATCTTATACCTAAATATTACTAAGATAATTAGGATAGTTTAAGATACAGCTTCTATACATGTACATAGTGTCGCAGTCCTTAAATGCCTGGCATGCTTTTAAATCAGCAAGTGCACCAGCAGCTAGACGTTAGATACTTACCATGACTCTGTGACTTTGGACATCTCATGTCTGCTGTGACTTTCACAATGCACTGTCTTTCTAATGCCTGCACCATAGTCTCAGTTATGTTGTGCATTTTGTCTTTTTTCTCTCTCCGTTATTACTGCCTTCTCCCTTTTACTCCCACCCACTCCTGAAAGGGATGCAGAATAGCTTGTCTTTGAATTGGCCAAAAGTCCACAAGAGCTCTTTGCATCACTTTATTAACGAGAGTTTCCTGCTTAGACGTGTGGTTTTGAGTTTTTTTTAGGAGGTATTTTTGGCTGTTTTGTCTAGTATAGCCCTGCATCCCCAGTGACATTTGCCTGACCTTAGTGCATTTCCCTGGACATGTGAACTGCCTTTGTTTATTTTCCCAAACACGTTAAACTGCTCTAGTTTATTATTTCCCTCAACATGTTTCCCAACCTTGCGTGAGGACCAAAATAGCAGTTGTGAAATCACACGTTTGTCTCTCTTTTTTTTTTTTTATAGTGAAAGAGTTCTTAGCTAAAGCCAAAGAAGATTTTTTAAGAAAATGGGAGTGTCCGCCACAGGTAAGCAGTTCTATATTCAGTCTTTTATTTCCCTTCACACGCTATACTCAACTGTTCTTTAAGGCAGAATGATTAGACATTTTCTGTGATAGCACCTAGCCACTTCCTGGCTCAGATCTTTTCAACTTGAATGCTAGCTGATTGCGTAATTGTACTGCAACAGTAAGTAAGTAAGAGGCGTTTATTGTAAAATCATGTCCATCTAGATCATGTGTTTTTACTCTGTGCTACATAGAGACAAAATGTCCTACCAGTGGCATCTGTAAGCACTGCAATTACACCAAACTTGCGAGTAGAAATGAAGTATCTCAATCATGAATCTGCCATCTCACTCCCTCTGATAATGTGTTTTCTCAGAGCACAACGGGCCTGGATGACTTCGATAGGTTCAAGACTCTGGGAACCGGCTCATTTGGGCGGGTTATGCTCGTCAAGCATAAAGAAACAAACCAGTTCTACGCCATGAAGATCTTGGACAAACAAAAAGTAAGTGTATGCTTACACAGAAAACCCGTCTCATAACGACTAGTGTTGTAAATCAGGGTTGTCTATGAAAAGCAAACTCCCACGTGCTTGACAAATGCTGCAACTACGTGCTGTGCGTCTCAGAAAAGGAAATGGAACGCTTCCTCTCACGTACTGCCAGCGTGTTATCAGTGAAAGCCTCTGAGGCGCTTCACATGAGAGTTTCGATCTTTAAATACTGTTGTGAGAGTTGGGTTAGTGAGCTGCGCATATAATAGTCCTTTTGAATTTCACACCGTTGGTTTAAGAGGTAAACCTGTCTGACTTTCTATTGCAGCTGTACAGCTGAAAGACTTTCCTTTTTACAGCTTACGGCTCCTCACATTGTGTGCTGAGCCTTTATTAGATCATCACAGAGGTCTTAAAGGATTATTCTGTGTTTTTCCTTTTTTATATCCCTCATGCTATTAATCATGTACATTTCCTAAAGCATGCCATGCATTTACAGGTTTATGAATGTGTATGTAGTGCCTTACAGCAGCAATTGTTTTACATTTATATATTTCTGTACAGTATGCAAATACTGGCAGAAATTTGAAACTTGCATGAGACACAATAGGTAATTCATCACAGTAACTGTGATGCTCAGTTGTTTTTGCCGCTGTGTGGTGATGCTGCTGGACTAAGTTATCTCTGATATGAGATTGTTAAACCAAAGACTGAGCAAAATTTAAGACTTTCCTCTCGTGATGTCCATTTTTTTCAGTCTTCTGACTTTAATTTTCTTACAAGAAGGCTGATGGATGCAACGCTGTTGAACACCTGACTTTCAAGTCCTGTATGTCCAAGCTTCCCACCAACCCATGAATGCACCAGACCAGCAGACATGCAAATGAATTGCACTTTCAACCATGCAACATGATCAAAAAACAGAACATGATGTTCACGCTGATGGATTATCTGTCTTAAACAAGTTTTCAACTCTGTGCATGTTGATTTTCACACACACCGCAATGAATGGAAACAATTCCAAAACATAAAAAATAATAATGCTGAAAAGTGATCAGTCATAATCCGGCTAAAATATGCAAAAACCCCTCTGTTTACATTGTATTTTAATACAAATATCAACAACATGCTATGCTTTATATACCTTTAATACTTTTAACGTGCCTTTTTTTCAGGTGGTGAAGTTGAAGCAGATAGAACACACACTAAATGAAAAGAGAATACTACAGGCCGTCTCTTTCCCCTTCCTCGTCAGATTGGAGTACTCTTTCAAGGTACTTGCTGGCACCCTTGTCTCACCACTGACTACATGGTTACCAGTGTTTTTCAATGTTTTGCCAAGGAATCCTAACTCCAATTTAGCAGACCTTCTATGTTCATCTCTCATAACTCAAAATAGTCAGCAAACAACCTCAACAGAGAAGATGACCCCATAACGTACCCTTATTTAATCTGGGGTGTTTTATTTCTCAACCCGAAGAGCATATATCGATTAAGATGTGATCAGATGTTATGCCCCTGCTTAAAGGCTTCTTGTTTTGACTAACAGGACAACTCAAACCTCTACATGGTGATGGAGTACGTCCCTGGTGGAGAGATGTTCTCACACCTCAGACGTATTGGAAGGTTCAGGTAGAGTATATTTTGTTTTATTTTATTTTATTTATGTAACCATCGTTTTTATTTTCACTCACTGCGTCCCGGATTAAATATCTTGAGACGGGATAATTTCCAGGTGGCTACAGAAGAAGAGACTTGTGTTCATATATTGCAGCAATGTCTGACTGTCCACCATGCCTTCTTTCAGTGAACACCATGCAAGATTTTATGCAGCTCAGATAATACTCACCTTTGAGTACCTTCACTCCTTGGACCTCATCTACAGAGACCTGAAGCCTGAAAACCTGCTCATAGATCAACATGGGTACATCCAGGTACACAATCTCTGTAAAGGTTATAACAGGAAAGTAAACTCATCACTGTAACTTGTGAAATATTAGTGTCCCTTTTGGTAATGCCCAACAAAGAATGTGTGGACCTACTGCGTATGAATATGAAGGCAGGTAACACAAAAAGAAGTCTCACAATAATAGGTTAGATATCTAAGAAAAAAGCAGTAAGGCTGTAAGTGGTTCTGCACTTGTTAACTTGCTCTGACATACGTACGTTTCTTATCTTGCTCCATTTGTTTTTTCTTCAGGTCACAGACTTTGGCTTTGCCAAAAGAGTAAAAGGCAGGACCTGGACATTGTGTGGAACTCCTGAGTACCTGGCTCCAGAGATCATCCTCAGCAAGGTGAACCATTTAAACCCAACACAGCCGACATTAATGTTATTACAGTGTAGTCACAGAGTTGTACAGAAACCTGTTTTTCATTATTTTGCCTTTATCAATTGAAAACAATGGGTGCAAGTACAAAACTGACTGACTTTTCTGTATGCCTCAGGGCCTTCTGAATGTCATTACCAAACTGATCCTACTTTTCCAAAGTATCAACATACTGTCTTTGGAAAATAATGTATTTTTTCTGTTTCTGACTCTTCCAGGGCTACAACAAAGCTGTGGACTGGTGGGCGCTTGGAGTCCTTATCTATGAAATGGCTGCCGGTTACCCTCCATTTTTTGCCGATCAGCCTATCCAGATCTACGAAAAGATTGTGTCTGGCAAGGTATGCGGAGAAAGTCACATGCAAAGTCCTCGTGTTTAAATATTTTAATACCCTGTCATGTCTCTGCTCGTCTTTTTAACCACAAGCGTTAACTTGGCAGTGTTTCTTCAGTGTTTCTTATTGCTCAACATAAAAACATTTTCTCCCGCAGGTTCGATTCCCATCCCACTTTAGCTCCGACCTGAAGGATCTGCTGAGAAACCTGCTCCAGGTAGATCTTACGAAGAGATTTGGCAACCTGAAGAATGGTGTGAACGACATAAAAAATCACAAGTGGTTCTCCACAACAGACTGGATTGCCATATATGAGAGAAAGGTACGTATTTTTTGTGTACTGAATCCAGAAACACATTATGACACATGTATTACTGTCCATCCTTTAAAAAGTAAAAAGATAAGCTGTTATTTTTAAAATCTAGTAAAATATCAACCAATCGACAGCTTCATTTGCCTCAAATACCTCTAAACTGGCTTGCCTTCTGACCATGATACAGTCCCACTTTTAAATCTTTTATCTGAAATTGTTTTTATCGCTGCATAACGCAGTCTTTCAAGGCGGTTTGGTCTGCGAATATACAAAAATATAATCTTCTAAAGCTTCATTCAATCTAGGAAGAACTTTTATCAATGAAAGTTTTGCCAGTGAAATAATGTGTGTACTGGTAAAAAAGATGACCAGAAAAACTAATAATATGTACCCCTGTTTGTTCATAAATTGGTTTTAGGGGACTAACACATTCTCTGTTAGTGGCCATGATGGATCAGGCAGTGAAAATTATATATTGCTATTTGCATCATGTATTTTCTGATGAATGAATTTTAAGACTACCAGTTAACCAAGGGCTGTAGTATTGGAAGAACTGTTTTTTATAATAATATAATAATGTTTTATATTATTATAATACAACTTGTTCAGTAACAGAATGTAATTCACATAAACGTCACCCCTTGCCTGGCATATTTCATTTTGACAATAAAAGTTATTTTCTTCTCTATTCTTAGGTTGAGGCCCCCTTCTTGCCAAAGTGCAGAGGACCAGGAGACACGAGCAACTTTGACGACTATGAAGAGGAAGACATCCACGTCTCACAGACAGAAAAGTGTGCAAAAGAGTTTGCTGACTTCTAGTGAGTGGGCAAGAGTCCCACCAGGGCTCAAATGTTTTGGGATATTTGCACTCTCCTGAGGGTTAAGGTGGAACAGAGGCCGTCACGTGTTCAAAACAAATGCCTCGTTCCTTCATTCCACACAGCTGAATGAGGTCCTTCTTGCCATGATCCTGCGTGCAGTTAGCACTAACCTATACACAGGCACATTATGCAGACACCCCTCGTGCTGCAACACAAAAATACTAGACCACGTTATCATCTTTTGTCTTTTGTTTTTTTTTTTATGTTTGCCACCTTTGAATAGCCTCCCTCCTCCTTATTTCAATTCAAAGAATTATTTGAAAAACGACATGAAAACTAATATTATGCCCATTTTCAAGTGGCACAAAGAGTGATTGATTGTATTAGCTGGTATTGCACATATTGTGATTTAAGCTTTGGGAAAACAGAAGGGATTTTTTTTTTTTTTTTCTAACATTGAGTTTTGCCAGTTATCCGTCTGTTACACGCCTGAGTGTGTTTTAGGGTTCAGTTTAATATTCATTAATCATGAACACATTATTCATCATTCTGGTGTCCTTAAGACCTAGAACTTTGTGCATATAGAAATATACATATACTGTATGAGACATAAGATTTTCAAACACGTGTTGTTAAAGCATGACCAAAATTCAAAGAAACTGGTCTTCAGTGAAGGAAAATCAACACTGAAGACTTCTTGAAGTTTCTGACGTTTAAGCACTCGGGCATTCGATTCTTGAAGAGATTGATCAACAGTGACAAGTGTTATTATGAAGCAGAAACTTGTCCGTGCTGTATTAACTGATCAGTTGTAGCATTGTGTTATCCATATCCGGTCACAGGACATTTCCTTTTACCTCAGACTAGTTGTGGTATTAAATGAATAGAATGAGATGATCTATTTTTCAGGTACAACTCTGTTTCACAAGTACGTAAGGTAAACTGAAGAGGTTTGAGTATGTCACTCCACACAACAGGTCATCTGTCTTTGGTATGTCCAAAAATGTATGATTACATTGATATGGCAGCAGAAAAGGTCAGTTTGTTTCAGATTTTCTTGACAGTTGTGAGTTGAGCAGTGTTGGTCACGTGGACATATTTTGTCCATTCGGGGTTGCTTTTTGATTTTTTTTTTTTTTGTTGTTGTTTTTTTAAATGCTATTTGTGTTTCAGCAGAGCACTTGGAAGTCATTGTGTAACTGCCATATTTGTTTTTGTTTTGTTTTTTTGTTTTTTCATTTTTACTTTTGCATGTTTGTTACGTTTGTACAGCAATGTCACAACAAGCTAATAGTTCCCTGAAAGTGTTCCCATCTTCTTCCTCTTCTTTTTGTTTTGGTTTGTTTTGTTATCTTTGAAATTGTGTCATAACCTGGAACATTGATGCATTAGATAGGCAATTTTTATCTGAGTGACATATTCCTCTGCATAATCCCATGAAAGCAAAATTTTATCATTAACCATGAAATCATAACAGAAAACTGAAATATCATAACCTTAAAGTATTCATTCATCTTGGTCACTACTTGGTTGAAACATATACTTACCTCAACTATAGCTTGTAGTCTCTTTGCATCATTTTTTTAACCAATTTGTACACTGTGATGGAGCAATATTTGCTCATTCTTCCTTGCAAAATTGCTCAGGCTGAGTCAGGTCGGTTAGAGAACGTTAACAGACAAAAACGTTGTGGTCTTGTTACAGATTTTTAAAGGGAATAAGGTCAAGAGTCTGACTTTTTTCATTAACCACTCCTGTTAAGTTATTGTCTACACACATTTAATATAATTAAAAAATATAAGTTTAGTTAAAGTTTAAGGGGCACCATTGATTTCCCATGAATTCTGACACATTGCCTGTCCTTGCTGCTGAAATGTAGTCTGCAAACATCTCACCGGCTTGACAGGTTGTGTGTTTAACAGATGATCATGGGATCTGTTTGTCAAAGATTCAATACCTACAAGGCCGAGTCCGAGTTTGAGGTCGTTTCTGCAGGTTGGACACTCAGGGTTGTGGGGATATCAAAGTTTTACATTTCACATCTTGTCGGATACAATAATACATATGTTGACAGTCTTTCAATTTAACATCTCTTGAGTCTTCTGAAGTTTTGATCATTATTTGACATGGTGCTCAAGTGTTTGTAGATGAGAAAAATGCAATTTAATCAAGTTCAACAATCTTAGACAACCAAATGTGAAAAAGCTTTGGGGACTGAATGCTTTTTTTAAAGGTACTGATGTACTGTATATGGATATTGGCTATGCCTGAATTTTATTTTTATTTTTTTTCTCATATATTGAGCACATGATGTGATATTTTATTTAGCCCTAATTTCATTTCAAAAGGCACAACTGTTTCTTATGCTATTTTTATTTATATTAGAGATGTCTAATGAGAAATTACATTTGAAATGTTTAAACCTGCATAGTTCTTAGTATATATAAGAAGACTCCAACTGTTTTATTCACAAAGGTGTTATAAACAGTGAATATATTGGATTATTTATTTGTGCAACTTTTTTTTTTCATTTTCCCTTATTAAAAAAGAAAGAAAACATTTATAGAAATAAACATATTTACCACAGTTAATACACATTGATGCCTCTCATGCCTATTTAAAGTTGTAGCCTTTTAATCTAACTTATTTTTTCTTTTCCTTGTTTTTTCTTTACTGGCGAAATTGACTTAATAAAAGTGGATCAAATATTGATTTCCCAGTTTGAAGGGTGACCAGAATGTAATTGCCGAATCAATGACTTTTTATTATTATTATTTTATTTTATTTTTTTGGACAAATTTTGAAAACTACACCTGGGAATTCAGCATGTTTCAATCCAAACTGCCTGTGTGTAAATCTTCCCAGAAAGTGTGTAGGAACTCCACAGCTCTTCTTATGTGTCATTTATCCCTTCCTTCCCATGTGTGTAATAATGTTTGTCATATTTGATGTAAATGATGGCACTTTTTCCCCTGAGCCACCTCACACTCCTGACTGAAGGAAATCAAAGTTTATGAGTTCTTTGTAGCTAGTCACACATGCCAGTATGGGATCAATAATCTGAAATGTGTCTGTATTTAGTTTGTGGGATATTTTGCACATCATTTAGAAGGCTGACACGTTTTTTCCCACCCATATTTACTTGTGTTTGCAAGGGGAATATACTTTGCTGTAGCAGATTTTATGTAACAAAGGATATGTCACTATAATAAATTCTTTTTATTAAAAACTATAAGTGTTTGTGTCCAGTGTGATGACAAATATTGTTCTATGTGTACTAGCATCAGTGATGTACTTCAGCACGTGGTTAAAGTACAAACGCTGGCGTAAAAACTTCACTTCCCATGATTCTCTGCTGTCATGTGGGCGAAGGAAGCTAAACCTATGAAGAGGGGCTAGTTGGCTTTACTTGATTAAATCTTGATTTTATCAAATTACTATCGCCGTTTCTTAATTCTTAAAATATTTCAGTGACTAGACAGATTTCTGTTCTTTAAAGTGCGTGTCACAGCTTGGACGACCTGTTGTTGTCAAGCAGGAATCATCTAAAATAAGGTAACTGTTAAATTTTGTATTAGCAAACCCAGCTAACTGTCCATGTTAGCTTAATACGAAATACGACGAGGTAGCGATTAAATATGAGCTAACTATCGTCACACAACGCAACGTTATGTCTATATTGTGTTGCACTGGGCTGTTATTTTTTGATTGAATTAATGTGTGTGGTAATTATTAGTAATTTCATTTTATGTCTGTCGTTATTCTGCTTTTTTTTTAAATGCAGCTAACGTGAGTTTCGTCATTTTTCACACACAGCAGCTCTCCCTCAGTCACTTAGCGTTAGCTTTGTTCTTTGGCTGTGTATGTTTCGCTTATAAATGTTGTTTTTGTTGTTGTTGTTGCTGCAGTGAAGACATCCAGTGACTGCGAAAGAGAAACGATGATGGTGTTCGAGCTGCCAACCCACTAGTTTCCCCGAGATAAGACATCTGATGAAAACTTACTGCAACATTACTGATCGTAAGAGACTCGTTCAGCTCACCGCTGCTGTTTAAACATTAAAGCTCAGTGAAAAGACAAGCTGTCAAACTGTGATAGTTTCTGCGTGAAGGTGACCACAGCTCGTATTGTGAAGAAGCTTAAAGGTGAAGCTGCCTGCACGCTGCTGCTTCAAGGTTTTGTAACCTAGTGCTACAGTTCAAGATACAGATGAACATGCTGTACAAGAGTCCACAGATATTAGGCTGAAGAACAGGTGTGTGTGCATAAAATGATGCACAAATCAAAAATGAAATATATTTATGTGGTTGTTAAAGAAAAAAAGGAATCTTTAATCAGAAACAGGTTCAGCTTGACTTTTTTTTCTATATATTTCTTAGTTGTGAGTAATTTATTATCAACCCTTTGTATAACTACAATAAGTGAATTTCCCCATAAGTTTATCTTCTATTATCTTATTGACAAGTGTGTAAAATAAATGAAATTAAGTTAAAAGATATGTGCAGTGTTTTAAAATTCAGACATAGAAGAATATATTTTGAATATGTCATTTTCATTTTACTCAAACTGCAACAGAAAGCAACTTCAGCATATATTGTGTGCTTAATGTTCATGAAGTGATTTTAGGTACAATTTAGGTACAGTAATACTGATCTGTTTCAAGTTGCTGCATGTTTTATTACCTATTTTGTAGAATTTATTGATTCATATAAAAAAAAAAATGAAAAAATCATGGTGTTTTGTCTGACTAAACCCAGAGATATTCAAATTATAATGATACAGAGAAAAGCACCAAATCCTCACTTTTAAGAAATTTAAATCTGTGGCGTCTTTGCTAACGATTATCAGTCAAATTGATTATCTGCTATTTTCTTTTGATTGTCTAACCGGTTAATCAACTAATTATCTCAACTCTTCCCTGAAACAGACATATCAAGCTGAACAAATGGAAAATATATGAAATGATGCACAAACACCAAAAATTCAAAACCTTTGTTTTGAAGCTATTTAAGCTGAATTTTGTGGTGAATACTGAGAACATTGGTTGGCAGTTACTGCCTGTTGTAATGCCTGTTTTGATTTGATGAATATTATTGTTTTTGTTTCGTTTTTTTATAGCCGGCATGGAAGACAAGGCAAATGGCTCTGTTGACACCAAAAGGTATCATCTCCAATTAGTCTATGACATTATTTATTGAATGAATGTGTTCAACAGCTGTTACAGTTTAGATATATGCACTCACTGTGACCCCACAGCCCAGTGGAGAACGGTCAGCTGCCGGACCCTGCCAACTGGGGGGTCGCCGATGTCGTCAATTACTTCAAAGCAACAGGGTTCGAGGAGCAAGCCACAGCTTTTCAGGATCAGGTTGGAGTGCTCTTCCTGCTCAAAATTCCTGTCGCGTGACGAAAACAAACTACAATGTCAGTCCGATATTTCTCTCTCCACCTGACAGGAAATCGATGGCAAATCCCTGCTCCTGATGACGCGTAACGACGTCCTGACGGGGCTGTCGATAAAGCTCGGCCCTGCACTGAAAATCTATGAGTATCACGTGAAGCCGCTGCAAACCCAACACCTGAAGACCAACGCCTCGTAGCACGGCGGGCCATCGATACACCCACCTCAGTGACAATCATCGTGTCAGGAGATCCCAGGTTAGCTGCCGCAACACACAAAGACTCCTCTGGCCACAGTGGCACCTTAACAGGATTTGAATGCTGTATGTTTTTATAAACGTGGATCCCAAAAATGGGTTGCACATGGAGTCCACTCAGCTGTTTACCCTTTCAGCCATTCTTATTTCTGCTGCTTGAAATATGTATTTTTATTTTTTTGTGTGTTTTATTTAAAAGAAGGAAATTTGG
This sequence comes from Sciaenops ocellatus, assembly GCA_033000465.1. Lineage (NCBI taxonomy): Eukaryota > Metazoa > Chordata > Actinopteri > Sciaenidae > Sciaenops > Sciaenops ocellatus. Next base: position 17,072,739 of record CP136882.1, on the reverse strand, counting down.
GGAAGATTTTTGTGTGTATACATTTGTGTGTGTGTGTGCAAAGTGATTTAACCTATGTTGGTTTAAAAAAAAAAAAAAGTATTTGTATATAAGATTATATATAGGTGAAAACTGTATGTTCTGTCGTACCTGAATACTTTGATACATGCAGAAAATGATTCTGCTGCATCATATTTTGCCCTAAAATCAGTTTTTATGCTCTAAACTGCGCAGATGAGTCCATGAGTTGTCCTTAGCATGTAACATTAAAGCATTTTGTTTCCCCAGACCGTAATGAGCCAACCGAAAGCCTCTTTGTTCCTGCGCGCACACATTATCTAGGCTCGAGGCTCTTGATATGAAAATATTTGTGTATATATATTCTTATTTTGTTCCTACCTGTGGTGCTTTCAGCATTGTCGCAAAGACAACTGTATTGAAGTGTGTATGACCAATGTATATGTGCAACATAACACTGGAGTTTGACTATCTGAATCAAAGATTTGCAATAAATGGTGCTCTTTTCTCACCAAAGAACAATATTAGTTTATTCATTTATTCATAGTGCTTTTCTTTTCTTTATTATTTTACATACATGTATTCACATTAAATGTTCAAAAACATTATCATATTTGAGAAATCTTGAATTGTAATTATGATTTTTTGATGAAAAATCTTTAAAAGGTCACACTTGTTCTCAGAACATGATTTGATATGTCGGTCACAGCCGCAGCATTTTCTTCACAGCCTGGCTTGCTGTTTCCTGCGCACTGTCCCAGTGATGTTGCCTGACGGGTTGTCCAGGGGAAGAAGAACCTGTGAGGGTAAAATTACATGTCAGTAATCAAGTAATTTCAGGACCAATTAACTTAAGAGATTAGTTGTAATAACAGAACTTACTTCATCTTTGTTGGTGAGGCCCATTTTTGTCATGTCTATGGTGAAGTAATGCTGGTTGGGCATGACAATCTCTATTTCATCCACCTAGAAGAGAGAATACTTGAAGCCGGTCGTTTTCTGAATGAGCTTGTTGTGCATGCGGCCTTCTATTTAACTTCAGATTGTTTTATTGGATTCATTCTCTCATCTGTACCATACAGTGACATCCAGTATTTATCAATACAAAACTGGTTTCTACACGTGCTGTTACATTCTCAGCTTTATTTTCTCTTTTGAAAAGTATGTTCATGTCATGAATATGTGTTGGGAACATCAATGCTACAACTAGCTTTGATCTGAAATGTAAACTTACCTCAAGAATTCGGTCCAGGACTAGAACTTGTGTTTCATAAAGGGTTTTCTGCACAGAGGGTGAGTACTCTCCACGATCGTACGGCCCAGCAAACTTCTCAATAATAGTCTCTTTCACACACTTCCTATAGGGACAATAAAAATATATCATTTCACTTTTAGGATTTTGGAAAGATGGGAGACGTGTCCTGTTTTGTGGTCACAACTCTCTCTGGCAGATAAAATAAGATGTTAGATGTTTAGTGAATACAGATAATTACCATGCAGCATCAAAGTCGAGATCCTGAATCTTGTTGTAGCGCCACCTGGCGTAGACAGAGGTGCAGAAACACCTGTCCCTGGCATCTTGCAGAGTAGTGAAGCGGTCTCGGAGGAAACCCTCAAAACCAGACTGGGTGGTTTTCAGCACCTTCATGTCCTGCACCCCGCTGTGAACCACAGGGATGCCTGGGTGGGGCACATAGTCGGTGAGTATGAAGTTATCAGAAACATTTTGACACACACACACGCCTTAAAAAATGAAATCAAGTCCATCACAAGCCTATAATCTGGTTTATCTATATTTTTAGACCCATTCATTACTAATGGACGTAGCACCAGACATACTGAGCTGAACAGATCACAGCCCAGAGGAGGTTTATCCTGCTCAAACTTGTCTACACACATACTTCATGTGGTTTCTACAGAATCAGATGAGCTAATAAAAGTTCCTCCTCCCCGGAGGATTTTTTTTTAACACTTCTCACAAGCAAATACTTACCATTGAGATTCTGTTCAACATCACAGAAGCGACAAGCTTCTGGGCTGAGGATAAATGCATGAGCATGCTCTACCCCATTCTGTGAAAGAAAATGACAACCATGTAAGTTGCTGTTTAAGGATTAGCTAGGTTGAATAAAGGACATAGTTGTTGCATATACATGTACGTTGCATATAGTGAAATGAATTCCATTTTCTTGTAGGAGCATCAATGACAGTGACCTTCATCCATGGTTAAAGAGTCACGTAGAAGCCCCTGAAAATCTTGTTTTTGCTGACAGCAAGTGGTTTAACAGCAGAGGAGTGGAGTCACTGTTGTGATGACTAGCAACTTGACTTGACAGAGAATAATAACTTGAGACTCGGCTTGGACTTGGAAGCAGGGCCAGCCGCTGGCATAAGAAGATTATGCGGTTGCTTAGGGCCACAACTGCTATGGCTGGGGGCACACATTAACTTGAGACTCACTCAATTAACCCTTTCCACATGCTCTCACTCCGTCACAGTGGCACAGTGAGTCACTATGATTACAGGAACGCCCTGAAACTTTATATGATTCTCAATAAAATCATGAATGTAGTCTCATTGTTCCTCAGTGCTGAAATCTTGTATTATAACACATAAATAAAAAGGGAAGCCTCATAGCCCCTCCCTCATGAAAATATTATGTATGTTAAAATTGTCCTGTGTGCAAATCATCATCATGTTTTGGTATTTATCCTCGCTCTTATTGATCAGACAGGTCCTCTGGTTAATATCTTCATGTGTCTGTGTAGTCTTCTAATAACTTAATCTTGTTTAATAACAATTAGTTTCTTTGTTTTCTGCAAACAATTTTCCTCCATGATCTTTGAACAGTTATAATTATAGTTTTGTTTGTAGCTACTTGCCAACCCTCAAATACAGCAAGAGATTTAATGTTGAATGATTTGTCCATCTCTGTTGTGTGCGGGGGGCCACAAATAAAATCTTGCTTAGGGCCATTAAATGCCTAGGGCAGGCCCTGCTTGGAAGTTAAAGACTTGTGACTTGACCAAATATAATTTCCTGGTGTGTGAAATAATAGTCTGTCAAGTTATTTTAAGGCACTGGAAGAAAACAACGACTGAAAGAATGTGTTAATGCAATGATGGAAATAGCATCTTACAAATATACGCTTAGAACAAAGGGTGTCTCCCTGGTGGTGGGGGATATGGATCACTGAAAACTATGTTGTACCTTCTCCAGCCTTCTCCATGGAGCCTCCTCCATGTGAACCTTGGCCCTCAGTACATGGTTGAAAGAGGTCAGGAAATGATGACAGATATCCAGGGAAAATTGCTCGATGTTCTTAACCTGATAACAGAAAAAGTGGAGTGACAGGCGGTCGATAAAACCAGTGTTATCTAACAGATGAATGGAAACATAAAGGAAGTTCAAACTAAAACAAAAGTCAGGGTTTGTTTACCCTTTGCCATTTTATTTGATCAGTGTGTTTTTGACCTGCCGCTTGTGACAAGGGTCACTTGTGTCAAAGTAAAATATTAGGAGACTCTCAGCTCAGAGAATAAAAATAAAAATGAACTAACTGTGCTGGTATTATGACATATAAACTATTAAAGAAAGAATTCTTTATTTAACAAAGGAGGATCCCTTTAAAATTCTGATTTGTGTTGATAAAATTCAGTACATAGAAATTAACCTTTTAAAAGCACAATAGGGGAATGTACAAGTACTTGAATCCTGTTCAGTCTCTCTTCACATCAGCCTTCTATATAGCTGCAACTAGTTTCATTTAGAATCTCTCCTGCCCTTTGTTACATTTTATAGACAGATATTGTTGTTAATTGAGTGATAGTAGTGTTGTGATGAGTAAAAGGAGGACTGGGTATAGTGTAGGGTCTATAATTTGTACCCCCTTGAGCTTGGCCAGGGCATGGACGGTGTTCTTGATGGTGTCGGTCGGGATGATGTCTGAGTTGTCTCCTTTCAGATAATCCTTGCGTGTTTTGAGTGTGAGCTGCACGTCGGCTTTCAGTTCAATGATGAAGTGGTGGCTCCCCTGTCTCCTGATGACCAACACCTTCACTGTGTTCTTGCCGTAGCCTGTTCGCACAAACTCCACATTCTGAACACACAGGGAACAGATTACTGACATGCTTTTGTGTATATATGTGGATGTTTTGCATTCTCTTTTTTTTCCCCTACTGACTCTTCCCCATCCCACCCAAGTTTACACACCTGAATCTATGTGTTACATTAGCGCCCACATCTCTGGATACTATCGTGTACATTGTAAATATTCTTTACAATTCATACTATTAACTAATTATTATAGTCTGCTGATTTTTAAGTGCACTAACGTCTATTTATTATCTAACTAACTGTTGCCTAATTGGTTGCTCGAGCACAGTTATTTTCTACAGTGCAACATTCATTCATTGCTGTGATGCTTCAGTAAAACCTGTCTCAAAAAGGTGCTATGATATCACAAATAAATAAAAAATTATGAAATTTGAATGATATCATAGTGAAAAATAAGAGACATAAGAGGATCATTAAAATCATATTTTATCATGGTGAAATATTTTTAAGAGTCATAGACGTTGGTTTATTTGGCAGACCATGGCTGGCCCTGCGGTCATTCACCCCAGAAATTTAGAAAAACTCTGGTACATTTAAGGTGTCCTGTTTTAGAACATTTTGCTATATGTAATATATATAAATATATAATGAACGGTCACCTGATCTGAAGCAGTTGCCATGGTATCTTCCTTTCCTTCACCTGCTCCCTGTCTGTCCTCAGTCCCTATCCTGTCTCCGTCTCCAGCAGAAAGTCTCTCCACTGAAGGAGGATTTTGTAGAGAGGGTGGTGCTACCTTTGCACATAGGTAATTGGTAGTTATGCTCAACTAGATTTACCTGTACAGTGAGTGTGCATTTCCATATGTAAACATGTGTAAGTGCACTTTTGTCTTTTGTCTTGTTTTATTACATGCACACAAGATTATAGGGATAACCCATAGTTCCAATACAGATCCTTCTTAGAGGGTTATATTATATATTATATTATATTCTGAGCGGTCTGTTGTTTTGGCATTAAACCATGTGGAAAACTTTCTCATAGTCAATCAGATTACTTTTTAACATTAAATAGCTGACACATCCTGCACAGACATGAATACTTGGCACCAAATTGTGCATGTGAGCAAATCAGTATCAAGACAAGACATCATACTGGCACTATTTATAAAGCTTTTATAAATATTAACTTATTAAAAATAATTTACCCATAATCCACACATAGGAACAATTTTGGATCACCAGGTTGTATAAAACAATGGAAGTAAGCTTATTTTGATCTACACTTGTTTGACAATCTGTCTTGATCATATACTGTAAATTATATTATTATTACTATTAATTATCACATTAATAGTTTTGAGGTTGTACTGGCTCATGATGAGATAACACAACCATTCTTGTATTTTGCAGTGGGCCAACAGATTCTTGATTTGACCAGCCAGTCTCAGCAAGCAGCAAAAGAACACAACACAGAAAAGTGTTTAGAAACTCAGTTTGTTATTTTATATATTCTATATATATATATATATATATATACAGTACACAGTCCAAGGCTGAAGGTCAGCTGCACAGAAGGCTGTTGCTTCATCACAGTCTGTTGACAATTTTAAACATGACTTAGTAGACCACAGAGTGGAGGCAGCCTCAGATACACCTGCACCTGAGTATTCTCTTGTGCCAAAGAGTAACTTTAGTCAGAAGAGAGGATTAAATGAATCTCTAAAACTAAATGACATGTTTCATATGAACTCAGTACAAGTTGATTAATGTTAGATGTGATGACAGATGAAAAAACAAACGTAAAGTTATAGATTATTTAATTTGTGTTAAAATGTGTTAAAATGTGTTTTAGACATGCAGCCAAGTAAAGGGGCTTAGTTTAGAGGAAGTGATCTCTTGTAACAAGTCATACATCTGTAGGGACGAATTTTGTTCAAGGTTCAGTTTTTTCATCCATAAAACCTTGAATAAATAATCTCATCGTGACATGTTTTTAATGTTTAATTTCTTGCAATGTGTTCTCTGTCAATAATTGTGGTGGTTTTCTTATTTCAACGTAATGTGGAACTACAGATTAGGAGGGTAACTACACAGTGTGATTTATTAAGTTAAATCTCAACCTCTAAAATCTGTTTCTCAATCAATCAATCAGCCTTTGTCAATGCCACTGACCAAAATGTTGTGTTCTTAAAGGATGAAATAGTCTTTTGACCAGATGGTTTCAGGTTCAGTGATCAGCAGCCCCATCGCTAATAAAAGATGACTATAGTTATACTGAGAAGCAGGTGCAATACATAAAACAGAGACAGAAAGGACTTTCACAGGATGAATCAAGGTAGAAAACTCTGAGATTAATTTAATATTCACCCCATGAACTCACTTCCTTCAGTATTCACCTGTCATGTGACCACATCTCATGACTTCCTGTTTTGCATCGACGGGCAGCTGCCCTGTATTTCGAAGTTACTCAATCATGCATACAAAAGATTTCAAATTCCCTTTTTTACTTTCTGTGTTCACTTCACACAGAGGACTCATTCAGGATGGCCACATGCTTCTGTTTATGCTTACAGATTATTATCACATTTTGGTGTTGCACAGTGTGTAGTACTGACATTTCCTGTAGAAATGAAGCTGGTGAGCCTGTTGATTGGTGAGTTGTTATGATGAACTGCTGGATGATAAGAATGAAGTTTTAATGAGACAACACAGTATAAGCCTTTAGTTTTGGTGCTTAGCGGATAAACTGTACATTGTTTGTGCCACGTTTAAATATAAATCAATATAAAATCAATTAAATTATATTTCTCTCTCCTTCTGCTGCAGGTTTATCATCTACAAACTGCCCAGGTATAAGATTGGTGAGGTTGGCAGTGGGGTGGACTACATGTACCTCGACTCCTCGGTAGGGAGCTGGCAGATGAGTAAATTCATGGTTAACACCAGTCAAGGAGCTATAGGTAACACACTGAACCAGCTTTACGTGGGAGAGGCCTACAAGGTAAGATTATGTCCCTGCTCTTAAAGTGGGTTTTATTCACTGACTGCTCCGTATAGAAAGATAGAGACCCTTGCAGCTTGAATCAGACTTTAATTAGCTGAATAGACATTTTTCCTGTTTCCTATGGGGAACTGAGCTAAAGCTGGTCATTAACAATCTTCCCCATGCAGAAAAAGTAAATAACACAGTCCTTCCTCATGCTTTGTGTTCAGAATAATTGCATTTTTCAGCGTTTGGAGATCAATCTCTGTGCAACATCAGCAAAGTAATCTAGACCAAATAAATAAACTGAAAAGATGTTCATGCCCGTTCACTTTCTTGCTTGAAAAGTTTGAACTTTGAAGAAAAGATTGATTCCCCTTATGTATAGAGAGTAAATATGAAGCTACAGCATGGTCAGCAGCTGGTGAGCTTAGCACAAAGGCTGGTAGCAGCTAAACTGGCTCTGTTCAAAGGCAATAAAATCCATCTCTGAAGCTCACTAATTCATATTTTATATCTTTTGTTAACTCAACAAAAACCACAGTATAAAAATGGCATTGTGTAGTTTGGGGGGATTATGTGTTGAATTATTTCTTGACTAGTAACTAACTGTCCAGTCTTTGTGCTAAACTAAGCGAACAGTCTGCAGGCTGTAAACTTACATTTACTGAACAGACATGAGACTGTCATTTAACGCTTGGTGAGAAAGTAAATAAGCGTATATCCCAAAATGTTGAACTATTCTTTTAACGAATTAACAGGTGTTAAAATAACATCTACAAAACTGTACTTCTTCATATACTATATTGTAAAACGAGTATTTCCTTTAGTCTAACAGTTCAGTCTATGCACTCTACAATGATGCACCGCCAATCCTGGATTACCTCAAAGGATATGGACACACTAAAGGTACAGTATTATGAAAATAATCTTTTTACAAAATGTGTGGATTTGCTTTGATTTCAATGATGAATTTTGATCATTGATAAAACTCCTGAATATCATACTCTACTACTACTACTACTACTACTAATACTACTCTGCAATATCACATAATATAAAGTATCATATGTGTGAAATAATTTTCCTGTGTTGGTGTGTAAAAATTCTTTTTAAGATCTGGGTTTTGGGATCTGAGCAGTTTGTTCACCCATAATGCAAATATATTAAACTGTACCTTGTAATGTGGTGCATTTAAAGACCTGTGTACATTATGATTGTGTCTATGATAATTAATGACAAGTGTATTTCCAGACTGCTTTTCATTATTTGCGCTGCTATGATTCTGCAAAAAAGAACAGATCAATACTGTTTTTGTGTCAGGGGGAGGAGACGGGCAAAGAGCATCCATCTGATAACTACTGTTGATTCTAGATTAATGATCGCCCTGACATGACAGATGTTTGCAAACATGCATGCTGGTTTACACGTATATGTGACTTGCTCTGCATGCATTGAGTGTTGATTGTGGACATCCTGCAGGGGTACTGCTCTTTAACCGTTCTCAAGGTTTCTGGCTGTCGCACAGCATCCCCCATTTCCCCTCGTTCCCTGAGAGAGGCTACCTTTACCCCTCCTCTGGCAAAGTCAACGGCCAAACTGCTCTCTGTGTGACCTACCAGTATGAACAGTTCCTCCTAATAGGTGAGTGAACGCTCATGAGGCAACAAGGCCTGACTTACTCCACGTCCCAGACTTCAACTTACAAAATTCTCTATTTGCTGAAAACAAGAAAACATTTACACAATGATCTGGTCTTATGTAAGACCATCCAAGTTACCGTTGTATTGGTAAGGAAAGTTTTGGAATAGATAAAATATTTATATAACCAAACAAAGACATGAATCATTGAATATGGAAAGAGAATACTGTTTTGTACAGTTTTGAAAATCCATACATCAGTAGACATGGTTAGATATATCCAATATATACAGCAAAATAATATTTCTTTGTAGTTTTTAAGAATACTGTTCATCTTTATACAGTAGCATCCTTTTGTGCACCCTATAGTTTTGTAACATCTCTAACATTTCTCTCTTTTTTGTGATGTACTCTCCTCTCTCTTCAGCAAAACAGATGGCGTATCTTTACCCACGTTTCTATAACTGCTCTGTACCTACTGCATTCTTGGCTGACATGCCGCAGTTGGCTCAGTTATGTAAGGGCACCAAACCACCGTTGGCCTCAGATAAGGCAGTGGAGCAGCTTTTCTCAATCCAAGGGGAGAAGTTTGTCAATTTTGTCAAATCTGAACGCTTTGTGGATGGTAAGATATTCCTCATGTACTGTTGGCCATTTATATTTTAATTTTTAGACATTTAGTTGCTCCTTTGCTGCTGTACAAAAGATATATATATATTGCAATAAATGAACTTTTTTGGTTTTTGGGAAACGGAGTTACACAACAGCACACTCACAGTAAAACTTCAGTTGTAAGCCAGCTTTTGACAAAACTTCTATCTGCTACCGTTTCGTTTGACGCTCATTATCAGGTGCACACACACATTATCATCTCAGGACAGTGAAGTGTATGAACACACCCCACCCAAGGCCTTCAAAAATACTTTCTGCTCCCAATGTCTTTGGCTACAATAAGGCAATGTCTGACTTGTGACCCTGGTCACATTTAAATTGTGGGAAGAAATTTTCCCCCCTTAGACTGTTTTATTAACTTTCAGTCCAAATTTAATTTTTTTGTTAGACCCCTCTAAAAACATGGCTTTCCAGATTTCTACAATGTTACAAGAAAAGCATTTTCTCTTCACTTTAATCATCTTCTGACCCCTCACATTTATTTTCTAAGCACTTGGTCACCTCACTGCTCTGAACTAACTGGATTATGAGCCCTGAGCAAGAAGGTTATATTTGTGTTGTAAAACATTAAGAACATCAATCCCAGCATGATTATAGGTCGCACAGGGAACTTTGTATTTAAATGTTTAAAGTCTGATAGATCTACACCTTAAAAATTCAGCAAATGCAAAAAATCTTTTATAAAAGAAAGAGAGAAACATAAACAACATAAATTTGTTGGAATATCATTTAAATTTACATTCAGCCTGCAAGTGAACCTCCAGTCTAGCTTACCTATATTTCATATGTGCTTTTTTTATGTCATATTTTGTATTGTAATGCAGCTGAACTAACCCTTCATTGGCATTCATTCAGACATCTACACAGGCTGGGTGGCTCAGGCTCTGGGTGCTGACCTACTGGTGGAGACCTGGCAGACACAAGGTCACGAGCTGCCCTCCAACTGCTCACTGCCAAAACACACCTTGAACATCAAGAGGATTCAGCTTCCTGGATCAATCCTGTTCCAGTCCCACCACGACCACTCAAAGTGGTGCGTGTCGAGGGTCTATGAGGAGCAGGTGACCTGTCTGGGGGATCTGAACAGGGAGACGGCCCAAATGTGGCGTGGTGGGGGGCTTGTCTGCTCCTTCAACCCTTTGATTTACAAGGCGTTCAGACAGGTGGTGGACTGGTACATTGGTTGTTGAACAAGAGAGAACGGTGTGACTACATGTTCAATTAATAAACTAAACATGAAGTGTTTCATGGTCATCGGTGACACATTTATGTAAATATACAATTCTTTTTCAAGTTCATGTAATGTATAAGAACTTTTTTTTTTTTTTTTTTTACTTTTTATGTTTTTTGTGGAACTGCATTAAATGTTTCTAATTCTGAATATATTCAAGATCACTGATGGTGGTGGCCTAAAGGGTAAAAAACTGGGATGAATCTAAGTGGGGAAAGTGCAGACCCCCTGCCTTTTTACCACCTCAGGTTTGCCCTTGAACAAGTCACTTCACCCCCAAATTCTCCACTGGACCTTAGGCAATAGCCAGCTGTTATCAGGCTATGGTTGTACTGGTGTGAGTCAACACTGGTGTGAGTGGTGTTTCTGAAAAAGAAAGCAGTTTGCTCAGTCAAGCTTTCAGACTTTCCTCCATCCAGTCAGTATGTATTGAATATTTTGTTATATTTTACACAAGTGGAGACTGTGACTCCATCATCATCATCGTCATCATCATCATCATCATACTGTCCATGTAGTTGTGAGCTTGTCAGGAAGATGCAGATGAGGAATATGTATGTATTTAGTGTTTTGGGTAAACAGTGTCACCTAGTGGTCTGACTGGGAGACTCATACTGTAAGTGAAATGTGGATTAATCGAAAATGAACATACCAAAACTGCTCATTTAATTCTACAACCACAAATTCTGCATGGGGTTAAGATTATTTCATGTTTTCAGTTGGAGATGTGTTATTGAGTCATTGTGGCTTGGACTCGACGACTCGAGTCACTGTTTTGATGACTTCCTACTTACCTCAACTTGAGACACAATGACTTTCAGTTTAAATATTATATATTAAAAATGTTCAGTGTTGTTAATGTTGACGTTAGTAGTGTCATGTCATGATTGAGTGACTACCCTGTCCACGATGCTCTTCGTGACAGTACTTGATGTTCTATGGATCAAATCAGATCATCATGCCTGTACCCGTCTAAATTAAGAAGAAAATGAGCTTTTATTTTGTTTGATTGCATTTATTTCACTGAAGGTCAGTAGTTATGATACAAATTTGATTACTTGCCATACTTTTAGAACAAGTTAGATAAACTGGCCAATAACATCATGACATGGAACTTGAGTCACATGTCTGCTTCTACACTTCATCTTATTTCAGTTTTATACAATTGTGTGCCATATTCTTTATGTTAAGAACATATATTAATATTAATATGATATATATTAATATCAACAGTCTTGTTTAAGACACTGGTCTCTATAAAATTCCTGAAACAAGAAAAACTGCACTAGTAGCAACATTGAATCACAATTACGATCCAAACCCGCCTTCACATTTCAATTTTTATCCTCTACAGATAGTGGTTCTTGTTTCAGCATCACTGTTACGACTTACTGTTCCTCTCTGTGCTGTTGCATGTCTCACTGTAAGGCAGTACTGGTGGTTCTTTGTCTCAACAGTCTCTAACTGTTTTACACAGTCCATGAAGGGTATGTCCACCTGACCCATAGAGGCATCAAAGTCAGAGAGTTTTATGCCAAACTAAAGGAGTGGAGTCAGAGGGTTCATGCAGTTGAAAAGGGTAGCCAGCAACGTCCAGCAACATGCAACCAAGACTATTATCATCTAAAATAATTGTGGTGTTGTGTCGTGTTCTTCTCTAGGATATAATCTCCATAAACATCACAGTGTGAGAAACCGGTTCAAACAGCAGAGACAGCAAACAGGTTCTTCAAGCCAACGAAACCAACTGCGCTGTACTTGTGGTTTTGATTTGTTCCATTGGTTGCCTTCACATTCTGGAAGTTCATTCATTTAATTTCAATAATCAGGTAAGCTTTTATCTATTATTAATATTATCTGTAATACCCTGGAAGGGCCAGATGGGTGCAGTAATTCAGCTTGCATCAAAGTAAAACCACATTTCACTTTTGTAATGACTACTCTATTCCTCTTTCTGAGAAATATTCAAAATGGTTTCTATATTACTCAAAATGTGTGAATCAATGCTTAATTTTAAAAATATGTCCTTAGTGAATTCTTTGTGTATGTTGATCTTCATTCAAAAACTTTATGTTCAAGCCGTACTACAAGTTAGTTCAGGGGGTGTCTTATTATTGTGTCAGTCTCACATCTATATTCATGAACACAGCCAGTCAAACTCGGTCCTACTGTGCACAAAAGGCCAATTAACTTTTACACTGTCCCTCAGTTATATCAGGAAGCTCAAAATTCTGGTGACAGGGATGAAATCAATGAATCATTAACAACAAAGTGTCCAAGTGAGAAACAAGGAAGTAGATGAGTTATGAGGGCTGACGGTGTCAGTTTCATTTTACAAATCAGATGTACAGTTGACTGTGAAGAGAAATGACGATGGCTGGATATGTAAGTAAAATGTTTACATATTTAAAAATTCTGCTAAAAATGTTAAAAAGGTATGAAGATATGAAACATATGATGAACTTCATATGTTTTAGTTGTATTCTTAGAAATATCAAATTAACTAAGAACTAGGGCAAAAAGATAAGTGCAGTGGAATAAAAAGTTTGTATTTTATATACATTGTTCTGCCTTGTCAATACTGTGAAACTGTGTCGTGCGACTGAGTGATTTAATCTTGTAGAAAAAGGAAGGAAGGAAGTTGCTGTATAGAAATGCAGCCATGGATGAAATTCTTAGAAGAGCTTTGAAATGAGTTGTTATTATATATCATAAGCCCTGATGGTGGTGCTATAGTTACATTTTCACAGTTCATTTAAAAATAACTGTTGCATGGATAAAACTAAAAGTGTATTTATTATATATATAATAAAGTGGAGAAACACGATGAATGAAGATATGTCCACAGAAGGCTAAATGGTTTGATAGGTGGGAAAATAATGCAAATCATTATGTTATGGCCTTCCTGGTCACCTGATCTCAACCCAGTTTAACAACTTCGAGGTTTTGGAGAAATGTGAGACAGCGATCTTCACGTCAATGATCAAAACAAGGAAAATCTATGTAATATATCTTTGAAAAGAAAGATGTATATCCTTCTGAGACTTTTTATAATTACATGTTGTATTCATCTTCCTCAAAATTAAACTCTACACTGGATGTTTGTGTAGAACAGGACTGCCTTGTAATTATATCATGATTTGATTGTTTCAGAGAATAATAATGAGGTTGCTCATCGTGGTTGGGATCCTTTTTCAAGGCTGTGATTCAGATGTGAAATGCAGAAATGACAAAGGAACAGAGGTGGACTGGTTGGTGGAAATTTTGTCATGTGGCAATTTGATTTTCAGCTATTCATAGTGTCATCTAAAAACTTGACAGCATATATTTATCTCTTTATCAATAGGTATATTTTATACAAGTTGCCTAAAATGGCGGATGATGGCTTGTCATATATGTACATGGATGAGAGCACCAGAGGATGGAAACTCAGCAGAGAGAAAATCAACAGTAAATCTGGCACTCTGGCAAACACCCTGAAACCTCTTCTTGATTTCTACGACAAAAAGGTGACGTATTGAAGGATCTCTTGAACAGTAAAGTGTTTAATTCAGGACACTGATTGAAAGTTTTTGATCTGTTTTTGAGCTTTTGTTTTTGATTTGGGTTTCTTTGCAGACTGAAGGCTTTGGATACATGCTGTACAACGATCAGCCTCCAGATCCATATGTTGCCCCTGCATCATTTGGTCACAGTAAAGGTGGGTGCAGCACCATTTCATTGCATCCAAAGCCATAAACCTCACACAGTAACAAAGTTCTGTTAATATTATTTTCTGTTTTACTTCCTAAAGGAGTCGTGATGTTGGATAAAGGAACTGGAGTTTGGCTCTCACACAGTACACCAAAATTTCCAACATATCGCAACAAAGACTTCTGGCCAACCAGTGGAAACCCGAATGCTCAAACATTTATGTGTGTGACTTACTCCTATAGTGAATTCAAAAAAATTGGTAGGTTATTCCAATTATAATGCCATCTTGTTTTGTCTGTATTTTTAAGTTTTAATTTTCCAGAAAAGACAATAATGTAATTAAATTTTTTTAATCTAAATTCACAGGATTGCAGCTTAAGTACATCCACGCTTATTCATATGACTCTGACCTCCCGACAACCTTTTACGAAGAGCTACGATGTGTTGCACAGCGAGACTGCTACCCAAAGGTGAAACCCTGGTTTAGTGTGATGAAGCTGACTTCAATGAAAGGCAGTCCTTTCTCCAGCTTTGCAAAATACACACGCTTTGGGGATGGTGAGTATTTGCAATAAGAAACTACATTTCAGGATTCAAGTGTTAAAATTTCATGTAACAGAGCAAACAGAAACATGTTTACATGTTAATTCCCTTGGAGCCTGTCTGTGCTCTTGGAAACAACAAAATGCCTTTTTGTTTGCAGTTTTATCCTAAATATGTGTGTATGAAATGTGTTTCTAAAATGTTGTAACCAATTTTCTTTGTTTTGTTTTGTTCCCCATCTGTTGTAGATCTCTACTCTGGCCTAATTGTAAAGTATTCGAAGGAGGATCTGTATGTTAAGAGCTGGGGAAAGATGCGTGACCCTCTGGCTTCTAACTGCAGCACCAGTATCCCTCATCATGTGTACAATGTGAAAGAAGTAAAGCTGAATGGAAAGTCCTTCAGTGATACTGTAGATCACTCCAAGTGGTGTGTGACACCTGGTGGTGGTTGGACCTGCATGGCTGATACAAACAGGGAAGTGAGTCAGATGAAAAGAGGTGGAGGTGCAATATGCATCAATGATGTTGAAGTTGGGAAGGCTTTCTCTGCACTGATCTCAGTCTATGAACGATGTAAGAGTGAACGTCCACAGTCTGATGCTCAACAAAGAGAGCTTTAAAGACACAACTCTGTATTAAAACGTGAAGAAAAGTGTAGCTGCTTACCAAAAACCAAAACACACGACTGGAGCCTGATATCACTTCGAAATACCATTACATATTCAGACTGCTGTAAGCTTAACATTTTTGTAACACGTTTTGTATGTTAACCCCTGTCTTTGGTGCTCTGTATGTGTATGTATTTTAATTAATGAAAAACTGCAATGTTTTTATTTTTTCAAAATCATGCTTTAAGCATTAACTTTTATACAATCAGACTACTAATACTTCAGATGAAATAGACTGAAATTCATGTTTATATCAATATTAAAATACAAATTCTATGTGGCTGCAGGTGTTGTTTTTTTTTATTTGTTTTTTTTTTTACATTTATGCACAAAACAAAAAAGAATTAAAATCAAAACTAGATTTGGGCATGAGGACTTCTTCAAGACAGACCAGCAGGATCAGGTATTAAATGTTTGAGTGTCTCTGTAGAGATAGAAAGTGTGAAATTCATAACATTTCTTAGAAAATACATTTTTATTACAGAGTAACTGTTGTATGCAGAGTGTTGTACAGTTTCTATACAGTATAATGGAGTACAGCACTTATAAACGCCTTTTGTTGAGGCAAAGGCAATGTGACAATGCAGAACATATGGTGAGCTTCCTGTTTTGACCCTGAGTAAAAATTATTTGCTGGGCACCTCTAAACTCCAAGATCCTCCAATTCTCTGTGCCATCTGGTTCTGCATAACATATTTTTTAGGAACATGTAACATATATGCATTGGTGTAGTGCAGGGTATGCCCACTTATTTTTCAGTCAACACTAAGTATACCTGCATCTAAATCCCTGCTGATGTGCATCATTCAGTCGATGCTAGAATGGTGAAGGGATGACATCTGATTTTTCATGAGTGGATTTAGTAAGGAACAAGAAATGCTGTGTTCAAAATTAATATTTATGCAGTTGTCTGATTTGTCTGTGGGTCAGTTTTTACATGCATATTTCTTTGGAGGAGCAGTTTTACTAAAATGCTGGTAGTGTTGCACTATTAAATGTTGAGGGCCCAGGAAGTGGCTTAAAAATGTAACACTGTTCTTACCCACTGACACCACACCTTCCTCTTCCCACCACTACTCAGTCTGAGAGGGATGTCATCATATCTCTAATGCTTTCTTATGCTGTTTATATCCAAAAATCATTTACACAAACACAGTACAACTGATATCCAATTACATTATAACATTACAAAACCTATTCTGTGGCTAATATTGATTTTATAATGAGCCTTACTCTCTGAAGTCAAGAAACAGAAGTTATGTGACATTATGCAAATACTACAGGCCTAGTTTTACATGAGCTTTGCAACAGTAGTCTTACATGCCACTGTTTATCACACAGGGCGTTGCTGGACGGGCTGCTTTTTTTTTTTTAAAAAAAGGGGTTTGTGTATACCTACATCCCTAGGTGTTCCCCGTGCACATCTAAATAGTGCAAATGAAAAGTTTCCTGGTTCCTACAATGTGCCCATGAAAGCAATCAGCAACCTTCGACAACAAACACTGCTATCATGAATATTATCACAAAAAGTGCTTGCCTTGTTCTATCATGTTCTCCAACCTTTATGCACTTTATGGGTGTCATGTGCTAATTTGGTTTGACCAGCAGAAACAAAAAGATGTGAGCAGTAATTCAGATTGTGTCATGACGTTGCCATAAAGAATTTCTACTAAAGCTGTAGGTTTGATACAAACATACTGCAAGAAGAATACAGGGCAATAACTCTACAATAACTAAAATATATCATATGCTTTTAAACTGGGTTTTACTGTGCAACAAAAGGAAGCCAAAGCTGTACAACGCGCAATGTTTTTTTTTTTACCAAGCAAGTCAATATTATGGTGTTATAGACACAATCAGCAAATTATTTGAAATAAAAAGGCGTTTTGAGCGTGTAACAAGGAAGCAGATGAACTGGGAGGGGGGGTTGGTTTAATCACTGTGATGAACAAAAGCAACTTCTTGTAAAAAAGGGAATGAACACTTCAGTGTGAAGATCTCACAGTGAGAGCAGAGAAATGGAGATGGCAAAATATGTAAGTAAAAAGTTTACAGGTTAAAAAAAAATTCTAAAATAATAATAAAACCAAATTCTAGATTTGTATTGTTTTTATTATTATGTGTAGGCAGAAATTTCTACTTGATTTTTCTATTATTATAATTTAAATTCAGTTAGCAGCATTTAGACTGTGTCAGAAAACTGAATTTGAATTTATGTCATTCTTTTTGTCTTTTATTGTATATTTATTTTACTTCTTGTGGGTGTAATTTTGTGTATTGTTTTGTTTCCATGCCACCAAAGAGCACCATTAGGCTATTGGTTCAGGTTGTGTCTAGCTTAATGTTTGAGTGTCTCTGCTAAACATTAGGACCTTTACCATAAAAGTTCACAATATTCCTCAGAAAACAAATTATTATTACAATAACCATTTCATTTAGAGTGTTGTACAGTTCTTGTACAATACACAATGAAGTACAGCGCTCATAGCATGCAAGGCCACATAACAGATATAAAATGCAGAACATGTGATGAGTTTCATGTTTTACAGCCATAAGTGGAGCAAAAAGTACAAAAATATTCAGTGTTGAAGGCCCAGGAAGTGGCTTAAAAATGTAGAACAGTCCTCACCCTATGAACACCTTCCTCTTCACGCCACCATGATGACCCATCAGACTGAGAGGCCCTATTAATACATCATAATGTTCAACTGATATCCAGTTATATTATCAAGATCATCAACTTTTTTAAAATAATATATACTGTACATACTGTACTGTATACTGTAAATATACTGCACATTTTTGATATTCTGAACTTCTCTTATCATTATAAATATATTGAAATAATTATATGTGTTTATGTTTTGATTGTTTCAGAGAATAATAATGAGGTTGCTCCTCACTGTTGGGATCCTTTTTCAAGGCTGTGACTCAGATGTGAAATGTAGGAATGACGACGGAACAGAGGTGGACTGGTTAGTGGTAGTTTACTACTATGGTCGCTCTCAGCTGAATACATAATTGAATATATAGTATGTAGTTTTATTTGTTTCTCCATGAACTATTTTTACTCTTCATCATTAGGTATATGTTATACAAGTTGCCTCGCGGTTTGTCGTATATGTACATGGATGAGAGCACCAAAGAATGGAAACTCAGCAGAGAGAAAATCAACAGTAAATCTGGCACTCTGGCAAACACCCTGAAACCTCTTTTTGATTTCTACGACAAAAAGGTGACGTATTGAAGGATCTCTTGTACAGCACAGTGTTTAATTCAGGACACTGATTCAGAGTTTCTTTTCTTTTGTTGCAGAGTGTCGACTTTGGATACATGCTCTATAATGATCAACCTCCGAATGGTACGCGCTCTGCATCGTATGGTCACAGTAAAGGTGGGTTCATCATTGCATTCCTAGCCAAAATCATCACACAGTAACAAAGTTCTGTTAATATTGTTTTCTGCTGTTTTACTTCCATAAAGGAGTCGTGATGTTGGATCAAGGAACTGGAGTTTGGCTCTCACACAGTACACCAAAATTTCCAACATATCGCAACAAAGACTTCTGGCCAACCAGTGGAAACCCGAATGCTCAAACATTTATGTGTGTGACTTACTCCTATAGTGAATTCAAAAAAATTGGTACGTTAATGTTGTTTTAGCTGTATTTATGAAAGTTATTTTCCAAAAGAAATAAAAGCGCAAAAATGTAATTTGTATTCACAGGATTGCATCTTAAGTACATCCACCCTTATTCATATGACTCTGCCATCCCGACAACCTTTCATGAAGAGCTGCAATGTGTTGCACAGCAAAAATGCTACCCAAAGCGGAAACCATGGTCTTTTGTGAGGAAGCTGACTTCAGTGAAAGGACGTAATTTCTTCAGCTTTGCAAAATACACACGTTTTGGGGATGGTGAGTTTTTTTTGTTTGTTTGTTTATTTAAATTCCCATTAGTGACAGCAGTTCAAGCATATGCTATTCAGGGTAATATAAAGTTATAAAGAGTAGTTTATGTTAACAAATTACTGATCATGTTTTGTTTTGTTCCACATTCTGTTGTAGATCTCTACTCTGGCCTCATTGTGAAGTATTTGAAGCACAATCTGTATGTTAAGAGCTGGGGAAAGATGCGACACCCTCTGGCTTCTAACTGCAGCACCAGTATCCCTCATCATGTGTACAATGTGAAGAAAGTAAAGCTGAATGGAAAGACCTTCAGTGATACTGTAGATCACTCCAAGTGGTGTGTGACACCTGGTGGTGGTTGGACCTGCATAGCTGATACAAACAGGGAAGTGAGTCAGATGAAAAGAGGTGGAGGTGCAATATGCATCAATGATGTTAAAGTTAGGAAGGCTTTCTCTGCACTGATCTCAGGCTATGAACGATGTAAACCTGCATCTCCACCTAAACACAAGGTGCTCAAAAAGGTTCCAAAAGCATAAAAAAAGAAAGCCGCATTACTAGACCGCAAGCACAAACAACCCCAGCAGCTTTGAAAAGAGCTTGCAAATGACCTATTAGAGCAAGCGCAAATAATCTCAACAAAAACTGCATTGCATCAGCATTTGCTCTATATGGCTGACTTTGTGCTGCACGGACAGGACCCTAGGTCCAGATTGTTAAAGTTGCTGTCTGCTTGATTGCTTGCTGTTTTATTTTCATAGCCTGCATCATGTTTTGGTGATCGCTTAACCTTCTCTTTGTATTTCAATATAATGTAAAATTATTGTTGTTTAAAAGTGCATGCAGCGTTCAATGTTTATAATTAGAAATAAATAGAAATGAGAGATAGCTTTGATTTTTGTCCTGATTTTTTCCCCATTAAAGATGAATGAATATACACATACTGATAAAAGAGTTCCAATATCATCATTATCTGAGGATGATGGATCAACATTGATCACTTAAAACTAAAATTTATTAGGAAATACACCAGGAAGATTCAAATTTCTTTGTCTAACCAGTGATAGTCCTTTCTCTGTGGCATTATGAGTAGAACTCATGGCAAATTTTTACTGTTGCAGTATTTGCAACAAAGTGCTCCATGGCTGGATGATGTGTATGAGGATTATGGATTTAATTTTTTAAATGACACTTGTGTAAATTGAATAACTCAAAAGTCAGTTCCAAAACAATTATATTTTTATTTTCAATTTAATAGTCACAAGTAATTATTGAGGTTCAATCATAACAAAATGTATTTATGTAAGCTCCTACAATTTGTTCAATCAAAAACAGGAGCGTAATAAGAATAGAAAATTTGATAAATTATGAGTAGTACTTTTGAGTTATTATGGAAACAATCTGAAACTGAATATGTAATATAGTAAATAAGTAACTAAGTGAAAAGTAATCTTAAAGAATAATAATAATAATAATAATAATAATAATAATAATAATAAATTGCTCATTAGAGACTAAGGACTTTCTCCTAGATTTCGTTGCTACCATAAAACTGACCATAAAAGAATTCAAGGTCCAGTGTGTAGAATTTAGTTGCATGAAGTAGTGTAATCACTACATTGCAATCTCCTCACATCACCCTCTCCTTCGTAGTGTAAAAGAGAAACAACATTAAAAGGCCCTGTCTAGAGTCAGTATTTAGTTTGTCTGTTCTGGGCTACCATAGAAACACGGTGTTTCAACATGGCGGCCTCCATGAAAGAGGACCCACTCCCACTGTAGATATAAAAGGATAATTTTTAAGCAACAAAAACAAAAATATTCTTATTTTCAGGTGATTATACATGCATGAAAACATAGTTATGAATATTATATTCCATGTCTGCCTTATTCTGAAAATAAAGGCCCCAAATCTTACACACTGTACCTTTAAGAGTCTAAAAAACTGCATTGCAGAACCAATCTGAAGTCTTTCAGGCTGTGACATGGCCGTGACAGGCAGAAGTCATGTAGTTGTACACACTGCTGTACCATATTGATTGAGACATTCACTTTCACTGTTTGAAAGGCTCTCCATGATACAAAGTCAATTCAGGTAAGGTGTGCGCATGTATGTTTGTAAGTGGCCATTCTCGGCAAGCAGCAGCACTAACAAAGAAAAACACATTATTTTTTTTACTATATATACCTTTCAAGTATAGATCACAGAAATAATATGGTGTGTAGCATTATCTTAAGATGCTAAGAATGCAGGGTTTGCAGAATATACAGCAGGAGGTAGTTGTACACTGATATTACATAAATATAACTGCACCGGAAAGATAATTGCACAGCACAATAATTATAATTATGACATGAAAAAGTAACAATTGAATCTCCCTATTTAAATTCAAACCCTTTCCTGAAGTTGTGCTGCAGGTGCAGTAACAAAAGACCCTTCATTGAAGAGGCACCTTGGGACCTGCAGCAGTCTATTGACTTACGGGAGAAGTGAACGCGTTTCTTTCGACTCATCGTCACTCTAATAAATGTTGCACTCATTTGCACTCAAGCCAGATATCTTCTGAATATCCTGACAATGGAATGACATTTTTCAGACCGATTAATCAGGAGAAAATTAACTTTTTTCGAGATCCGACTGTCCCAGCAGCAACAAACTCTCGCGAGATTTGGCGATAAGTTTGTAAATCGTCAGTCTGTTTCACTAAAGATGATCTATAACAACTGAAATGAAGCTTAAATAACTTTCTGAACCGTCTTTGTTACAAGACAATCTGCTTTTATCCATCTACACGACGTTCACAAGACTTCCAATTAACGAGATTTGGTGATGGGGGCGGCGTGGAGAACTGAACACCGTTCCGCTCTTTCACCTCCTCGCCACTAGGCGTCCCCATATTTTCACCGACCACCACCACAACTCGGTCGCTTCCTGTCCCCGAGTCGTGAACGCCACACGAAGCCAGCGCCACACACGTGAGAAAAAAAAAACAGACAAGATGGACATCACAGAGGTTCCCGTGAGTGAGAACAACAAAGGTAAGAAAAAGAAGAATAAGAAGCCAAAGAAGAAGAGCCAGGCGGGGAATGGAGAAGGTGGCGAAGCTGAGAAGAAGGTGGAGGTGGAGAAGAGCGAGCCAGCCTTTCCCCCCTCCTTCAGTGTGTCCGAAATCAAGAATAAACAGAGAAGACACCTCATGTTCATGAAGCTCAAGCAGGAAAAAAGAAAGGTAAACACTTAAATAACTTAAATATGTCAGTCCTGTAGTGAGTCCTCCCTTCATGCAGGTTATTTCAGATCCTAGTGTGTTGATTCAAGCTTTTAGAGTCTCAAGTTGTGTTTATAATGCTTAGTACATTTATTAAGCCATGTACTTCATTTGAGAACTTCAGTTTTATGCTACAGTAAATGTTGTACCCATCAGAATACCTCAGTTACTCAAAACTGAGTAAAGATGCTTTGTCCAAAATTATTATGCCTCACTCTGTTGAATTCATCAGACTTGTTTTCATGTATAACATCATAAAGTGAGGGATAACTGTGGCCCTAAAACTAGAGCCGATATATTGGTATCTGTGTACATGTGATCTGATAACTTTTTTCCAGAGAACAAACCTTAAGGTGTAAGATGTCAGCGTCCCTGCAGAAATTCAATCAACAGAGTGAATTATGATTTACAATACTCTGGCAAGCAGTACAGGGTAGACGTGATCCCGCAATCGAGATGTGTCGCCAGCAGGACTGTTATTTTCCTATGGTACAGTTTGTCTGCACGTGCTTCTATCTGGCCCCACACTTTACGTTTTTTGAGAGTTCTAAATATTTTCGACTTTTCAGCACAAGGCGTACAGTTGGCATCCTTGTCAATGTCACACTTGGCCAAGGCAGTCCATCAAATCAAGCAAGAGGCGGGCTTTACTACTTTACTTCTTCCTTTCTGTTCTGATGCTGGTAGATGTGATAGGAATAGTTGGACAAATGCAGACTACATGTTTGTATTAACACATGGAAAATATGGGGGTGGTATTCACCCCACTGTTTCCCTTTTTATGAGTTCCCTCCTCATCCAGTAGAACAGAAAACAATGAATCATATTTGGTTGCCTGTTTTTTTTTTTTTTGCCCGACTCACGTTGCGTTTTTGAAGCGTATCTGTAGCGATGCTTCTCTGTCTGACCGGCCTGTTTTCATTCCAGCTCGAAAGCTCACTGTATCGGCTACCACATCTGTAATCAATTAATTCTTTCCCCTCTAAAATAGTATTGGTTGGGGCACCCCGGTAGCTCACCTGGTAGAGCATGCGTCCCAGGGTTTGGTTCCGACCTGTGGCCCCTTGCTGTATGTCATTCACATAGTATTGGTCTCAGAGATCCCATATCGGCCAGGCTCTACCTAAAACCCAAGTCAGCTGCCCAACATGACTGAATAAATATAATTGATAGAAGAAGGACTGAATCATTATGGCTGTATTTCATGTTGATTTGTCATGTCTGTAATAAGGTTAGTGCTGATACTGATCAGTTTGTTCAGATCAGATTCATCATTCAGTTGTTTTTCTAGCAAACATGCTTCTTTTTACTATTTTACCTTTGGATATCTCTGGGTTTTAGATTATGGGTCAGACAAAAGAACTTGTAATTTTACATGTTGTTGACAAAACAGCTAATCAATTATTTGAGAAAAAAACTTGCAGATTAATTGATAATGCAGTAATTAATAAAAACGTCTTCATTTTTCAGCAAAAGATGCAGCTGAAGAAAAAGAAGAAAAAAGAAAGGGAGGCTTTAGGTGACAAGGTGAGATTTCTTTTCTGTTTTCTGTGTTGCCATTATCAGTCAAAGACCACATTGTATTGTGTGGCCTCTTAGATTCATGAATTTTACTATTAAACAAGGTAACAGGATTAATATTTACCTTATTCTGTCCCTGATGTAGGCACCGCCAAAAGAGGTTCCAAAGACGATAGAAAACCAGAGGGTGTACGACGAGACAGTAGTTGACCCAGAGGATGAAGAGGTATGGACCAAATTTGGCTGAGCTTGTTCAAACGATCTCAGTTTATATTTGTAATGAATTTACACTCATTTGTGTGTTTTCATGTCATCTGCAGGTCGCATTTGACGAGGGAACTGATGAGTTTTCTGCCTACTTCAATGGGCTGACAAATCCTAAAGTACTCATCACAACATCAGACAGACCAAGAGGGGTGAGTGGCTGCTGAGGTCGATTATTGTGGATGGGAGTGTGTTCTACATTTCAGCCCCACTTTGTGATTTAACCTGTTCTTGTTTAAAAACGTTAACATTTCTTAATTAGAAATAAATAATAGTTTTTGTCATTGACATTTTATATGCACTTTCTCAATTGTCCTGTATTAAATTGGAGTCTGCAGAACAACTTCTCATTCATTCTTTTCAAACTGTGTCTGTTCAACACACTGATCATTCTCTGATGTGTGTCCTGTAGAGGACGGTGAGGTTTTGTGAGCAGCTGGCCACAGTAATCCCAAACGCCTACGTCTACTACAGAAGAGGTTTGGCCCTGAAGAGAGTCATTCCTCAGTGCGTCGCCCGGAACTTCACATACCTCATTGTCATCAACGAGGATCGCAAAGTGCCCAGTATCCTCAAAGGCAGCTGTGTCAGGAGGATGATGCTTAATGCTCAGAACTGCTTTCTGATGTCCAGTGAAAGCTCAGTGATGAATGTGAACATTGCAATAAGTAGCTAAATACATGGAATGGCTCTACACTGGCAGACTTTGACTAGGTGAGCTGTGTTTTTAATGTCCCCTTCCTTAACTGTGACTTTAAGATGGTATGGTTCTTTGTCATCTCCCCGATGGGCCGACTGCACACTTCAAGGTCAGCAGTGTTCGACTACGCAAGGAGATGAAGGCAAGTTGATAAATCCAAGCTGTAATTCTTCTCTCGATTAAAAGCATGCAACAGATCATAATTTTATCTATGAAGCCACCATTTAGCATCCCGAAGCTTAGCTGTGTGACTAATTTTCTCTGTGCAGAGACGAGGCAAAGATCCAACTGAACACTCTCCAGAGGTGATCCTCAACAACTTCACCACACGTCTGGGCCACAGCATCGGCCGGCTGTTCGCTGCTCTCTTTCCGCAAGACCCCCAGTTTGTGGGTCGACAGGTCGCCACCTTCCACAACCAGAGAGACTTCATCTTTTTCAGATTCCACAGGTAAATGTTTTAACTGTGATCTCTGACTTGAAGTGGACATAATAATAGAGCTGTAATCCAACTCCCTCTCTTTCAAGAGAATATCTGTTCAAATAAAAAAAATGTATTGGATCTCTTCAGGTACATTTTCAAGAATGAGAAGAAAGTTGGTATTCAAGAGCTGGGACCTCGCTTCACCCTCAAACTCCGCTCTCTACAGAAAGGCACCTTTGACTCAAAGTTTGGGGAGTACGAGTGGGTCCTGAAGGTGAGTCTTACATCTCTTAAATATTTCTTTGAGATGTAGCTGTGATGCTGGAGCTTATGCAGTTCATTTCAGGACTATTTCTATTCATTTTCTATCATGCCACTTGCAGTGTGACAGACATCTTTGCTGCCACGTTTGTTTACCATTCATAAATGATTGCAATGCACTCCAGCAATGTGTTAACAGTACTTTTTAAATGTGACTTAAAATAGGAGTAATGTCCCGGGCTTTTCCTGTAAAGCTAAAAAAATACACTTTTTTCTGTTTCCAGCGCCATGAGATGGATGCCTGCAGGCGGAAGTTCCAGCTTTGAATGCGAAATAACAACCAACTTTTGTGGTCCGACGAGGATGACCTTGTCTATTATCGAAGATATTACTCCTGTTTGTGGTTTTGCACAGACTTTACCCTAGTGGATATCCCGATACTTTGTGGACGACCATTTGACACTTGTTCTTTCAACACAATTTGAGGTTCAACACTGATGACTGGATTCTGTGAGATCATGTTGCTGTAGATTCACACCGTTTCTCCAATACTTTCTGGAGACCAGAGTGTGGGACAGGAGCCTGTAGCTCACGGCATGGACTTTTAACCTCTCTGTCAGTTGGGAGACATTCTACATGAATCCCAATAAACTGAAAACTCTGACATGTGACAGTTGTATCAGCAGATGTGCAGTTCCTATCAAATCTATCTCCACATACTGTATGAATATGGCCTGAAATTAATCAGAAAGTCATTTAGCCTGCCCTCACAGTCCGTCGTGCAGGCAGTTACACACCTGTTAAATCCTGGTCTGTGCACACGCCACAAGGGGCGCAGGTGCAACAGTAGCCAGTGTCTGGAAATGGGTCAGTGCTTCAAATTGTGTCTGCAGTGCAGCCTTTGTATGTGTTTAAAAAAAATGGATGACACATTTATCTAAAAGTGTATATACTTGTTTTAATAAAACTTGTAGCTGCAAGTTTAAAGTGTGTAAATACCATTTATTTAATCTCAAAATCAGGCATGAAAAAATGTACAATGTTCAAAAGGCACATACGTGCGCGTTGATGTTGGGTTAGTTACAGCTAAGCAATAAAATTAAGACATTTACTGTGTCACATAAGCACCTGGAAATGTTTCCATGTGAGATTTCACAAAGACAAAAGTAAAAAAAACAAAAAAACTTTTAAGTTAGTTTCTTGTCCCCAAATTTCCAAACTCTCCTGAGACGATTCCAGTCCACAGCACAGGTCCTGCAGCCAGATTCCAAAAGGCACACATGTCCAAAACCTGCAGAAACATTACACGCATTAGTCCCAGCCAAGTTTTACTTAAAAGTTGCAGCACTGTTCACATCATCTAACACATTTAAAATGAGAGTTTATGGCCTCTTGCATGCCGCATACTGTGGACAGTGTGGCTGTAAACTATGACCTTATGTAAACATGAGCGAGGATGCTGGGATACACATGTTTTTAATCAAATACCAACATCCAGTAATTATATAGCATTGGTACATAAACTGGTTTAGATTAGATTAAACTTTATTGTCATTGCACAAAGTACACGTACAGGTTAAGCTTTCAGACTCTGCCTATCCTCAACTTAAAGACAGTGACAGTTAATTTGGGAGTTCAGTGACCTGCCTGGAAGAAAAATGACATTTCAAATTCCACATTATTAACACAAAATGAATAAATTCAAGTGTTGAAATTAATTAACTTTCAAGCTCTTGAACTGTTCTTGAAGTTCATGTTATGTAGACATGCATTGCTAAAACTAATGACCATATTTTATACTCCAGGCAAGATCTAAAAGCTCTAACTTGTAGAAGATCCAAGTGGTGCAAAGTTGACAATACGCCAAGTCATTCTGTGCCCTATGTGGACAGTAATTTATGGAGAAAATCGTTTTATTGGGTAAAACTGATGGTACATTCATATATTGGTGCATCTCTACTTTATAGTTCACACAGTGAATGAGATGAGGGGTGTGATTGAAAATGACTGGAGCTGTCATATATGAGAGGAATATGTGCTGTGCTACTCACAGAGGCAGAGGGGTCGGTGGTCAGTCGGTGCTATAGGAAGGAGCAAACTTTCTGCGGTCTGAACGGGTTGGTGCTGGACGACATGCCGGTGAGCAGAGGGTCCTGCTGGGCGTGCTGAAGGCAAAACTGCTGCAGGTCCGCTGCGGCCTGGGACACCTGTGGGGAAACAACCGAGTCCGAAGAAAGTTAGCTATCATTATATTACTGACAGCTCTTTAACTTTAAAAAAGGGCTGATGTGTTGGCTGGTGTGAAAACAAGAAGAGAGCAACAAATGACACAACACACGCCCTGAACAATAACGTTACGATCCTAACCGTTACCTTAACCCTGTTTATGCCGGCTTCAAGGCGTAACTGTTGGACGACTTTCTTCATCGCTACGATGCTGGATGATCCCGACATGGTTAAGCTTTCGATGGACTTTAGTCTGAGTGAATATGAAACTTTTTTGAAAAGAAGTCCTTGTTGGTAGCTAGGTTGCTAACTACTTCTTCCTCATCACAGAGTTTCCGGTTTTCTTTAAAGGAGTGTCCGCCGGTGCTGCATTCAAGGACGCAAAGTTTTATTTTCAACTCTTTCAAACTAAACTCATTTTAGATGAAAATGACACCAAATGATAATACGCACAGATTAATGAAAGTAGGCCCGCTTTAGTTAAGAAATAGGTGAATTATTTACGCTCTAACTTCAGCTCAATGAAACTGAAATGCACAGTTTTATAAGTTTATTAGTGCTTTGGTTCGTTTATTTGCCCAAACTTGTCACATACACCAACTTTGTCACTCACTGTCCACGTAGTTTATGTTTTATGGTCGCCCTAGACATGACAACAAAATCATGGATGGACCTTCAGGGGAAAAAAACAAGTTAAACTTAATTATTACGACAATTTCCAGTGTACGCGAATGCAGCATCTAAGCAGTAAAGATTGGAGTCTCTGGTGGTGAAAATGCAAAACTTCCCTCAATTCAGATCATACTTTAACACAAGAATAATGTAAAATAAAATGCCATACATAAACTGCAAGCATTTAAAATTTTAAATTAAATAAAAATAAATGAAAAAAAAAAAAAAAAAAACCTGCAGGGCGGCTTGCAGGACAGTGTCAGCTCTGGTCACCACACATTTAAACTGCTTCTTCTTCCTGCAGCAGTTGTCATCATCAGCACCAGAGCAACCACTGCTGGCACTCTCATAAAAGAAACTCCACTGGACGACTGACTGTGTTTGATTACACCAGATTGTTACTTGGCAGTCCGCGCCTTTACAAGGCTTCCCTTGAGTAAACCTAACGGAAACCTCTGTCTGTCAGTGTTTCTCCGCTGATCCTTAATGCTGAGCTGGACTGATAATGGAGCTGTCTTGTGAGTCAGTGAGATATCCTGAGGACAGAAGACCGGCCAGTTGCAAGGTATGTTGGAGGAATGAATGCATCACTGCAGTCTTTGTGTACGGGAATTTGAACATGTTAGACTTGCTTCTTATGCAGTGTGCCCACTTGTTATGTGTTCAGTATGTGGAGCTCCATGTCTTGTATGTGCCAGATGACCAGTGGGATGGGAAGCTCAATAAAGTCCCTGCTGAGGCCATAGAGAGCTTCATATCTGCAGGCTTCATCAGGTGAAACATTTGTGTAATTTGATTCAAGACATCAATCTCATAAGAGGATATTAATTTGTATTAAACTGCAGCATCTCTACACATGCTAAGGCTATATATCTTGTTGTAAGGAGATGTCAGCATTGTTGCATTGATTAGTAAGTTTTGTTAATAATCAATTCAGTTATATAAAGTATCCTTCTCAAGTACACATGGTAAACTGCATTCAAATTTGTTTTTTAATACTATTAAACTGTTAACTGCAACATGTAAGCAGTACAGTATAATGTTGTAGCTGCTCAAGGTGGTACGATGTACTATAAAAACAGTCTTAACAGTCTTAATCTGCAAATTAAGTGCACCTTTCAGATTAGTAAGTGGAGCAGTGAAATAAAAATTACAATATTTCTCTCTGAAATTATAAAGTCTCAGAATAAGTGTCAGTTGGCTATCTCAGTTTTTAAAACTCTACTTTGTTGCTTTTAAATCTTGATAAATGCATTTAAACTTTTGGATTTGTGTTTTATTCCAGTAAGTATTAAGCTT
Source organism: Sciaenops ocellatus (assembly GCA_033000465.1). Lineage (NCBI taxonomy): Eukaryota > Metazoa > Chordata > Actinopteri > Sciaenidae > Sciaenops > Sciaenops ocellatus. Next base: position 17,042,705 of record CP136882.1, on the reverse strand, counting down.
TTCCCTCTAATTTTAAGTCACAGGCAAATAAAATCCACTGAAACTCAGACTAGAAACAGATTTATCTTGGTTTCTCTTTTGTTATCACATTGCAAATGTAGTGTGAAAACATGTTGTTATGTTACAGTTCAGTTATCTAAAAATCTTTTCATCACTGTGATCTCAGAGTTTACCCTGATACCACCCTGAAAACTCTGAGGAGCGAACTGGGAGCTCTTCTTGGCGCAGAGAGGAGCATCGACAAATTCTCCTTCCTGAAATGTGTGGGCCGCAGTTTGGCACTGGTGAGTGCGGCTGGCCGCTCACTGTGGTTTTCTATAGCTGGGTTGTGTTTCACAGGGCAGACAGTAAAGAGAAACAATGCAGACAGTTTGATTAACAAGTTCACTATTCAAGCTGGAACACTAAAGGGTGTAAAGCATGTGTGTGCACACTGTTTTTACTGTCATGGCTCTTACAACAAGATTCTTTCCTTTTGCAGGTCAAGAGCAAACAGGAGAGGGATCTGAAAGTGAAAACATTCGCTCCACCGTATGTATGTAGAACCCGTGTTCTATATAACTTTTTCGCCCTTAAAGTTGGTGACTTTTTCTTTGGAATATTCTCATACATCACTGACATAAACAAAAAAAAATCAGACAAACACTTTATTACATTTTAAGGAAATTTTGTCTTCTTGGTGTTAATAAAATTATTTCAGGTCTTAAAAATGTCTAAAACCCCCAACTCTTGTTCTCCCACAGCAGGTGGATTAGAAATGTATGTTGTTGCCATGTACACTTTAAAAAGTCATCTCTACTTGTGTGACTATTAGCTTTAAAATTTGTGTTTGGTATGCCTTCTCCACTACTCAGTTTTCCCTTCATTTCGTTGTGAATTTCAATAATTTACCATATGTGCTGTCTGATTTGGTTTAATTTGTTTCTTAGTCCTGTAGCTCTGCATTAAATGGTGATCTGATAATGCTTCATCATTATTTACCCGTTAAGTTCCACTAATGTCTTGTTGTCACCTGTCTGCAGGCCCCACAGCCGGAGCTTTACCTGCTGCCCACCGTGGAGAATGACAGCAGTGTTTGCTCCCAGTCTCTCACCCCAGACACCAGCAGCAGCTCCCCAGACCACCAGACCTATTACCACCCTCCCAAGACGTGCAGCCTGCCAGCAGGAACAAAAGAGCCTATTAAGTTCCCTCTCATCCCCCAGTGTTCCCATCAGCCACCTCCCACCCCAGGCTTGGAAGAAGAGGAAGAGGAGGAGGAGGAGGAGGAGGAGGAGGAGGAGGATGAGGAGCAGAGCTATGGTTCTTCAGAGGCAGAAGGAGAAAATGAAGAGGAGGGTGGTTCTTCTAACAAGTTTGAGTGGGCAGAGCAGGAATGTTGCCCAAGGCAGCCTCAGAATCAAAGGGCACCGCAGCCTGTTTCACAGAATAAAGGTGAAATGAAAAGTATTGGCTCTGCAGCAAAGAATGCATCTTCCAAAGAACTGACACAAAATGAGTTTTCTTTTCCTTTTCTTTGTTACAGCTTTACAACTACATGAAGCTGAATCAGCTCAGGTGAAGGAGTTGCCAGAGAGGGAGGAAACCTGCAGAAAGAAGAAACAACACCACAGAGAGAACAGAGCTGCCAGAGATTCAGGAGTAGCGCAGTCTCTGGAGGGCAGAGATTCAAACTTCTCCCTCACAGACGGGTACTGCACACCAAGCTGAAGCACTACTGAATGCCACATTTGTACTCTGCAGTGAATACTAGTGCTATCACTGCTGTTTGTTCTAACAGTGTGTGTCTTTGCAGGCTTGGGAAATCAAAAGATGCACTGAAGTCCATCAGGAACAAAGCAACAAGTGGAGTAATGTACCGCATTATGTTCTGATGCAACTTTAACAGATGTCGGCATGTTTTTGTCTGGCTTTCCTCTTAAGGTTGCTCTTGAATGAGTGTCTTTTAAAACAAGCAGGGAGTGTCCATTTTCTTGGTGTAGTGATTAGTCCAAATTCCAGTGCCAGCAGGTGGCTCTAGTGGGGTGTGTGAGGTCTTTGAAGTGAACAAAGAGTTTGAATACAGACAAGTCCATGAACGTCCATTCAAATGAAGACTCACGTTGTTGTATTTATTGCTTGTTTTAAGGTGAAAGAGAGTCCAGTTGTGTTGTCTCGGCCTGTCCGGTGCACCTCTCCTCCTCCAGGTCTACACTTAGCCACGGTTGCTCAAAAAACGGCTGCCTCTCTCGTCTTTCACACAAATAGTAAGCTTTCACTTTGGCCACATACCAACAATTAATTATTTTTTTCTAGTAAAACTGACATGGCTTGTTTCTGTTAGGAGAGGAACTGATTGAGGAAATCAAGCTGGTGAGGGAGGAGAGAAAGCAGCTGGAGTGGACGAGGCAAGAACTGCTTCGAAAAGGGAAAGATTTGTTGGCTCAGAACAGACATCGCAGGAACCAAGGTGAGCAGAATGTACTGTTTAGTAAAAAGCTGGACATCTTATAAGGAATTATTACAAGCCCCTAAGTTTCCCAGCAGTCTGTAAGCACAAGAACAGTCCTCAAAATTGTTTATGGGCTTCATAATAAACCTGTAATATGTTGTAATGTGAAAATGAACTTCAATTTAAGGATAGATATTGGAACACCAATAGCATTACTTGCTAATGCCTGGTTGTGGAAGACCCCATGTTGTTTTTAATTGCAGTTTTCAAGAAATGAAAAAAGGAGAAAAATGTAAAAATGCAATTCCTATATTTTTGAATAGCACGTGACAGTTGGAAGAAGAAATATTTTGAAACCAAGAAGGCCACAGCACCTTTGGAGGAAAATCTGAGAAACTTACGACAAGAGTTGGAGACATTTTATAACAAACTTTTGCACCAGCTCCAGGCCAGAGACAACAGAGGGAAGCCGAGACGACAGGGCAGATCTTCCATAAAGGTAAAAATGAATTTATCTTGAATTTACGTACTGTATTGTCCGTTTTGCCAAATTTTAAAAGGAACGGTAGGCAATGTATGTATTTGGTGAATAATTTCCTGACCTTACTAAGAAACTGGATAAATAGTGATGTTTTTAAATACCAATATACCTTTTTCAACTTCAAAGTTACATAAATGACCGAAAGGAAGATCATGATTTTCAGAATGAGCTCATCATTCAGATCATGACAGAGAGCCATGAGATTGACAACCTGAAGAGGAAGGTAGAGGATGCCAAGATGAAGCTGGTAACGGAGATAAAGGTAACTGATTTTCTATTAATTTATCCAACTGTGTCAAAAACTTATGAACAAAAGTAACAAAGCAACGCATTTGCAAAGTAGCACACATTTGTGTTACAAATATTAGTGTGTGCTAACACACGCTGAAATTGCTGTTATTGTTATTGCTGCTATTATTCCATAAAAAGGTTAACATAGTGGTATAGGGACAAAAATCATCATTAGACTACAGAACAAATCAACACATTTGAACAGTAAACATTTTTTAACAGTCAGGTGACTTTACAATCTCATCTAATAAGCATACATTTATCAACAATGTTTACATGCATGCACATTTTATTTCAGTAAACCCTGTACCACAGTGGTACAGGGTTTCCTGAAAGGGCTCCTTTGTTCGGATGTGGTGTGCCATCTGGTGAATCATATTAACAAACTATTTTTTTTTTCATGAATGTGTTGCGTAGTTGAGGAAACAGGCTGCCACAGAGCTGAGGGCCCTGAAGGCTGAGCTGGCCCAGAAGAAGAGTCAGTCCTCTCATCCTGGTCCCACAGCCTCTATAGGCTTTGGAAATATCACACGGGACAGACCACAAATTCAAAGCACCTCCACCTAACTCAGTGTATATAGAGCTGTGAACTGAAGACTGTTTGGTCTCAGCTCTGCTGAGACAGATGGATTTTGTTATATGTATGTTTCAGGAGAGTAATTAAAGTGGTAGTTTAGTCATTGCAAAATTATTAAAATGTTGATTTGATACAGTTTTATACTTTCTACATGGCTTACTATTTAGTACCCGAGTTTTGCTATTTTTTCTGCATTTTGTCATTTCTTCATGTGCATTTTGATTTGTTTGCAATGTGGTTACAGTTCTCAAATTTTACAGGTGCTATAAGATGGTTACTAAAAGAAGAAAGCTAAAATTAAAATGTTTACGTGCTTAGAAAACATTTTATTTCTGAAAAACATAAAGTGCACAGATCTCAGTAAGCTCAATCAAAAATACTGTTTGTGTATACTGTCACATTAAAATGATTGGTTGGTTGTAGAATCAGTTCGCACAGAGGAATGTCTGAGACGTAACTACATTCAAAGACAACAGCAATAAAAGCCACAATAAACTCTGAAGTGCAAGTATGCATCCCTGAACTCAGAGGGAAGTCACACCCCATTACTGTTACAAAGGGATATATTGACTTAGCAACAAACAATGAGCTCAGGGCTGATGTAAATTTCTGCAGCAGTGTTAACCGTATCCCAGCTAGCATCCTAAGAGTGCATTCCACATCATTGCGGTCTGCTGCCTGGCGACCGGTTCGTCGCTGTAGTCCAAGATGTTACCATTCCACATGCCGATGCCCCTCAGACCTTTAGATTTCACATAGTCTGCTTTGGGACAAATACTCTGTGGGTCATCATACCAAACCTGATGAATCTGTTCTTTCTGGTCCTGTGTGGGGGGAAAAAGCAGATACAGATGATAAGGCAATAAAATGAGAACTGATAATGGCACCATCTTGTGGTGTGAAACCCAAAAAACAGGAATGTTTTATTGCTGTTTCGAAGGGCGATTTGTTTTCTTTGGGAAGTGACACTGTGGTAGCTCTGGGGGATGCCGCCACTTTAGATAAACAGCCCTTGCCTGAAATGCCTGCCTGATTTGTTGAATCACAATAAATTACACACAACAGTTAAGCTTGAACTTGGCTAGAACACAAATAATCCATGAAATAGGCAGCCACTTTGCTAACCAATACATCTAACCCAAACACAATTATATATTTTTTAGGCAGATTAAAGCAGAATTAAGGCTTAAACCTAAAGACAAATTACCTTGTAATTGAAGTAAGGAGCCTTCTGCTCGTTGTCCCAGAGCCTGCCAGACATTGAAACGTTGACCTGCTTCATGATCCACTTGTATGTTTTCTGTCTACCAGCTGCATCACTGCAGGGGGCGCCACGGAAAGGAACTTTGGCTATACTACATATTCCCTCCTGTTAGTAGGAAAGACAATAAGGATATGTATGTTTTTGTTTAAGACAGAATAATTTACAATACACTGCTACAATAAAATGAGTGTACATAAATAATAGCAGTAACATGCTTTGTCTTCAACAATGTTTGCCAGGACTTTATTTGTATATCACACTGTATTTTTTTGTTGTTGCACAAATATATTATTAAAATATTATTATTATTAAATTCGGTCCTATATTTTCTTAATAACACTAACACGATAGAATTCAGTATTTTTTAATGATACTAACAGGCAGTACTTGTTGACAAGATCAAATTATTGTTAGTTTTAGTCTTTTCATGGGCTTTGTTGTCAATAAGAACATGAGTCTACAGTCGTTTAATGTATATTAACCATATTCATGATGCTAACATGAGGCTGATGGTAGTAATGTCATTAGTTTTGCAAGTATTAGGTCATAAACCAAATTATTAGACAGATTCAATGTTTGACCAGAAGATGGTGCTAGATGAAAAGTTAACAGATCAACATTATTCATCCTGAGGTTGACATGAATGTGTTTCACTTAAAACCACAAATGTCAACCTCATGGAGGTGCTAGAAGAAAAGTCAGGGGATCAGAAACTCACTAAGATACATATGTTACAAGATACACAAATGTGTGCCAATCCAACCAGTAGAAATATTTCACAAAATACGTGTAAACTTTGACCTGCTGGTGATGCTAGAAAGGCCTGAAAGGTCAGAATATCACATAAATTACAAGGATTTATCCTCTGAGCATCATGAATGTCTGCACATAATTTCATTGCAATCCATTCAACACTTCCTAGAGCCATGCCAGTATCATGACTAAGAATTATTACCAAACTTATCCATGAAAAAAAATCAACTATCAACATTTCAACTGTTTCAACTTTAATGCAATCTTACCTGGGAAAGGTTGAGGCATGGGTAGTCATAGCCATACCATGGCAATCCCATCACTAGCTTCTTTGGATCGATCTTCATATTCAAATACTGATCATACGCTTAAAAGAAAGATAACAGGTAATGAGTAGTTCTGCATTTACAAGCTGATTTATTTTGATTCATTACTAAACAACTGGACAACAAACCATTCAGTGTTTGAGAGAGTGGGGCATTTGCCATTGCAATACAGTCGCCCATGATCTGGCTCTGTTCATCGTAGGACATCACAAACAGCAGGTCGCAGGATTCAGCGATGGTAACGTAATCATAGCAACGCTTGTCGATGCATTTTGGTGACCAGGCGACGTCAAATGAGACCTGGAGATCAGGATGAGACAAGTATCAGTGAGATGGATCTTTCAAATGTAACACTGGGACCAGGCAGGTCTATATTCAGGGAAATGGAGTGGTTTGAGGCTTTCTCAGAGCTCATTAGGAAAAAGAAAAGGGGTCAACATAACCTTCTCAAAACATTGTATTTACCTGGGAACCTGGGATCCCCCTGTGGAACGCGTCAGTGGTCTCTTTGACCAGGTTTGTCAAAGCATAGTACTCAGGCGAGCCCTCCTCCACGGCTTGTTCGATGTCGAGGTTGATCCCATCCATAAACTGACTCTTGGCCAAGTTGACCTTCTCTGTTATCCACGCTGTCCTGTTTTCTTGGTCCACAATGTGGGAGAGGGGAACATCACCTTTTCCCACCAAGGAAAGAGACACGGATGTAATTATGAGGAAAATGGGTGATGAACTGTTGACAGAATGAGCAAGAAGTAGTGCCAAAACTAGAAGTAGGTATTGTAACTTTAACCTTTGACCTTTGTAAAACTACTGAGAGTAAGATTAAGAACAATAGACCAACCACATCCTACTCCAAATCTACTCTACCTTTGAGTACAACCCGGGCTCCTTTGGAGTGAGCGTAACACATGAGTTCAGCATCATACTTTCCAAATGTTGCCACTGTTGTGATCATGCTCCAGTTGTAGGACTTCCATGTCTTACCACCAACATCGAACACAAACACCTGAACGAAACCAAACAGACACGACTGTAAGATTAACAGCTCCTATTCATGCTCTACTGATGTCCCTTATTTATTAATAAACCCCCAAAAAGGACACATGTAAGGGACTTTTTCAGTCAGTCTCACTTCTCTTTACTCTTACAACAATTATAACTCCAAACTATTAGAAACAAAAAGGGCTGTAGATGGTGACTGTATAACTATAGTCTGAATTAAAGGATTTAATTCAAGCTATGTTTAATACTTGATAGTTGGCTAAAATTATTAGTTTGATTATTGAAACTGGCTTTGATCAATTCTGGGTGCATGAAAATCTGTCACATCCATTTCATTTACAGATAGATCTGTATTGTTGACTTCTAATCAGTTAATTATTGACACTTTGTGTTATTATTCTTTCGTAACTACGCACTCATCTGAGCCAGCATTTGGAAACAGGACCAGAATAAAACACAATTTTAGTAACTGTCTGCCATGAGAAAGGGTCTATCTGTTAACTATAAAATACTGATTCATTATTGAACAGCTACAAAAGGGGTTTAGCACTTTGATATGTGAGTTTGTGTAGAAACATGAGACACATAACAGAGGTAAAATACACACAGAAAGGGGAACCATCTCGAATATCACACCACCATGAAACAAATACAGACACACTGCATGGATAAAGAGGAACAGCAGACCCAGTTTGAAACTTCCATTGGAAACTACCGTATATTACGTTGGGTAAATACAGTAATGCATTTCCAGCAGTGTACAGTGGTAAAAAAGTAAAGTACATCTAATTTTACCTGTCCTTTGTCATGAAATGAGTTTTATTTTGTCTGTTCCTTAAGTAAAGTTCACATTTTTATCTAGGTGATTATAGATTTGAAGGTTTTGTGGGTGAAGATGCCAGTTTAGTGTTTATAGACCTTCATCATGAGACCCAAGTTTATTACAGTCATGAACGTTATGTAAGAGGTTTGTAACTTCATTTTGAGCACGCAGCAGACACTTCCCCCCTGACTTTTTAATTGATCCAAACAGCAAAGCAATCAGATTTATTATTTATCCTTCTGTCAGTCTTCAGTAACCATTAGAGTAGATATTACAGTATAAGAGGTGATACTAGAAATTGGAGGAAGCACGAATTAACCTGTAAAATAAAGCTCTACCAGCAGAAACTATTTGTTTAAATACAAGCTGCGTGTGCTGCAGCTGTGTGTTGTTGTGTGTTTGTCATGTGCTGCAGGTGAAGGTTCAACAAACCCAAATGTGTGTTTTTAAACCGTGAACTACCTCAAAGTCTCTCTCCTCGCGGATCTGCTGACACAGCTCCGGTCTCTTACACGGACAACGGACGGTGGCCCTGCAGACCAGGACTGTGGACGATAAAAACAGAAGAAACCAGAACATCTTGGGCTCAGGAGGAAGTTTAACCCGAATGAAGTCAGTCCGAGTCAGATCTGAACTACCCTCATAGCCTTCTGTACGGAAGATGACATGGTACAAACTTCATCCGGTTAGCAGAAAACGCGAAGTTGTTAGTAACCTAAATTAAACCAGAGCGTTAGTGAATACATTTTTAGTTCCCATCATTAAACGTTAATATAAACTCGTGTCAGTGTGTGAAATGAAGAACTGAATGCTCGACCTCACAATACTACTCCAAATGATGAACTTTGTCTTCACGCAACTTCAGTGACTGTGACTTGAAGCCAAGGAAGTGCCAAAAACTTGATTTGGCCAGTTGAGGCTGGATACAGAACAAGTCAGTCTCCATAAGCCCCCAGCAGAAATGTTCTAACATGTTCACAGCCTGGTACAAAAAACAGTTTTGGTCTCTACAGCTAATTTCCCCATTCATGACAACTGTACTGAGTCTAAATTTTTACATAACTCGCCCATTCACATTATATTGGGGCTTAAAAATTTTGCATAATTAACAGCGTAGCCATGTAGGTGCCCTTAAAGGTGGCTTGAATTAGCACCCAGGCTTCATTTAGCCCACTTCATTTTTAGAGTAGCCGGGAGGTAGCATAGAGAGAGACAGACAGACAGATAGATAGATAGATAGATAGATAGATAGATACTTTTTTATTATTTAAACCTTTATTTAACCAGGAAAGGTCCCATTGAGATTAAAAATCTCTTTTTCAAGGGAGTCCTGGCCAAGACAGACAGCAGCACAAACGAAGAACAAGTCAAACCAAAACAGACACAAGACACACAGATAGTATTACAACACAGTGGTCTAAAAAATGCTAAAAGTACAAGTCATGAAATCAACAACATCAGCTAAAACAACAACACCTGGATGATTCATTCTGTTTCTCTTTCAATGTGGATTTAAAAGCATTCAAAGAGATAAGATCTTTGAGTTTTAGAACATTCTGTAAGACATTCCAGTCAGAGGGTGCTGAGTATCCAAACGCCCTCTTCCCTAGCTCAGTACGAAGATTTGGTACCGATAAGATATAAAACTCCCTAGAATGCAGCGAATGTTGTCTATCACATTTTTTAGAAATAAAAGAACAGATTTATCCCGAGGAAAATTCAAGCAGCCAGTAGCGGCATGTAAACATATAATTAAACATACATTAAAATTAATCTGGGAGATTTTTATATTTTTATATAGAATTTTATATATTTTTTTATATAGAAAGAGAAAGAAAGAAATAAAACTGCAAATAGGGATTTAAAAACTATGTACAATTAAGTACATGGCAGCAGCCAGAGCCACCACATTATGGGCTTCATAACAGCTCTTCAGAAATCTCTGAGTGATGTCATGGATGTATCAAGTATTCAGCCAAACCATAGTGTATTTTATATTTTAAATGTATACTATTGTGAGAACTGGACTATTTGCCAGACAGCTGACTCAAAGCTTCACAGGAGAGTGCACTTACACTTACACAAAGATTTTAGTGTCATCAGTTGTAGTTTTGCACGCTGTATGTCTTTGATTGGCTTGATTTACAGTATATCATACTATATCAATCAGATTTTGTATTCTGTGCACACATACACGTGGCCACCCCACATAACAAAAGTCAAAGATGAGGAACATTTATTTATTTAGTCTGATTTGTATTTATTTGTGGTGTCTTGTAAAAAAGTAGACATATAGTCATACAAAAAAAATCTTCATCTACATATGAATTTTGATTTACTTGATTTTGATGCAATTTTATTTTTAGTTTGGTGATTTTGAAACATTCTGGCAATAAAAGTTAAGCAAATATATGTTGGATTGTCGCCTTTGGACAGTCAACATATCCTGGATCAAGCTGACAAAATGACATGTCAGGACACATTGACATTTTATTGAAAGACTGGAACGTCCAAATGTCTATGCAACTGAAACCTTTCTATGATTACATTCTTATAATATTTTATTTAATTGTTTCACTATTATGTTTTTTTCTTCATGATAATACATGCTATTTATTGAATAGTAGACAGAATTAGATATTGCTTTGTACTGAAATGTATGTTAAATGATTAATTATTCATAGGTAAATATTATTACCGTCTAATATTATAAAAACTAAAATAATAGCATAATAATAATAATGAAATAATATAGTAATAGTAGTAATATTATAAAATAGTATTGCATTTCATCTGTTGATGTGATAGGAGAGAAAAACACCTTTGGATTTGGGACATCAGGGCACTTGTGCCAGGTTAACATAGCTTGCCACTTAATCTGCAGGGTCAGGGCATCACAATGAAAGCAGATATTTAGTTAATGATACATTTTGGAGCAACAAAAACTGACTATAAAATGAAGCCTCTGGTTGCAGTCATTCACATTCACCAGCCATGAGGGTGCTTGTACTAGCTCTGGCCGTGGCCTTTGCCTGTGAGTTTGTTTTTATGCATTTACTGCTAGATCAACTTAGATTTAACTTAAAATTGAATAAATTTTCTGAAAATGTTGCTTTTCGTTAAATGAGATAATAGTACTGTCATGTAGATGAGTAGAGAGAAGCAATTCTGCACTGATATTGTGTTTTATTAGGATGAAAATAAGTAAAATTATGACTCAAAAGAATTTAGATTTAAGAGAAATACTACTGCATTTGCAGATGCTGATATATAGAACAGAAAAAATACACACTACAGACCTTTTTTTTCTTTTATGAACACCAAAATAACATGTTTTTCCTATTTTGTAGCGGCTTCCCAGCTCAGCCTTGGTAAGTTGAAATTCAACTGTTAACATTATTTTAAACTGGTATGTAAATAGAAAGTAAAATAGAAAATTTTTGTTTCTCAATATTAAAATTTTATTAAAATGCAAATACATTCACTCATTTGCTTTCTTGCTTATTATCGCAGCTCCAGAGTTTGTCACCGGAAAGACCTACGTGTACAATTATGAAGCAGTTCTTATGGGTGGCCTGCCTGAGGAGGGTCTTGGACGTGCTGGAGTGAAAATCCGTAGCAAAGTTTTGCTCAGTGCTGTGGCTGCCGACACCTTCTTGCTGAAGGTAAAACGTTTTAATACAATTTATTTATGATATATAACAAGTTAACTAGAATAATTACTTTCCATTTGGCTTTTACACAATCAGGTGTTAAGAATTCATTCAAACTGTCACTCTTCCTCACAGCTTGTAGAGCCTGAAATCTTCGAGTACAGCGGTATCTGGCCCAAAGATGCTTTCATCCCGGCAACCAAGCTTACTTCAGCCCTGGCTGCTCAGCTCTTGACACCCATCAAGTTTGAGTATACTAATGGTGTTGTCGGAAGAGTGTTTGCACCGATTGGAGTCTCTGCAACTGTGCTGAATATCTACAGGGGAATCCTCAACATCTTACAGCTGAACATCAAGAAGACTCAGAACGTCTATGAGCTGCAAGAGGTACAAATAACACATTTTCCAGTTCCCGCCACAAAAGGCCACAACAGTTAAACTGACAAACTGTATTTTGTTTTTCATTAACTAGCCTGGAGCTCAAGGTGTGTGCAAGACCCACTATGTCATCAGTGAGGACGCAAAGGCTGAACGCATCCTGTTGACCAAGACCAAGGACCTGAACCACTGCCAGGAGAGAATCATTAAGGACATTGGCTTGGCTTACACAGAGAGATGCGCTGAGTGTGAGGCTGTAAGTGCAATTTCCCTTTCACTACATATTCTCTAATACAGTACACTTCTGGAAACTGTGGTGTGATGATATTGTGCATCTTGTTAATACAGAGAGGAAAGACCCTGAAGGGAGCTGTCGCTTTTAACTACATCATGAAGCCAGCAGCCACAGGTGCTTTGCTCTTGGAGGCGACCGCTACAGAGCTCATCCAGTTCTCACCTTTCAACATCTTGAACGGCGCTGCCCAGATGGAGGCTAAGTATGTGGTTTAAATTAAAAAGAAGAGAGCAATAACAGTCTAGTAAGCACTATTTTCAGCACAAAGTGTCACAATGTAGATTGATACAGTCCTTGTGTTTATTTACAGGCAAATCCTGAAATTCCTGGAGATCCAGAGGACCTTGGTGGAGCCCATCAGAGCTGAATATATTCACCGTGGATCCCTGCAGTATGAGTTTGGCAGTGAGCTTCTCCAGACACCCATCCAGCTTCTGAGGATCAGCAATGCAGAGGCTCAGGTACTTCAGGAAATATTCAGATCCTCTGATTCATCCTGTAGTACTGAACTTTAACATGAGTAATATTTTGTTTCCTGGCAGATTGTTGAGATCTTGAACCACCTGGTGACCAACAATGTGGCCAAGGTCCACGAAGATGCCCCTCTGAAGTTCATTGAGCTCATCCAGCTGCTGCGTGTGGCCAGATTTGAGAGTATTGAGACTCTCTGGACTCAGTTCAAAGCTAGACCAGATTACAGGTAACTGCAACTTTCATTGAGAAGAGCCATGAAACACTGTGGTAAGGATAATAAAATAATATAATATTTCTCTTTCCCAGGCACTGGATCCTGAATGCTGTCCCTGCAATTGGTACTCATGCTGCTCTGAGGTTCATCAAGGAGAAGTTCCTTATCGGTGAGCTGTCTACTGCTGAAGCTGCTCAAGCCCTGCTTGCATCTGTGCACATGGTGGCAGCTGACCTGGAGGGCGTCAAGCTTGCTGAGGCAAGTCAACGCTAAAAGTTTTCTTTAGTATTTGTAGTTATGTAATTGGAATTGGGATACATAATCAGCTATTTATTTTCACCACTCCTCAGGGCCTGGCCATGAACCACAAGATCCAAGAAAACCCAGTTCTGCGTGAGATTGTCATGCTGGGCTACGGCACCCTGGTTGCTAAATACTGTGCAGAGAACCCAGCTTGCCCAGCTGAGCTTGTGAGGGTATGTATCATTTGTACTTCATTTATATAACTGAAGTTCAGTTATAACATCAGTGACATGAATGCTTTTTTCTGTTCCTCCCACAGCCAATCCACGAAATGGTTGTCCAGGCTCTTGCCAGAGGTGAAATCGAGGAGCTCGTTGTTGCTCTCAAAGTTTTGGGTAATGCTGGACATCCTGCCAGCATTAAGCCAATCATGAAGCTCCTGCCTGGCTTTGGTAGTGCTGCTCCTGATCTGCCACTCAGAATTCACATCGATGCTGTTCTGGCCCTGAGGAACATTGCTAAGAAGGAGCCCAAGATGGTGAGGGTACATTCCTTCCATCATTAAGAGTAAATACACTTAAGACCTGTTTTGTTATTAACAGTTTTAATATTTGTGAATTAGATCCAGGACATTGCTGTCCAGCTGTTCATGGACAAGGCTCTCCACCCAGAGCTCCGTATGGTTGCTGCTATCGTGATGTTTGAGACCAAGCTGCCCATGGGCCTGGTGACTACTCTTGCCGACGCCATCTTGAAAGAAACAAATCTGCAGGTCGCAAGCTTTGTCTTCTCTTACATGAAGGCCATGACCAAGAACACCGCTCCTGACTTTGCCTCCGTGTAAGAACTTGGTTCTTATTTGTAGATATTTGCTATTTAAACCTATCAGTGCCTAGAAACTCATATTTTAATGTTCTACTTTTATAGTGCTGCTGCCTGTAATGTTGCTGTGAAGATCCTGAGTCCCAAATTCGACAGACTGAGCTACCGCTTCAGCAGAGCTCTCTATTTGGATGCCTATCACAGTAAGAGCATAAGAAAATAATCATTTGTTATCAGACATTTCAGATTAAAACGTGGTCTGATGGTTGTCATATGTTGCCCTGCAGACCCCTGGATGATGGGTGCTGCTGCCAGTGCTTTCTATGTCAACGATGCTGCAACTGTTTTGCCAAGAGCCATTGTGGCCAAAGCTCGCACCTACCTGGCAGGAGCTTATGCTGATGTCCTTGAGGTATGACTATTATGTGTTACATATGTAGTTAATACTATGAAATGCTCTTAAATATCTGTAATCGTCTTATGCACTTTTGCATAATGCAGTGCATCAAATCACAAGTTAGTTTAACATTAGATATCATTTTGACATGCTTAGTTAATATGACTATATCAACATTGCATATTATATTTTTAGTAATAATTTACCCATCAAATGCTTTTTTTTTTTTTAGCTTGGAGTGAGAACTGAGGGAATCCAGGAGGCCCTTCTGAAAATCCACGAGGCTCCTGAGAATGCTGATAGGATCACCAAGATGAAACAAGTTATGAAGGCTGTAAGTTTAAGGGATCACTAAATTAAAAATCAAAAGTATTAGTATTAGAGTATATTAGTATATAAAATATTTAATCATTTTTTTTATAGAAGCTGTAGAGTTTAATCTACTGCTGTCTTCCTTGCACAGCTTTCTGAGTGGAAGGCTCATCCTTCAAGCAAGCCACTGGCCTCTGTGTATGTGAAGTTCTTTGGACAGGAAATTGCTTTTGCCAACATTGACAAGGCCATTGTTGAGCAGGTTATTGAGGTACAGTATCTACTATACAGATAACTGCTAAGTAATAATTCTGAAATGGATATCTGATTACTTATTAGCAATTTTATGTTTACAGCTTGCCAGTGGACCAGCAATTCACAATACTGGCAGGAGGGCTTTGGAAACTCTGCTGTCTGGTTTTGCAATGCATTATGCTAAACCAATGCTGGTTGCTGAGGTTCGTCGCATCCTTCCCACCGCTGTTGGTCTGCCCATGGAGCTCAGTTTCTATACTGCTGCTGTGGCTGCTGCATCCGTTGAATGTAAGTTCAACTGGTGTAACTTAACTGCTGCTAATTTGCGAGGTATGTATACTGCGAAGTATGTATGCTAATACTGAAAATGTGTTTTTCATAGTCCAAGCCACCGTGACACCACCTCTGCCTCAGAACTTCCATGCTGCCCAGCTTCTGAAGTCTGATATCAACCTGAGGACTGCTATTACTCCAAGGTAATCCAGTTGTAACTTACTTCACAATTATTTTAGCTTCTTTTTTCATCTTCATTTGGAGGGAGATCACCCTAAAGTGGATATTTTCTGTCTTTTGCAGTGTCTCCATGCATACCTACGCAGTTATGGGAGTGAACACTGCTCTCATCCAGGCTGCTCTGCTGTCAAGAGCCAGAGTTCACACAATTGTTCCTGCAAAGATGGAAGCAAGAATTGACATGATCAAGGGCAACTTCAAGTTTCAGTTCCTGCCTGTTCAGGGCATCGATAAGATTGCAACGGCACTGTATGTACTTATCCTTGTCACCAAGTAACACTGATTGCCCAGTTTTGATATTTTGTTTTCCTAAAACATATTTTCTTTTCTTACAACAGCGTTGAGACTTTTGCTGTTGCAAGAAATGTGGAAGACCTCGCAGCTGCCAAAATCACACCAATGGTTCCAACTGAAGTTGCAGCACAGCTGTCAAGGGAGATCTTCTCTGCACAGATCTCAAGGATGTCATCCTCTCTGCCTGGTGATATGGTGAGTCCAGTGACCACATTTTCCAACACAAACATCTACGTGGTTGCAAATTTACACAGTGACCTCTATTTTGGTTTTACAGTCAGCATCCTCTGAACTCATTCCCACTGACCTGCCAAAGAAAGTTGCCAGTCAACTGAAACTCCCCAGGGTCTTTGCGAAGAAAATGTGTGCTGAAATTGAAACTTTTGGAATCAAGGCATGCACTGAGATTGAATCTCGCAACGCCGCCTTCATCAAAGACTGCCCACTGTACGCCATTATTGGAAAGCATGCAATCATGGTTGAGGTTGTTCCAGGCAAGTGAAATGGATGACATTAAATTACTGATTTTATATATATATATAAATTTATAGAACTTGCTAAAAGTTTTGCATTTATTTATGTGATTACAGCTGCTGGACCAGTCATTGAGAAGATTGAAATTGAGATTCAGGTAGGAGATAAAGCAGCAGAGAAGATCATCAAAGTAATTCACATGAGTGAGGAAGAAGAAATTCTTGGGGACAGGAACGTGCTGATGAAACTCAAGGAAATCCTGGTTCCTGGTCTGAAGAACAACACAGCCGCTTCCTCCAGCTCCAGCAGCTCTCGTTCTCTCAGCTCTCGCTCCAGCAGCTCCCGTTCGAGCGCCTCCTCTTCTGCATCATCCAAGTTCTCCTCCAGTTCTTCCTCTCGTCCCAAGAGCAAGATGGTCGACGCACCTATCAACCAGAGATCAAAGAGAGTGAGTAGCAGCTCCTCCAGCAGCCGTCTCTCAAGGAGCTCCTCCAGCAGCAGCTCCTCCAGCAGCAGCTCATCTCTCCAGTCCAGCAGCCAGTCTTCCAGCTCCTCCAGATCCAGCTCCTTGTACCAGGTGAGATATCTTCACTTCTGAACATGGAAAAAAATAGTAGAATCAAAAAGTATGTGCAGGAAATAAACTACTAATTTTTCTATTACAGCAAGAACTGGATAAGTTCACCAAAAACCACATCCACCAGGTAAATATCAGATTGTTTTGTAAAGAGCATGAGACAGCCACATTATGGACTCTGTTTGAGAAAGCTAAATGTATGGCTTCTTTCTTCACAGCATGCCCTCTCCACAGCCCGTGCCAACAGCAAGAGCAGTGCCTACAGCTTTGAAGCCATCTACAATAAGGTAAGTCATCACACCAAGCCATTTAGAGTCTCTTGTATTTAGTAGGGGGAAAAAATTACTTTCATTAACACCAATCTGGTTTGCACTTTAAGGCCAAATACCTTGCCAATGCTGTCACTCCTGCTGTGACCATTCTCGTCCGTGCCGTGAGAGCCGACCACAAGGTTCAGGGATACCAGATTGCAGCTTACATGGACAGAGCTACCGCCAGAGTGCAGGTCATTTTTGCCAAACTGGCTGAGAATGACCACTGGAGAATCTGTGCTGATGGCGTGATGCTGAGTCACCACAAGCTGATGGTAAAAACTTTGATTTGGTGACATGAATTGAGTTGGCAACAGTTGTTAGAAATGTGTTTGAGATTTATACTAATCTAAATCTCTCTTAGGCCAAGGTTGCCTGGGGCATTGAGTGCAAACAATACGAGACTGAGATCATTGCTGAGACTGGTATTGTGGGTCAAAACCCTGCAATCCGCCTGAAGCTGGCCTGGGAAAAACTGCCAAAGAGCATGAAGCGCTACGCAAAGGAGTAATGTCACAAACTAATGCAGATTTCAAAACTGTCTTCTGCTGACTTATTTGAATTTGACATTTATTAAAAACTTGAAAATAACCTTGATCTTTATGTCTGACTAGGATCTCTGAGTACATTTCCCGCATCGCCCTGGAAGCTGGAATAGGCCTGGCAAAGGTCAAGAATGTTCGTAATCAGATCAAACTGAGTGTGGCTGTAGCTTCTGAGACAAGCCTGAATGTTGTGCTGAAGACACCAAAGGTACGATTTCATTGCCCATTATTTACACACAGAAAATGTCATGCATTGTACTTTGTCACTCCGTTTGTATTCATACCCTCTTCATAACCATTTTTTATTTCACATTACAGAGGACAATCTACAAACTTGGTGTGGGTCTCCCTGTTTCTCTGCCATTGGGAGACACTGCTGCAGAACTGGAAGTATACCAGAACAACTGGGCTGACAAGGTCTCCTACATGTTCACCAAGGCCCAAGCAGGTGAAAACATGCATACTGAATAGTCAGGCTAATCAATAAATAGTTAATTTACTAATTAATCCTTTCTTTCCACTCTAGCTGTGTGCACAATGGTCAAGGACAAACTGATCACATTCAACAACAGGAAATTCAAGAATGTGATGCCTCACTCTTGCTACCAGGTTTTGGCTCAGGATTGCACCCAAGAACTTAAATTCATAGTTCTGCTGAAGAGGGACCAAACACAGGAACAGAACCAGCTCAACGTTAAGATTGCAGACATGTAAAAACATTTAGATTATTCATAACTAAGTTGTGGGAAAAGAGAGACATTTTGAGATCCTGAGATTGACTTTAATACATGTATTTCAAATGTCTTTTCCACAGTAATGTCGACATGTACCCGAAGGACAGTGCCATCATGGTGAAGGTTAATGGAGTAGAAATCCCCATCAACAACTTGCCATATCAGCATCCCACAGGTATTTTTGATTTTATTCATTTAAACATAACTGTCATACTAAGATTATTTAATTTGTTGAAAGTTAAGAGTCATATATTTACTTGTATTTCCATTCATTTCAGGCAAAATCCAGGTCAGACAGAAAGGTCAGGGCATCGCTCTCTTTGCTCCCAGCCATGGTCTTCAGGAGGTCTACTTTGATCTGAACGCATGGAAGGTGATACAAGAAATCTGACTACATCTTGTGGATTTAAATCTCTTTTATCCACGTCCATATTACTAATAATAGTGCAAACACTGACCTGTTTGTGTTTTGTTCAGGTTAAAGTTGTGGACTGGATGAAGGGACAGACTTGTGGACTCTGTGGAAAGGCTGATGGTGAAATCAGACAGGAGTACCGTACTCCCAATGAACGCCTGACCAAGAACACAGTCAGCTACGCTCATTCCTGGGTAATGCCTGGAAAGAGCTGCCGTGATGCCTCTGGTAATACCTACAGTACCAGCTTCACTTGTTTCATTTATACTCTGAATGGCAAAATGCAGCACATAAAGAAATTCACATGATGATGAACAAACCCTGTTTGAAAGAACAATTATAGGAAATTATAATTAATATCTAAAGTCCTTACCTTCCTTTTTCAACCTTTTCCAGAGTGTTACATGAAGCTTGAATCTGTGAAGTTGGAGAAGCAGATTGCCGTCCATGGCCAGGAATCCAAATGCTACTCTGTTGAGCCTGTGCTGCGCTGTCTGCCCGGCTGCATGCCAGTGAGAACCACCACCGTCACTGTTGGCTTCCACTGCGTTCCTGCTGGTGAGTCCGCAAGAAAAATTAAAAAATTGAATCCTACTATCTACTACTATACTATTATCTATAATCTACTTATCTTGTTCAGTGCATAACAGCTTTACTCTCCATTTTCACAGATTCCAACCTGAACCACTCTCACAATCTAAACAGCATCTATGAGAAGAGCATTGACCTCAGGGAAACTGCAGAAGCCCACCTGGCCTGTCGCTGCACTGCTCAGTGTGCTTAATCTCATTCCCTTCAGTCACATTATGATTTATTATTTGTTCTGTGCAACATGTTACATCAACTATGAATAAACTGCAAATGCATCAAAAAGCCTGTGTTGTCTGAAATGTATCATACAGCTGATAACCCTCTTAAATCATCCTTTTAAATTATTTAAATGTAAATCATTGAGAAATTGTAAAAAAATAAAAAAATAAATAAAGGGGGCTGGAAGAGCCATACTGATAGTGTTAAGGGTAGTTTAAAGGTCCAGTGTGTAGAATTTAGTCGCATCTCGTGGTCCAATCACTGCATTGCAGTCTCCTCACATGACCCTCACCTTCTTAGTGTAATGGAGAAACAACATTTTAAGGGCCCTGTCTAGAGTCAGTATTTAGTTTAGTCTGTAGGATCATGGTGTTTATATGGCTGCCTCCATGAAAGAGGACCCGCTCCGACTGTAGATATAAAAGGAAAATTTTAAAGTAACAAAAATAAATATATTCTTAATTTCAGGTGATCATGCATGCATGAAAATATAGTTATGAATATGATATTTCATGTCTGCCTTATTCTGAAAATAAAGGCCTTAAATCTTACACACTGCACCTTTAATAGTTTAGCTTTAAAAATGTTGAAATGTTCCTTTAATCATTGCTGTTGGTGAAGTCACAGCCTACTAGCTCTCAGATACAGTAAAGCAGCCAAAGGAGCAAGACAGTTTTTGACGGTTCAGCTAGCTTCAAGAGTGAATCTATTCTGCTGATTGACTGCTTAATAGCAGTGGTGATGTGGATTATTGGATGTATGAGAGATTGCTGCGAAATTAGAGATATTTTAAAAGAGGCAAAAGCTCTTCTCCCACCTAAAATAGAAAAAGAAAGATCATCAAATTTGTCATCTTTTAGCAACCCAAAATACATGAATCACACTGTTAGTCTTTTCCCATAGAATGAAAGCATTGCTTCAATGAGCTCTTGTAACACTTGGTAACAAAGGGACCAAACTCCAAAAGTCAGACACATTCTGAATGTTACTCCATAAGATTATAAGAGTCCAAAAAAGGTTGCTTTCCTTGGCCTATTTTACAGACCAAAGTCTTAATTTTCTACTTAGTCTAAGATCATTGATGAAATGATATAACAGATATAACACTGTCTTTTCATTTTTTCTGTTTCACTCATTTAAAATGGAATTAATTGGTGACTGGGAATGGTGGGGGGAAAAATCACTGAACAGCATGCACATGGCAAAAGGCAATATTCTCTTTTTTAGACATTATATAAAAAGTTAATAAATAAATAAATTGGCTCTTGGTTCACTCACTGTAGGTTCAAAAATATTTTTAAAAAATCTAGATCTATAGATCTATGGAAATAAATCCACAGCCTACACTGGGTGTTAAATGATTCATTTAGTTTATATATGTTTAACTAAATATTTTTGTAGTTATAATAACAACGATGTTTGGAAATAAAATAAATTATCATTTGTATCACATGTTGCTGTTGGTTCAGCCAGGATTATTTAATACCAGTGTTAGAGCCATTCATATGAAAGAGACAGTTGTTAATAATTGATATTCTGTATTATTTAATTTGTTAATGCTAAATAGCTCTACACTGTTTCATTGTAAACCGTTGTAAAAAGAAGAACATGGCAAAGAGTTTATTGACACACTTGTCAGGTATGCTTGGGCTCTGTAAGTTTAAAGTTTAAAGTGTATAACTAGAAGAAAAGACAAAGCCACACTAATACAAAATACACATACAATAAACATTTTCTGTCAATACAGTGACTAACGCTTCCATTTCACAGTTGAATTGCTGTCAAACAAATGTCATGACATAGGTGGTCAGGCTGACCACTTATGTCAGTAAATAGAGTAAACAGCCATAGTCATGGTGCCCTCTTGTGTGAACTTTGAAGCTGCATTTCAACAATCTGAAGAGATGACACAAACATTGACAGCATTCCCAGAATTAATAGTACCATTTTGAAGATGAGAAGACAAAAATGATCCAACACCTACAGTAGATGATATATAAACATGGAGCATGGTGAATAATAACTGAATCAATTTTCTCTGAAGTTAAACAAAGATTATATTATTGCTTTTCTCTTTAAATATAAGCACGGCGTCCTTTAAAAAAGTTTTGCACAGTTTAAGTCCTTCATATTTAAACAATATGTTTCTTTTGATAAATTGTTGGACTATTTTATATACCAAATAATAATTTCATTTATTACAAATAACAAAAAGAAACTGGATTCTTGTAAAATTAATTGTGAGACACAGCAAACATTTTGAAACACAATGATCCACTTTGACTTATCTGAAGAGAACAAGGTCAGGTGACCTTAACTTTACATCTACTGATACACGCCCTGCCATCAACCAATACCCAAGTTTCTTTGAATGTAAAAGGTGAAACAACTTATCTATTGATCAAACATGTACTGCCAAAAATGGTTCATATCATATCTTCATGACATCCTTGTTGAACTTTGTCAGCAGAAACTTGCCTTTAAAAGGCTGCCTGTGACTGTAGAGATTCACAACTCCATCAGCCATGAGAGCAGTTGTGCTTGCCCTGACTCTGGCCCTTGTGGGTGAGTATGATTTCTGTTTTTGTGAATAGGTGACTTAAAAAAGGACCAGTTTTATCAAACACTGCAAATTACTGTGGATTTTGTATTTGTATGTATTAAAATGATTCATTTGAAATTGTGAGTTTTAGTGAAGAACTTGAAGTTAAATGTTGTTTGTCACAGCATACTAGTAAAGACCTCATACAGTTGAGCAGAAGAAGTTTGAACTTTTACCCCATTCATCACACTTCAATACACTTTATTACAACAGAATTACCATGACTATTGACATCATTCTGCTTCTCTATACTGCCAGTAAAGTGATTGTTTTACAGTTAAATCTTCAAATACTCAAAACTAGTTTCTCTTATTAGGCATCTATAGAAAATAACATAAAAAATGTAATTTTATTTAACACTAAAATGGCTTTAATGCAAAGCTTTAGGCATTTGGAGAAACCCTTTCTTTGATGACAAATGACAACAACAACAAAGACAGTTAAATTTGAGTATAGAAATTGCTATGAGGTGTAAGAGTATACCAGTAGCAGAGCAACTATAACCATATACTGTACATTTATGAGTCACATACACAGTATCTCTGCTCTAGATGTTTAAAAAGGAGCAAAGATCTCAACTTTTTCCAATTAGATCTAGTTTTACCTTTTCATTGTTTTGTTTCCTAATTTTAGGATATTTATTTATATACAATACAGTTGAATTTAAATTTCCAGTATAATAAAAAAGCAAAAGGATTTAAAACTAGATCTAATAGTTTTTCACTATCTACTTGATAAATTGTTCATTTATTTTTATTTTTATTTTTATTTTTATTTTTATTTTTATTGCAGCTGGAAACCCTCATAGCCTTGGTAAGTTCAGCATTTTGTTACAAACTTAAATGAAAGTTTTTCAAATGATATATTGAAACCCATTAAATAATTTAAAACACAATGTATCGTATCATTTAACATGCCTTAAGTAACACTGAAGTGAAATATTCCAGTTTCATAATTCATGGTTCATATTATGTCATATATAACTCAGATTGTTGGGTGATACGGTAGAATGCTTCTGATTGAGTAAAATTGTTCTTACAGTTCCTGAGTTTGCTGCCGGTAAGACCTATGTGTACAAGTATGAAGCATTGCTCCTGTCCAGTCTTCCGGAGGATAGTTTGGCAAAAGCCGGGCTCAAAATCAGCAGCAAAGTTCTCATCAGTGCTGCGGCCCAGAATGTATACATGCTGAAGGTAAAGATCAAAATCATGTTCAACCAACAATCTTTTTACTTTTAAAGTACAAACTGCTCTGAGATAAATCCCATTTTTACACTCCAGCTTGCGGAACCTGAGATCTTTGAGTTCAGTGGTGTCTGGCCTAAGGATCCTTTGACCCCAGCAACCAAGCTGACTTCAGCCATGGCAGCTCAGCTCATGACTCCCATCAAGTTTGAGTATGCCAGTGGTGTTGTCGGAAAAATGTTCGCTCCTGAGGGAATCTCACCACTGGTCCTTAACGTCTACAGAGGTATCCTGAATATCCTTCAGCTCAACGTCAAGAAGACACAGAATGTCTACGACTTGCAGGAGGTTTGTCACAGATCCTCCAATACTAATAATAAATGCATTGCAGGAAACTGAATCCTCATTACTAAATGTATGCATTCTTCATTAGGCCGGAGCTCAGGGTGTGTGCAAGACCTTCTATGCCATCTCTGAAGATGAAAAGGCTGAACGCATCCTTTTGACAAAGACCAGGGATCTGAACCACTGTCAGGACAGGATCATAAAGGACATGGGGTTGGCATACACTGAGCATTGTGCAAAGTGCCAGCAGGTCGGTCAAGCCCATCTTTTGACATGCATAGATCTATGAAAGTAGAAAATGTTGCATGATTAAGCAACTATGTGGTTCGTCTTTACAGGACTCAAAGAACCTGAGAGGAACCACATCATATAGCTACATCTTAAAGGAAATTGCTACCGGCATCCTGATCCTGGAGGCATCAGTCAATGAGTTGATCCAGTTCTCACCTTTCAATGAGATTAATGGAGCTGCCCAGATGCATACCAAGTATGTCAATAGATACTAAGAATGTAGTAAGGACATTTTTTAATTTAATCGAGGTGCATATTAACCTTTTTTTGCATTATTTTCAAGGCAATCCTTGGTCTTCCTTGAGACTCAGAGAGCCCTGATTGTGCCTGTTGAAGCTCAGTATCTTCATCGTGGATCTCTACAGTATGAATTTTCCACTGAGCTTCTTCAGACACCCATTCAGCTCATCAAGATCAACAATGTACAGGCACAGGTATTGTTTTACGACTTTCAGAAGTTAAGTCATGCACGAAAATATGTGAATTTCCATTATATTAAATAACTTCCCCTTCAATCCTGTGCTCTTAGATTCTGGAGGTTTTGAATCATCTGGTTGCCCACGATGTGGAAAGAGTCCATGATGATGCCCCTCTGAAGTTTTTGGAACTCATTCAGCTCCTCCGTGCAGCCCGCTTTGAAGACCTGGAAATGACCTGGAACCAACTCAGAACCAGACTTACCTACAGGTGACTTAGAGAATTTGAACTTTTGAATAAGATGCAAATGTATATATGTATACACGTTCACTCACTCAATTTTCATCTTTCAGACAGTGGATCTTGGACGCCATCCCTGCTATTGGAACTCCTGCTACTCTGAGATTCATCAAGGAGAAATTCCTGGTGGATGATCTGACTGCTGCTGAAGCAGCTCAGGCTTTGATTGCATCTATTCACATGGTGACAGCAAACACTGAGGCCATCAAGCTGGTGGAGGTGGGCAAACCACAAATCAAGTTACTCTCTCAGTAATACAAATGGAGATGTGCCACATTTCTGATTGTTGCTCTCTTGTAGGCTCTGTCAGTCAACAGAAAAATAGTGGAACATCCAGTTCTGCGTGAGATTGTCCTCCTTGGCTACGGTACCCTGATTTCAAAACACTGCGTTGAAGTTGCTGTCTGCCCTGCAGAGTTCATAAAGGTGATATATCCTCGTTCTTTTCGTATGACTTCCAGCTCTTCTGTACATTTCTGGATGAGAAAATTAGTTTTTCATTTTTCATTTCCCCCCCAACAGCCCATCCACGACCTCCTTGCAGAAGCTGTTGCTAGAAGTGAAACCGAGGAAATCATTCTGCTCCTGAAGGTTTTGGGTAACGCTGGCCATCCTAATAGCCTTAAGCCAATCACAAAGATCCTGCCCATACATGGCACTGCAGCTGCATCTCTGCCCATGAGAATCCATGCTGATGCCATCATGGCTTTGAGGAACATTGCAAAGAAAGAGCCCAGAATGGTGAATTCTCAACACCAAAGAGTTTTTCAAGCTATTGCGGTTTTTATATATGACTCTGTACTGAGTTTGGTTTCTCCTATAAATTAGATTCAGGATTTGGCTCTGCAGCTCTACATGGACAAGGCTCTTCACCCAGAGCTTCGTATGCTTGCATGCATCTTGCTGTTTGAGACAAGGCCTGAAATGGGTTTGGTCACAACAGTTGCCAACATTGTGAAGACAGAGGAGAATCTGCAGGTAGCAAGCTTCACTTACTCTCATATGAAGTCCCTGACCAGGAGCACCGCTGCTATCAATGCCGCACTGTAAGAGCATTCTCTAAACCTCATTCATCATCAAGTCTATCTCCTGATGTCTGTTTACTTAGCTCTTTCATGTTTCATTTCAGTGCTGCAGCTTGCAACGTCGCTGTCAAAATCTTGAGCCCTAAACTGAACAGACTGAGCTTACGTTTTAGCAAAGCCATCCAAATGGACATCTATAACAGTAAGGCCAATCTCACATCTAGTTTAAGTTCTTTTTTTCTGTAGCATCAACTACCTTCATCTCATCAAACTCTTTCAGGTCCCCTAATGCTTGGTGCTGCCGCCAGCGCTTTCTACATCAATGATGCTGCCACCATTCTGCCCAGATCTATTGTGGCTAAGACCAACGCATATCTTGCTGGAGCTGCTGCTGATGTTCTGGAGGTAAAAGGAAAAGAAAGCACCTGCCCTATAAGGAATTCAATCAGTGATTTGAAAATGATGTTTTTAACCTGTTGAATTTTTCCTAGGTTGGAGTGAGAACTGAGGGACTCCAGGAGGCTTTACTGAAAAACCCTGCACTTCTTGACAATGTTGACAGGATCACCAAGATGAAGCGTGTCATCAAGGCTGTAAGAAATGAAACACCAGGAAGTCACAAATATGCAGATAGAACAGCTTACAATGGCATAAAAACATTGCGCAGCAGGCTATTGATAAGTTACATTGCGTGTTTTCTTTTTCCATAGCTCTCTGAGTTGAGGTCTTTGCCAGCCATGACACCTCTGGCCTCTGTCTATGTCAAATTCTTTGGACAAGAAATTGCTTTTGCCAACATTGACAAGGCCATGATTGATCAGGCCATTGCGGTATGATTCAAATAACTATTTGACATCCAAAAGGCCAATTTCACAACACTTTAATTACTTTAATTGTAATTGTTTATCACAATATTTTACGTGATGCAATAATTATATAAATTCTGTCCAACAGCTAGCCACCGCTCCCTCTGTTCAGGCACATGGTTGGAACGCCATCAAGGCTCTGTTGTCTGGTGCTTCCTTCCAACTTGCTAAGCCTCTGCTGGTCACTGAGATTAGGCGTATCCTGCCTACTGCTGCTGGTCTTCCAATGGAGCTCAGCCTGTACACTGCTGCTGTGGCTGCTGCAGCTGTTCAAGGTAAACAGAAGCTAGAAAACATCCACAGCTCCACTTTTTACAAGTCCCACTTATCCCACTAATCTAGTTTACCTAGGAAACAAATATTTGTAAAACCTCATAGCTACCTTAATAATATCTTTTAAAGCTTAACATTATCATCTTCACCAAATACATTCTTTGCAAACAAAGTGGTGATGCATGGTTTTATTTGTTCTCTTAGTCAAGGCAACCACAACACCAGCTCTGCCAGAAAACTTCCATCTCGCTCACCTTCTGAAGACAGACATCCAGTTTGAGACTGAGATTAAACCAAGGTAGGCACAACATCACTAAAATAAAAACACAATAATAAAAAATGAGTGCAAAATATATCATGAAATCTACAACAAATGTCCTCTCCTTCTAGCATTGCTGTGAACACATTTGCTGTGATGGGGGTCAACACTGCCATACTCCAGGCTGCCATGATTTCAAGAGCTAAACTCAACTCCATTCTGCCTGCCAAAATCGCTGCAAGTCTTGACATCAAGGAGGGCCACTTTAAGATCGAAGCTCTGCCTGTTTCTGTGCCTGAAGAGGTTGCAGCTGTACAGTAAGCATGACCTTTTATATTCTGTTTGTACTCTTACGAAGTATGAAGCTTCTGTCACTCATAATACATATTTATCTTTAGAGCCTATGTGATTAAGCTCTTCTTCTTTTAACAGTGTTGAGACTCTTGCTGTGGCAAGAAATATTGAGGACCTTGCTTCTGCAAAAATTACTCCTATCATCCCTGCCAAAGTCTTGCAGCCCATCTCAAGGGAGACGCTCACATCTAAGATTTTCTCATCTGCGTCTGATAGTTTGGTGAGCTTTTAAGATTGTCTTTTGAGATCGCTTCAACAGTATTTCCATTTGCAGTTTAATTATTATGTCTTTGTTTTCCTAGTTGCAATCCTCAGAGATCATTCAGCAAGATGTTGCAGATGCCAAGCCCATTATAAAACCCAAAGCAGCTCAGTTTGATAAGAAGTACTGTGCTAAAGCTGTTGCCATTGGACTGAAGGGATGTTTGAAGATTGCCACTGACAATGCTGCTTTTATCAGGGACATTGCCCTGTACAAATTGGCTGGAAGCCACTCGGTTGCTCTTTCTTTGAAACCAAGTAAGTACTGAATATACAATACTTGTACAATTTGTAGAAGCAGTGTGCGCAATGCAGTTATTAATGGCATTATTTACTTATACTTTCAGTTGAAGGGGAAGTCATTGAGAGACTGGAGATGGAGGTTCAAGTTGGACCAAAGGCTGCAGAGAAGCTCCTTAAACAAATCAATCTGAGCGAAGAAGAAATCGTTGAAGGAAGACCAGTCTTGATGAAGCTAAAGGAAATCCTGGCTCCTGGTCTGTTGAATAACACCTCCTCCTCAAGCTCCAGTAGCTCTCGCTCAAGCCTGAGGTCTAGTTCTTCTTCCAGCTCCTCAGCTCATGTCAAAGCCATCAGCAGCAGCAGCAGCAGCAGCAGCAGCAGCAGCAGCAGACTTAGCTCCTCTAGATCTGTGAGCAGATCTTCCAGCTCTGCATCTAGCCTTGCATCGCTCTTCAGTGCTAGCTCAAGTTCCTCTCGCTCCAGTGCTCCTGTCTCAAAGGTAAACACCTGAAGATTGTTTTGTGATTGGAGGAATGTTAATGTATATACATATCACAGTAAGCATGGAATCTGACAAGATATTTCTTCTGTGAATCTGACAAAAAATATTTCTTCTGTACAGCAAGTGATTTATCACCACAAGTTCCAGAAGGACCACAAGAAGCAGGTACGTTTAGATGGTGGTTCAAGCAATGATGATATTTTACACTTTTTGAATGTGTTAACTTGTGTTGCAGATTTTTCATGACACGACTTTCATACTTTATTGTTGTAGGGTCGCAACTCTCAAGCCACCTCAGCAGCACTTTCCAAGAGCAGAAGCAGCGCCTCAAGCTTCGAGGCTATCCGAAGACAGGTAAATCTATTTTGATTTAATTAAATGGAAAATCCTTCATCAAATCTTTCCATTGATGGGTTTGTTGATGTACTCACATGAATTTACCCTGATTTTTCCCACAGAACAAATTCCTTGGCAATGAACTAGCTCCTACCTTTGCAGTTATCTTCCGTGTTGTCAGAGCTGATAAGAAGGTGCTGGGATACCAACTGGCAACATACTTAGACAAACCTAACACCAGACTTCAGATAATTCTGGCTGCCTTGGCAGCTGATGACAACTGGAAATTCTGTGCTGATGGAGCTCTGCTTAGCAGGCACAAAGTCACAGTAAGTCACTGCCTGGCTTATATTATATAGCTTAGGAAATAATATAAAAAAGCTACCTTTAAAATCAGTTGCCTTATCATCACATCTATTGTCTCTCAATAGGCTAAAATCGGATGGGGAATTGAATGCAAACAGTATGCCACCTCAATCACAGCTGAAACTGGTCTTGTTGGTCCAAACCCTGCAGCTCGCCTCAGAGTGGCCTGGGATGAACTACCTTCTGCTCTTAAACGCTATGCAAAGAGGTATGAAACTTCATATGGACTTTCTTTAGTCTACTCACATGCATTATGCATGTCATATAAAATGTCTGACATTTGACATTTCTTTTACAGGGTGTATGACTTGATTCCTGCTTCCATGCTTAATGGCTTGATTAAAGGAAAGGATGTCAACAGTGCCAATCAGCTCTCATTAACAGTGGTTGCCACATCTGACAAGACCCTTGACCTCATTTGGAAAACACCAGTATGAATAATTAAATGGTTCTCCCAAAATGTATATATAAAAGTTCGTTTTTACTTTCTGTTTCTAGTAATTGTGAATTATTCTGTCAACAGAATATTGTCTATAAGCTGTCTTTGCATCTTCCCATCGCTCTGCCACTTGATGAAATCAAAGGTCTCACTCCCTTCGATGAACTTGCAGATAAAATCCATTACTTGTTTGCCAAGGCTGGTGCAGGTAACTTGATCTTTTGTGGACCTTACTGTTTAATACACAGGCAGTTATCTTTGGCTGTGTGCCAAGGAATTTTACTTTTTTTCCCCTTCACAGCCAAATGTAGCTTCAACGGAAACACACTGACCACATTCAACAACAGGAGATACAAGAACGAGATGCCATTGTCTTGCTACCAAGTTCTGGCACAGGACTGCACCAATGAGCTGAAATTCATGGTTCTCCTGAAGAAGGATCACATTGAGCAGAACCATATTAATGTGAAAATTGCTGACATGTGAGTACTCATTAAAAACAAGAAAGAAACTATGGTTCCATCCACAAAAACCTTTTCATTTCTGCACCTGTAGTGATATTGACCTGTACCCGAAGAACACTGATGTGATCGTGAAGGTCAATGGAATGGAAATACCCATCAACAATCTGCCATACCAGCATCCTACAGGTTGTAATTTAATACTGCAAAGAGATCATGATGCATAGATATCATCTCAGTACCCCAAACCTGTCAAAATTGGCTTGAAAATGATAATGATCCTGTTTTGTTCTTACAGCTAAAATCCAGATCAGACAAAAGGGTGAAGGTATCGCTGTAAATGCTCCAAGCCATGGTCTTCATGAAGTGTACTTTGACAAGAACTCATGGATGGTAAACGCAACATCTTTGCATTTCAAGATTTGCATTTAGATTAAAATTGATCTCAAAGATTAAGACGACCTATGAGTGCTATTACAACAGGTACTGTATATTTAATAGTTTGTAATGACTCGTTGGTTTTTGCCTTGCAGGTTCAAGTTGTGGACTGGATGAAGGGACAGACCTGTGGACTCTGTGGTAAGGCTGATGGGGAAGTCAGACAGGAGTACCGCACACCCAATGGACGTGTGACCAAGAATGCTGTCAGTCATGGTCATTCCTGGGTTCTGCCAGCCGAGAGCTGCAGGGACTCCACTGGTGAGACACAAAGTTCATTGTGGCGCAACATCCTTTATCAGATAAATGTTTCCACCCTAAGAAACACACTTATCAACACTTTTTTAGAGTGCCGTATGAAGCTGGAATCTGTGCAGCTGGAGAGGCAGGTAAACATACATGGCCAGGACTCCAAATGCTATTCTGTTGAACCTGTGCTGCGTTGCCTGCCTGGCTGCTTCCCTGTGAAGACCACCACCGTCACTGTTGGCTTCCACTGTGTACCTGTTGGTGAGTCTGCAAGAAGTCAAGCCTTGTTCATGAAACAAAATATGAATATGTGGAGAAAAATTATGCAGTTCCTAATTACTTTTCCCTTCACTTGTGCAGCATCTGCCCTGAATCGCCCCGAGAGTTTGAGCAACATCAACAACAACAGCGTGGACCTGAGGGAAACAGCAGAAGCCCACCTAGCCTGCAGCTGCAATGCTCAGTGTGCTTAAGAACACTTTGTCTTGTCCATCACTTACATCATGTGTATGTGTTGAATGTAAATTTAAATAAATGGCATTTCAAAACAAGTTTTCCTCAAGTTGTTTCAATTATAGAAACTACATTAAGCTACAATGATGCATTACTTGAAGGGATGAACATGATGATAAATGTTCTTTCATCTGATCAGTGTGCCAGAAAAATCAGTGCGATGGCAGCTGAAACTTAGTGGGCATCGATAGAACCAGGGTAGATATTTGTGATGTGAGAATGGTCAGATCACATTAAAATAACGTTGAGTAAAATAACAGTTGTTTTTTGCTTTAAATTGACCCGTTTGGGAGGTTTATGCCACTATTGTTGAATGTATATGTTAAAGGTTCTCAACAGACAAACTTTAAGTCATCACTACCAAAATAGTACAAAAAAACTACCACGGGGTCGAGTATTTCAATTTTACATTTACAAGAACTACTATAGTTGATTATGGTCACTGTTGTCTTTCTGTGACCACTGTGTTGCGTACATTTCCTTTATAATGTACTTCACATCTCCATAAACGGACATAAAATCTGCAGAGTATTAGAAATATTAATCAATACTATAATTATTAATATTTACCAATACTGCAAGACAGTAAATCTCCAAAACAACTGCAACTGCAACTGCCAGACTGTCTAGCCACAAAAGGAAATAACAAAGTAATTTAGATGACCTCAGTATTGGTCTGATTTGCTGCTTCATTGTGTGGTTTACTTCAATGTTCTCCATCTTGATAAGTTAGCACCAGTGGACAGGAGAAGCTGTAACTCAGAATTGTTTCCGATAGAAGTCGGAAAAATGACAAGATACTTGTGTTTTAAGAATGTATAATGAATGTTTCAAGAATATAAGATTGTCTAGAATACATCATGTTACATTCTTGTGGTAAGAATTATTCTCATCGTCAATACAAAGCAACTAAAATAAACAATAAAAAAATGGTGAGATGAATTTACATTCAAAGTGGTCTATTCTCATGTCAGGGTTCTGCTACACATTATGTTATTTGTGATAAATTTTACAGCCTTTTCTCCTATTTAACTGCAACATCATACATCACGTGCTACAAATGTAACTGCAACATTTACTAGGAAACAATGTTGTCAACCACATTTCTATATTAAACTACAGAAATATACTTCATATTTAACCCAATTTCTTATTGCATTTAGTGAGACAGCAGCATTAAATCTACATTCTAAGATACTGTTGACAACATGATAACAGAAACTTAAAAGACATGATATAAACAGCAACGTTTGGGTTCAGCGGCACCCATTAGCAAGGGCCAAGTAACATCTCATTACAAGGACACATGATTTTGTGGCACACCTGCACTGCCAAAAAATACTAGTCTCGGATTAAGACATAAGATATGACTGCCCAGACAAGATGTACAGTGCTGCATAAATAAATAAATACATTTATCACATAATCTAAAAGTAAAGCAGTAAGATATTAAAAAAGAAACAATTAGATCACAGAGTTTCTCTCAGTCACACAGAGAACAGAACACCAGCAGCTAAGCAGCTATTTAATCAGTTTACAGTCCATCTGCAAGTGTTTGGCATTCACAAATCAGGTGTCATTCTGAAATACCACAAATCATCCATGTTAATGGACATTAACAATAATGACTTATAACAGATTAAATTTGATTTTTGGCTTCATATAGAGCTCTTCTTCTCCCTTGTGAGCTTGTGGCTGCTGTTGTCGTCCCACTCTTTGAGCTGAGCAGGAAGGTTTCCATTAAAAACGATGCTTGATTCTTCGATCGACGCTCGATGTTCAGTCTTTCTCTTTGGTTTGGTTGAGCTGGAAATCAAATTTGACAAACTGTCAAGGATTCACAATAGATACACAATATCATGATTTTTATTGTTTGACAAATAAAAGACACTGTACCTGTTTTCTGGGATAAGGCAAAGTGTGCGATACAGGTCGGATGTTAACGGTGTTGTGAGTGGAGCACGTCTGGGTGTTGGGGAGATTGTGTCAGATGGGCATTTGATGAGCCTTTCTGGAGCCGACACTGCACACGCCTTTGCATCAGCTGCAAACATAAGACTAAACTTTATTGATCGTCATCAGGGAAGTGACATATTGATAGTTATAAATAAAAACAACAAGTAGAGGAACAATTATTTTGGAAGATACTAATATCAGGACAATGTAAAGCAGTAGACACTCACATATTAAAAAGGCACTTTTAGATTTTGACATCTGTGGTTTCTTTGAGTCAGCAAATGGACTCAAGTTTAGAAACTGGTGTTTGAGCCACGTTGCTCGGTCCTCCTCAAAGGCCTTCCTCTGCAAGTTAAACCAGATACAAGTTATCTCAAAAACAGTGACACTCTTTACACTTAAAGTGAGCACACAAATATAAATGAGGCATATTGGCACACAGAGCAATATTATTGTTGTAATATGTTACCTAAATTCTATGTCACACCTATTTTTGGAAATTTTATATGAATCACCTCGTGGCTAAGTCTTATAGCTGCTTCAGTGAAGTTCCTCCTCTCCCTCTCAAAGATCTTTCTCTGTTCCTCGAGGGTCTTCCACTCCTCTCCGAGGCGCTCTTTCTCCTGCAACATGTAGCAGTTGCTCAACAGGGAAGCCGTCTCCTCATCACACGGAGAGCTCAGCTGCTGCTGCAAGAAAAATAAAGAAAAGGCGTAATTTGTTCAGCCAGAATTGAAGAAAAGTTCTGCAACATACAAAATACAAGATCTTTCCTGCTTTGATTTAAATCCTTGTGTTATCACTGTAAAAGAGAGTAAACACTGAGTTAAAGTGGCAGTGGTCACAGTATGTGAGACTGTTAGAGTGTTAGTGTTAACATCAAAATTGATTATTGAGTTATATACCACTGGCCACTAATAAACTCTCCAGGGAGTAAGTAAAGTTTTATTTAATTTAGCTTAACAGACCAATGCCCATTAGTAACTAGGCAGTTCATTTTTCAGAAAAATTATAAAAGGACGTGAAATACAGGAGGTGACTTCGAGGCCCCATGTCTCCAACACACTAGTGAGCTTCTCAGCCAGGTTGTCTGACGTGTGCCTGCCAGGATGGAGAGGCTCTGTATGCACACTAGAGCACACTAGGCTGATAGTACTGATAGATAGTAAGTTAGCTGTTGCGCTTGTGATAGCGGTCGCTGTGCATCGGTCGGTGGTCAGAGCTAGTCTGCCATGGTTAGCTTGACTTTTAGCTCATTCAAAATGTTCCTCACTGCATTTAACTTACTGTAGCTCTTCATAGTATAAAGTACTCAGGCTCAATGAACATTAGCTATTTAAATCCCTTGCCCTTCACTTTCTCCTCCTGGCTAGCACTGACATGATCTTTGGCTGCAAACCAACTTCAGACATGGCAGCTGGGTGCTTGTTCTTAATATGGTACAGCACCGTGCTGCTACCACTACTAAGCTAAAGAGCAGAATCACACAATGAGTTTATTGCTTTTCTGGAGGAATGGTTCAGTGCATTTCATCAGACTCTCATCAGATAGCAAAGCCATGTGCAGAGTATGTATTGTAATTAACCTATAGACTCTTTGTGGTTAAACGATTCATTGTTAACTGTTGCCATCCCTACCAGGGACCTTAATGGCTAAAGTTTCAGGGTAAATCCAGTCTTACCTGCAGGAGCTGCTGCTGTGTTTGAATAAAGTCTTTGCACTGCTGGATCTCCAGCTTCAGTCTGTCCATCTCCTCCTCGTGAGTCTCCCGGGAAACAGCATCAGTGTTTTTACTCTCACCCATCTGAGCTAAAGATGCTGAACAAAAACAACCCAGAAAATCTAACTTAACTATTATGTTTTTTTATGTATTGATTTTAACAGGAAGTAAGTAAGTATTGGTTCATACCACAATAAGTGGCTTCAGTGTATAATATAAGCATGCTTTGGTTGCTCTGACAGTTTCTCTTTTCATTACTTATTGTTCTATAACTTTTATACAAAACACCCTATTTACAAACTTACAAACTTACAGTCCTACAAACTAAAATTCCTTCATGTATCAAGGTCAAACAGTGACAGTAGACTGAATGAAGACTACCTTGGCTATCCAATCTTTCAACATGGCTCTTGAGTCTTCTCCACTGGAGACGAATACTATTGGTCAGCTTCTCCCGGGCGTGAACACAATACAGCTCTACACTTTCTTTACTAGAATCCAAAAATTCCTCTTCCTCCTCCAAGTCAGCCTGATAATGACAATGAAAATATGTTTTAATCTAGAGGTAGCAAACATGTCTAAAAGACTAAACAGGCACAAGGATTAGAAGCTGTCAATCAAATTGAAAGGAAAAAAAAAGAGAAAGGAGAAAAACAACATGTCTGACCTGTGTGCAGTCATCTTGGTGTTTGTCGTCTTTCAGCATTGGTTTCTTTGAACTTAAAATGGACACAATGTCCTTTTTCATCTGCTGCAACACTTTCTTCAACTCTGCATTTTCCAGCAGCAACTCCCTTTGCCGGGTGTCATAGTCGCTCAGTAGAGTCTTATACATCTCCCCTTCATGCCTTGGGATAAGAAAGACAGTCATCTATGTTCATTCATCTCATGTCTGTAACACATCTACAAAGGATATTAACTAAAGCTACAGTAACATCCAAGTTTCGGCAGTGCCACCATGTTCCTAAAATAAATCTGTGTCACCTAGAAAACTGATAAAGGAGCTGAAGTACTTTCTGTAGTACTTCATGCAGGATCATGCTGTTTATTTTTTCTCCTGCACTGCTGCATTTATTTTTTTGTAAATACAAATATGTCTTAAGAGAAAAGGTTCATAGATACTTTACCGGACAAAAAACTGAAAGAAGTGAACTCACTTTGCCTCTGTCTTTTCAGTTTTCCAAAGGCTTCTCTTCCCATCAGCTCTTCCAATGTTGTTTAATACATCAATGGCTGAAAGCAAGACAAACAGGGAAAATCATAAATTAAACCGTCTCAAAGGGCATGTATAATTTTATTTTGTGTATAAAGGGCTGATAGCTTACCTTGTTTCTTCTCCTTTTTGTCAACCAGAAGTTGATTCAGGCGCTCTTTCAGTTTGTTGAATTCTCTTTCTTTCCTTTTCATCTCATGATTGTACTGGCTGGCCCGGCTTGCAATTATGTTCTGAAGCTTTTGCACCTGACAGGGGAAAATAAAACAATTGTTTCTTGTTTAAGTTGACATGCTTATGCACCTGAGACAAAAAAAACTGCCTGCAGATTTAACTTTGTCAGGGGCAGCAATTCCAAAGAAAATACCTCATCCTTTTCATTTTTCAGGCAGTTTTGCAAACTCTTCACTTTCAGCTGCAGCTGTCGTTCTCTCTCAAGGAGTCCTGTGTTTTCTCTTTTGGACACCTCAAGCTGCTCCTATGATAACAGAATAACATTGACAAAGACATTTAATATGAGAGTTCATTTTTTTAGCATTGACAAGCAACTCTTCAGGCTCTTAGTTTTGGTTCCACATTTGATATACATGTTCATATTAATACAGAGGAATCACTGGGTTTAAATGTTATTGTACTTTTAGTCGGGTGTTGGTGAGCTGCAGGTAGTCCACATTGCTGCTGGACTTAAGCTGCTCCACTTCCATGTTTTCCAGGGTTCGGAGGCCCCTGCGGTGCAGCTGAATCAGGTCATACATGCAATTCAGCACAGCCACGACATCCATCTCTGAGCTGCTGCTGCTGCCAGACTCCGCCCAGACCGGTGGGAGGCCAAGAGATGACACCTCCTGCAATATGGAGAGTAGAGGAAGAAAAGGATAAAGAGCAAAGGATGTAGAGGACTCAAACACGGGGCATAGCAGTCATATATCTTAGATCCTGAGCATTTACATATAAATAACGGTGCTAGTAATACATCAGTTACCGTCGGTTACCAACCTGATTGATGTGTGATAGACATTCTTGAACGTTGTGCTCGGTGCAGAAGGTACTGAGCCTGTAGGAATTTGTGTGCAGTTGCAGTGATGATTGGCTAAACCGCCTCAAGGGGGATGTTCTACATTCAACAGAGCTGCTGCAAATATCCTTGATTTCTGCAGAAAAAATGTCTGTTAAATATATACACATAGAATACGGCCTGTATGTTAATGTGTTAATGCCTTACAAGAAAATGAATGATAATGTTACAGGAAGTGAGGTTATTTCTGGCACAAAAAACAAGAATAGCAGTTATCTGCCAGCAGAGACATAGCCACTGCTGAGTACAACAGTCAGCTGTTCAACGTCTCATTCACAGTGCATATTCAGTGGTCTGCAAAGATATCAAAAGTTGAACTTACCCAGGGAAGACTCTGGCATTGTTGCAGTGCAGCCTTCAGGCTACGCGTCTGGATCATCTACTACATGTGCAGGACACACAAACCTCGCCACAGGATCCACCTACGCACTCTGCTCCTGAAATAGAGGGTCAGATTAGCAGCACCCATTCAACACAGTCTGGATTACAAGCAATGGAAGTAAACATGCAACGGTGAGGGGTGGAAACACGCAGCAACCTAAATAACAGAGTGCCAGGACAGCAGATTTACAAGGGCTAATTCATTCATGTGAATGGCTGCCAGCTAAACATCTGAGCTGATCAGCTGATCATACAGTGTACGTACAGCCATCCTATAGATTATTTCAAATTCCATATTATACACGATTTAATATGTGTTTATTTAGAGAGTGATCTTAATTTTGTTGTCTGTTGTTGTGGTTGTCACTGCATGCAGGAGTATTTAACAGGTTGTAGGTTGGTAGCAAGCCGGCATCTTATCTCAATGCTCTTATCATCAGCTGATCAAACTAATCCCAGACCGACAGTGTGGTGAACTGTCTGCAATCAGAAACATGATGAAAACGTGCTTCCTCCTGTAGGAATAATGCCTTGCTTTCAACAAATACACAGCACATGCTACATTACTGAGAATGCATACAAAACACCTCATCCTGGGACAACAACTGTGAAGCTGCATTTACAAAATTGAATATTTATTTTATGAATTCTATTTTATGGGCTCAATTCGTCATATGTTTTAGTCTTAAGTGGCTCACCATCAACTCAGGGGACCTACCCTTTGGTTTCAGTGATACTTAATCAGGGTGGCGAGACAGATGGCAAGCCTACAGCCACAAAGCTTAACAAGGCTAGACCCTGCTTAGACGGACTAATCAACAAATGTTAACCTTTAACTCTTTAGTCAAACTTCTTTACAATATAAAGTCTTCAAAGGGGAAATTTCTATGAAAGCATTTACAGAATGGATTTTAACGTTTATGATCCTTTAGTATGATGAAAATATTTGAGAGACATTTTAAACCAGATTTGGGGGTGTTGGGATCTAAGTACACCAAACTAAAACAAACACAGTCAAAACAACAGCAATGAGCTCGACCTAATAATGGTTATAATGTTTCACCTTTTCAGTTTCTCTCAAAAAAACTCAGACACACCTCTCAACATTAATGCAATAACAGCAATAAAAACTACAGAAATTACACTAAAATGACCATGAAGTTGAATAAACACCTCATTAAACAGTTCCAACAAAAACGTGACATTATAACCTTCACTGAAGGTGGCATTTATTTATATAAATGTTGTATTAGGTTGTATTATTTTTAGCTAGGTGTGACACATATTCAAATATCCTGTTTGCAAAATGTTCATTTGAAGTCCTCTTGCACTTGAAAGGAGAATATTATGTTATGTGTATATGTATATTATATTATTAATATCTCAGCAACTCTCTCATTGCTCAGAAAGGTTGTAAAAACACTGACTCACTTAGCTACTGAAAGCTGTACATACAGATATAGGTCAGTTAAGTTGTGTTGTTGAGACGTTAACTAGCTAAATCACTCAACAAATCGTGTTTTGTTCACAATAATAATAATAATAATAATAAAAACAAATGTTTTGTAGCTCATTCAGCTGTTAAACTAAGCAAACGTTACCCACTGCGTGCCTCCACCTCAAAACAATCTGACATTGAAGCCGAACGGCTGCCTCTCTTAGCCAAACAAGTTGACCGGTTAGGAGAGCAGACGTTTAAAATGTTAACTTTATACAGAAGTGATTAAGATCATGTTTACAGTACTTACTTAACGATGCTGTTTGTAATATTTTATCCCCCCCAAAAAAAGCTCCTTCCTTCTCGATACGAGAGCAGCTCCTTAATCCATGTCGGTCCAAATGACAGCACACACACACACATATACACACACACCACTGCACGGCAAGCAAACCAAACAGGACGCTAATTGGCTGACTTGTTGTCTAGCAACCAAGCACGGCTCAATATGATTGGCTGTTGGGTGTAAGGCACTTGAAGTGTTCTTAACGTTAACGTTTTAATTATGCCAATGTTATTGTTTAAAACTCTGCCACTGTCAACGTTTTTTTTTTTTTTTTTTATCACTTTAGCATTTATATTTTCGACTGTGGTTACTGTCAAATGAATGTAGTCAGAAATACCAGCCAAAGTCACTTTAGTTGTTGTTTTGTTTTTACTTATTTACACAGATTGCTTCCATAATAACCATTATTATTTATGTTTTCTATTCGTATTACTATCATTACACTATTTTTAATAGTGCAAATTGTAGAAGCTTAAAGAAATACATTTCACTATGACCATACCTGTATGTTTATTTGTGACATTTGAATTGAATGTAATGTTTTAATTACTTACTTATGCTCAAAAGTGAAAGTTAGACACTGTATCATTCTTTGTTTGTAACCAGATAGATATAAACACGAAAAGAACTATAACTTCAAAGTAACTTCAAAGTAACTTTAATGCAAATTATACAATCACTAAATATAAGAACAATACAACAGCTCATTGCACTGCACAGTCAGCAATACTTACAAAAACCTCTACATACAGAGTTCATCTTATTTTTACAAAAGTTTAGTTGGCTAAGTGTTTTTGTGTAAGAAATCTGTTCTGCATCATCAAGGCATGGAAATTAAAGGCAAACTACATAATTTGGAAATAACAAGTAGTTTTAATGGAAGAGGTTGGTCCCAAAGTATTTGTAGACCCATTTTGATGAAAATTTACCTTTTTTGCAAGAATTTGTCATTTCAGAAAAAGCAGATGTAAACTAACAGCATTAATGATGGCTCTTTTTTTATTTTCATTTCGAAAGAAGTAACACCCATGAGCAATCATGTGCAAAAAAAAAAATGTAAAAAAGCCATTAGTTATATCTGTGTTGACATGTATTGCCTGCTATGCCAAAGGCCTTTACCCGTTCAGATGCCAGTTCTTAGTCAAAATGTTTGTCTAATTTATCTATGTTCTTTGAACATGTTTTATTTATTTATCGTAAGAGAAGGTTCTCTTAATTTTCAGGCAGTGAATCTCTGTTAATTTTAATTTATCAGAAAAAAAGTGCCTCAGATTATAAAAATACAAATAAAGCTATATAGATGAGAGAAAAATAATAATGTGTGACTGACTAAAACAGCATTTCCTCAACTCTGGCATGTTTCTCTGCATATTTTTTTTTTACATTCTTCCCAACAAGTGCAAAAAAACAAATATATCTATTATACAATAAGTGACGACGTCCTGCACAATCACACATATTGTGCAATTCTGGTTATTTCTACAGACTATTATCAGAGGGATTTTGCTCATCATCATCATCATTTCTGGTCACAACAGTGGAACCATGATAACAACAAACATGTAACACCTACTGAATTTACAGTTCAACATGACATTTAACTTCATGATCAACTATTTGTTCATCCTATATCTGCACATTTAATCCCAATGTAGCTCACTGAACATAATTCAATTGCACAACACAAAGCCTGACCAGTTTTCATGCTCTACCCAGATCTAGTCACTAACTGGCACTGGGACCACTCTGGATTCAGGCGTTCTGAGCAGTGGGTCTGTATGATCTTCTCTCTTTGATTCAAGCCACCATGTTGTCATGTCTCCTTTTCCCTGTCGGGTCAAGAAAAATTAGAGACAGTAAGTGAGAGAGAGAAGAGACTCATATTGCAAAAGCATGTGTCCCTTTGAATTTTAAATAAAGCCATTAGGGTTTGATGG
Source organism: Sciaenops ocellatus (assembly GCA_033000465.1). Classification (NCBI taxonomy): domain Eukaryota; kingdom Metazoa; phylum Chordata; class Actinopteri; family Sciaenidae; genus Sciaenops; species Sciaenops ocellatus. The sequence goes on along the minus strand of CP136882.1, from coordinate 17,001,191 downwards.
GGGGCAGAGAGCAGCAGCTGAGGCCACCTCTTAGCAAGACATCACAAGTGTCAGCAATGTAGGCCTTGTCCACTGGGACTGAGAAGTAAACCCCTCCCCCATAATTACACTGGCACCACCCATAAAGAGGTCTTAGGTTGCAATGTGAATAGAAGCTAGCACAACTGGATAATACAATACTTCCCTGGAAAAGAGAACAAATACCAGACACACCCAGTCTCTTTTCCCTTAGAGAGAAGTTTCGAATTTCCTGTGGTCTTTTCAAATCTCAGCCTCATAAATCCTGTCTCTGTTTCAGTCACTTTCAAAGGTAGTACACCAGCTTGTAAGTGATTATCGCTGCATCTATTTGGCAGTTTCCACCACAATAGCATATATCAAAGACAGTAAAAATAGAAATATATGAAACAAAGTGAATCGCCCTAACTGGGTTTCATTCAAGCGATGCTGTGAATGTACAGTCAGTTGCCAGTTTATTAGGCAGCTATACCTCGTCAAAACTAATGCATGGCTACAGCTTCATCAAAGTTTTAATGTTCTGTTTTTTGGAACTGTTTTAAAGAGTTGTTGACTCCGCTTTATGTTCATTTTGGAGGATCATTTTTGGTGCTGTTGAACTGTATTGTTTCTGTTATCTATGCCACCCTCAGTGACATAAATAGGGTGTACAAAATGATACAAAAACCTTCATAAAGGTAGGATTTGTTGCAGGACTTGTATTAGTTTTAGCTAGGTGTACCTAATAAACCAGCCACTGAGTGCATATCAGCTCAGCCCAGGGAGATGTGCTTTCCAGCACAATAAAACACCAATCACTGCAGCAACCACCATGACAATGACCAGGAATGTACTGAACATAGCCCTCTCTTCAGCGTTAGTGTTTTCCCAGCTACAGGAAGCTCAGTATACATCTGCTGGGATTGTCACTGCAGCCAGCATAGCATCTCAATATTCATTAGAATAGCATATACCATATGAATATAATGTTACCTTCACATTAAGTGTTCCTCTGCATGTCAGAACGTAACCTCTGAGTGTGTGAAGCAGGTCAGCTGTGGCACCACTCACCTGGATCTTCAGAGCTATGGACATAATTAAAGAGAAACACAGCGCATGTGATGTTACGTAGTAATATGAACAATGTCTGCCTGGAATTTTTTTATTTATCTTGGTGCATCATGCAAAATGTACCGCGTGTTTTTGATAACTATTCCTCAGTTAAGTCAAGCCAAAATGTGCTGATCAGCCATTTTGAAAATACTACATATAAAACTAAATTTGTATTCTTGCTATTATAAATATCATTTATAATAACTTGCATGTAAAGCGTATATGTAATACACAGAAGTACAAGGTAGGCATGAGATCTGTAAGGCATGTCTGTAATTATATTAAACAATGTTATGTTATGTGTTGTGCTGGTGAGCAAACACAAAGACAACCCAGTTTGGTACAATAGCAGCAGTGACAGCACAGGCCAAAGCCTAATTCTGAACCGCCAATGAAGGCAGTTAGAACAACACTACAGACAAACTATTGAATCAGTACTGGAAAATATTAAGAGAGCACACAGATGTAGCATGCAGCTCATACAGTAAGTGAAATTAATCTGATATATTTGAGAAGAACTGCTCCATTTCGAGACATTAATTGGATGAAAGTCAGTGTGTCTAGTCCTCCATTACCTTCACTAGTTGATTCCATCCGTGATGCTGTGTTGACAGTGTCCCCAAATAGGCAGTAGCGAGGCATTTTGGTGCCAACCACACCAGCCACAACAGGTCCTGGCAGAAAAAAACAGCAGTGATTGTTTTGATGGTTCATATGGTATATAGCTGTATAGGAGATTTTTTAAAAGGGGCATACCATACATTTACATACAGTACATACATGTATATATAACGCAGTCAAATAAATGATTGTGAATATGAACAACCTGCTTGCAAAAGAGAGAAATAAAACTGTAATATTAATGCATTAAATGTGGAGCTGATCCAAGAACTAAGCCTGAAAAATGACTGGCTTGAGCATACAGGGAGTTTTATTTAAAAAAGGGACCCTGTGTGTCTTCAAAACTTACCTGCAGAGCAATTCAAGCCTTCATAATAAAAGAGTTTTCTAGCTTCAGGCATTTGTTACCAGAGTGATAATGAATAGATTATTTGTACAGATCTTGAGGTTAGGATGCACATGTGTTGAGACCTCATTTTGAACCAGGCCATATCCTACTTTATCTATCTTACATTATATATAACTAAGCTATAAAAAGGTGTTCAGTGATTGGACTGCTCCCAAACTTCATATCATATGTGTTTTTTGACATGGTATACAGTATCCTGTCAGATAAATTGATAAATGTCCACAGTACCTGAGTGGATGCCGGCGCGTATCTTCAGCTGTGTGTTGGGTTTATGAGGGATCTTGAACGTGTGGCAGACAGTGACCAGATCAAGAGCCATGCTGGCTATCTCTCCAGCGTGATTGATGCCATTTTCTTGAGGGACCCCAGAGACCACCATGTCTGAGGGTTAGCCATTATCCCATGAAAAGAGACAAATAAAATGTCAAATAAATGCCAAAAGACACATTCAGATTCTCTTCACTCCTCAGTAAATAAATTATTGTTTTTGCCTTTTAGATTAAATGTTATTTTGATGGTGATTTGACATAATGATTTATAACTTTGTGTTAGTTCAAAATCAATTTCTCTCCTTACTTACAAGCGTCACCTATTGTCTCCACTTTGTAGACGTCATAATTGTCAATAATGTCATCGAAGGTGGTGTAGAGCTGGTTAAGGAAGTTCACGACTTGGTGGGGAGTGCTGGCACCAGACAGCTGGGTAAAGCCGACAATATCACTGTCACATGGGGAGTAGTACAGAGGAAGTCACCTTTAGTTCTACATGTATATACCCAAACAAAGAAAACAAGGGGCAAACTGCATGTTACAATGAAATGAACCTGCTTTACACAACACACACCTGAAGTAGACGGTGGCATTGGCAAAGCTTTGAGCCTCTGCTGTTCGACCTTGACGAAGGTCATCAGCTACCGGTTTCGGTAACATACCTGCACAAAAATTTCATGACTTAAAATATGTCTGCTGAAAAATACTCCATCTTTGTGGTATTGGGTAGGAGTGTGAAAGTGCTATTTACACTTACACCACTAGATGGCAGTGAGCTAACTGACTGTTCTTTAATAATTCAAGTTCAAGTAATAATTCAAATTTAATCACATGAATGATTAAATGACATTAAGAAAAAGCTGCACATTTTGTCATGTACAAAAGACATGCACATTTTGTACAAATGTATAGTATATGTGCACCTTTTCCTTGGCTTTGTTATCACCCTTTTCAGAGAGAACAACTAATGCAGTCCTGCTTGTACCAGATATATCAGCGTTATCTCTGCAACGTCACCAAGACAAATTCTTGAAAAGCTGTACAGCATGACTCTGCTTGAGATCAATCAGTAGAGTCATGCAACTCTTTATCATCACTCGACACCGCCATCCTGACTTACTGTATAACAGCCGATCTGTCTTCTGTTTCTCTTGAAGAAGGTCCTGTGTTCTCTCAGCAACTATGGCCTCCAGATGTTTGCTGTATTTCTCCATCTGCAGATAAAGAAACCATGCTTGCATTTGAAATACAACTATTTCAGAAATGTATGTTGCATATTTGTTATTTTTTGTACTATTCATGGTAGATTTAGTGTATACTATGAATGTTTACCCCAATATTATTTTACAACATCTCAGTGGGTTATTACCAGGTTCATCATCATGTCCACGGGGCTGACTTTGTGTGGGTTCATTCTGTCGAGCATCTTCTTCACCTGCTCAAACGTGGGCCTCAAGGTGACGTTATGAGACCAACACTTCTTAATGAGCTGCTCAGGCGTTCCAGAAAAGAGAGCAACACCTCATTGTCTAATGTGTTCATACAGTAAAATCTCTATGACATATTTAACGTTTACATTTTTTGGTCTAGCACTATTTCATAACATAACATTTGTACATGTGACAGACCTCGCAGTAGTCTGCTTGACTGGGACAGTCAGTATCTGCCTTCCCTGCTTTAAGTTCAGGCAGAGGAGGGCGCCACATGAGATCCATCCTCACTGCCTCAGCCTGGTCCTGTTAGAGAGGACTGCTGGTTACAAAGCAAAGATCAAAGGGAGGCCGAAGGTTGTAATCTGCAGAGAAGGCTGTCATACTCACTGACATGAGGTCAGAGCGAGTTGCAATCTCAACCAGAATCATGGAGTAGCTGAGGAAAGGAGGGAAAGGATATTATTTTCCAGTGCAGTTACTAAGATTCAACATCTACACATTTTATATGTATGAAGATGCTTGCCTGTCGACCATAACTCAGTTTCCACATCATCAAACTTTCACAGGGTCCAAATATTGCAATCCAAAATTAAATGTTCATGCAGTGACACTCAAACACACCTGTAGACATCTGCTGCCTGTGTCATATTGGAGCTGCTTCCCAGCAGGACCTCTGGGGCACAATATATACGATTTACATCCCCACAGTTAAAGCCATTGCTGATGGCCTCGAAGTCCTCCTTTCTGTACACTGTGAGGCCATAATCTGAAGCCAAAGACAGAAACAACAGCACAGTACAGTAGAGCAAGCAGAATGTTGTTTGTGTTTTTTACTTTGCATCAATAATTAAGTTGCCACTGGTGTAGGATGTGGCTGAGAAGTGCAGTGATTCCTTTTTAGAGATGATTTTTTTTCTTTGTGTTATTTAAACTGTGATGGTTGAGTGATTTATCAAGATCAAGATAAATTTTTTTGTCCCTTCACTTAGACATGTGTACAGATGTGTAATAAATCTAACAACTGACTGTAACAATGACAAATACACTTGACATGGCATTCTGCAGAGCTGTGTCTGAGGATATTTTGTTACCTGAGATTTTGCACACCCAGCGGTCATCGATAACACAGTTTCTGGAGTGAAGTCTTCCATGAAACATCTTGTGCTGGTGGAGGTACGCCATCCCGCGGGCGATGTCAGTGGCAAAGGACAGTCTGCATGGTAGAAGAAACACTCGCTTAGACGTCACTGTTTATGTGCTTTAACATTGGGTGTATTGAAGTTTTTGAGTCTGGAAAGCAGCTCATCTTCAGCTCATAGATGTGAGTTTAAGCTGTTAAACATGTGAAAAAATTTCTCACCTGAAGCCCCAGTTGATGGGGATGTCATCATTCAACAGGACATCAGACAGGCTTCCTTTGGGGCAGTGCTCTGTGATGATGGTGACGTAGGGGACTTCGATGGAACCACCAATGAACTTGCATAGATTGGGGTGATCCAGCTGCCTGTAGCCAATATGACAGAATGACATAGGATGCAGGAGTTGTTCCTTCATTTGGAAGATGAGACTTTATAATGACATTAAAATCTATTTTTCCTCTTCTTCTGCAGGATTTTCCTCACCTAACTTCTTTCACCTCCTTCCTGATGGTTTTAGAGAGGGTGAAATGTTTATTCTGGATGTGTTTCACTGCCACCGTCCTCCCATCGCTGTAACACAGTTACGAGCAAGTCAACTGAATGCAGAATATGGAGGAAACTCTTTGCAACATTCATTGTTATATATTTGTGAAATGCAGAGAAACCAGTCATAAAGATTTAAATAGCATTAAATCCTTTTGAATTAATATATATACAGAAGAAAAAGTAAGTAAGTAAGTCGTATAGTAGTGTGTACAAATAAAACAGTCAAGGATGATGATGTATGAGTATTTATATAAACTTGTAATAAGATTTCTCACTAGATTCCTGGTTGGATGAAGCCTTGTTTTAAGGAGGTGTTGACTCCGGTACACACAGTCACATTAGTAGTTCGACTGATGGTGGAGTAACTCTTTACACGTTGCAGGGTGGTGGTGCTGCCGAGACCCACGCAGCCCACTCTACCTGCAGACACAAGACAGTTCGATTGTCATGTCTTGATAAATCATGTTTTCAGTTTTCCTTATGTCTCACCTGTCTTGTCTTTTAGGTCTCCGCCTTCCTGTGTGTGTCATCACTGCTCCCTGATTACCTGCCTCCCTCTATGTGTTTCACCTGTGCTTGATTGTCTTGTACATCGAACCCGCGTTATCTGTATTTATAGTATTGATTGACCTGTTTATTGAACCAAGCCTGTTTTTTGACCTTGATTCTCACCCTACGATTTTGTACCTTTGCCTAGACATTTATTGGTCATCTTGTCTAGAAAACCTTTTGAACCTCAAACCTTGCCTCAGTGTCTGCATTTCGGATCCTTCTGTGTGCCTGCGTGATATCGATACTCATGTCAGACACATGGGTCAGTTTATACATAAGTACATGAAACATTACATTAATTTGAGAATGCAATTCACATAATAGTAACATATATTTTAACAAAAAACCTAACAGATATATCAATACTTTTTCTGGCATATTTACTTTAAAGTGAAATGAAAGTGAAGCATTCGTGAAGCACAGTCTAGAGTTTTCATGCAAGTTAAGTCTGTCTATAAACAGTGTCCTTTAATGGAGTGAAATATTTTACCAAATATTATGTTCTTGTAGTTGATAATCCAGCTTTCATCCCAAAACATCCTCTGTTTCTGGTACTGGAGCCACTACAGGGAGGAAATTAAGATAAACATCAGTACATGAAACATCTCCTGTGTTTGTATGTGTGTGTGTGTGTGTGTGTGTGTGTGTGTGTGTTTGACCCATTTTTGGCTGTTGTGTATGTTGCAAAGACTGACCACCATAGTTAGGATGAAGCCGCTGCTGAAGAGAGCGACTGGAAGCCCGATGGCCACCTTTATAGCGAGGGACATCGGGCAGATGCCGCAGTCTGCAGGACAGTTCAGACAATTCTCCTCCAGCTCACAGACCTCATCCCCACACACTGACACACGAAAGTACAAAAAGTGTTAGCATTAAAATGTACTGAAGATATTCTATCATTGGATTATAATTATTGATACATTAATGTCCTGTAGGAGCTCATTTTAACTTTATCAAAGGTCTTATTTTATCTTGTCTTAACCAATGATAGCACATAATTATTTATTTCTTGATTACATTTTGTATATGAATATATATTTACTGCAGGCAGTAGCTTGTAATGGCAACAGTATCTATGTTTCTACCAGCAAGTCCAGAATAAAGTTTATTATTTCAACTCAGCAGATGTCTTGTGTGCAAGGTTGCAAATGCAAGGTCACACACAACTTGACCTTTTCCACCTCAAAAAAACAAACACAAATATAATTTTGCAGTATGGCTTTGCATCAGAAGCTGTACTTCAGCGCACAGTGATTCAGCAAATCAACAAATGTCAGCTGACTGACCTTGAGCGCTGACAACAAGCACTTTGGACTCCAGTGCTGCGTGCATCTGTCCTATTTTGATATGAGCAATGACTGAGGTGACTCCGACATGAATCAGCACCACCTGTGTGAATAAATAATAATCTTTGGTTGTATATTAATTAAGTCTGATGATTAAACAACAAAATTATATTACACTGTTCTTCACTAAATAAAATAAATGCATGCATGAAAATTGGCTGACTGTAACAACAATATACAATCCTTCAGAAAACACACTTTGCACTTTGCTTCACTATGTCCAAAAATAAATCCAAACCATCAGAAAACAATCAGAGCTGTAGATGTACGTATGTGTCACTTGTTTGTCATAATATGTCTTTTTGTTTTTTAACCATAACAATAAAATTGTATTTTACATAAATCATATTTGTTTTTTACTCTCTCGTCTGTACTTCTAAATTTACAGTTGCTTGATGAGCCGCAACCCAACCCTTGTAATTTCCTACTAAGACACAAGTAATTATAACCTGCTGCCATGTTGTATCATGACATACCAACCCAACAAATGTGTCACTTTGATCATGTTTTTTATGTTTTGTCTGGGTGCAAGATGAACACCCTTCAGACAATAAAGTTAAAGTTCACCAGCTGCTACTTGACTTTTTTACCCCAAAAACTGCAGTTGGTGAAGTGTTTTAATAGTAGAGGATAATTTTATTTAGATATTTGGGTCTTTGCGTCCTCAACCTTGACACATGCTACAAATTAGCCTTCCTTTTGAAGAGTTTTGTTTGGGTTGACTCACCTTTGAAGTCCAGTATTTCTGGCTCATCTTGCCTGCTTTGGATACAGTGTGGGTCACTATTTTACCATCATCAGGGATCCACGGGCCACAGATTCCACCTTGTTTCTGTAAGAAGGCAACACCAACAGTTTGGAGACATTTTCTTCGTTTAGACAGTTCATTCATGTGTTGATATTATATTATAACTGATATTATAGCTCTGCAAGTTGTGTGCTCATTCACAGAGTTGGTGTGTCTCTGCTTCTCTAGAAACGTTCGATACTGTTGAATTAATTTTTTTTTAAATCAAAATTGACTATATTGTTGTATACCTTATCATGACTGGCTTCCTCCCACAGTCCAAAACTGTGCACTTAATAGGTTAATTGCCCATAGGTGTGAATGTGAGTGTCAATGGTTGTTTGTCTTGCCCAATGCAAACTGAGATTGGCTCAGTGGATGGATGGATGGATGGATGGATGGATGGATGGATGGATGGATGGAAGATCAAATATGACATCATATGTGTTTATCATATTTGTGTTGACTCAAGTACAAGTTTGAAGTACATGCACTTTGAGTATTTCAATTTTATGTAACTGTATACTTCTACTCCACATTTCAGAAGCAGATATTGTACTTTTTACTTGTTGAGAAAATTCTCAGACAACTTCTTCATTCATCATTCTTTCGACAGTCCTACTCTCTCCCGTTTGGTCCCATTTAATCAATAGCATCATATACAATAGAAGATCCATGGCAGTCGTTCAAACTGGGCTCAACCCTGCACTGCACTCTCATACTCTAATGCCTTGACTTTGCCTTGAATTTTTAGAACTGAACAAATAATCTAAATTAAATTAAATTAAATTAAAATTTACTTTTAGATCCAAAACAATAACTCCCTTCTAACACTTACTGCACTAAGACACCAAGACAGGAACCACAATCATTAAATCAATTTCACCTGCGCTTGAGTACCAGTTTACAAAAACAACTATGGTCAGAGATCATTTTTCACTTTAGGGCACATAAACATGATCTGATGGAAGGACACACCCAAAACTACTTATTCAACTCAGTTCACATCTGATGTTTCTGTCAGTTATTTCTGTTGTTATTTTGTATTATAATGTGAAAGAAGATGATGACAATGTGGACTGCATGTGTGTGCTGGGATGAAACTAGTGTTGTCTGACACACTGCTGGCCAAGTACCCACCATGAGACCAAGAGGACAGGAATGGATGTTGGCATGATACACGCAGCAGTTCATTTCATTGGCGCTGTTCCAGTTTGAGGGGCATTCGTGTTCATGGCAGAACCTCTTTGCCTCTGACGCATTACTACATGGGAACAAGGGTGGGTAGACCAATAAATTAATCAACAAATAAACAAAAATAAACATGCTATGTTGCTATTTACAGCTCAAACAAGCAAAACCTGAAGATCAGCTTGCCGTTCTTAGAACTTTAACTTGGAAATGAAAGCAGGTTTTAGACCAAATTAAGCTGAGTTTAGTTACACACTCGCATCAGTCAGTAGATTGAGACATTATGGGAAACTTATTTACTTTCTAAATGTTTAATTGCAGTGTGGTGGTAATGAATTTATTTTTTTTTTATGTGATGTGTTGTGAAAGTGAAACAGTATGCCAGTACATTTCTGTGTGACATACATACAGTATATTATTTTTCAGTAACTGAGAAGTCATAAGGAAGTATTTACTCAGTCCAAATATGTGCATATGCATATGTCGCTGTGTGTGTTCTGGGCATGGTAGACGTTCAAGATTCCAGTTGTTTACGTAACACACTCACCTGAACTGGAAAATCTTGTTTCTGACTGAGTACTCGTAGAAGGAATCTGAGGCTGTCACTGTGTACGAGACATTGAACTCTTCCCCATTGGTTACTTTCTCTGGAGGACGCTGCACCCAGGCCATTTCCAGACCTGTGACAACATACATGCGGCCTGAGCATACACGTTCAAACAGTGTACATATGCATAAAAAAGGGACACTGTGTGCTGTATTTGCGCTCAATTCTCTTGAGCCCCACCTTCTAACAAACCTTTCAACAATATCTGTGTCGACGTTGTCAACTTCCAGTTCAGCCACAAGAGGAAAATCATCTTATTTTACAGTAAATATTCACACATAAATCCCTCAAACCAACTAAAGATCAGGTCCAACAAACAGACATAGAGGCAGAAAAATAATAACTTACCACCACAGCTAATCATGTTGTAATCATTTGGACTGTTGATAGGCCAACAGTCGTACTCTGTGTTGTCCAGATCATGCCAGCAATTTACTCCCTGCAGACAAGCAAAAGCTTTTTCATGCAAAGGCATTTTTGTGTGTATATTTAAAAAGCATAATGTGTGTAAAGTGTTTTATCAGTGAGTTACAGTATTAAATACACAACTCAACTCTCTAAAGCTTTGTTGGTTTTACACCAAAATGATAAAGTGTGAATTCAAACGGCCAACAACAGCACTAGCAAAAGATATAAAGAATGGATAAATGACAGCATAAGTCACAGTTTAATCTTTTATTTAAGAGTGGTTACAAAATGTTTTATAACTGAGGAAATCAGCCCCACAGTACGCTGGCAAGTAACCCAGTGATACAGAAACACCACAAGCCCATGACCACATGCCCACAGCAACAAGTGTTTCTGACAAGACAACAAAAGCAAGGGGGGTTCCTCGGCAATACATGAAAATGTGAATATTATACACACAGATTACACATTAGTTTATATTCTTTCCTCTGTATAATACAGTCATAAGACAATTTATCCCTGCCCTCATTTCACATCATTGTGAAGTCCATTAGCAGGTTTAAATATATGTTGTTATTAGTCTAGGTTCCCTCCCTGTAATGAAATCTTTTGTAATGTTATATTTCTAAATTTTGTGAGAACTTACCAGTAGGAAACACAGGTAAAAGCATGCCGCTGTCCATAGAGCCATGAGGAGGTTTGCTGCTGTGGCTGGACCTGCTCTGAACTCACTGACTGACCGACCGACTGACTGAATGACCAACTCTGTGTGTGCATGTGTGTGTGTGTGTGTGTGTGTGTGCTGTCACCTCAACACAAGTACCCTTCCCCAAACGTTTCTTTTTTTTTTCTTTTCTTGAGGTCCACCCTCTCCCTTGTCCTTAATTGTCCAATCAGCAGAAGAGGATCTCCAATCACAGTTTTATTATGTACTTGTTCACGAGGTGCTTCAGCTCACCTTCACTGTCCTACAGGTCAGAATCACCCAGAAGTCTCTGCTGCACCTGAACTGACCACCAGAGCACTGTTTATATCATTTTAAGCCCTCTCCATGATGTGACTTTGTCTATACTGGCTTGAATTTTAATTTTATTTGAACATTCAGCCCTGTTCAACATGATTGCAGGCCCTGTTCGACATGATTGCAGGCCCTTTAATGTTAATATGGCTGCAGCTCACTCCGTAGGGACTTGGGAACCAGAGGGTGGCCAGTTCAAGTCCAGCATGAACCACAGTATGGAGCATGGACTGGGAGCTGGAGCAGTGTCCTAGACATGCTGCTACGTGGCTGCCCATCTCTCCACATTTGCATGTGTATGAGCATGTGTAAAAATTGAGGGATCAATAAAGTTAATCTTCTTAATACAATTTATATTTAGGCAGTGGTGGAAGAAGTATTCTGATCCTTTACTTAAGTAAAAGTACTAATAACATACTATGAAAATACTTCTCCCCAAAACCCTCTGCAAGTAAAAGTATGCAAATATCAAAAACTCATGCAGTAAAATGGTCCCTGTCAGTCTTTTACTGTCATGTCTGATGTTTTTGGATTAGTAGTATGGCTGAATTGATGTTGCATTTAACATAGTATTGTGTAGTTTCATCAACAGCAGTGAATCATATTTTATAAGTTTATCATATGTTGTTAGCATCACTGTCCTGTTCTACTTACAATGCAGGATCATCCTTAAGAACGTGTCAACAGGAAGCATTAAGTGTTGAGACTACAGACCAGTGACCTTTTGGTTTGATACATTTTCCATATTATTAGCAAATACAATACACTTTTGTACCGATACTAAAATGATGTCCTGCATTTTTTTTTTTTTTATTTGACAAAAGAAGCAAAACTTCAACTGCAATTGTTTGACAAGAAAAAAGCTTGACAGTTTTTTTGGAGCTTTCAGCCATATATTATAATCTTCTTTAGGCTGTGATGGAGGTCGCTCAGCTGTCATCCTATGATCTAAGTACTGAACTTTGGTCACACGATAACAGGTGGTTTATTTATGAGGTTGTTAAATGTTGTATAAACACATTCAGCCACACAATAATTTCCCTTGTAAAAGATTCATATTAAAATTAGCAAATGTATGATTTAAATCAGGACCTAACTAAGGATAAGTAAACAAGACAACAAATCTGACCAGGTGTGTAATACCGACTGTCATTGCTGTAGTTTTGATACTCTGTGCCACTAACATATTTGGTTGTAAAATATGAAACCCAGCACTAGTTATAGGTCACTCTGATCACTAAGGAACTGGCACCACTTGACTCTGTTGAATAATAAAATTGCTATATAGTACTGTTTACAGCTTTCATAGAGCATGTAATAAATCTTATCTTAGGTCCTACACTGTCCTTCCATTTCAGCAATGTGTGCCAGCAGGTGCAGTGAAACTCATTGGTCCCATTTATCAGCTATATATATATATATATATGTATATATATATCACAAGCAAACAAAGTGGATCAACGTGGATCATTCTGCCCGACCTGTCGAAGGATTTTTGATGAACGGTCGGGCTAAACTCAGTTTTCTGTGACTCCTTCACAATAAAAGCCTTCCTGTATCTATCTAATTGGAGTGTTGATTATGAAGCAGTGGAAATGTTGTGTTAGCGATTAGCAGTTAGCAGTAACTTGATTCAGCTCTGATATGGCTGCAGGAGTGAAGAGGAAATCACATGATCAGGTTCGATTCCCAGCTCCTCCAGTGTCCTTGAGCCCCAAACTGCTCCTGTGTGTGTGTTCAGTTCAAATCCTACACATGGGATAATCATGTATCCTGGATCTCTGTAGGAGAAACCAGTTAGTTCTGTAAATTATACATTATTTGACTTTGAGCTTTGCCTCCATATAAGTACACTGCCTTTAAGGCACAGGGGATATTTAAGATCATACCCTGTGTACAGATGAACATTTTCCATCTCTGCCTACATCTGTTCCCCCTGAGATTAAAACCAAACCAAAAGACAGCATTTCTGAACATCTGTGAAATTTAATTGGCTTTTCAAGAATGCATAATTACAGCACAGCTGTAGAAAAATGTCTGCCACACCACACAGTTTACAGTTCATGTTTTTGGGAATGTAAAACCAGAGTGGCAGGCAGCAGTCACGGCAGGTTTACTGAGGACATACAGCCGTCGCTACAATAAAGCATGTTTTTAAAGGAGACCACATGACTTTAATTAAGTCCAACCTCAAGCTGAAACATAAACTGAATGTCATTTACACCCTGAGTAGTTTTCTATGAGCAAAATGTACAGTGTTGAACCTCTGCTGTCAAAGGATGCTGCAGGTGTTTAGGGGATTAAATCCTAAATGGGATTTTACTGCAAAAAACAAATATAACATGGGAATAGGAATGTTGTAAAAGCAGGTTACCTAGAGCATGAGCGCAAAATAAAAACAGCTGTGGGTTTGTGGTTGCAAAGAGTGAAAGGTTATGAACAATAGGCTCGCTTTTCAAGCATATTGACTTAAGTAAATTAGAGGGTAGATTTGAAACTTTAACAGAATTCAAAGGCTTTCTGGGGAGAACAGAGGAGCTACATATGTAGTATAAAAACCACACTTTTAAAAGAAATGACTGTGATTTACATCTAGATGCACTCAGAGTGCAGTTTATAATCTACCACACATGCTTCAATGTTTAAATGTATGTCACTCGTCCTTTAGCCTACATTTTCCAGATGTCGAACATTTTCAGATAGGTGACATTTACAGGTCAAATAGTGTCAGCTAATCACAAAACACTACTAAACTTGATTTATAATCCTTTTATGTGGTTATTTTTACTGATGCAAGTGCTTCCCATTCAGAGGAGGATCTTGTTCCTTCTACTTAAGAGTCAATTTTGGGTTTCTCCAGCTTTTTAGCCAACAACATAAACTGAATGAAAACTAAAGGTCACCCACTAATTGGCCTGAATAGAGTAAATCATCCTGAAGTGGCAGCTCTTGAGCACCAGAAATCTCAAGCAGCGGTACTTCATCAACTATTCACTGCAGTACAAGTCATGCAATAGGAGTGTGAGATAATCCAATATTTATAGTTAGTGTGCTAACATCTGCACTGCAGTGTCATTTGAGGTTTTCAGACTTAGCAGGTATTATTACTTAGTGATATCTATTGTCATTTTAATTCAGGAGACAGTCTGATCCGCTCAAACAGGATTTACAGGTAATCTTATGGGTTGATTTGGCTATGTGGGTGCCAAGTGGGTGGTGTGTGCATTTTAAAAAGTTACAGTCACTCTTGCATTCAGAGGCCCGAACTGAATGTTAAAATCAGTATGCGAACATGCTCATAGTGACAATGTTAGCATGATGTTTAGCAGGTTTAATGTTCAACATGTTGACCACCTTTGTTTAAGATAAGATAGACTCTAATGATCCCACACCGGGGAAATTCACTAAACACGGTAAAGTTAAAGTTTGTGTGTTAGAGATAAACTTGAGATATGAAACATACAGCTGAGGCTGATGGAAATTGTCATTGGTTTTGCAAGTGTCATAAACTAAAGTATAGGAGAAATTAAAAATTTGATGGCACTGGAGGAAAAGCGAGGGGATCACCAGAGTCTAAACCAGATTTTGAAAACTGTAAAAACTTTTCGCTTAAAATCACAAATGTCAACCTCATGGTAGCGCTAGTGGAAAGTCAGTCGATCACTAAAGGAGTTCAAAAAAAATCTACAAAATGTTGTGGCAACCCATGTGAAATCTTTGACCTACTGGTGGCGCTACATATAAAGTCAGGGAAGCACATATTGTACATGTTATCATGTTTGATGTTTAACAAAAAAAAAAACGACCACGGCACACAGGAATGACAGAGAATAATCTCATTTCAATGAAACATGACCAGTGGAGCTTTAAACTTTCATGTGTGGCAGTCCTATACTCACATACACAGATGTAAAAAAAAAAAAAACCGCTTTGATGATGTCATGTCCTTTACAGCAGGAGTGGCATAAATACTGTACAGCAGGTTAAAGAAGAGTCATTTGAACCCTGTCAATGATTTAGCAATGGAGTCATCAGAGCAGCCTGGTGGGTGTGGGGTAGTTATGTGTGGCAGCTACAGTCTATTCAGTCATATCCCCTTTGGTCTACAGCATATGCTGAGCAGGAATTCAGTATGTCACAATCAGGTGAACAACTGATTTGTCAGAGCAACAGCAGCTATGCAATGTGTTGAAGCGGATATGCTACAAGGAGAACAAGTTTGCTTCCATGAGGTGCAGCAGGTTGGACGTTATTGTTGTTTGTTGAAGTGAACTCATGAAAGGTAATAGACGAGACAAGAAAGTGACTGAGTCTGTTATCTATCCCCCGGAGGCAAACCTGCTTTACACAACAGAGAATGGTGTTACCTTAAAAATGTGGTGAAATTGCAGTTGAAATCACTTCACCTCTTCTTAAAAGTATCTTACAGGATGTACATGTAGACACATATAGTACAGCAGTTTACAGTATTTTTAGTTTAAAAACAGGAAATAAGCTTTAGAACTGTCCCCTACCCAAGCAAACCTACAGCTTCATAGTACCTGACTCTAAACATGTTACATCATGTTACATTTCTTAACTAGATCATGCATTACAGTACTGCTTACTCAAAAGATACATGGGAAGTAAACTTACAGGATCATTCAGATGTACACACATTTATATTAGGCAAAGAGTAAAGTCACCCTTTACATGATTTTTACCCTTCTGGTAGGTAAAAGTAGAAATGTACCACTGTGTTCATCATACTGGATTCTTTCTTCAGCCATTAGAAAATAGTTTAAATAACCCACAGGAATGTGATGAGGAAGACAAAAAGAGCAGGATAAAATAGTAACAGGAATCTCTCATTACGCACGAATGGGAGTTTGTGTCCAAAAACTGTAAAATCCTAAAAAAACAAACAAAAAAAACCACCCATCTTTGTATCCATTCGGGTTTTAGTAGTGCATCAAGGTCTCTTGTCTCTATCTCACCTTAACTCCAGCTCAACTCTGGAGCAGCTGGCCTGCAGTGTCTCTTCAAGAAAGTGTCTCTTAAAGATTGTCTTTTAATCTGAGGACAACATCGACCCCCTGAGACTAACCGGAGACAATGGTTTCTCTTTCAAGTCAAGTCCAACCTGGATCTTTGTAAGCTACATCCCGTCAGAGGACGGAAGTTCAAGTTTCAGGTCTTGATTATTCCCTGATCTTCATGTTTTGTCTCCTCTGAGGGAGGTAGACTGTTGCCCGTGTCCTGAGCAGAGCTGAGCGGCCTAGTGTTTGCCTTTGTTGACCGCTGCCGTCGAGTGCCATTACCAATGCAGCGCAGGAGGTTCTTAAAGGTTGTCCACATTTCCTCGTCCTTGTAGGAGTAGATGCAGGGGTTCATGACGGAGTTGAGTACAGCGAGGAGCAGCAGCCAGCGTTTTAATTTCATGACGTTACATTTCTCACAGTTGAGGCCATCCAGCAGCAGAACCACCAGACCGGGAGTCCAGCAGATCACAAAGGCCCCTTTGGAAAAGAAAAGAAAAAGCAAATCACACAGTGAGATTGTTGTAACACTTATTTTGTCAGGGTTGGTGCATGTTACATTTTGCTCAAAAGGTCAAGTTCTCAGTTTACAAAAAAGGTATTTATAGTAGGTTTAAAGACCTGTTTACGGGATGGACGCAGTACCTTTCCGGAATTATGTTGCCAAGCAACAAGAGACTCCAGGAAGTGACTGTGCCTGATACATTCTTTATAAAAGTATAGTCTTGATGCACTGCAAACTTCCTCAAGAAGTATCGGGGGCGTACAGTAGGTACAGCTTCATTAATACCCCAAGTTAATTCAGCAAAGGGTCATCTGTCGTTTTTTAATGCAATCATGCAATATATCATTATTTCTGATCTGTAAAGCATTGACAAGTACTTTCATGACAATAATCCTGAGTAAAAGAAAAATGACTTTTGCACGTTGCACTTTATATTATTGGTGAAATTTAACTGTCTAGTAGGGAACAATTACCAGTTGCCGGGTAGTGGAGATAATGTGTCTTAGTTAAAAGCAAGTTAGGGCTGTAAATAATGATTATTTCTATTAGTGATTCGTCTGTCTTCAAATATTTTGATAAGATAATCAAATTACAATTACCTCTGTACACAACAACACCTGGAGAATGTTTGGCATTTTTTCCCTCAATAAATGTTTTTTTTTTTTTTTTTTAAATAATCAATTATTAAAACTGATATTTCTGCCAATTGACTTATTACTTTTAATACAGTTTATTATTAAATGATGTTCACAATTTTCTGAGCTGGCTGACGGGTTCACTTCTACAGGCTCCTGATTGTCTAGATGGGTATTAAAAAATAAAATATATAAACTAATCAAACCTAAATCAAAATGTATTTTGGTAGTTTCATGAAGCTAAAACAGAGAGTGTAAGATGATTAGTCATGGTACTGCGTTTTAGCAGAGCAGTCCCATTACAACAAGCAGGCACAGGTTGGGAATACAATGCCATTATTGTGTTAAATACCTAATGCTGTGTGTTTGGTAAATAATATGGTAGGTCACGCTGCTACTGAAGCAGCTAATTAGCCATGTATTCCAAACATGTTTGGGCACAAAACAGAGCTACTAAGAGATTTCTGGTACTGAAAGGCAGCCACAAGCTGAGACTTGTCTGGCAACATTGATGTTGACATGACCAGCATCTCTATGGCTTCAATGCATCTGCAGAACAAAAACAGTTACTGTTCTATACGGACCCCTCTCTCTCTCTCTATCGTTGTCTCAGACACACAGGCATGGATACATGTGCACACAGTCAAAGAGGGTCTGGTAGACAAGTTGATGTCAATTTTATGTTTTTCACTGCTCTTCGGCCTGAAAGTCAAAAAGGTTTGCCACATTTTTACAGTGAATTACTATTTTTATGCTTCTTCCACTTGTTTTTTTCCCCTCTTTGTCTTTGATGGCCCACATGCTCAAAATAAAGTGAACTGAATTGAAATTGAGGGAGAGCCCATTTAATGGTCTTCCATTGGCAGGTTTTCATGTATTGAAGTTTATAAGTAGACTTTCTTTCCCTTTAATCTATAACAAAGAAAAAAAAGAGGGTTTTAGGGACACACATTTCAAGCATATGTTCCCTGTTTTCAGTTGGCATTCATTTGACGATGGTAGCTGCACTTGAAGAATAAAAACAAAATCTGGATCTGCATTGTGTAGTTTGATGTTTCACTTTACAATCAGGCTCCAACACTCTCAAATAAATCGCTGTCAGCCATTGTGAAGTACAGATGCAAGCAAGAGAACACAAAGGAGTCATTCTTTCTACTTATTTGTTATTTAAGTAACTTAACAACTCATTAAAGAGCAAATTGGCACAATCCCTGTCCAACACTCATTCATTTTACCCAAGCATGTATGGGTTAAGCGTTCGTGAACTGGTTTGTCCAGTTATGATTTACACCTCAACAGACTGCTTTTCACCTGGAGCTGATGATCCTGGATGTGACTGTATTCTTAAGATTTCCTTCCTTTTCCTCTCAGATATCGCTGCCAAAACCTACTACAAGTGTGCACTTTGCTACAATCTTTACAGGGATTTTAGCAATGACTCTTGTGTACTAAAGCATCCACAATCTCAATGGAACTCTGCAAAGCATGGGAAAGCGATTGACAGACTCCTCAAGTATAGGTTCTTCTTCCCCTTTCTTTTTGTTTTGTTTTGTTTTTTTCTTTTTGGATAAGTGGGGAGAAGGGGCTGTTCATTGAAGGCCAGTGTGGCGTGGTGTGGATGGTATGCCACACAGGCTGAGGAGCAGTGTCCTTGCAGGGAGAGATAATTACACAGCGAGTCTGGAATAAAGTGTGTACAGACGCAGGCGGCTCCTACGCTACAAAGTGTAGCAAGCCATCTGGCCGGGCACACAGAGTTCCCAAAGAGACAAAGAACAATGACAGACCTTTATCCTGTAGGGTGACAACGCAAAGTAACTACAACCATGCATGTTTTTATCCAGATGACTGGATGAGGAGTGTATGCAAAGAAAAACTGAGTGTATTCAACAGTGAGATGAACTCATCTGTCCTGCAGCGCTGCATGAAATGCACCAGCCCAATAAGAGTTAGACAGTACGGCAACATACTTTGTTCCCTCTGTGGTGTAATTGCACGAGGAAGTGCGTCTATTATGGTGCTCCAGTAGAATATTCTTGTGCAGTGCTATTGTTCAGTTTTTTAAAGGAAAGCACTGGGAGTGGAACAACTTCAGTACTGTGCCTTTATTGCAAAGTATCCTGTTGCAACACCTAAACAAAGAGATCCAGACCAGGATATCGGACTACCTCATCTAGGATGAAAATGTTCAAGAAGAGGAGGACACTTTTTGTGCTTTCTTACTCTGGGAAAAGAACAGACCAGTGCTGCAACCAAAAGGAAAACATGGATTGTCTTCAACCTGACAATTATTTAAAAGGAATTCGTAGCACAAAAATCCCAAAGGTTATCTGGTCCCACTTTCTCAAAAGAAATGATTTGCTTCCTTTTCCTGTTTTGCATCATGTAAACTGGATATCTTTGGGCTTTTGACTGAAAATGTCCCTTGTGGCACAGTATAACATTTCATAGATGCAAATAAGCAAATAATTAAAACGGCAGAAGAAGCAGTAATAGGTAAATGATGGTTTAAACCACTGGGCAAAAAACAAACTCAGACTTTAAAGTGACAAATTTCACAAGATACATAGATATAAAAGCAGCATTTAGCCTCTGCTTTCATTTCATTTAAGACGCTTATCACTGACTAGCACTCAACATATTTACTGGAAGCATAAGCGTTTGTGTTATTATGCTCAAGGTTTTCTTTCATATCTGGGAAATAGATTACAATCCAGTGTGTTCAGCACTAATTCAGTAAACTGCCTGGACTTTGTGACCTCCTTTAAACACTGGCAGCTACACCACAACTACTACTAAACCTGACCAGTGCTGGAATTGTTCTGACTCACTGCTGCATCATCAATGTAAGTTGCACTGACATAATTTTTATGATTAGCACCTACCAAGCACAACCATGACCGTCTTGATGAGCTTGATGGGTGTCCTCTTGCGGTTGATGGAGCCGCTGGTGTGTGGCGTGAGCACTGATGTCTTCCTCTTGACGTAGGTGTAGATCCTCATGTAAATGACTACCATCACCAGGAAGACCACCAGGTTGGACACAGACCAGAAGATCAGATAGCTTCTGCTGAAAATGGGAGCCAGCCTTGAGCAGTCCCTCAGGTTGCAGATGCAGTTCCAGCCCAGACTCGGCACCGCTCCCATGAAGATGGAGATGGCCCACACCAGCACAATCAGCAGGGTCACCCTCCTCTTCGTCAGGTTGCTGTGGACTTTCCAGTTCATGACAGAGATGTAGCGCTCCAGAGCTATTACCAGCAAGTTAGCAAGTGAGGCTGAGAGACTGACGTCCAGAAGACCTTGACGGATGAAGTATTGTTTCACTGTAAGTTTCCGTGACACCTCTCCAGTATTAAACATGAGGTACACGTACGCAATGCCAGCCAGGAAGTCTGAGGCGGCGAGGTTGGCAAGAAGATAGTAGAAAGGGTAGTGAAACCTCTTGTTGGTGATGACAGCAGCTATGACCATGGCATTGGAGACCAGGATGAAACAGCAGAAGAGAGAGCCCACTACCTGCACCAGGATGAGCTGGGTTTTGTCCCATTTATCGTCAGCACCACTGTTTTGGTAGAAGAAGACCATGGACTCATTATAATGACAGGTGAGGTTGTCCTGGGCCATTTTAGAGGCGAATCTGTGAAATGAAAAAGAAGTTAGAACTATTCATCAGGTAAAGACCAGCAGAAAATATTAGGCAATCAACTGGTCAATTGACAGACAATTTATTGTTATTTAAGTAAAAATGCCAAACATTCTCTAGTTCCTGCTTCGAAACGAGAATTTGCTTTTGTTGATCTAGTAAACAGAATGTAGCAAAACTCTGATATTGCAACTGCCCTAACACTATACCATGTAAGTGCATATTACAATTACCCAGAGCCCAAAGTGACACCTTCACAATGCTTGTTTCATCCAAAGAGTAGTACAAAATAAAAATGATTAAAACCTAAATCTAAACCTAAAAGCTATACTTGTATATGTAGTTTAATTTATAGAAAAACATGAAGTTTTATTAGCTCTTTGTATGTTTTGTGTGCAGTTGCAAAGTAAGTTAAGAATTCACATATTTGTAGCTGAGTAATAAGTACAGTATTTCACTCAGATGTAGTTGAGTAGAAGTGGCATGAGAAGACTCAAGTAAGGCAGCTCAGATTTGTACTCAAGTGAAATACTTGAGTAAATATACTTAGTTACATTCCACCAAAGGTGATCTGACTCCAAAGGCATGTACACAAGCAGAACCACTTTGCTGGAGGAAGCTGTTTGAATAAAACTAAAAACACAGTAAGATCCGTTAAGATAGTGACCATAGCAACATTAAACTGAGTATAAGTTCAGCCAAGTGACAGAAGAAAGATCCAGAGAGTCATTCTCAGCTTTCTACCTGCATACATTCCTTTGAGTAAACACTACAAATATGCTGCAAAACAAGATTTACAAACTACACTTTTCTTTTCTCATCTATTACTTAAATAACTTTGTACAACCAGTCTGACTTGGCTTATTTGCCGACTTGGCAAAAAAAAAAAAAAGATTAAAAAGCCGAAAACAAAAGATAAACAAATAATGTTTGCGTCAGAAGTTCACATATATGAACAAAGAGTTACCTAGATGAACAGTGAACCAGGTGAACCTACCTGTGGTGAAGGGCTTTCCGTTGTGTGTCAGCAGACTACAAGTTGTGAAATATCCCGTGCTGAGTTAAAGAACATGTTTTCCCCGCAGCTGTGGACCGAGGTGACACTCACGCACACTCACACAGACAGAGAGTCGGGACAAAGTGCAGCAGAAAAAGTTGAACGTCTTCACTTTGAGGCTGCAGCTCGGTGACGTAGAGGGCGGGTGCCACCCAGGCTCACATGTGAATTCCTCCGGTTCACCGCACGAGGCAAAAAAAAAAAAAAAAAGAGTGAGGACTTGGATCCTTGTGTGTTATCTTTTATTTATATATAACTAAACAACTTGGTATTAGTGGAGTAAGAAGAAAAAAATTACTCAAGAAAAGTGGACAAACATGCTTCTCCTATAAATAAAGTGCTATAAATAAAATATAAATCCAAGGTGAGAAAAAATGTCTTTATATTTTGAGACGCAAATATCAAAATACTACAGAAAGAGATGAAACAGAGCAGTAGTTTCCTGATGTTTTAGCTTATGATCTCTTACATTAAAAGCAGTATCTGGCAGGGGCCACCGAAGACACACTTCCTCTCTGTCACGTCTTACTTGGTTTCATTTCAATAATTCAATAATTTCATTCCAAAATCTTCTCTACCCCATTTATCATCTCAGGACCCGTCAGATTTATTTTGTCATCCTTTGGATGGCCACTGGACTAACTTGCCACTGGTACTTTTGATACTTTAAGTATATTTTACTGATAATTCTATTTGAATGCAGAGCTTTTACTTTGTAATGGAGTATTTTTTTTTTTGTTTTGTTGTTGTTGTATTGGTAACCTATTGCTTGACTGGAGATCAAGTAAAGGGGTCTCAGGTCAAAAAAATGTAAAAAGTGTGTAGTACACCATTTGTCTCCAAAGATCTCATTAAGAACAAGGCCCACAGCACACTGGCTGCCTCATTATTCGCCCCAATACACTGAAACTCAACCAGCACTCCTGTTTTCTGTGTTTTAAATTAGTTTGAGGTAATTTAGGGCACCTGGAGGTCTGGGGCCCTGCATGGCCAGTTGCTTGCTTTGCTTGTTTGGTAATCCAATATCATTTCAGGTTACAACTCAGTTCTCTTCGATTTCTTCTTTTACAATGCAGTGCAAAGTCACATGCTGAACTATGAATGTGGGAATTCACTAAACGGGTGGATTCCCACATTTAAATTGAAGGTTATATGTATGGATCTGCACATTACTGCTGTCTTCAATGCAGAACTCACTATTTGTTTGGTTTGTTTGAGGCGACACACATGCATACTGACTATATGTTGAAGAACTCAAGTGGAAAAGTAACAGTGATGTTTGCTGACCCAAACTAAACAGACAGATTCAGACAAAGGAAATCCTTAGAGTGGTTATTATGCTCATTTTTGAAAAGATTTAATTTGCTCTGGTTTTTGGTTTTAAATCCAAACAGAGAGTATTTAATATCTTTATTAGACAGCAATGGTGAAAAGGCCGACAGGACATGGCGGACAGAGAGAGGGGTATGACATGACACTCTGGAATCAAACCGGTGATGGTTGTGACCATGTGTCATGTGCTCTAACCATTGGCCTTCATCGGCACTCCCTGGTCTGTTTTGTCTTGAATTCATATCAGTTTGAAATCAAATACTAACATGAGGGCAATATTGCCACATAGGAAAAATACTATGGGATTGCACTTAATGACGTGTTGTGTCATTAACATGGCTGATAAAACTCACCTCTGCCTCAGGCGATTTGTCACATGCAGGCTGAAATTAGAGGGAAGATGTCTTTGATGACATTAAATATCACCGTTGACGACATGAGTTTCACTACAGATAACTCCTGATCAAACATGCTGTTTGGGGTTAAGGAAACACATACCTTTGATTTTATCAAGTTAAAAGCACACTCCAAGTGAGAAGTCATGTTCCAGCTCGTCTCAACATCTAAACTTGCTGGTAGGTTTGTTGATAAATCTGACTCACACAGTTCTGGTGCAGTCATTAAAAACTCCCTGCTTACTCATCTCAATCTGGCTCTGAGTGGGTTATGCAACTGAGAGAAATGTTTGGAGCACAGAAGACATCTGTTGTACTCTACTGTTGACATTTTATATCAAATTCTCCCCAGAGATAATCTTACTCAAAATTATGAAAGAAAAGTTGAATGTGCACACATGACTGAGACAGGTTTATTATTGCCATATTATTACAATAACAATGGACAGATGAAAAATAAGTTTTACTTCAATCTTTACTATAACACTAGAAATAAATGACATTTAGCACTGCATAATGTTGCACAGCATCAACATTTGCAGACAAAACTGAATCCAGTTCTTTGTGCAGACCTTACAAAGGCCCTGTAAACTTCTCAACAGTATCCTGAACTCCAATACAACTTCATGTTTCCAGTTCCAGCTCTTAACTTCAAGCTCCAGTTTCATGTTCAAGAGAGGGAACGGACAAAAATCTTTCTCCTGTATCAGCAACTCTATGAACTCCTTCAGGATTTGTGCAGTGCATTTGGTCTTGAAGTCTGAGTCAGACGTGTGAAGTCCCGTTACCAAAATCCTCCTCTTCCCTGAACCAGCCTGACAGCTGTCAGCTGATCAGTATGACATCATCATTTTCAGGAACTCTGCAACAACATGATCGAAAAGAAACATGAGACATCCAATCTCACATTATCGCACAATATATCAACATAGTTTGTGTCACAAGTTAAACATCAGTGACATTGATCGATGGGTGACAAATGAAAAACAACATAAAGTGTCTTAGTAAAGTGTTGAGCCACCACAAGCTGAAAGAACAGCTTCAAAGTACCTTGGCATTGACTACACAAGTCTCTGAAACTGTACTACTTTTACTGGGATGAATATCATTCTTCTAAAAGATATTCCCTAACTGTGATTTAAGTGAGAGCTGTCTGACCCATCAGTATTGAATCTCCCATAAGTGTTCAATTGGTTTGAGATGTGGTGACTGCATCTGATTCACATCATACGCAAACCTCTCAGTGACACATTGTGCCTTGGATGGCATCTGCATTCTCTATGTTTCTCCACTCATTCAGGTTTTCCTTTTAATTGGTCACCTGTCTATATAGTCTAAAACTTTAAAGTCCCTTGATTATGACTATTTATTAAAACTCAAAAATTCAACTGATCAAGGGCACGTTTTACAAAAGCAATTTGCAAACTGCTCCCAAGCAGATCGACAGCAGTGGCAGCCTCATGTTTCACAAGTTGTCGCCCACAAATTGAAGATCATTTAATGTGTTCAACACAAATGAATGCGGAAGAAAATGATCTCATGCTGCACATTTGTTGAAACAGGCCCCCGCTTCAGTAGAACTTTGTGGGTGTAGTTTGATACAATATGAAACTAGTATCTCAGACCATTTCTGAGTTGTTTGTTTTTGTTTTGTCGCTGCTTGTTCAGCCTGGTGAGGTTTCTCTAAACTACATTATTAGACTGCTGAGATAATCTCCTAAACAGTCATAGTTCACTCGTTAGTCAGTTCCTACAATCCAAGCCAGCACAAGCATGCCTCTTTATTCTCTGGGCTTCCACCTGCATGAAGGATTTGGCCCTGACACAAAGAGAGACAACAAAAAGGGATGCAGGAAGAGGTCTGGATTTCTGGTGACTGTGCGTACCCACTCTGAGAATAAAACCCCCAAACAAGCACTTTGAAAATGATAGCCTTGTCGCCGTGCGCCTTGAACACATTTGTGTGTTTGGCTGTTTGCTCTCAAGAGAAACAGCTAATTATGTTCCTGTTACATTAAATCTGTAAACAATTAGACATTTTTCCTTCATCTTTATAATCTGCCATAAGCAGAACACTTTGAAGCTGAGTTTAGTTCAGACTCTGTTTGACTGCAGCTGTTTGAGGATGTGACTACAGGATGTTCAGTCATTCTCTTGGAAAGCAAAACTTTAGTTTACTTTGCCTCAATGCAGAGTTCAGCACTCCCTTTGTTAGAATAATATCCACTGTCTGGCTTAGCTGCTCTATTATACTGAGTAGCACATACAACTTATGAATCGCAGCAGATGCATTCCAGTTTTAGGGCAATTATTATGTTAATATTTGTGTCATTGTAAGGATTTCAACAGCCATTTCAGTGACAGAGTATTTTTTACTCTTGAGTCATAATGCATAATTTCAGCTGACAAATGTGATGTATTGGCTCCAAATTACAGGTTTTAAATTCAAACAGAAGGCGACGTTTGCTTTTAAGCTTGCTTTTCAAATAAGATAACTGCAGACTTACTGTAGACAAAGATAACAGCAGGAAGGAGCTAATTGTATGCAGATGAAATTTCATCCAGTAAAAAAACATTAACATGTTTGCTGAGAACACTGATCTAATTTTTGTGAGCGCAGCGAGACAAAGATACTCGTAGAAATGAAATTTGGTCAGGTCAGAGGCTGCAAATTACTGCAATTACAGATTCTTATGTAACTTGACAAGAGTACTCCTAATGATGAAAAGTCAGCCCAGTTCAGTGCTTGTCTCCACAGAGAAGATTCATGTTCAATTGTCTTGCCTTGCATTACGTCGCACTATTACACATTATTACATAATGGTGCTGTAACTGAGACCTAACTTCCTTAAACACTCAGATATCTAGAGCAGGAAAACCGGATGGCTCGGTGATAGAAAACGGCTGTGGATCATGCAGGACAGACCGCAGAGTCAAGAGTGTTAATGTCTGGTAAAACAATAATGATGAAGAGGCCTGAAAGAAAAAACTGATACGTACTACAAGAAAACTTAAAGAAACGTCCATCTTTAACTGTATTCAAGTTCTTTTCCACCAATTACGTGACTCAAAAATTATTTACAGTGTGTACAAACATTTGAGGCTCCAGCACGCACAAAATAATAGTTTGATGGGAAACACGGCGCAATTCTATACAAATGACTACAGTAGTTGCTTGTCTGGGATAAACAACATCACATTTTATGTGGACGGATGGCGATGGTTACAGAAACTAAATCTGGTGTGCGTTTGCATTTGTATGACTTTGACTTTTATGAGTATAAACTTAATTGATCCAAAACAAGGAAATTGAATATATTAAAAAGTTATACAACATTTTAAGAATCTTTATGAATGCAAAACCAAAAAGTGAAGTAACACGCCGAAAGTCTGGTGAAATGCTGCCTTTGGTTGAGCTTTGTGTTTGATAGAAACAGATATTAAAGAGGAAGCAGTGACTTTCCAACAACACTGCAGCTTAAAAATGGGGGCGGTGAAATAAAACATAAGAAATGCAACTCATCATTCAGAGGTATTAGGAAATGATTGTCAGAAATGTCATGATAAGAACATGATGTTGAAAGAGGGGGAGCAGCGTGAGCTCCTTCTACAAAGCAAAACCACACACCAGAGAGCCATTCAACTATACTGTACGCCACATTAAAAAGGCAACTGGAGTTAAATTTTCACCAATCACGCTCAAATCAAATAACTCTTCCTAATTAACCACAGGGTTTAAAAAAACTTTTCTGGCTCAATTGGCTGAGTCTTGAGTGTTGACTGTGGCCTGTTTATTTGGGAGGCAACACAGTAAAGAGGGAGCGATGGCTGAGGGTGGTGTGGGGGGGTGTTCTTCCCAGTGTACAGCCTCAGTTTCTCTGTAATCAGCCCATCACTGGGTGTGTCTGCATAGCTCCCACCACTAATTTCATTGCTCTCAGACCACGTAAGACCGAGCCAAACCACAGCGTGGAGGAAACTCCGCTCCAGTCTGCTGCCTGCTGATGATAGAGATTGGCTCATAGAGAAGGAATGAGCAGAAAACAGGGACGTATAGAGAAATACGAGAAGCAGAAAACAGGGATGTATAGAAAAAATACAATGTCTTGCTGTGGCAACAAGGAATAAGCAAAGCAAACTGAGGTTTACAATTCAAAGAAATGTTACAGCCTGTGTAATTTTTCTTCCTTTATTTGAGTGACTTATAGGGACTGACTGAGGAAACATTTACTACTCTTCAATACTACTATACGTCACCTGACACATCTTTCTACAGCTGCGACGATTAGTCGATTACTCCACGGTTGAAGTATATCAGAGTAAATTATATCATAGACTGATTTTATTACTGTCAAAAGAGGATAACTTGACTAAACCTCCCATGAAAGTCGAGACGAGCCAGAAAGTTCTAATAGCTGACAAACAATTGTCTTATTGTTGCGTCAAAAGCCTGAAGGATGAAATTACCGAACAGGTTGTCAACTGTCAAATCAACCGTGAAAATGCAAGTAGAGGAGAACGAGCTAGCTAACATACTGTCCACACTGAGCACGGAACATAAACCACAACATCGCTCATGTGTCAGTGACAGGGAATGTCATGTTTGCACAGTGTAGCTTCCATGTGTGAGCAGGATGTGTGGAATTAAGGTTAAATATAATTAAAAGCATCATAGCATGACCGTAAACACCATCATACCGTTGGCAGCAGCAGAACACGGAGTGTCTAACATGAACGTCTGTCTGACTGCTCTCCTCTGCAACAGGAAGATCTTTCTGCTCTCTGAGGAATTTCTGCAGGTCCGTCAACGGGAATCCTTCTTTTTGGTAGTTCTGTTGGTAAAAAACACAAAGAAATATACTTTCAGACATTTGAGGCTCTGACACACACACAAAATAATAGGTTGATGGCAAACTTTGAACTATTCTACACCAATGACTTCTGTACTCACTTGTCTAGGATAAATATTTTGTAGCAAAAAATGGACTCGTGCTTTTTACGTAAAACAATGGTGACGGCTACAGAAACTGAGCCTGGTGTGTGTTTGCAGTTGAGCATTTTTCTGAATATAAACCTGAACCTTGATCTAAAACAGAGAAACTGAATATGCAGTCAAACATTTTGGGCTGTATGTGGACATGCAGACCCTCATGGACATGTGGACAGTACGATTTGGCTTTAAAACTAGATACTAAAGAATGGAACAAACAGCTAAACGTTTTGTACCCAAACATCTGTCTAAGTTTTCCAAACTTTGCTTGCTAGTATTTCCTGACCATCAGAATGATCTAACTGCAGCTAAATTTGCATTGCAGCTGTAACAAATTAATCTCCTCGATTAGTTGATTGTTTTGTCTATAAAAAGCAAATAATGACAAATTACATTATTTCGCAGAGCCTAAGGAAACATCTTAAAGCATCTTTTTTAATCCAACCATCAGTCCAAAATACAAATATTAAGTTTACCATCATACATGACAAAGACTAGCAGCAAATCCCCACATCTGCGTTGCTGGAACCTTTAACTTTGAAAAATGACTGAAGTGATCATCAAAACAGCTGCAGATTACTTTTCTGTAAATTGACTTATCACTTCATCTACTAATCGTTTCAACTCCAATTTGCATTCCTACAAAGTGGCAACTATTACTCACTGATATGTTCATAATATCTCATCCCAGGGTTCACATTTTAAAATGTTTAAATGGGTACTGTTAAATGTTCCTCATGGTTTTTCTGTTATTGAACTTCCGTGAGAAGATTTGAAATACCTTGATGGTCTCATAGGCGTCCGTGATGAGGGCGATGAAGAGCGACAGCACCATGTAGATGAACAGGGAGATGAAGGAGTAGAGGTAGGCCCGGCTGAAGAGCCACACCAAAATGTTTTTGTCCTTCAGCTGTGCGAAGGTGGTGAACATGTCGTCACCGTTCAACAGAGAGAACAGGCACTCCGCTACACGACTCAGGCCCTCGAACTAGAGAGATGGAAGAGGAGAGATTGGATTTTAAGAAAGCTGTACAACACGATAAACAGTTATCATGAGGGCGGTGAATCAAGATAAATCTGAGTTTGGAGATATATTTGAAAATACATTTCTGCTACACAAACATTTTTTTCTGGTGTTTTTATCTTAATCTTTGATTTTTGCTTGTGAATTCCATAATGTCTTTACTTTTACAAAATGTGTTTAAATAAAAGAAACCTTCATTTTAAGAGGTCACAAGCCCAAATGTTAATTAGGTTATTAAATGTGTTCATTTTGTCCAAATCAACACTCAAACACAACAAATCAATAAATAACACTATGAAACTCTAAGATATGTAAACACCCAAAAGCAAAAAATCCTCACAACAGAGAAGCTGGAACAAGGAAACGTTCGATAATGCTTTAAAAATAAACGACTGATCAAAGATCAAATGATGATCATTTCCATCAAGTCAAAAAGGTTGGGTACCACAAAACAAGAACTAAAAACTGCAAAGTGAGTTATTTCAATTGACTTTTTAGATTCCTAATAAATGAGACATGAAAAAGCACAATACATGTGTTCAAGGAAACATGTACACCAAGTTTAAAAACTATCAGATTGTACCTGTATGCTGTGCAGTTTCCAATAAGCATGTCTTGACTGTAGATTTAACATAATTTCTGTTTTTTTAAACAGCACTTGGCCCGAACAGAGATAGGGTTACAAAGGAGGTGCAGAGGAAAGCATGATGGTTGATACAGATGGGGACGATAACGACAGAAAGGCAAACAATGAGACAGATGGTTAAGACGGAGAGCTTTAAAACCAGGCACGAACATTATGAAAGAAGTTCCTCCAGTATGTGATAGGATCTTAATACAACATCCCACTGCGTCGGCATGGATTCATGGCACAGCACTTGAAGACGTGTGGGATGGCAAGTCCTCGAACATCCTCTGTTTATTCCTTCAGTAAATACACAGAGGAGCCTGGAAGGGCTGCCAGCACACTACAGGGGACTCCCCCAACCACGGCAATGTAAATATCGTGACCAAGTATCAGTTGACTTTAGCGCTGGACAGATGGGGAACTAAAATCTGTTTCGCTTCAGCAGGAATCACTTTCACTTCCACTAACTAAAGATGCAAAGTGATTAAACATTTCCTCTGGGTTGGATATGGAAACATAAGTGCATTTAATAACTCATCCTGTGCACTATTTACAGTTAAAGCTGTGAAAGAAAATGCATTGTTATTGGATATGATTCTCCCCACAGGTGTCAGTCGAGCTGTAGTCCATGAATCATCAGCATCCTCGGGTAAACTGACCTGAAAACTCCACAACTTATTTACAGTGGTTACTCCTCTTCACTTTAGGATTATCAACAAACTTCTATTTAGGCCGGGGCGGGTGATCTCAGCCTATCTCACATCTGTCTCTCCTACAGTATGAGCTCTGCCTTGTTTAGACGCCTACTGCATGCTCGGACTTCCGTAAATAATTTATCTTAACGGGCGAGGACAGCTAAACACACACATATTTCTCCTGTTGGCACTTGCTGTCCAAGGATCTCTATCTGAATGCTGACTGACAGTTAAAATCTGTTAAGCACAAAAAAAAAGATTAGTCATTAATTGTAGCCGGGGCAATTTTTGCTATCATGTGAACATAAAGAGGGAAGTAAACTTGTTTTTTAAGATGATTTAAAAAAAAAAAAAAAAAAAAAGAAAAAAAAAAGAGGTTTAAGAAGCTGATCACGATCATAACATCCCAGGTTTGAGTTCTTCAGGGGGACCTTTGTTACTCCTCTTATTTCTGTGTCCTCTCTGCTGTCCTCTGTCTGATAAAAGGGAAATAAATCCCCTTAAAAATACTTAAAAAATTGGTTGTTTCAATCGGAGATGAAGGTTGAGTGTGGATATGTGTTTGTGTTCCTGCGTTAAGAGTTTCAAAAGTTGGACAAAAAACTGCTCTCATTGAAGCTGGAGGTTTCATGCACAGAACATATACTGACACCTAGTGGCTGCTTGTGATAAAGGAGCTTTTGCAGTTTGTGAATCATTTGAAAGAACTCTCAAAAACGTCTGTTCAGAAGGGATTAAATGTTTTAGAACATTGTAAGGTTTATGATACTTAGTATATTTATGTTTAATGTCTTTGCTTTTTTAATTCTCTTTTTAATCATTTTCTGTTGACCTGGGAGGAGTCTGTCTGACAGATCAGTGGTTGAGTGGTTTAAGCCGTGATCACCTGCCGGACAGGACTCTTCAGATCCCCGATGATTGAATAATCAAGGCAGCTCCTGTTTAAGTATTGTGACGCTGCTCATATACCTGATGAAGGTCAGACAGACCGAAACGTTGTGCAATCAATTCATTTTGGGAGTTCTTTCAAGTGTTGCACCTTCCTCTGACACAGCTGTCACAATTTCAGGGTTTTATTGAGATTTTTTTCTATAGATTTTGCTAGGACATAATATCAAACAGTAAGAGGATAAATAACCCTTTTAAAGATGTTTATCCTTCCGTAAATTAAACAATTTTGAGAAAACCTTTATAGGGGGCTAAAAGGTTTATAGCATTAATCACTTGCATTAGTTCTTTTAAAAAGGTTAAAATGGTGATTATGTGATGTACAGTCATTTAGATTTTTATAATTAAGAAGATACTTTGTACACAGTAATTGTAAATTAAATGTTTCCCTGTATGAATCCCCATATTTAATCTATGTGGACTGACTGAGTGACTGGTAATGACACCGATTTTTTCAGCTTGTGTTCAATCACAGAATGCTGTGTCAACCAAATTTAAACGTGCACACATACATATATGGGAGCTCCCTAATGCAACATTATTTGTGTGGCCTCAGCAGTTCTGCAGAAATGAATAAGAGCAAAGTCAGTTAAAAAAAAAAAAAAAAAAGACCCTTTATAGTTCCTCTAATTTCAACACACCCCAAATAATAACGGTCAGTGTAGTGATTCAGACCAGCAACAGTATAGTTTGTGCCTTAACAAACTAACTTCTCTAATCTCGCTGAATCCCAGGCCTCCATATGCTCATCTCCCCACAAACTAGTTAAAGAGTTACCTTCTCATGGTATGGCCCCAGTACGATCCACCCGCAGAAGGTGTAGCCGAGGTAGATCATGCCAGCACAGCAGCAGAAACGCAGGACTTTGGGGAAGGCTGCTTTCATGGTTAGAATTAACAACTAGACACACAGGTATGTATGAAGACATGAAGTAATTGATTAGTCACAACTGACTAATGAAAGAATAGTGGAAGACATTTGATTAGGGGTGGAGGAAATACATTTTAAGACCTGTGATCATAATTTGTGCATCTTAAATTTACAATAAAAAGTTAAGCATTAATGATTCAAGCATCCACCGTAGTTAACCTATGCAATGTCTCAAACTCTTCTCGCACACAGCTGGTTGTTTGTGGCTCACCCAGAGATTTAAACATTTATATTTACTTACAGGAGAACCAGAAAACCAGATTTGGCTAACTAGCTTGATAACACTGTGGGCAGAGAAGCCACGTTCAATGAGAGAACAAGGTTCACAGACTCACGTTGTATTTCTGGAAATATCCCAGGTACCTGATCACACCGACCCACACCATTAATGTAGACGTTCCCAGGAAGATACTGCACACATCATAACTGGTTAGACTCTACAAGAGAGGAAAAAGTTATCACAAAGAGCACAGAAAAAGCAGTTTCATATTACTATCCTGTAGGATTAGCAAATATTTAGCATCGGTGAAGGCGGCACACCCCAACCTCTGGTAGGTAGTATACTAAATACAGAGTCAGGAGTTTATATACATTTAAGCTACACAACTATAAATATGATTTTATTGCAACAGGTGGTAAACTGACACGAAATACATAAAATATTTTATTAGGGTTTAAAGTACAATGTGGAACTGCAACAGGCCTATCAATAGTTAACTACTGTGTGACATAATGTGACACTTTGCTTTTATGTTAATGGTTATAACACAGATATGTCATTGAGGACATTAACAGTTTTATAGGTATAAATCTGAACCTCCCTTTACTGTAAATAAATCAAATTATTCTATTCAGCCACTCAATTTCAGAGGGAAACCCATCAAAATACTTTGCATCCTTTTACAGTACCACCCCAATCTGATACTGTAATAAACACTCAGAAGCCCTTAAGTTGTTTTTAATCATTTCTTCGTTGCCATGTTTGAGTTGATTTGGCAAATTTAAGTAATTTTTCTATCATTACAGAAGTTAAAATTTCCACAGCAGACATTTTGACTTGTCAAAGCAAAGGAACAGGCGATCCTTGGAACTGAGCCAGTTCCACCAGTGTTAATTATTAAAAACTGATGTCTCTGCTTCTTCTGTTTTGACAAGTCAAAATATTTGCCGTGATAATGGTTTTTTAAATACACATTTTACAGTCAAGAGTCATCCTCAATAGTAAAACCTTTTGACACGGTGGCTATAAAAAAATAACAGACAGTCGGGTTAAAATAAACAGATCTTTAGTGTCTGCGTCGAGGCTGTTCACTTCAAAGTCCAACGAACACTCCTAGCATTTTATTTGTCAGTTACTTAAATAAAACAAAAAGTGATGACATGCATCCAAGTCAGTACACCGTAACCGTAACAGAAGAACATGATTCATTTTACCTTTGCTTGTATTTCCATCTTCAGTATGGATCCAATTATGGCCAAAAGGTCGCTGACAATAACCAGCACATACCAGCCATTCAGAAACTCACTCTGGTCATCCTCACACACTTTACGATTGTAGTTCTCGTGCAGGAATCTGGAGAATCTCTGAAAACACGCCAATGCAAATTAAATGTAAAAATAAATGTAAATTCTGGACGAACAACATTATTACAAAATATCTGCCGATTGGGAATCCACATGTGATGTTGTAATTTGATGTTGTAATTGTAAGAATTTGACTGTGCTTATTGTAACATTTAAGACTGAAATAAAAGGAATATAGACCAAAGACTAGAAACAGGAAAGACTTGATGTGAGAGAAAAAAAATAAAAGATTCCCTGTGTGATATGTGTACAGTGTAAACAGAGAGTGAACAGCTGACCTGCAGCAACCTGACAGCCAGTACGATGGAACGGGTACACAGCACAGCTGATGTGAGGCAGACCAAAATGACAAAGGCATCGAACACCAGAAGATAGTGTGTGTTCTTCTGAGCTGAAACAGAGACAAAATGTGTGTGTGTGTGAGTGTGAGGGGTTATCTCTCACATAACTCCTTCACACTCATTACTGATAACCAGTTTACAGGAAAACGCCTCATGAACAGTCAATAGTAAACTCCATTAGCACTCTAGGACAATATTTTATTTTAATATGAACATGCAGTCCATAAAAATAAATTATTTAACTCCATAGAATTATTTACAAGTGACATAACCACAGTGTTGTAGTTTTTAATATTAAATGATATGCTGTACACACATTACTGTGTTTAAATTCTTTCACTTATGTTGGTTATTTCCGGTACTTCAGGACAAGACAAATATATTCCTTTCATTACAATAATGTGTAAATAGTACCTCTCTCTGCACTGTATACCAGAAAGAAATGTTCAAACATTTTGTAATCCCATAATCTGTCCTGTTTTCCTTATTTATATGTTTTATTGTAATCACCTTTCTTTAGTTTCTCCATTAGATTAGACTCCTTACCTGTCCCCGATATCTTCCAGTCTTGACATGCACAACTCTGAGCATCTATGTCCAGGAATATTTTCACCTTTCCACTGTGACACTGGTTGTCAAATGTTATCTAGAGACAAGAAGAAAGGGAAGTAGATTAGTAAGAAATGTAGTTGCATGACCATCAAATGCTGTGTGAGAAAGACATTTCAGTAGAACAATGTATCTTTAAGTGTGAACACTCTCACAGTTTCCATGACGCTGTCCACATCGTCTCTCACTGATGGAAACTATTTAAACGTTCACCTGCTTATGTATACTTCATTTCATAATGAACCGTACCGTAACGTAGAAAGAGTAGCAGTCTGGTAACTCCCGTGTACGCACTGTCTGAAGGTTGATTCCTTTCAGCTGGAAGGTTATTTTGATGTCAACAAGCCTGAAAATAAAATGTGAGATTTTAAATGTACATTTAAAAAAAAAAGTGAATGATGTGTGTTAGCTGCAGCCATGTACAGTACATGTATGTGTGATGTATACCTGTAAAAGTCCAGATCAAAAAAGGATGAATTATGGCTCAGCGACTGGTTGGCAATCTTTGGTTTGTGGGACATACAAACTGAAGAAGAAGAGATGAACAGAGTTAATGTTTCAATATGTGTGATATGACATTAAGCACACCTACACACCTTCACAATTACACAGTGAGACACAGAATTACTCGTTGTTTGAAATGTTTCTCATGATATTATGATTTAGTAATTCAGGTTCTACCGTTGCAATGATTTAAAAACTTACCTTTTAAATGTAAAATTAATCTGAACTATTGAATGCATTGTGCACCTATAATTCACATTCATATTTCTTTAAAACACAAACAGGTGATTAAGTTTGCAGGGTGTTTTAAAGCAGAGAGAAATTTTGAGAACAGAACAATTCATTGTGACCAAGATGTGATTTTACTGGTCAGTTCACAAATGTTTCCTCTCACCTGTCTCCAGCTCAGAGTCTATGTCGTAGGCCTCATCTGAGGGATTCACGCTGCCCCTCTTGTAGTACTCTTTACATATGGTGATAGGAAGCAGCGTGCCGTCTTCATCCTCAGCGTAGCTGATGGGACCCACTGAGAGCCGGTCCAACTGGCTGTACTATAAATATAAGAAGCCTCAGGTAAAAACACACTGACCCAGGATGTTTAATGTTTTTTTAATTAGAATCTGCAAACTGCTGTATCATGCAAACAAATGCAAAGTCTGGTCAAATATTAAGGAACTGAACA
This sequence comes from Sciaenops ocellatus, assembly GCA_033000465.1. Lineage (NCBI taxonomy): Eukaryota > Metazoa > Chordata > Actinopteri > Sciaenidae > Sciaenops > Sciaenops ocellatus. The sequence goes on along the minus strand of CP136882.1, from coordinate 16,964,232 downwards.
AAACGGAGTTGCCCGTTTCACAAGACGTGGAAGAGAAAGACACATTGAGTGAGTTTACGTGAACATTAATGTCCTATGAAACATAAAAAATTAGGTCATCCATGTCACTGTTCACATGATCATAATGATCAGAGTGTTCACGTTTCTGATCGTCAAGATTAATATATGCGTGTGCATGTAGATGCACTCCATGAAATAAAAAACCCTGTTTCCATGGTTGCTAAATCTTCATATAACAGACTAACAAAATTTTAAAAAAAGAAAAATATATATATTTTTAAATTTTATCTGTATTTTAATCTTAAAATTTAATACATTTTAATAAAATTTTATATATTTTGAAAGTTTTCTTTATGATCGAATAGTAGCAAAACATTTAACTAAAACAATAACCTAAGAAAAAAGAAAATCTCAACTCAATGCACGCTCAAACCTTCAACACTTTAGTTCAAACTAACCCTTAGGAATAAGGCTGCGTTCACATCATATCACAGATAAGATAAGTTATCCTAAAAAGCAATTTCCCACTTGTAAATATTATTCATATCAACATCAAAGTCATAATTAGGGCTGTGGAACAAATATGGATGCCTCGTGTCTGCAAGAGTCTGTTGCTGAAAGTAATCAAACCCACATTTAACGGATATAGTGTCATATCTTATCAAAGCACAGGATTTCTAACCCTGTCTTCAACACCCACAAGTTGTCAACATGCAAATATTTCTTATCCTATCATCCCTCATTACAACCATTCCTCTTCATCTTTTAAGAGGAGCTGTAAAAGCAAAAAAAACAGGCAGTGTGAGTGAGGTGGCTGAACTTGCCTGATCCAGGACATAAAACAGACTGTCATAGACGTCATGCTGTGTGTATACAGCAACACTGTAGTCGTCCTCGTCCACCCCACTGTAATCCTTCAGGAAAAGATTTTTGAGGGCCATCATGTTCTCCTCCTTATAGGACACCACCAGCTGGTTGTTGAGGCCAAACAGGATGAGCTATGGAGGAAAAAAAAAAAAAAAAAAAAAAAAAAAAGGAGCTTTCATATTTTATGTAGGTGCTTACAGTAATTCCTGTTAGTATTTAGACTTTCTGTAATATTTTAAAACCAAACCAGTAACATTTCCTGGAAGATTTCTCGTATTTTTATCTTATTTATGGATTGCATTATCTGGCATTTCCAGTTTGTCAGTTTACAACACGGATTTGGACTTTGTCCTCTTGGCTTTCTAAAAAAGTCAAATACACTCACAGGCCACTTCATCTAGTGTGACAAATACAGCAGCTCTGCTATAAATTTTGCCTTTACAAAGATAATAATGTTCACCTTTGATGAGGTATTTATTTAACTTTATGTTTATTGTTGAGATTATAGTTTGCAGTGTTGTTGGACTGGACTGTATTATATTGAGGTGTTTCTAATATTTTGGCCACAACACTTGAGTGAGCCATAATATTAGAAACACCTTTTCAATATAATGCACTTCACCACGCACTACGACCTTAATAATAATTTAAAAAAACAAGTAGAATTATCACTTCTCTGACAGGGTCAACAAAAACGGAAAAAGGTGAATTTATAGCAGAGCTGTTTTATCAGATTTTACATGTATACCTAATGAAGTGGCCAGTCAGGATTAAAGGTTAATTATTTGTACTTCCTCGTTCTTTGGAGTAGATTTCTGTTTAATCCATGAATCTACCTTAAACCCACAGTACATACTTGTGTGGTGATCATGACAATTTTCAGTATCTGCACCCCAAGTTTCCAGGGTATGTGTCGCCTGGCCCGGTACTTCTCACACGGGCTCATGAAGTAATACTTCAGGTCATCTCTCAGGTTCTCCTCTTTAATAAGGTCTTGAGTCGTGACAGAGCTGAAACACAAAGTGGCAGCAAAATGTGATATAATGCTAAAAGAAAAACTGTTTTATTGGTACATTGCCCTCAATTTTGACTTTATTCCAGTAAGAAGAGGCCAGAATATGGCACATATAGCGTAAGGGAAAAAAAGCAGAAGTGAAAGCAGTTATTTCATGATGCTTTACTTGAGTAATTTGCCTTTCAGTGCACCATCATGTCTTTCAGGAAGAACTTCATGTACTAAGTACACTGCCTGCATTCATGCTGCTACCTGGGTTTAAGTCCAAGATTAGGTTAGGTGAGTGCACTTTCAATATTTTCCCAACAGTTAGCCCACAGATATTTTCCTCCAACTCTCCTGGTACTCATTTTTACTGTTGCTGGAAATTAATTTTGTTAAAAGACACATTTGACGTTTATTTTCAGCTGAATGTGTTGTGTCAAATAACTGGCCAGGTCCTGTCAGAAGTGCTGCATGACTGGTGTTGTTGTTTTAATGTAAGACAACAATAATTAGGTTATGCAATTAAGCTTTAGTTTCAGTTTGTGCAATAAATCAGGTGTATTTTTTAAACTATTTAACACTTCAGAACGTTTTAAAATATCAAATATCGACAAAAAAGTTTTAAACGGCGTTATTTAGAAATATACATAATAATAACTTACCTAACGGAATTGCTCCTGTCCAGATATCGAACCAATAATTCCATGATTGATCATCGACGTGGACGCACCGGTTAGTAGTCTGTGGTTATCTGAAGGCTGACAGACTGACTGACACTCCACAGCAGTGAAAAGTCCACTCTGTTGGGCTTTCTGTCATCGCGCAGCTTCCAGTTAGCCAATCAGGAAATGAGTTTCAGGCGGCGCACAGGTTCCCAATCTACGGTGCGGGGGCCGCCAAGAAGTCACTGAGAGAGATCGAAATGGGTCAAAGATCTCCACTGCTTTTAATGGTTGTTGAGATTAGGCTAGATGAGAATGAAAAATGAAAACAAAGTGTAGCTTTTATTCCTTAATTGTCAGTACTTGTGTTTTTTATGTTTTATTTACTTTAGATTATTTCTGATGGGGAAACACTTCAATTTTGTTGGCTTAAAACTATGTGTCATGTTTAAATATGCTGAGTGTAAGAGATACTGGAATCAGCCTCTGGTATTTCCACCAGAGTGTTTGTCTTTAATAGTGGAATGTAAACTCCACCATGTTAACTAAAACACCCAGATACACAGAGGCATACCAAGGACCTTAGTGTCTTACAGCCCTGTCTGCTCACTGCTTAGGGGTTGATATCTGAAAATCATGTTATTACTACTTATCGTAATGTTTCCCTGTCAGATAATACAGAGCACCTTATGGACCAAAATCCAACAACAATGTCTTCTGATAGTACATTCAAGGAGGGATTAAAAGAAGCAGAATAAGCACAAGAACATGCACATGAATTTAGTTTAATTTCAAATGTTAATACTAAGTAACTTATTCAATAACAGAACAAGTTATGGCTTTCATTCCATCTCCTTATTCCTTTCTCATCCAGTTCTCAAAAACCCTTCATATAAACTCTGCTGGAGGTAAATTAGCTTTGCCTTGTGTGCACACACGTGGCTGTGAAATGAGGTGCCAAATAAACATAGAAAGTTGTCACTGACGGTCTTAAGTTTCAGTTTTGGAGTAAGATATGTTGATATCCGCGTGTTGTGGCTGTTAAACATGCAGTGTATTTTGACACCAAAACCTCTTTTCAAGTGTCTGTGTGTGATGTCCTGGTGTGTGTAAGGGTTCACTGATAGATGTGTGTTGTGACAGATCAGAGTGACAAAGGACAAATTAAAAAGCAGAACATTCACGATGACAGGAGAAATAAGATATCCAAGAAGCAATACATTATTTTAAAACAGTTTTGCTATTAGTGAGCAATGAAAACAAACTGTACACCCACAAGACAGATTTATGATCAGTTGAGGTATTAAATATTTCAGCAACCAGTTAACACATCCAGTAGGATGTTTCTGGCCTCCTGATGAATACAAATGCAATATTTACTCTCCTGACAGGAAATATGGCTCTCTCACAAACTGTGTCTGTGTTTACACTTTTGTGAAAGAATACTCTGAGCTGACCATGATTTAACTTTAAATCGATGCTTTTATAACATACAGATTTGTTTATGAATTCATGAAATTCACAACTTCCTTCACTGCGCCTAATCAAGTTGTCAGCAATCCTTTCATGCTTTGTTCAAGCAATTTTCTCCTTACATTAAGAAATAAAAAGGCTCAGTAGAAATTGACTTCATCATCACCGTTTCAAAGCCTCCATGTACAAACCCTTTACATCTGCAAAAATTGCTTATTGTAAAAAAAAAAAAAAAAACAGCATAGAGAAATAGCTTTTATCCCTTCTAAATTACAAAATCCAAGCCTATATTTCAACTTCAAAATAGAAACAAGTAATTATCTTTCATGATCAATGCAGTGAAAGTAATCAAACCTGGTATGAAACACTACATCAAAAATACAGTGCTGTTTTTAACATATTCATTTCCTGTTTCCCTGACACCTGTTTGAGTCTGATTAAACTTTATGCTCTTTCTATCTGACGAAAAACAGCAGAACTGACACCATCGTGAAATAATGAGGAGATTCACCATAACGTATTTGTGCCTCCTGCTTAGGAAAAGGCACATACAGCTGACTGTACAGCAGCTAGATAAAGTTAGCTGGTTAACGTGAACAATGAAACAGTGTCTGTAGCACCAAACACTGATGTGGATAATCTTCTTGCTTTGACCGATGTGGATGCCGATCTCTACTCTGCTGTTAGTGGAAATGTCTCCTGAATGGAAATACCGACAGTTTCGACTAGTGACAGCGAGAGAGGGGGAGTCCTGTCGTCTGCTGGTGCTGGTGGGTCCTGCAGTGAGGGCGATAACATCAGAAACATATTACGCAGGAACACGTCTGAATAAAAACGTCATGCACCAGGAACTGATGCATTCATTACGGAAGCCTCAAGCGGTCATACATTCATGCATTTTATTTCCCATTTTTCTTGTGATAACGAGTTAATTCTATTTGTTTTCTCGAGTTATTTATGTCATTGTGTCGAAATAACAAATGTTGCTATCCCGAGATAAATTCAATCATTGCAGGAAACATCATTAATAGACTATCCTTTTGTTTTCTCGAGACCTTAAATTAATTATGCTATCACCTCAGGAAAATCTTCAGATCTCGAGAAAATTATCCCGTTATGTTGGGATAACAACATTTGTTATTTTGACATAATGACATAAATAACTTGAGAAAATAAATGAAATTAAGTCGTTATCATGAGAAAACAAAGGAAATAAAATGTATGAATGCATGACAGCTTAGGGCTTCCATAATTCATCAACCAAAGTGTAAGATATTTGATTTAGACATATTTCAACCAATAAATCATTATACACTATAGGACGGAATTAAGCATATTACTGGCTTGAATCCCTAAAATATCTTGCAAAGCCCTCAAATGGCTATTTATTTTAACTAAATTTACTTATATGCAGTGAAATTCAACCTCTTTATTGTTGCACTAACACTAACCTATACATACAGTGCATGTACATACATATGACATGCATATAAAGCTATAAAATCTAACGACAGGGTGCTGGCTAAACACACTTGCAAGCACAAGACAAAACCAAACAGCTCTCATCAAAACACAAATCAAACTAGTTATTAAATACTTATTTACCAATTTATGTTGCATGTGAATATTCATCAGTCCATTAGCGCATGTGCCATGCTGAAGCATCAAAGCATAACAAACAAGGTACTTTAAAGGTTTGATCACAGTTATGAAGCACTAAAGTTTCATATTAGTGAGATGAATTTCCTGTTTTTTTTAAAGAGAACTCACCTGAACATTAGTTTGTGAAGGCAGTCTTTCTGCTGGCTGAGGATCACCTGCTGCACTATCTGTGAGGCGTCCATCTCTAGAAAAGTCTGCGTTAACATCCATAGAGTTTAATTCAGCTGGATCTGATTCACGGGGTTTAGGTTCTGATTTAGTTTTATTAGCATCGACACTGCTAGCAGCCGCTCCTGCTGGCTCCTCCTGCATGTCCTGCTGGTTTTCTGAATCTGACTCAGCAGAGACATTCTGCTCTTCCTCACGCTGCTCAGCATCCGTCTCGTCCTCACTGTGAGCAGGGTGGGCAGTCCGTAGTGTCTCCACAACCACCTTGGTTGGCTGGTTCCTGGGTCTGTCGGGCCGCCTCTGATGAACTTGATTCCTGTGTAGCCTGACATCATCGGCTTGCCGCCTTGGGGCATGTTGTGGTGCGTCCCCTCCTGCTACGTGGTCACGGTACTCGATCCCCAGGGGGCGTTGCTGCGGCTGCTCTAGCTGATCAGGAGGCGGTTCCCTTCGAGGGCGGCGGAAAGGTGCAAGGATGCCATACTGAAAGGCTGCCTGCACACCTCCATACATGCATACCTGTGGAAGAGTCAAATAAACATACACGTATAGAAAAACATTCTCCGAGTTCATTTATTTGATATGAGTGTTTTCAAGAATCTTTACCATAATGGACAACACGATAGTTATTAGAACTGGGATCTGCAGGGTAACAGGAAGATCTTGGAGGAGGGCTCGAAGAAACTCACTGATCCCCTGGCCAATGTGCTTCAGTGGCTCTGTGATCATGGTTGTGATGGTAACCGAGATTGCCTAAACAGAGAGGAGATGTCTAGCTTGTAACTTAGTCTGTCCCATTTCCAAACTGACTTTATATTATAGAGTGAAATGATTCATTCAATTTCCTCAAAAAATGCCTAAAAACCGAAAAATAAAACAGCAATGCAAAAAATGGGCACTTTGGGTTTGTCTTAAAACAAAAGTTAACAGATTATTTATTCTGTCACGTTGCCTGTACAGGCACTCACACAGTCGCCGTCATATTGACCTACCTTGGTAGGTGGTACCAGCAGAATCGGGTTGACCATGATGAGTTCGTAGTATTTCTTACAAGGGTCATCCTGAAGAGTCAAGGTGCTTCTGAAAACCTCTGCAGCAAAACAACCAGACAGTAGAGGCAGCTAAGAAAGTGACTCAAAAGAAAGGGTTCAGTGGAAACTATAGTCTTTCTCCAAAATATCACTGTCAGTAATAGAGCTACCTCTTCTCAAGGAGAGCGAACCAATAATAATAGAGTTTAACATGAAGTACTGACATCATCATCATGTAGCGAAAACTGAGTATCTCCAGTTTATTTTATTTTGAATTTGTTAAACAAACAGAACGATCAAAGCCGCTTTAATCAATATTTTAATGACAGTGTATCAGAGAATTATCACCTGAATTCAGAGCTCCACTCAGCTTTACAGAGCTTTATAGTGAGTTTCAGCTTATTGTCTTAGATGTCTGGCCAACATCTTTACTGTTTTTAATGGCAAAGGTAGAGACCAGCTGCTGAACATAGAGGACCATTTACCAGCTCAAGAGCCAGATATTTCCTTCAGGAGTCAGTGGAGACCAGAAAAGAGCTATTAGACTTACACAACTCCAAATAAATAATAAAGTTGCTCAATAACTGCTGGATGTGTAAATAAGCAATTGTTTGCCAGTGTTGCGTTCATGACTTGTTTCTACTGCCCCCACGTGGTCAAAAGATCAGTTCTCGCAGGGAGTATTTGATTATGAGTTGAGGAAATTAGCCTGCTTTTTGAGCTAAATACATTGAAAATACATCCGTCCAACAGAGATGAAAAGGAGTTCTGTGTTAAAGTTGACATTTTGTGCAGCTGTTTTACAGGAGGGTTAACTATATGTAATATACGTTCAAACTTGTAACCAGCTCACCTTTCAAGCTATCCACCCAGTCAATTTTCTTTAGTCCAGTGCATTTTTCATTGATGCCATCCATCTTTGCCATCTTGTTTAGGTGATCAGCAAAGGCAATCTGAAAAAAAAAAAAAGCATCATTATAAACTCATCTTTCAAAAAAAAAAAAAAATTTAGTAACAGCAGAACAAGCGCATGGGAGCTGAAAAAGCTCTTCTTCACCTTGTACAGATACAACCAGTTCCAGATCATGCTGACGAAGAAGCAGACAGCAAACAGTCTATTGAACTGTATGAACCAGGACACCCTTGACCACAGCTGAGTGCATATGATAGCCACTATGATCAGAACAGACAGCACCATCTGGAAAGAGAGAACAGAGATTGTGACTATTTAAACACTACATTCACAACAAGAACATTTTTGCAACTCTGACAACTTAGAAATCTTAGAAATCAGGTTACATTGGTAAAAAAAACACTTACACGCAGCATATCAGTAATCATTTCCCTCAACTTACTCTGACCTTATTTTGGAAGCATCCTTTATTTATTGAATCTATTGTAGTAATGCAATACACTGCTTCCTGATTATGTTTTCTTTGCCTGTGTGTCGGAGGGCTGAGAGAACGTTACTGTGTTAGTTTCAGCTTTAGTCAGACTTTAATTTTGCTCTCAAAGTGCACCAGATTGATGGATTTAACTTTAAAATGTACAAAATCTTCTTCCAGTAAAGCATGTCCCCTGGACCCCACTAGAGGGTCAGAGGTTCACCCACCACAGTCTCACAAAATCCTGTGGGAAACACTGACCCATAAGCAAAGACATCAAAGAAACGAATGAGCTTACTTTTAATACTGTGTCAAGCTCCACACCAAAGGAGTCTTCAAAACGCCACTTCCAGGCCTCATAGTTATGTGGTCTGAGTTCCACCATTATCTGACTGACAGCATTGTCCAGAGCCCCTGTTCGCGAGCTGTCTTGACCCTCAAGAAATGCCTTAATCTCTGTCACGGTGTGTTTGGACAGTTTGACTTTGGCATCATAGTAGAGGTCTGAGGAGTCACTTGGCTGGAGAGAAAAGGGGATGTGTGTTAAAATGGCAATGCTCCATTTTCTATTGTATTGTGCTAAAGTGCTCTGTCTAGAGTCTGAAACAGAGATATCACTTAAAACAGATACATTAATTAAAAGTAGGCCACAGGATGACTTCAAGAAATGTTTGGCAAAATGTATCTTAGATTAGCAAAGACGTATTCAAAGCCACATACAGTAACTACTGTACGTACCATACCAACTCTTTCCATTTCGTTCAGGACTCTTTTAAGAAATCGCTTAAACACTGGAGTGCTTGTAAGCTGCTGTGACATGAGCTTGATACTGTTCTTTTGTTCTTCAACCTGAATGAAAGAGAAGCACAATATTTGTGATGCTTGGTAGGTTTGGTAGAGTTGGCAGATGCTGGTTTTCAAGAAGATTTTAACTTGTACTATCTGGCTGAAGGATGAAGAACAGTGATGTCTCCAGCCTTTTGTTTGTGGTGTCATCATTTAGTTTTTAAACTGTTTTTGTGTTGTTGTTTTTTTAACGTTTTCTTTCTTGTTTTTAAGTGTTTTTAAGTGACCAATTAGATAAAATTAACCCATAAGCAGTCGTCAGACTAGATTTCTGTGCACAGCCATCAACATACAATGATACCATACATCATTTATATTTTGAGACCCTATCAGCAATTTACACAGAGGGCTCATACGGTAACAGAGCCAGGTGTGATCACGTAACTAGAAAAATTTGCATTTCTTGCAGAAATGCAGTGTGAATGCCCTCTGCCCAAATGCCCATGCATCTGTGGACATTTGTATGAAAAGATAGAATTGCTGGAGGTTGCTAAGAAACGAGCGCCATCTACCGGGCCCTAATTAGAGCAGCGTGTGCGTGAGTGACAAAGGGGAGACAACGCAGAGCAAAGATACAAACAGGATCAATACATGCAAATTTGAGAGCGTTTGTACGAGGAGAACAGTGTACTGTTTGTGCATGTGAAATTTTGATGCAGGAAATAAAAGTTTACATTTGCATGTTATTAAAAAATCTCTAACATTAATTATGCCGCTGAAAGTAATTCATAATGTGTGTATTTAGCTGCATTATATTCAACTGTCCCAACTACAGTATTATAGTGGCATAACTCACAGTCACCAGCACGCATTCAACTGTAAATCCAGTAAACGACATCATAAAAATGTGGCGAATATAACTCCATAATTATTGACGACAGATTATACTAACACATAATGCTGCAAATGAAATGCTCCTCTCACGGTGTTTAGGCTGTATTAGCCTAGCCTCTAAAGGTTAGTAAGACTGAACTGTGTTAAATCAAGTGCAGCGAATAAGAGCGTTATTATTAACGACATATAACGCTGCAGGTGAAATGACGGTAATGACGGTACGTCCCTCTTCCATTGTTTTTAGCCTCTGAGCTATGTTAGCCTCAGCTGCATAAAACGAGTGTGTGTGTTTTAAATAAAGTTTTATCGTCTTGTGTATCGCTGTATTTACCTGGTTACATTTGACTGGAGGAAGTCTTTGTAACGACACAACTCCGTGAAGTCCACCCGAGTGTGAATCTGCCTCGTTTCACTGTACGGAGGGAAAGATCCAGTGGACCCGGTTGAATCCGCGAGTCTGTGCCCTCTGGCGAGCGATCCGCGGGTCTCATGAGTGTCCTGAGCCTTTATTTTAGCGGTGGAAACGAGCGTATTGTTAACAACATTAGCGAGGCACGTTGTAATGAGAGTGTACAGGTTAAAAGGAGAGCAGTGAATGGCGCATGTTATCGTTTTAATTCGCGTATGTGGCGGTGTTTAGGACGCTGGTAGGTGGATGTAGGACGATCCGGGTGAATGGAGAGTGTCTGCACGGAGCACAGCTGCTAACGGCAGAGCTTACCGACAGAGATGAGCGATTTCTGAGCAAACCGTTGCAAATATCACTGAAACGACTTGACCAGAGGTAGCACGAGGCTTTCCCGATCGTGTAGGTAGTGGTTTGATGTGACTTCTGTTCAGGAATGGACTTCTGGCGACACGGAAAGAAACGGGATGTCTGCTTCCCTGCAGAGAAATGCCTCCTTTTTAACATGGGACGTAATGGGGCCGTGGCATGGAGTAGCGGGTGCTTTGAAGCGCACAGCGCCGAAACGGTAAGACTGACAGCTTCAGTAGTGCTATCAGGGCGTAGATATGGAGTTTTCCTACGTTTTGAATGGTAAATCATGTCTGTAGCGCGAAATTTGTGGCCGCTGGCAGCTGGTATGTGTTTTTTTTTTTTTTTTTTGGCGGAGTTTTTCGCTCCTCAGTCACTCTAGCCGGCGCAATACGCACACATTGTAAACGCGGATGTGTGAAAATATGGAATAATTTGTACAGTATTAACAGTAGAGCTAAAAAAGTAAAAACCTAAAAGTAATAGCACACACGTCGTGAATGAGTGGCATGTGGTGATATACTTTCTATTTTTGTAGGACAAGATTTGTGGGACTAGGTAGGTGCCAAAAAAACGTACGAAAAAAAACCAAGATGACCGTTTAGAAGAACAATAGTGTGAATGCCTAACAGAGCCAGGTGTGGTCACAGCATAACAGAGTCAGGTGTGATCACAGCATAACAGAGCCAGGTGTGGTCACAAGTTAACCTTAAAGAGTTAAAGAGTCAGGCCTGTTTTTTTTTAATTTTTTTTACGACAACCACAGACGCATTTGCCTGACGGTCGCCAGTTAACGTGGCCACAAGTTAAAACTATTAACACCTGCATCAGATCCCAAATATAGCGTAAAGTTACTGATATAAAAACAGCTGTTAGTAGAGTCAATTCAGAGACTCCTATTACCCAAAATCATCAGATATAAAACCTATTGTTCTGTGCTATCTCTGAATTAAACTGAATTCTGGTGACTGGTTTCCTCTAACAAATGCTTTACCTTTAACCACTGACCTGTTTCTGTAGATCCGCTACTTGTTTGTCGCACTGGGTCTGCTCAGTCTGACTAGAAGGCTGTAAGGCAGGCACACACACACACACACACACTCTGTCACAACAGAGACAGCGACATGGCTTTTCAGGGAAATGTCAACGTTAGCAAATGTAATTAGGTCCGTGCAAGATATTTAACATCACCCAACCTCTGCAGGTTTTTTCATTGTTTTGGTGGTCGCATCGTAGTTGAGCATGTCATAAGGATCTATCCAGTCGTCTTCTACCATCTGTCCCGTGGCAGCCAGTGACAGGCTGCATACTAGAACAAGCAGGAGCATCCTGGCAACGAGAGGAGGGTTTCCCAGCTAACAGTCCAGTGTTGAAGCTCGTTAGCGGGCTAAAATCCAGGAAGGCATGCCAGTAAAGTGAAAGCCAAGTAGAGAGAGCTAGCTTCCTCTTCTTCTTCTTCTTCTTCTGTGATTTTTAATGGCAGCGGGCATCCTTAATGTTGCATATACCGCCATCTGCTGGACTCCACTTTCCAGAGAGCTAGCTAAAGCTAATGCTAGCTAATAAATATTAAACTAGGGCCGCTGTGATTATTTCAGACCTGCCGACTCAAAGTTGGTTTTGTAGATACTTTGACAGGTGAATGCTACGACCCGACAGGCTGAACATTACAGATTTCTGGCCCCTGATGACAGCTTTAACCGCCTCTTACGGTGGCCGACAAGGGCAAACGCGCCGTAAACGGCCAAACGCTGCAATCACAGAAACGAAGCAGAAGCAAAAAAAAAAAAAAAAAAAACATGCAAACCCACAAAACAAATGCGAAAGAAAAATGCCGCAAATACCAAAAACACACAAAACCCCAAAAACTGCAAGAGAGAAACGCTGCAAATTCACTCCACAAAACGGAAGTGTGCCAGGCCACTAGGGGGGCCCGACCTGAGAGATGGACCAGGCCGGTGGGGCCCCGGCCCAGTCCCTCCTTAAAACATGAGCGGGATGCCCAGAAGAAAGTTGGCTAACTTTTGGAGAAAGGACTCAACTGCTGCTGTTAATTTTCTGTGTTTCCATACATATGTGTGAAATAAATTTTCTGTTTTTTATTTTCCTTTCTATATCTGGTCATATGATTTTTTCTGTATTCATATGACACCACCATAGCATGAATATTCTGAAAGCCCAGGTTGTTCTGAAAAGAACATATATATATATATATATATATATATATATATATATATATATATATATATATATATATATATATTCACCCCCCCCCCCCCCCCAATGTTCAACTCAAAGTTACGCCCTTGGTTATGGGCATCTGTTTTTAATTTTTATTTTATAAAACAGTCGTCAGTGTTGTATTAGACTCGATGGAAGTATCATTTTCATCATGTGATTTCTGCATTCATTTGCATTTATTTAATTCATCTCTCAAAGTCAACAACATGTCTCAACCGCTGCCACTGACCTGCCACGGCAACTGCTGCTGTGTGGGGCATTGTGTATATATCTATGGTCAAATACAACTCTGATTGTTGATGTTAGGACACTTCCTACACGCTTTACGACACAACCTTTTGACGCAAGTGGACGCAATTTATGTTTTTCGCAAAGTCTCACGAGAAATGGAGTTTATAGAGAAAGCGACATGCATTAACCAGTAGCATTGTTTTAGCGCAATTTAACTTTTACCGACTTCTGTTTCTATCTGTAAGAAAAAAAAGTGTCATCAAATTAATACGATTAAAATTATTATTACAATATGCATTCAAATATCACATATATATTACTACAGTATAGAGTACAGAGTATTGTTTATTTTTCTGCTTCATTACAGTGTAACTCATTTTAATGTTGTATGAGGCTGATATGAGACTTTTATTAGCTCACCATATGTTTTGTATATAAAATCCTAATATGCAAAGTAACTACTATCTAAAGCTGCCACTAAGAAACTAAGAAATACTAAGAAATAACAGACAATAGAAATAGTCAAGTAAAATAAAGTTTTAATTAAATATAAATATATGTGCCATCACTGGTGTTAAGTGTGTACAGTAAAATAAACTGATACAGTATTTATCAGACATCATTCATAACCTCTGATGCACCTCAAGAAGCACAAAATAAGCAAATTGTATAACTACAAAAAGGCTACTTTAGATTTACAGTGCATGAAACCAGGATGCCACTTCCAGTTAGTTGTTTGGTGTGAATTAGGTCTGATTTCAGGAGATTATTTTTTTTGCACAGAAAGGTTCGATCCAATTTTTGTATTCCAGGATTGTCCTAATAAACTGCGATCAAGATATCAAAACGTAAATAGTCTTTATACCTGTGTCTGCTTGTATTTACTACAAGTACTGCGTCAATTCTCTTTTCCAGATATAAAGTTTGCAACTTGATGTCATTTGACTCATTGTGACCAGCCACTACCAGCACAAAGCATAAGAAAAAAAAATAGCAAACAAAAAATAACAAAAAGCAAATGAATGATTCAACAACTCATTTAAACAAAAACATTTATTGCAAAGATGTGTATATAATATTTACAATATTAATACCAACATTTCTGGAGAACACATTTATTGTTATTATGTTTAACTTAATTTTACAGTTCAGCTGTTCAGTGAATCCACTCTGTTCACAGAGTTTCAAGGCAAATAATCTACATCTTGAGAAAGATGTGTACAGAGTACTGGCATTTAAATACCCACAGAACATATCAAGGACTTCAGCGAAGGTTGCTAAAGAGGGCATTCATGTTCATTTTGGACTTCCTGCTGTAGCAGGAATCTCAGCTCACAAAGCTCCATAAATGCTCACCTGGCTGCAGCATGAGACCAGGCAGTGTTTAACAGTAAGAAAGGCAGGACTCTTAAGGCGACATCAGTTCAAATTTATCTTCCTTTTCGCCCTTTACCACTCTTCACCCCTCCTTTGCCACCTCTTGACTGCCCACCTTTTCCTTTACCACCTTTTCCTTTGCCCCCTTTAGCACGTTGTTCTTTCCTCTGCATTCCCCGCATGTCTTTCTTCATGCGACTGTCCACCACTTTGAAGGCTCCCTTAATGCCAGCAGGACGTCTCACCTTCTTGCCAGCCCCTTTTTTGGTCACAACGTATGTTACTTCTCTCTTCTCCTTCCCTATGCCTGCTTTCTTGTAGATACTGACAGAGGGTAGAACGACAAGACAAAATTAGATATATACTGCTGCTAAAATGAGCAGGTATGAAACAGCAATGCTACAGGTGTGACGTCATACCTCTTCAGCTGAGCCATCTTCTCTCTCTCAGAGATGTCCACTGTGTTGACAACTGCCTCTGCTTTCTTCTTAGCCTGCTCCATCTTCTTCAGCATCTGGAAACATCACAGAGAAACTAACAATAAGATCTACAGAAACATTTTGACCACTGCCTGATTTACAGGTTCCTTCGACTAAAACAGGTTTTTGTTCATCTTATAACAGAAGTAGGAATTGCATTATAACCCAGTTGATATCCGATCAACTCTTGGTGTCAGATGCAGCATTGTACTGTATTGTTCCCTGATCTTACCCTCCTCTTCTTCCTGGCCTTGGCCTCTGCAACTCGTTTGATGGGTCGGGCATCGATCTCCTTCCATTTTTGTTTGTACTCCTCCACCATCTCTCTGGTGACTGGCACCGGCTTCTTCCGGTGTTTCTGTTCATCGTCCAAGAACCACTCCGGTACCTCCCACTGCTCCTCAGAGCTAGCAAACCTGCAGGAGCATATGACATGATATGATATGAAACAAAATTGTTAGCAGGATCAATACATACTCTAATTACTGTAAGCTTTGTGAGACTATTGGGAACACACTTTAATACCACACACACCTGTGGAAGGAGCTGTCCAACAGGTCCCTGGCTCTCTTCTTAGACGTAGCGATCTGACAGCCCAGGGCCAGGCCTTCAGCATCCAGGATCCTGGCTTTCTTACCTGAGGAGCACAGAAGCCACAAACATCCATAAATTTATGGAAGTTGAAACACTTGGGATAAATTAGGATTTATGGAGGTTGGAGATCAGCTAAAAACCTGAAACGCTTCTCATACTCACTGGTGCTTTCTACAGGAACAACCTGGAAGTCATTGTCATCGGTCGCTCCTGACATCCCACCAGCCCCCTTGGCATGCTTCATCTTGGTAATCTCCCTGGAACAAGCAGCAAAATACTCACTGAATATTTATGTGTATATATCCAGTCCAAAGTGTGAATCAAACTAGATGCATCATATAATATTTTGAACAAAATAAACCAAAAAAAAAAAGCCACAGTAAATGAGGTTTTACTTCTCATCATCGCTGCTGTCATCTGAGTCGCTGTCACTCTCCTCTGCAGCTTGCTGTGAAGGTCCCGCCTTTTCTTCCTCTGGTGGAGGGACAGCCGCCACCTCCTCCTCCTCCTCCTCCTTCTCCTCCTCCTCTTCGACCTCTTCAGCTTTCCTCTTTTTGCCTTTTTCCATAAATTATCCAAATTTGTTATTATTTGATCAGAGCTTTGTTCTGAAAGTGACATTTTGCACTAGTTTTGTCCTTTTTTTAAATGAACAATTGAAGCCTATTTTATAAACGTGTGAATTAATGAATGAGAAACAGGTGAGACTGTTACCTTTTTGTTTATTCTGAAGCCACTCGGACTGTTGGAGCTCACTCTCAGCGTCTCCTTCCAGGTCAATCTCAGAGAAGATGCCCTAAAGAGAAAAGACGACAGCAGGCTCAAAGGTCAGAGGTCACACATGTAAGCCGTGAGGGAGGATCAGTGATGTTTGTGTAACTGTCAACCTGAACATCATACGATAAACTGTACCTTGCTGAACCACAGGTTGGCCTCTCGTTCTTTCTTCTCATCCTTGCCCTCTAGTTCCACCAGCAGGCCACTTCCCTGCTCTTCATCCTCCTCCTCCTCTTCTTCTACAGTAAACTTTACTCTGGGAAGCACAGACATGAATAAGCAGACAATCAAAAACAAGATAATTAGATACTAACTAGTCAGAGAGGATCTTAGCTGGACATTGTAGAAACATGTTTTTTACGTGCAGGGTTGTTTTCTGTTCTTTGTCTGAATGGCCACTTACTTCTTTGGTGCTTTCTTCTCCAGCTCTTTCTGTCTCTGCTCCACCTCCTCCAAGTCCTCATCATCTAAATCAGAGGCCAGGGACATTTTATCCGCCTCATCATCCTCTTCCTCAGACAGGTGGAGGTCATCATCTCCTTCAGCCAGGGCGTCTGCTGCCTGCATGTCCCCCTTGGATATATCAGCCAGCAACTGATGGAGAGAGGTGAATACCAAAGGAACATGACATTAGCATTGGTAAAAGGTTCAGCTGACAATATCTGCATCAAAACTGCAAACTGATGTCAGTTGAAACAGTTTAAAGAGTCTAACAGAGTTTTAAAGATTTAACCGATCCAGTATAAGTGAGAGGCTTGCATTTGTGTGTTCGTCTGGTCTTCACCTTTTGCTTATTGATGGTGCTGAGGGAGAACATGGATGAATCACCAGTATCTGCAATGGAGCAGCCAGGCAGGTCCATCTTCAGCTCCACCCTCTCCCTCTGCTTTCTCCGCTCCTTCAGCAGCTTCCTCTTCTTCCTGTTGGAGCACGACAGTTATACAAACTTGTATAGCAAGTTCCATCGAGGGAACTAGGACGACAAGATGGCAAGAGGCAAAGTGCTTCTGCAGTACCAATGGCAGCAGTCAGCAAATCAGCAGTACCAACACTTCACAGCCCCGTTTGTGGGGTCTTACAACTTACTGTTTAGATACTGAAATGACACTCTTCAATATGACAGAAGTGTTCAACGACAATCAGGTGAAAGTACAAAAATAAGATCTATAATTATATTTGGAATATTACAGAAATAAATGATAATGAATAGAAAGAAAAGGTATATCTGTTGTACCGTTTGAGCTCAGAAACTTCCTCAGCTTTCAGTTCTGCCAGTTTCTTCTCCATTTCTTGCTCTTCATTCTCCTCATCCTCCTCATTCTCCTCATCCTCCTGCTCATCTTTCTTTTTTTCTGGTTCTCCGTCTGATTCAGCCTCTTCATCTGAACTTAAGCTGAAAAGCAAAAAGATTTTTTGTTATCAGCTTTCTGCAAAACAATATAGTACTATTTCAGCAGTTTGTTTTAAAAAGGTGCTGTAAAAACTTTACTTGATCTCCTCGTCAAGCTGTTTGGCCTCCGTCTTCAGTTTTTTGGCCAGATATTTCCTCAGTTTGGTCCTCCAGTTCAGCAGCAAGCTGATGTGAGGATGGAGGAAAGAAGTGTGTTTATTCTTATTCTTCTTCTTCTTATTATTATTATTATTATTATTACAGTGATTTACTCAACAGCAGCAATAAGTGAAGGAGAAGATTTACCGGAGCTCTTTGCGACCCAATACTTTGATGTCACGACAGCACTCCTTTATCTCAGGTGTGGTGGCCGGGTGAGACTCCAGGTCTGCGTTGTCGAAGGAGATCTAAATGGAGAGAGTAAGAATGATCATACAGGAAGGTTTCCTTGGCTTAGTATTTGAATTGTGGACTGTCAAATAACCGGGTCCAGGATAATTCACCATGTATATCTAACAGAATTTTCAATGAAATGGCATTAGATGTGCAGACTTTGACAGAGATCTCACCTCACTGGCAGTGCCCAGGAAGTCTATAGCGTTATCGGCTTTCAGGAAGGCTGTTACTGTGAAACTGTGGTAGAGAGTCAGATCACCATCCTTATATCCCTCGGCCTGAAATGGAGGAGCAGCGGTTTGGTCAGTGATGCATGTGACACACAACAGTCACTCGGGTAATTACAGGCAGTCAGGTTTGGTGCTCTTATTGTGAGTAAATGGTTAACTTGAATCTGTTACACTGCTCAGCTAGCACACCATCATCCCATTCTGTGTACATACCTTTGGTTTCTTGACAGGAATCAGCTCCCTCACAGTTTTGGCCTGCACCTCCACCTCTTTGAACGCATGTTTGGGGTCAAAGAACTTGCTGTCGATTTTGTCTGGGGCAACAAAACCTGGTGAGGGAAAAACAAATTAGGTTCAGATATGATCTGCAGAAGTGGCCAAGAAATTTAAAACTCTCATCTGTAGCTGCCACTGACCCTGACAGATGACAAAGATTTCAGCGGACTCATTCCTAGATGCCTGTGGCTTGGTGGCCTGCACCTTCTTGAAGAACTGCTGGAAGATCCAGAGCAGTGGCTGGTAGTCTTTGGAGCGGAAGACCTTGGTGACGAAAGTGCCACCTTTGGTCAGAAACTCACAGGCCAGCTTCAGAGCCATGAGTGTCAAATGAGCTGGGGGTGAAGAAGGGAACGAAAAGTGAGACACAAACGGTACAAATGGGTGAAACTGTATCATGCTGACTGAGTGTGCGTTTTAAATTTCAGTCTAATATCTTGAAAATGTTGCTTTAGTGGCACCTACCTTGTGAAAAGGCATCATACTGCCAGTTGGCTCCCACATTTGGAGCGCCGTCATTTAACACAACATCGACCTTCCAAGTCTGTAGCTCCTTTCGTAAAGCCTGCAAATGGGACAGACAGTAACTCCTTTAACAAACCCATTTTAAGAATGATCCGGTAGTCTGTGACTTTAGAGAACTAACAAAATCAGGGCTTTTGCATGGATGTGAAAATAGTTATTCTGTGTGTATCAGTGTATGCAGCACCGCAGCCAGGATGCTGATGTGTGTCTTCCTTGAGTGATGAACTCTGCAGCAGCTGCCTCACCTGTCTGCATTTCTCAGTGGTGATGTCTTCTTGCAGCGCCACCACATTAGGGATCGGCTTGATGGGCACCAGGTCAACACCTGACAGGAGGACACACGTATTAAAAAAAACTTTGCAAATTGGGCTTCTCCAAACCAACCAATGAGGCTAAACAAAAGCCTATTTTACAATTTATTATCAGATCATCTTGATGACATGACACTCACCAATAATGAGACTTGATACAGGCATAAACTTGGAAGCCACCTGCAGCCTGCGAGGAGAATCATGAGTTTATTCATTGTGCTACTTTCACTTGTCTCTCTAGGCAGAACATACAAATACATGAAGCCAGTTCGTGACATCAACATTCATGTACAGCGTACATAACTCCAGGATTTGGCCGTACGGCATTCATTCAGTAAAAATTTCAGATCTTTGCAGGCTGCAAATATTATATTTTCCAAAAAGTACAAAAATACAAAAGTATGTTAATGACCAGCGTTAAAACCAAACCACTTTTTAGGAAATCTCTCAAGTTTGGTTCACAGTTATTTACAACCACCACATGTACCACATGTATTGGGGCGGCTCTAGCTCAGGAGGTACTGTAGAGTGGGTAGTCCACCAATCAGATGATCGACGGTTTGAATCCCCAGCCTGCATGTCGAAGCGCACCATCGGTGTGTGAATGGGTGAATGAGATATGCAGCGTAAAAGCGCTTTGAGTGGTCGGAAGACTAGATGGGCGCTATGTATAAGTACAGTCCATTCATCATCTATCTGTTCAAAGATGATTGAGACACTTATAGTCTGTTCAAATCTTTAACAAAGTGTGGCTCTGATAAATTCACCCACAAAACGACCAAGGTGTCACACTGCAAGCAGGGCATGCCCTACACCGAGTGATTTCTTACTGACCATTTTCTAGGGCATCTTTATATATATTTATATTGCAGTTATTTCCAAAACTTTAACATGATTTTTCCAAGAATCCATCACGGGCAAGTTAGATTTTAAATAAGAAATAAGAGTCCTATTTGTAAAAAAAAAAAAACACATTTCCAATCATAGGACAAACTCCTACAAGAACCAACTTTTCCCAACAAAATGACGAAAGACTTTTAGAAATGTGGGAATAAAAACAGAAAACCTGAAAATCCTATACAGCTTTTTGACAAGCGGTCCCAAAATCAGATTTAATTTGTGGCCCTCTTATGGATTACAGTTTGGGCACCCCAGCTTTCAACCCTCGACATATAATTATGATCTGATCATTGACAGGCAGCTCACCATCCACCAGGAGCAGCACACAGGTCGACCAGAGCTCTGGCTTTCTGTAGAAACTGAAATTTACGGTTGAGCTGGATGAGTTTGAAGGATGAACGAGACCGATAACCTGAAAAAGACAAGATGTAATCAGACATTTGACACAATCCAGACCCAGCAAGCTTCTTTTAGAGTTAGCGAGTTGGTTAGCAGCCCTGCCAATGCTGATATCTACCTCAATGCACACAGTCTGATATTTCACAGGAGCTGTATTTTACCTGTTTCTTTGGCCAGATGGTAGAATTTATCTTTTCTGGTCTTTCCGACTTTGAGTTTCTTCCCCATATTTGTCGCTGTGGTTTTAACCTGTACTCTAACACAGAAATATCAAACTCTGTCGGGACTTAAAGCACTCAGACGTCCATGAAAACAACACGTGTGGATGTCCCGGCGCAGGATATTCAACGTCACACTGCACGTATTTCTTCTTCTGCTGATGTGTTTCCGGTGTTGACGGGACGCTTCTGCCACCTACTGTCTGTAACGCCTAAAAACTGGAGCTACACTCATATCCAAGTGGTAAAAAGTCCCGTAGTACATTTATTAAGTGTTATTATAACGATACTGGATATTCATTTGAGTAATTTAGAGGCTCTCCACTTTAATCCTGCAACTTTCTAGAGGTAAATGTACTTTTTAGTCCTGAGTGGCACTTTTCTGATCATGTTTTAGCCATAAAATATGATTCATTTCAGTAGTTTAAGCTACCCAACACTAAATAAAACACTGCAGACAGTGCTAAATGATTGGTTCATCCGAAACCCTAAAGCACTAAAAAACAGGCCGACAATTAACAAGTGAATTTCCCCAGTGGGGGATAAAAAATCTATTTTATCTCATCTTATCTTATCACATCTTACTTTCTCTGTTGATGTTTTAGGTTATTTATTTGTGCAGGTTTTAAGAAATCTATCAGTGAGGTTTCTTCTAACACACCACTATAATAGGAGGAGAATTGAATTTGGTTTGTGGTGCTCACTGCATTGAAAAATTACATTTCTAACAGCGTCCATGTTACTCTAGATAACTGACTGAACAGTTTCCATCAGAGCTACTTTCTACAGGAGAAACAGTCCCTATGAAAACTTTGGCAGCAGAAGCCACAGAGACAGATATTTCAAAACCTGAACAAATAAAACCACTGCATGACTAAATACCACTAAAGATTAAGCAAAACAATGTATGTTTTTACATATTTACATGGACCGTGCGTTGTAATTACTAATATTATTTTAGTTTATATACTTTGTGATATTTTTGTATCATTGGATCTTCTTAAATTTGACCAACAAACGCTCATTGAAACCATATGGTGAAAACTTTATGAGGGTACCAAACAACTAACAAAGTCATTTTTTATTTTAATGAATGCTTTATTTATTTATTTTAAATCGCAGCTGTGTGAATATTGAGAGACAACACCCTTCAGTGAAGAACACAGCTGTCAAAAAGGCCTGTTTCTGGATCGCGTGTTGATGAGTCCCAAGACAGAGAAGGCACTGGCTGCTGCCGTCACCAAACTGATGGCCCCAATGGCCCGTGTAGCCTGTGGAGACAAGGAGGACAAGAGGAGGTGGACTTGGGATTACCAAGAAGGAACGTGAGAGGTCAGAACACAGAACAGAGAACTTATTTGGTTCTGCATAACTCTTATTATTAAAGGCAAAGTGCGTTACTGTATAGTTCATCAACTCATAAACAGCTATGAATATCAAAAACCCAACACATGCATCTATTAAAGCTTAAGAAGAACAGCATTTTTATACAGATGTTTTGATGGGTTTTTTCCATCTGAAAACTGCTCACTAAACCATTAAAATCTTAATTAACTCAACCTTACCACAGCCGCCATTCTCTGTGAAGATGAAAAGTACATTAGCCACTTTTCAGGGTTATGGTGGTGACATTCAAAACATAGATGTTCGGTGGAATATCACTTTAAACTCATCCACTCCTTTGCCTAAATCCAACCAGCCAAGACAGACCCAGGACCCAGGATTGGATTTAGGTGAATTATAGTTTATCTAATTTTTTCTAAAATATATTGAACCAACTCCAGGTAAAAGAAAACATTGTGTCTCTTTACAGTTTAACTCCATCACTTCCTGAAAAAGAGAACATACCTTACACCAGAATCTAATGGAATTTGAGCAAAAAGGACAATGTTCATGTTTAAGTTATGGGTTCAGTACACTATTTTTACATTAAACCACTGAGTATTGTGCAGAACAGCAGAAGTCAGCCCCGTTAACCTATTAGCCACACAATGACAATCAAATTAATGCATAGAAACAGTCTAGAAAGTAACGCACGTAGTAACTAAAGTGCACAGTACATTATAAAGTACGTTTTATACCCAAGGTTTACTTTAATGTGCCATATAAACTCTCTCTTAAATGTCCTGTTCTGGTCTAAAAATGTACTTCACAAGTAAAACTATGACAGTGTTGACATTTGAGATTCAAAACTGCCTGTAGTGTGTTGAGTGAATAGTTGATATGTTGCCCTGATGACACATGAGACAGAAACAAAATAAACAACCTGCTCGGACACCCCCTCCCCGTAGCGCAGAAGGGTAACAAAGTGCTCGCAGTTGCTCCCCAGCAGGTCATAAGACACCTCCTGGCCAATGAGGACTTGCGCTCGCTGGATGATTTCACAGATGGGTAGGGGTGTGTGATTGTGGTCATACTTGTTGTTCACACAATACGAGTCGCTTCCCACCACCTCCTTTAGCAGCTGCATGCGCACCACTGCCTTCCGGCTGAAGACGGATTTCACACTGGACATGGCGGCTGCTGGGCTCTCATCTGCAGAAGAAGAGGAGAGCCATGGTTTCACAAAGGTGAATCATTTAGGATCTTGCTCCTTGAATCTTGTAGTTTTAGGAAAGACAGTTGATGTGGCGATGTATAATAAAACAGAACCTCATTTTGAAACCTGCCCACTTAAACCAATTTTACAGAAGGGACGAGTCCTCTGCAGACTGCCTCTGAGACAATAAGAAACTAAATCATGTGTCATCTCATCATAACTGGACCAGTATTACTGCCTTAAAAATGGCAAACCAGTTAAACCAGTTGGGGCAAAGCCTTCAGTGTTTTAGATCAAGTCATGTGTTCCTGGTACATGTGTCAAACCAGCCACAAGTCCTATAACCAAAATGAATTTTCAATGCAACAATCAGATTGTGTAATATTAAGAACATGAAGACAGTTGTTGGGCTGATGTTGAGTTATTGAAGTTATAACTGAGGATTTTTTTAAACTTCAGCTTTGAGTGTTGCTCATTAAGTCACAAATTCTTCACATTATAAAATTATACCCAAGTTTTCAGGGGGCTTTAAACCAAACCAAATTGGTGACAGAAATTTTCAGACCCTTTACATAAGGAAAGTGCCACTACAACAATGCGAAACTACTTCCTTACAAGTAAAAATGCTATATTCAAAACACTTTTTTCCTAAAGAAAATTATTACCAGATGGTGTTTATTTGTTAGAGATCATACTGTAGATGTACAAACTGGACACACAGGGAGAGAAGGAGGTGATAAAACAAAGGTACCTGGCCAGAGCTTGAGTACTTATAGTAATGTAGTTATTTTTCACCACTGCCAAACCATAAGCGTGTTTGTAAGGTATGTTTTTACGAGGTAAGGTTGTGGCTTTACACATCTGTATGCAGGCTGCAGAAAGATATCAAAGTTCTTCAAATTCATCTAGATCTGACCACTGCTGTCTTAATTATCGTACTTAAGGTAAAATGTGACCTTTAATTTAATATTCATTGAGTTTCATTTCATTAATTATAGTTCTCTTATCAGTGTATTTTAATGTGCAGATTCAATAAATGCATCGTCCAGTCAAAGTGTGTCAAAAACGATCAGAGATACCACTTGTTTTTGTCAAAACTTTGATATTCCCACTGACCAACAGGAGTTAAGTTGATGATGTAACCATCTCCCAGGTAGAGAGCCCAGTGCTGATAGGCCGGTCTGAAGATCTCAATGAGGTCACCAGGCTGGGGGTCAGCAGAGGGGTGAGGAGGGTCAGGGTCATTAGAGGCCATCTGCACACATAGAGACATACAGATACAATATATTACTATTTCACATATTAATTGCTTTCATGAAAAGCATGCACATCTTGTCTTTATGTAAAAAAAACCAAAAAAAAAACCCGACATTTATAAGAATGTTTAGACGTTGGAATAATTAGCATTTTGGGCATTAAAAGTTGCACTCTTTAAAAGTTAGAATGATTTCATCCTATAGTCAAGAAACATCTGATTCAGTCTGACAGGCCTTGGAAACTTAAAATATATTAATACATTTAAATCAGCTACAATCACTGGGTAACTTGTGGGATTATGGGAAACTAAAGCTATAATTAAACTCTTAAAAAGACCAAAGACTCACACATAATTAATCATTAGATATTAACATTTACCCATCGTAAAAACTCACACTGTTTCAGTCATACTAACAGCCTTTGAGTCAACTTACAGTCGAGTTTCGTTGTTGTTTATCCATCCCACATCATGCTTCCACAAATTCTAAAAAGAAAAGAAAACACAGATAGGAAAAACAAAACAACAAAACTATGTTTAACCCACTGACAGATCACTGAATGTAAATCTAAGAACTGAAAGGATATATATTGTACATATATATTTTCTGACTTACTTTGTGCTAAGACAAGAGTCAAAACTAAATTCCCTGACAAAGAGAATGCTAGATAGGATGGTAAATGTAAAGGGCGTCTATACATACACACACAGACAATACACACCAGCTCACACACAGACAATAAACACACAAGCTCTTGTGTCACCTGTGCTGCCACAATAGCACCGACACAATGAGGAAGCTGACAGAAAAATAGTTGGAGCCTGAGTTATTTCACATAGAAATAGAAATCACTCATAAAATGTGAATTTATATCACTTTTAATAGTGATTTTAAAAAGTGAATTGCCTTGGTCCACCTGCGATAATCATCAAAATAATTTGAAATTACAGAGACAAGAGTTTAGGATGGATCAAATACACATGGATGAGATGAAATCTATATCTGCCCAGGAGGGCAATGAGTATATCCATCTCATTATTAATGAATGAGGCTGAAGCCATGCTGAAAAAAAAAGCCACATATTATTTTACCAAACCAAAACTCTATTAGCACCGGTGGGCTGCCATTAACATTTAAACTCTAATATAACTCAATGTGGACACATTTTTGTCACATCATGTAGTAATACATTCAAAACATTCTGTAGAAATGCCATACAAAATATAAAAATGAAGTGCAATGGAAACCTTTAAAGTCCCTTGTTGTAATGTAGCATTAATATAGTGATTTTGAACAAGCTCTAAGAGGAATTGAAGCCCAAACAATCAACACATATGTATACGTGAATGATACTTACTCAAACACCAGCAGCTTTTTCTTCCTCACCATTTTAATTCTCCATCATAAATCTGCACATAACCATAAAAAATCCAAGAAAATCCAAGAAAAGAGAAATAGATCAATTCCAAGTTTCTGAGGTGACAAAAGGTTGCCAAATATCCCACAGCCAAACCAGATGCCGGAGGTCCTGGTGGAGGTATTTTCAGTGTCCACTGCTCTGACTGATGACAGTTTGCCACAGTTGCTAAGGTCACACACACACATATACACACACAGAGAGGCGTTTCCTCTCTGGCATCGTCCCGTTCACAGGCTGCTCTTCTGAATAAGAGTTATCATTGTGGGCTTTCAAAGCCAACACGTACTCGTCTCATTTAAAAAAAAGTGTCTGATCTCTGTGTAGCAGCCTGTGTGCACGTTCATATACTCCCTAATGCAACTTATAATGTGTCTATTGTTTCTGCACATGAATGTAATTATTTTTTTATGAACTCTAGACAGAGAAAACAAATAAATCTCTCTAATTTAACTTGATAAAAGAAGTCTTGCACCATACTAACTGTCCATGTGATACACTACAGTAGGTGGACATTATGGTTGGACCAGTGAACCAGTTTGGTGATATTGTGTTGATACTGGTCTGGAAAATAAGATACCAAGCTTTGAGTTTAAGAAGTTTAAGAAAAGTCTGTAGGAAACACCTTTTCATTTCTTTTCTTATTTTTCTATCATATATAATAATTATATGATTTATTCATATGATTTCAGAAAGTGTTTTTCATGCAGTAAATCTGTCCTATGTGTAATCAGATACGCCCTTGGTGCTGTGAACTGGTCTTTAGTGTCAGCTACAATAAAGGAGAGCTCAGGGGTCGGATTCATTCTTTGCCCGTTGATTGGCTGCAGCCCATCCACCTTTTTATCACTTTGTATCCGCCCCCCAGCCCAGAAGTGCAGTTAGAGGCTGCGTCAAACTGACGACAGTAAATCTGGACAGAACAGGAAGTTAGATACATTTAGTTTCAAGCTGCAGGACTATGTAAAAAAAAATATCTTAGGACAGAATGTTCAGCTTTTGTGGAATATGCAGCACATTTTGTTTTAAGTTTAAAAACAATTTAAAAATAATGAACAGCTATAAAAATGACATGCTGCTATTAACAGGGTAGGATCAATGTAAAATAATTATATTATTAATAAATACATTTTGTATTTAAATATAAAAGATTGCAATAAGCTGGAGCTTCAGCTTAAACCTTTTGGTCTGTAGAAAATCTTTATGCTTTATTGTTTGCTACTGTGCTGCTTTATTAGGAGTAAATGCCTTTTTTAATTTGGTTGTTGTTTCCTGTTTGTGTAGACCAAATATAAAGACCTGTAGTAGATTTAGTAAACTTATAGATTGTAAAACATGTTATATCTTTGCCTCCTGTTTAGAACCAGGGAAAAAAACTGCTGTGTTTTGCTTTTTTATTAATAATTCAGGAACTACTAAACCAGCGACATCTGAAATACCAACCTTAAAAATAATAGTTTCCCTGTAAAATCAAAACCATAAAGAAGGGGAAATCCGTTGAGCTTTATAGATAACTACCACAACTAAGTAAATCAAATGCAAGTCAGCAGGCACTGAACTAAACTCTTATCAACCATATTCAAATACTTACAATATCAAACTCAGTCCAACTGGGCTTTTATTTTGAAATGCACCCCGGAAGCCGTTCTCCTGTCGCTGCTAACTTGACACTGGTGCCATTACAGGATACAAACAGGAGGTTAGCCGGGCTGACAGCAAGTAATCTTTCAGCGAGGAGGAGGAGAGGGATTGTCTGGATTGTCACCGCGGATCAATATTGTTTGTGTTATGAGAAGAGGACACTGGCTGTCTGAGGACTGAGGTGAGGAAATAACACCGCTGTGGTAGCTGTGCTAATGCTAGTTTACCGCCGCGTTGCCGCTTAGCTAACGTAGCTTGATCGGTTAGCATGTTGGGAAGCCGCCACACGCGTACGCTCATTTATCATAAAATGATCAAATATTAGTCATAACTTATTAAAATGAATGTACCTATCGCTTTCTATAGAGACATTATCTGTTATTCTCGTGTCGTGTATCGAAGTTACAGTATGTCACTGCTAACTTGTACGTCTTCACTGACAGTTAACTCAGCTAACTGTTATTTCACCTGCGTTCATGGAAGTGTGTGAGCTAACCTACCTAAAACTGACGATGTCCAACATGAACAGCCTCGCTTGAGCTGAACAGTGTCATTATATAACCACTGTGTTTACTATGTTAATTATGTCCGCTGTTATTAAACGTGTTTGCCCTTTTTGACCCCTCTCCGTGCTCAGATTGAACACCATGGCTGCAGCCCCTCCACTCATACGGACAGACTCAGCTCGGGGCGACTTCTCCCCTCTCAAACACTTTGTTGTAGCCAAGAAGAAGATCAGCGATGTGTTTGAACAACTACTCAACTATGTGAAAGAGACTTCAGAGTTTGTAGAAGGTGAGATGTTTCGGTTTAATTGACCATTTGTTTACAAGTTTATAACACCAAAACCTGTAAAATCCTGTCATGTCAAGGGGCTCGTCAGCACATCATGTTTGTCATCTGCAGTCAGCTGTCTCTGGCTCATGAAGTAAGTGTTGTGTTGTGTGTGTGTGTGTGTGTGGTGTGTGTGTGTGTGTGTTTTGGACAGAAACCTGTGGGAACAAAGCTTTGGAGAACATTGCGAGTGAGGATCAAAAGTTGGAGATTCAGTCGTATGCTGACAAACTTGCTATCATTAAGGAGGTGCTGGCACGCAGACACATGAAAGTTGCATTTTTTGGCAGGTAAAGACATCGACACAAACTTTTCACTATGTTGTAAGGACTACTGGCTTTTCTGAAGTGATTCCCAAACTGTTTTTTTTTCCATAAGAGCATCCTCTGCTGACATAAATAATGTGCTGTGCAAGCACGTGTGACTTATTCAGGTGGCACTTTTGCTTTCACTTTTATTTTATCTTACTTTATGACCAGTATCCTTGAAGTGACATTGGTCAGTCACTTCATTCATATTGTTAAAACCCATTCTGCATAATTGAGCTCAAGCTGATGTTAGTTGAACCATGTTGAAGTGAATTAAATCCAGAACACAATAGGATGTCAAAGAGATTTCACACGCTTGATTCAGCTGAGTTTAACCTCTTTACTTTGAAATCATTTCCTGCTGCAGGCAACTAGATTATCTGCTCAGCCTGACCCACAAGTAGCTGCATATTTCTGTTACATTAACAGTTACAGTGAATTAAGATATGACATCTTAGGACTTTACATCTAGAGTTCCCTTTTAAGAGTAATTAAGTGCGTGCAAATGATTTGGTTCCACATTCAGCCAATGACTGTTTTGTCTGTTTTCAGGACCAGTAATGGTAAAAGCACAGTGGTCAACGCCATGCTGAGGGACCGCGTGCTGCCCAGCGGGATTGGCCACACCACTAACTGCTTCCTGAGTGTGGAGGGCACTGATGATGACAAGGCCTACCTCAAGACGGAGGGCTCTGATGAGGAGAAGAGCATTAAGGTAATTGTGTTGCATTTTTCAAGGAATGTTTGGTTTGCACCTTTTGGGCAGCTTGTTCTCAGCTATGGAGAACTTCATAGTACTGGGGGCGTGTTTTTTAGGTGACTCAATCACACTGGTAATCCTTTCATGTGCTATTTCTTCACATTGCTCTTTTGATTGACTGTTTTTGTCGTTGTTGTGGAAATGTTGTACTCAAATGGGTCACACGGTTGAAGATACAAGCTGATAAGGTTTATTATTCACTCAGAGTACTGATTCTTCTCCAGGTACAGCAGTAGTTTGTTTTTCTTCACCAAAGGGTATTCATAAAATGCCGATTTCGAGTGTGTAGTATTGATGTGTAAAGGGTAAAGAAAATGTAAAGTAAACAGTAATTACAAGTAAAAGGGGATTAAAAAAACAATAAGAGATAAGACGTGTGTGCTTTTATAACAGAAAACCTCAAAAATGTGCATGTCAACTTGTCACGTTTCACGTGCCAGCTGTAATTTTGGCATAGAAAAAGAGAAAGATGATGTATCCACTTAGCTGTTGGCTCGTGTTAACTTCCTAAACCAAGCAAATGTTACCTGAACCTAGAGCCGTGTTAGCAGACTCAGGTATGCAGCATATTCACAGTGGTGTCAGGTGTCTGAAATGAAAGCCTGATGTTGGACTCTCCAACTTTAACCCACTGAACTGAATGAAGTCGCCATTGGTTCAACAGAATAAGTAGATTGATCAATTTTATTTGTAGCCATCTGTTGTCCTCTTATGCGTTGTAATTAATCTGTCTTTACATGGTAAATGCTATTGCAGTGTCAGTATTGGAAGATCATAACATAAACAGGATGATAACACCAAAAGCTGCAAAATGCTTTGACATTGATGAGAAGTTATTACATCAACAACCATAACATCAGTTTGTTCACGTCTCTTCTGCAGACTGTAAACCAGCTGGCTCATGCTCTTCACATGGATGAGAGTCTGGACGCCGGCTGTCTCGTTCGTGTGTTTTGGCCGAAGACCAAGTGTGCTCTGCTTCGAGACGACCTGGTGCTTGTAGACAGGTAACAGGATCCATTAAACACATCTGGAAACTCTAAACAAGTTTGGAAATATCTGTTTGATATATCAGTGGGAGTTAAACATCTTTTACCTCTCCTCCACCCTCTAGTCCAGGCACAGATGTCACATCAGAACTGGACAGCTGGATTGACAAGTTTTGCCTGGATGCTGATGTCTTCGTGCTGGTGGCCAACTCCGAATCCACACTCATGAACACGGTAATGAGCCTCATGCAGCTCATGTCTGGACAATCCTGTGACAATGTATATGTTTGACTGTGAACTGGCTATAAAACAACTTTGCAATACTTATTTAAAATGTTATAACTTATAATAACACATGATAACAGCAAGCAAAGTTTTTTTTTTTTAGTTATGTCAGCCACGTGTTACATGTTCAAAAGGGGCCAGCGTGGATGTTTCCTACGTTGAGCTGATTACAGAGTGGAGACTGTGCCTGTGTTTTTATTCAGCCACAGAGCCCCCACTCTTGTTTCTTTCAGCTCAGGCATTCATGCAATGTGAAGCGGGACACACAGTCAATCACAGAGCTCCTCAACCCCAGCAGCAGCAGCTCTTAAAGGGAGAGCAAATGCACATTCCCCTCTGGGCTATTCAATGGAAATGAACCCAGGCATTATGTAAATAATGTGAGATTATCAAGTGCTAAAAATATGTCAATATGTGTCAGCGAGCGCCTGAATTCTGTCTGGGTTTGCAAACTATGAACAGACTATCCACAGTGCAACACCAACTTTGCTGTCTTGGTGAAAGTGAAGCAGACAAAAACAGAAATAAAAGTAAAGCATAAAGTGTTCCTGGACAGAGCCAGACACTGGATGTTCTTTCATTTTTATTGCACATATTTGCTATCGTGTGCTCTTTTTTTGTGGCAGCTTTCTGGAAAATAACAAATTGTGCTTGTTGGAGAGAAAAGGGAGTAATTAAGTGTCAATTTAAGCAAACCTTAACATCACTCTTACTGATCTCTAACTAGGAAAAGCACTTTTTCCACAAAGTGAACGAACGTCTGTCAAAGCCCAACATCTTCATCCTCAACAACCGCTGGGACGCCTCAGCAAACGAACCAGAATACATGGACGACGTGAGTCAAACATATGTCACAACATTTTGTTGTTTTTGATCTCATAATTTTCATATAATTAATGTAAAAGTAAATCTTCATGGATAGATGCCACTAACATATTTTCTTTATACGAAATAAAGAAAAAAAAATAGATCCTAAGAATGTAACACCTTTTTCTACAGGTGAGGAAGCAGCACACAGACCGCTGTGTGAACTTCCTGGTAGAGGAGCTGAAGGTTGTGGACCGCGATCAGGCACCCAACCGCATTTTCTTTGTCTCCGCCAAAGAGGTGCTCAACTCTCGCATGCAGCGTGCACAGGGCATGCCGGAAACAGGTGAGGCGTGACTTTATAGCTGATGATGCTGTATTTGTGGAGGATAGAGAAACAGTGTTCAGTGTTATCGCTTGTCCTAACTAATAAAAAAGGCTTAATAAAGTTGTAATAAGTTAATAAACAGTTTTTGTATTTCTCACCTGATGCAGGATAAGGTTTCTGTGCTGATGCAAGTTGTGTATTTGTAAAATAATAACATAATCATAACGTCATAATCATTTCATCCAATAGGTGGAGCCCTGGCTGAAGGCTTCCAGGAGAGACTAAAAGAGTTTCAGAGCTTTGAGAGGAGGTTTGAGGTTTGTCTCTGTGTCTGTGTGTCAGTCTGATCCACATTGTCCAATAATTTTATTCCCAATTCTCAAAACAAAATTTTATTTCCTGTCTGAGAGACACATTTTCACAGTTTGAAATTATTTTGACATACATGTGACTAGATCGGGTAAACCTCTGAGGTGAAATCATTGTCCCACCAAAAACAGCAGGTGACACGGAGGCTGATAAAGCTGGTAAACGCTGCGGTTTGTGTTTCATAAAGAGCTAAGCAGATATTTTTGACGTTATCTGGCTGCTGCTGGTTACAACTGGAGATCTTGGAGGTTTACGAGAAGCGAGGCTAGTTTTGCATTCAAGAAATACAGCCAGTGGCTGTTTTATCAGGCTGCGAACCAGAGCTTACTTTATTGTTCCAGTTACACAAACTTCTTTGGCATTTGAGAAATTCAGTTGCCTGGTGAAAGTGTGTGCATGTCAAAGTGTGCGTTTGAAATGATTGCATGGTGAAAGAAATTGAAGCAACCAAAGTCCTTTGTCCTCCTAACCTGAGCAGTCAACTTCTCAAACCTGGCTTAGTGGTTAGTTTTTGCTACCAACCATGTAATGTGAAGCTGGCGGCCCGAGGGCCTTTTGGACCAATCACTGTGCCTTTTCCATCAACCTGCGTCTTCATTGCTGAAGTCTAGATTCACTAAGGCGAGGGCATGCGTTTGTTTCTACGTTGATTTTGCTTAACAATTAGATTGTTGAGTTTTGTTTGTGTCTGTGTGTTTTGTTGCATTTTGTTGAAATGTTTTGATTTTATCTAGCAGGAATTGAATTGTGTTCATACTGGGACTAAATTATCATTATAAGTTGAGTTTAATGTACATATCCCATAATTCTCAGCAGCAAATAGTCATTGAACAGCTACTTTATCAGAAATACAACAGAGGAGAGAAGTATCCGTTTACAGTGCAGCCAAGCAAACTCATGTTGTTTTCAGAAAGAAGTCAGTTAATAATTCATCTTTTTACATTGTGTCATGAGCAACCTGATTTCATAATTCAGTCCATACAAGTAGCTTTCCACACAACAGCCGGACATGGTAAAGTTGGCTTACTGATGAGTTGGAGGTGTGCAAGTCTGTCGCCTGCAGCTCTTCACCTTAACTGCAAACTGTGGCTGCTCCTCCTTGTTCCAAAACTGCCTTTCAAACATAAAAAACGAATCTGAAAAATGCTGAAAGTGACGGTAGATGCATTTTTGATAACAGCTATCGTGTTTCCTGCCACAGCTTCACAGTAAAAGCCACCCCAGGTTGTTGAAAGCTTTTGACTTTGACAGCTACAGATACACTATTTGTGAGCCTGTTATTGATGAGATAAAATTCATCTGAACTGCATGCATGCACCATTAAAGGCAATTTAGATCCAGTGCGTGAATGGTGGACTCCGCCACTAACAATGAAAACTATTTCACAGAAAGATGATCACTGAATGTAAATACATAGAATGAACTAATTACAGTGAAGGAGCTGTGAGTTTGTTTTCTAGTCCTGAAGTCATTACAGCCCAGTTTAAATGTAGCCAAAGAACAACAGCATTTATCAAATGAACACACAATATAATAAATCTATCCCAAAATGAAACAAAATTCCTACTTTTACATTACAGTGTTTTCTTTATTTTCTTTCACTTGCATTTTTGATTGTATTCATATGATGTATTTTTATAATTTTGCTATGGCTTCACCAACACATTACTGTGACTTTCCAATATTTGGGGCTCTGGGACGCAAGATACACACACTGCTGCTGCCATTTTCACACCTGTGTTTCCATTTCTTTCCTTCTCTTATGTTAAAGTAGCAGGTGTCTATCTTGTCCTCTTGTAAGTCCCTGGTAGTGTGCACATTCACGCACCCTATCCAGCAGCAGCCCCTATAGCTGTCACGGTAACTTGTGTGTTATGGCCTCGCAGGAGTGTATCTCGCAGTCAGCAGTGAAAACAAAGTTTGAGCAGCACACTATCAGGGCCAAGCAGATCACAGAAAAAGTCAAGAGCATCATGGACGCCATCAACATCGAGGCGGCAGAGAAAAGGTGAGTACTTTGTGCCATCCATTTTTCCCCCCTCCTACTCTGTTTGTAGGAGTGTGCTGATTCTCAGAGTCCTGGTCATTGTACATTTTGGTCATTTTCCTTTCAGATATGGATGTTAACACCCAACAAACTACAATTGGTGGTCAAATTTTCATTTGTTCTTTAATACCTGTTTCTGAAAAGTAATTTGAATGACCAAAATGTACATTGACTGTCTCCTTTTATCAATGTCATGAGGAGCTTATAGAGGTAATCTATGAAACTTCTAAGTAAATAAATATGAATGAGATTTTTTTTAAATAATGGAGGTATGGCTTTAGTAGATACTATAATTATCAATATATTTCTATCAAATATTCTACTAATACTAAAACAACCTGATTCTTTTTGACTGTGACATCTTTGCTCGTTTGCATCTGTGACTTAACTTCCTGTTGGTGGGGCGGGGCTTTAGAGTGGCGGCACTGGAGGACAGAGAGTATCAGATGGACCGGCTGGAGTTTGTCAAGAATCAGCTCAACTTGCTGATTGATGATATCAAGAAGAAGATCAAGGCCATCAGTGAGGAAGTGGCGACTAAGGTAATGTAGACGACAACTGGTGGAAGAACTACTGAATGTCCTGTTTGCCCTAACCTACTCCAGAACACTCTGAATTAAGGCTGCAAATAGATGTTTTCATCATTGATTCATTTCATTACATTGATTGTTTTCTTGATAACCAGGTGTAACATCAGAAAATAGTGACAAATGCCCAAGGTGACAGGCCCAAAATCTAAAGATAGAAGACTGCTCCTCTACTGATGTCCTGTAGTTGACTGATAACTCTGGTTGTGTTTCATCCAGGTATCCAGCGCCATGGAAGAGGAGATCTGCCGTCTCCACGTAATCGTTGATGAGTTCCACGCTGACTTCCACCCCTCACCACATGTCCTCAAGATCTACAAGTCTGTAAGTAGAGGCACAGATTCATTCTTTGTGATCACAACTTTGCTGGGCAACAATCTGAGGTGCTTTGGCTGGTATACAAGGCAACTGTGCCAACTCTGGTCTCCTTTGTTTTATTGACTGCTTTCCATGTGATCTCTGACCGCTGTTGCTGTTGGCAGGAGCTGCTATCTCATGTGGAGGAGGGGATGGGCAAGAATCTGGCCTACCGCTGCTCCGACGCCGTCTACGCTTCTGTCCAGTCCTCTCAGGGATACATGATAGGTACTTAAACTGCAGACATAACTGTGTTGTTTCTCTAAAATTACACAAAGTAGTGTAAAATAGTCCCAATCAGTGAATGATCTGAAGTTGCAACTGGTATTCTACAGCAGCAAGATTTCTCTTGGTCAAAACAGGGTAATTTATGATATTTTGTAGTGTTGAGTATCTTAATGAAGGAGAAATGCTTAAAGTGAAATGTGGAAGAACAGTGAAGATTGAAAGCTAAACGTAATAAATGATTGGTTGTCAAAAAGTATAATTTCCTCCTTTTGCTATAAAGGCCAATGTAGAAATCATATTTTCAAAGAGAATGACCTCAGCGCACCATTGTTTTTTTGTTTGTTTTTTTTTTTACTCAGTCGCTCATTTACAGTGTTGCTAAACTTAGTCAATTCTTGTTGGGCATTTGGGCGATGGTCTGCGGCGCC
Source organism: Sciaenops ocellatus (assembly GCA_033000465.1). Classification (NCBI taxonomy): domain Eukaryota; kingdom Metazoa; phylum Chordata; class Actinopteri; family Sciaenidae; genus Sciaenops; species Sciaenops ocellatus. The sequence continues at coordinate 16,928,023 of CP136882.1, read as the reverse complement.
CTGCTATATTTATCCTCCATGCTGAATGCCATCATCCCATGCCCCATTATGCCACAAATGCGTCACTGTGTCAGGCACGCATGCAAGCTGTGCTCGGTGACAGTGATGTTGGAAAGGTGTTAATGTGCCCTCTGATGAAAAGGACTCAGGTGCTGTTATGAAATTGTGGTGTGATATTCTTTTCTTTTTTTTTTTTTTATTCCCTAAGGAGAGATAAGAAAAGCAGAGCTATTCAAATCAAATAAAGATAAATCAAATAGTGGTGATGTTTCTGTCGTCTTGTGCTATTTTCTGCCCCCTACTGCCCAAAAAAGAATATTAGCTGTAAAATGTACTAAAAATAAAAGTGCTCATTTTGAAGACTAGACCCATAAAGAGTTAAACATAATTTTCGTATCGGTGCACGTTTAAAATACAAAATAGAAATGATCCCATAACTGCTGTTGATATTTGCCTGTCCCTCTTGTATTTCTCTCTCTCCAGAGAGCATGCTCCCCCTGCTTCCCTCTGTGGTCCAGAGCCAAGTCAACATGCTGGTGCCCAGCAGGAAGTTTGACTTGAGTTACGACCTAAACTGCGCCACACTTTGCAACGACTTCCAGGAGAACATTGAGTTTCAGTTCTCGTTGGGCTGGACAGCGTTAGTCCACCGCTTCCTGGGATCTGTCAACGCACAGCGAGCACTCAAACTGATGGATCAGAACTTCCAGGTACAAGCTGTTAATGATGTTCACACAAACACCACACAGAACATATATTGAAGAAAGTTTGATCATGAAATATTGTCATCTCTCAGGCTTCTCGACCAGCGCTACCTCTGGCCTGTACGCCCTCCTCAGGACCCCCCTCCAAGATAACGCCGCCCAACAATGAGACAGCCCTCATGACCCAGGAGGACCTGATGGTAGCCATGGCAAACAACGTGGCGTCCCTCACCTCCCGCACTTCAATGAGCGTTATCATCGCTGGAGGAGTGGTATGTTTTTTTCCCAAAATTGTTCTTTCACGTCAACATCCAGGATGACTGTACATTGACCGTTATGTTATCTCTTCTTCAGTGCATTTCAACTGCTTTATGTGTTCTGTAGGATACGGCAACAAAAGAATCAACTTATGAGGATGTTATTTTCACAAATGGATTACAAATTTGGGTGTAGAGGACTTACAGCATTTTCTTTCTAAGGCTAAGACTAACCCAGCTTCTGTTTATTTATTTTCTCAGGTGTATAGAACAGTCGGCTGGAGGCTGATTGCCCTGTCAGCCTCGCTGTACGGTTTGCTGTACCTGTACGAGAGACTCACCTGGACCACGAAAGCAAAGGAGCGAAGTTTGAAGCGCCAGTTTGTGGACTACGCAACCCAAAAGCTGCAGCTCATCGTGAGCTTTACGAGTGCAAACTGTAGCCACCAGGTCCAACAGTAAGTCCTGAAATGAGATATTATAGCCACTTTCATCACTACAACGCCAGGGAAGTAATTTATTTATCACAATATGTCATTTGTTGTTTGTTTTTCTGACTAATTAATGGATTGTGTATCAGAAATGGATGACACCCAGTGTATAAATCTTTTAATGGGCAGCACGTTCAGTCTAACATTGTTTATGCTCATTTTTCTGCACCTTTCATCGATTTTCTGTCGAGTTATTTAACTGACTGACAAAGCCTGACTCCCAATGGTGTTTCTAATTCACACACATGCACACACATTGAATCCTACTCCACCCTCCTCTGTGCCCCACCCAGCCTTTCCCCCTCTGTTGCACAGCTAAATAAATAACCACTGAGACGCTGTGCCCTCTGTGTTGCCAGGGAGATGGCTACGACCTTTGCTCGGCTCTGTCAGCAGGTGGACCAGACGCAGAAAGAGCTGGAGGCTGAAATCCGCCAACTGACAGCCAAGATAGATCAGCTGGAGACCGTCCAGAGCCACTCCAAGAGCCTGCGGTCAGTCCGGCGTCTTCTCTTATTGTGGGCAACATGAAGGGTAGAGTAGTGGGGGAGAGAGTACATGCCTGTTTGGAAATTTGGGGAAAATTAATCTTGTAATGATACTACGGGAGCAGCAGAAATGTGAAGATCTGGAAATGATCAAATTCTACATCCATACTTGGTCAAAATTACCAGAACTGCCAAAGAATTTGGTGTTTTTGTTTTTTTTTGTTTTTTTTTCCCAACAGCTTGCTTCCCAAGCTTACAGCACATCGCTGCAAGTCGCCAACAGATTCACAGTTCAAACAGATCTCTGTACACATAACTGTCATGTGATGATGTGCCTGTGTACAAATCGCACTTGCTAACAACCCTGAAGACAAACAAACTGGCCGAGCAGTTCTTCAGGTTTTCTTGTTGTCAGATTTAGGAACGAGAGTGAGAACAGAACAAAAGGGTTTGTCTTGCTGCTGCTCCGTCTCTTCTTGTGAACAAATATAGCTTCCTTTAAATCAAAGTATTGATGGATATAAAGGTGTGCATAGTCGTATCACAACAAAACATAAATGTGAGTGGAAATTGGCAAATTAATTCTTTAGTTCTGTAATTTTCAGGAATTTTAGGTAGGTCTGAACAGTTATTTTACTGTTTCCTGTTCCTACTATTTCCTGTGAAATAAAGGTTATTGTTTGTTAACTGGTTATACTGTACATGTTTGGCCACAAAAAAGTCATCTATTGTCATGTCAGATGTTTCAGAATACCTCTTGAAATGTGAAATTAATTACAAGAAGCTGTACTTGGATGAAGTCCCAGATCGTGACGCGTGTTTGTTTCCTCTGCAGACATAAAGCGACAGACCTGGAGAGACAGTTGGAGGCGTTCACAAACCAGTACCTGCAGCCTCAGCAGTGATCTGCTCACCTTCATCGCTCCCCCCAGTTTGGTTCTTGTTGAGCCAACCATTCCTCAGCCAGGTGTCGCCTCACTCTGCGATCCCGGTCCTTTTCACCTAAGCTACACCACAGTTTCTGTGTGGACAGTAGTGCTGAAAAGATTTATCAATTTGGTCTATCAACTGAAAAGAAATCTATAGATATTTTGATAATCAATGAAATGTTAGTCCTTTATCATGCAAGAATACCAAACTCCTGCAGCCTCTCAAATGAGAAGATTCGATCCTTTGGTGTCATTTGTAAAAATTGTATTTATTTTTTTTGTTTTTGTTTTTTCACACCAAATAGTCAATTTGAAGATGTTTTTGGTAATGTATTGGCTACTTGTCATTATTTTTTGACATTTTGTAGAGTAATAAAAAAAAAAAAGATTAATTGACAGTGAAAAAAATCTGTAGTTTCACTCTGAACGGACAGAGGAGCGCGAAGGCCCAGACACGACAGTATTTTCCCCTTCTCCTCTCCCCCGTCAGCCATCCAGGTGCTGGAGAAACTGCAGTGAAACTGTACAACAAAAACTGCCTGTAAAACAAACAAATGGACTCACGATGTGCAAAGACGCTTCACGAGGTGGCGATATAATCTCGGTCGGCGTGAAGGCTACCGGTCGGGTGCTATATTTTGACACTAATGTGCTTCTAACTGTGAATATGCCTTTTTTTGACTAACTTTTGTGGAGCAAATGAAGTTTGTGTGTCTGTAAGACTGTACATGTATCTGACCAGCCACATGATCTGCTGTATGTTAGCAACAAAAAAATAAATATATTTAATAATAAGAGAACAGATCTGTTTGTCTGAATTATAAGTTAGTGTAAATTTACTGAGACAAATCATTTGAGTAGAAAGGGAACGCATGTCTTTAACAGATTTTAGGTTCATGCTCTATTTTCTAAGAATCCAAACTGTATAGATCAAAGGCTTTGGAGATCCTCATATATTTTATAATATCCTGTTTTATTTATACCCATCAGACTTGTAATTACAATTACACCAGTCTACACTTGTAAAATTGTCTTTTTTTCTTGAATGTGTGTCGAAATACCTCCTGATTTGCCCGACTATTAAATCTGCCACAATCTAAAACGGACTTATGTGCATTTATTTAGGAGACTGAACATTAACATGACTCATTTGGTGGATATTAATGAGTTAAAATATAAATTCAGTTCAGCTTTTAGCTTAAAAACGCCAACACTAAATGTTTATTTATCCCTCCTTCTAAACACGACAAAGAAATACTGCTGTCAAATGAGCCTCAAGTGTCAATTAACTGTAAAAACAGTTAATTTGTTCAGAGCTAACTAGTCTTCCACGATTTAACAGATACATAAATATTATTGCTAAGTTTAAATACTAAGAGAATATTAAGCAGAACTACAGCCAGTTTTCATCTTCTTTGGTCCTCGTTTCAGGTGCTTTGCACTGATGATTAAATGGTTCTTGTTTTTGAATTAAATACTACAAAAAAAAAAAAAAAAAACTTGCTTAACAAACATGAAAATACTGTGTATAGTATATATGCACTCAGGAAATCAGCCAGGATGTGTATTCTTGGTTAGAAGCTTTTTATTGGTTACAATAACTCATGGCAACATATCAGTATCACCAAGCCACTGTACAAATACAAAAAAAAGGTCTGGTGTGAAAAAGACTATAAAAATTATTCCATAACAAGTGATTATAATTTCACACAATAGCACTGTAAGAGAATTATCATGGCACCAAGTCCCTGGTCTTTACTGGCTTAAAACATAAAACAATAAATAAAATCAAAAAAAAAAAAAAAAAAAAAAGAATTGTCAGAACAGTAGGTTGTAGAGTCAAAGGGCAGTGCATTATTTTGTGACGGTGCTGTGGTGGTGATCATGTGACATAACCAATTCAAGTGGTGGGGTGTCGTTGAATTTTGTTCCTCCTATGTTGAATGATTAGCAGAAAATAATTTCTCATATTCAGATACTTAATTGGAGGGTCGTGCAAATACAGTCCTCGAAATACTGCCTGAACAGAGCAGCCGAGACTTTTTCGCTGCTCTTCGACGTTGGCACCTTTACACTGATCGCCAAAAACTACCGCCAAACATACCACCTCCAACGATTCAAAGGTTGTGTGAGTTTGGTACTTCAGACAATATTGTAAATGCATCAGATGTTGACTTTTTTATTTTATTTTTTATATATAACATCAAATAATCCAATTCAACAGCTCCATATCAGTTGTGTTAAGAGAATAAACTGGAGGAGGCTTCAGGTAAATACAACAATAACGTGAAATTAAATGAAGTCAAGCACCTTTTTTTGATTAATGAGTTTACTGCACTACTTAGATGAGTGAACTGCACAGGCACGTAAAAGTGTTACTATTCCAGGTTCCAGCTGCTAATACTGCTGGATTACACACAGAGCGAGGAAATGGTTGCCTGCTGAATATCACTGTCAGTAATACACACAATCCCCTTTTCAGCTGTTAAGGGCTTTGGTGTATTTTTGTTTTGCTTTATATCTCACACGTTTCATAATTGAACGAAAGAACAGGGTGGGTTTCTTGGAACAGTTCGACACTTTAGGGAATTAATTCACTTTCTGTCTTTGAGTTAGAGAAGATACCACTCTCGTGTCCGTCTGTTAAATAACCAGGAAGGCTACAGCTAGATGCCAGCTAGCTTAGCTTAGCACAAAGACTGGAAACTGGGGGAAACGGTTAGCCTCACTCTGTCAAAAGCTAACAATGTCTGCCTATAATCATCTGTAAAGCTCACTAATTAACACATAATATCTAATTTATTTATCATGCACACAAAAAAAAAAACCTATGCGTAGAAATGATTTGCTGTTTAAAGGGCGAGAGCCGTTTCTAGGCAACCAGCAGCGACTGACTGCTACCAGCCAAAAAATAGTCTGGCGAATGAAACACTTTAATTTTAGATATAATTTGTTAATTAGCAGATTTTTTTTTAACCTTTGGACAGAGACTGGCTAGCTGTGTCCTCCTATTTTCAGACTTAATGCTAAGCTAAGCTAACAGGATGCTGGTTATAGCCTACTATTTAACAGACATGCATGTAAAGCGGTATGGATCTTCTCATCTAACCCCCAAAAATATCGAACTACTCCTGTAAATACACTTTGTCATATTTATCTGGGGACACATGAACATCTGATGTCCGCTGACTGAAACAGAAACGTTAGTCTTATAAGCACTGTCAACTTAATAACACTTTGGGATACAAAAACCCATCTTCAGATATAAGCAAGTCCACCGGTTTTATCAGACAACAGCTTGGGTAGAAAATCAGATACTGATGTGACTTTAATCGATGGATATGGAGAAGGCTGGCACTTGAGTAAAGTGAGCAAACATGGGTGTTTTGTTTTTTTTTTTTGTCACATTGACTAGTTTTCAGTTCACAGCTCAGGGTCTGTGGATAACATTGGCACAAATGAGGAAGTAACACTTAGATCTATATGTTATCCACATACATCAGCAAATCACCCCTTCCCTTCCCATCCCTCCCCCCCACACACACTGATATGCAATACATATCACATCCTACACACCTCAAAGTTATTCTCAGGCTAAAAACTATAACTGTTATTTTTAAACATTCTCTCAAAATGGATTCATTAATGCAAAGCCAGGTAGAAGCAGCTAAAACAAACAAACAAAAAAAAAAAGGTCACTAGAATCACGGTATGCCAAAGAGGGGTTTCATTGATAGTTGATTGAACCTAAATAAATACTACAAACTGTACGGTAGTAGTAGAAAGCAGAATTGTATAAAAAGTGATGTAAAACACTTGTTTTAAGAAGCAGTATGGAGCTGCATGTGGTCGTGGTGGTTTTTCTGTAAGCATGCTTTAGTGTTCACTAGTATCAGAATGTGCTTCTATCGGGAAAAATAAAAAATAATTAGCAATCTTTCTTACTGATCAGTGTGTAAAAAGGAATAGTAAGAGGAAAACATTACTGTAGTCGATGCTAGTATTACCTTCTATTATGAATGGTATCGTAAGGCAGAATGGAGACACAATAGTGCCAAATCTCACAGGAGCACAAACCCTCCTTTATCCAGCCCATGTGGGTCAAATGTTTATATTTAGAGATAGGCACCTGAGACAGCTGATGGATAGGTCCAACTCACATACATTATGTGTACTCTTTTTTTTTTTTTTTAAACTAAGCCTTGAACCAAAATAATGGAAGATGAGAAAATACTCAAAATCAGAGAGACCACTTCTATGGGTAAATAAGTCACATGTGCTCGATGGTTTACATTTGTACTACAGCTTTGTGAGTGCATTTCTAGCTCTCTACTAAGTGTACATTTCTGTCTACCAAGTGTACTTTCTTCACTAGCAATATTTAACAGTTCATAACATGTTTTTGGTGAGGAGAAGAAGAAGAAAAAAAAAGTGAAAGTGTTAAACCCTTGAAGAAAAATCTTTTTCGTTTTTTTTTTTCGTTTTTTGTTGTTTTTTTAGAGGCTTGTGGTGGCACTGGTGTGATTTTGTGAGTGGCTGACATGATTTCAGTTCCATGCAGTCACTCTGTTCACACCTTGCTGACGACGAAAAGGACTTGTTGATCCTTCATTTAGAAAAAAGAAAAAAAAAATGACATGGCGAGCTCTGACAGACATCTTTCTCTCTTCATCCCTTCTCTAGTCCTCAGAGGCCGCCGACAAAGTCACTGCTGTCCTTTATGGTCCTTTAATATCCTCACATAACGACTGACCGCTCTACCATTTGTCCGTGCAGGCCTCAGCACCGTCACAGGCTCACAGGTAGAAAACGGCTTCTGCTCAGGGAGAGCACGTCTCTCTCTCTCTCTCTCTCTCTTTGTGATGCCCTTCTCTCTATCGCCGTCATTTGTTTGGGCAACTTGAGATGCTTGTCTCAACTTTAAGGAAAAGTGTAGAATCTATAGGCCCAGGAGACGGGGATATTATGATGCAAAACCTCTGTTTGGATCATTATTGGGTTATCGCTCATATCACACAGCTGTTGATTTGCTTGGAATGGACTTGGAGTGGTCTTCAGATATTCAGCATCCAGTGATTTGAAACCACAAGCCACGTCAGTAGAGGCAGAGCCTCCAGTGAAATAAAGTTCTTTGTCTTAGACTAAAATCCACTGGTTTCTACTTTTGCGCTAAAGCTGAATCCAGACTAAAAACTTAAAAACACAGCGTGTTGGTTTTGAAGCTTTCTCTCTAAAATCACTACCACAGCGTTGTGATGGTTTCCTTCCAAATGAAAAGACTGTGGGGAGGGGTCGTGTTGTTAAAAGAAAAGGAAAATACCATCAAAGCCATCACTCATATGTAGATACAGGATGCATGAGTTATGCCCACTGCCTGTAACCATAATACATAACACACACACACACACACACACACACACACACACACACACACACACACACACACACACACACACACACACACACACACACACACACACACACACACACACACACACACACACACACACACACACACACAAATGAGGAAAGTGAGTTTAGCTGGGCCAAATTATATTTTTGCAAATTTTTGTGTTTTGTTCACTTGCTATGTCCTCTTTTGTTGCTGCATGAGGGTGGGGTTGACTAAATCAGCAAGTACCAGAACTAGAAAATGAAAGGAAACTCTTCAGGCAAAATAACAATGTGTTGCTGTGTCTAAATTGTCTACACTGAATCTGGTACTCGCACAGGGTAAAATAAGTGTTTCTGGCATTATGTTGTGTAGTAATGTGAATATGTACATTTGAAATAAAACATAAAACCCCCGAAATCATAAAAAAAACGCAAGGGTGGGAAATTAACTACAAAAATATATACATACACATTATATATGCATATATGATGCATATATACACACATAATGCTATACATATATACTGTCTTTATATATATACATTTACATATTACACACCAACGCTCATCTTGCTTGTTGTTAGTCATAGTAACAGATGATCTTTATCGCCTTCTAGAGAATTTGTATAAGGGCGAAATCTTCTATTTTTTTCCTTCAGTTTTTCATAACTCATCTCTTTTTTATACTTTTGATTGGACAACTCTACTGAAAGGTTCTTATTTTTGTTTCTGTGTAATAGCTGGGTGAAAAAAACGTCACTTGGAAAGGTACAAAGAGTTGGTACTTTCTCACAGGTGGGCAGGTCGCCAGCAGAGACGAGAACTGGGGGTGACTTTCGAGGATTTCGGCTGACACAGTGTGCACCCCGCCTTCCAGCCCAGCAGATGAGATGGGATATGTAGGGTAGGGTTGCGGGGGGTTGGGGGGAAAGTTGGCAGGCAGTGATTGAGTACATCAGGTACGAGATTTGTTTAGTTCCAGATCCGGAGGAAACTGTCCCAGGAGCCGGTGGCCACAGCCATGCCGTCTTCTGTCACCCCTAAGCAGCTCACTCTGTTGTCGTGGCCCGCTAGAACACCTGGAGGTCAAAGAAAATAAACCAGTCAAAAATCTGAAGCTGATCCAATCAAACATAAAATCATTATTTACTCAGAAATCACTCAACTTTTCAATTTATTGGGATACTGTATCTACTCAAGAGTGCAATTTTGTTTGATATTATATTATAATCACCTTATTTATTACAGATATATAATCATTAAATAATGCTGATTATTATATTTGATTAATCATTTAATCTACAAAACATCAGAAATCAATAAAAAAACCATGTCTGTCATTATATAATATATAAAAACTAATTAAATTTACTATAACGTAAGACAGAAAAAGAGCAAATTCAAACATTTGAGACCCTGGAACAATAGAAAGTTTGACATTTTTGCTTGAACTATGACTTAAATGATTAATTGATCCTAAAAATAGTTGACAGTTATTTATGAAACATCTGCTTTTGTACTCAAACAAACACAAACAATTCAATACCGTGTGTGAGGGTGTTCTGCCAGACTTTTGTGCCGTAAAAATATGTTTTACTGGGTGGCGACTTCATCCAAAAAAATCGACTAAAATCTAAAATTTTTGCACTCTTTTTTTATTCCTCATACACAACAAAACAAAACAAAACTTTTTTTTTTTTACCTGACAAGTTCATTTTCAGGTTACAATCAAATTTAGGTACATTTCTCTCACCTTCAAGGATAACACACCTTTTTTAAAAAATACAAATATTAGCAGGACAGAATCCAGGATGCTGTGGCCCCTTATTGTCATAACAAATTTGGATAGAAGTCATGAAAGTCGTGTTGAGTTTCATACCTCATGGTTTATGTAGTCAAAATCAAAACAGAAAAGAAAAATGACCCCATGTAGATTTTGCTGATGTCACTGAGCAAGAACACATCAAATGTAGCACATGTAAAATCAGATTTGGCCTGTTTTCATCTGGAGAGTAAATATAAGTTAAGTCATAAAGACTTAAAAATGACTGAACATCACATCCTCGTCTCTTACCTGCACGCTCGCCTTTCAGAGTGTCCCAGACGTTGCAGTTGAAGTCATCATAGCCGGCCAGGAGCAGTCGGCCACTCTTGGAGAAAGCCACAGAGGTGATGCCGCAGATAATGTTGTCATGGCTATACATCATCAGCTCCTGGTCGGCACGCAGGTCAAACAGCCTGCAGGTGGCATCATCTGAGCCTGTGCCAAATGCATTCCCATTGGGGAAAAACTGTGGCAGAAAAAAAGCAAGCAGAAGTAAGAATAGTATTGTTAAATCATCATATTATGTTTCTTAGGTAGTCTTTCAAGAAGCTGGAGAGGCTTCTTGTTTTTCACAGAGCTTTACAGACCATCCAGGGCCAATATAAGTGCTCAAGATGGTGACAAGCTTTAAAAAGAAGACTTTGACGTGAATAAAACCGGACCAAAAAAAAAAAAAAAAAAAAAAAAAAAAAAAAAAACACACACACTAAAGAGGTTTATTTTTTAGCTTTCCATCACAGTCTCTCATCAGAGACTTTCAGTACTCACGGTGACAGCGTTGATGTCAGACACATGGCCGGTGAAGGATTGCCTGCACATGCCATCACGGATGTCCCACAGCTTGGACGTGGCGTCACAGGCTCCTGACACAAAGGTCTTGTAGTCGGGGCTTAGAGACAAACTCATCACGTCCCCTGTGTGGCCAGTGAAAGCGGTGGCCTGCTGACCTGTCTCTATGTCCCACAATGCACTGCAAGAAAGGAGGTAGTGGTAAGGTATGAGTAATAAGCTTTTTTGCATTTATTGATAGGGACAGCTAAAGAGTGACAGGAAACAGGGAGAGGGAGGAAATGACATGCAACAAAGGGTTAAAGGTTGGAACGGAACCTGTGCCGCTTAGTACATGGTATGCCGCTCTACTGGGTGAGCTATCAGGACACCCCTTAGTTATTATGAAAGTACAGGCAGGAAGTATGCAGCACAGGAATAAACGCTTTTACATAAACTGCCACTTTAAAGTATTAATGTATGAAGAATGTTGTACTTTAGGTGGATTATTACAATTTTAGTGCCATCATTATTAAAAGGGCTTTTTCCATATGCATCTTTATAAACCTGAGGAACATTATAACCCCGTATGACAATGGCTGCTCTGCAATGGGCATCTTCTCTCACATGTATAAAGAATAGCACGGAGCAAAGTATTTTTGTAAAATCCACACAAAGGGCTTGCAAACGCAGCTACATGTGAGTAAGAGGATGGATATTGGAGAGAATCTCTTGACATTTTTATATAATGTGTAGGATCATCTTCAATCTGCTGTGTAACATGGAAAGAAGAATGTCAATACAATATTTCTATCACGTAAAGAGCTTAATTCTTTAATCTGTGCAGGTGGAGATGGAGTCGGTTCTCACCAGGTGGTGTCTCCAGAGCTGGTCAGTATCTGGTTGTCATCCAAGAAACGACAGCAGGACAAGTAACCTGGAGGTAAACAGAGGTTCAACGTCAGATAAGGACAGTTTTGTTTCACTGTTGTGCTAATCCTTCTTCACAATGTTGCCTTGTGTAAGTTTCAACCAGGAATGTATTTTCCTGCAAGTTTAATTAATTAATCCACAGCCTGTGATTTTAAATAAAAACAAGTTAAACAATTGTTTTTTACTGGTTCAAGTGGGTAAGTTCATCCAGCACTGTAGAAAAACTGGGGTAGAAAACATTCATGTCCCTCCACCTTCAGGGATGTGTAGACTCAGAGTTGCACTAGTATGCTAGTGAAACTATTGTGGAGGCAAATTCTGACCATGATAAAAAAAAAATCTTAAATCATAAAATCTTTATCTGTCTTCCCAGACTGAAAAGTGACACTAACTAAATGTGCTCTACTCTGCATTTCATGCTTACATTGTTCTGAATACACTGCAGGGAAAAACAAAGGCTGAACCAGCCAGCTAGTCTGTTCATAATATCTGCAATCTACGACAACAATAAGGGACTATGTGTGTCACAGGTGTTACACAAATTAGGCATGCTCGAGTGCTGCACTCGGGTCAGAATACAATATTTATTTACTAAGTATAGAAAAAACAAATAATGCGCACAAGATTTTATGAGCATTATTTATTTTCCTGGTCCTTTTGCCTACCTGTGTGTCCGGGTAGCTCTCGGGTGACGCGCACGTTGCCCTCGCGGGTCTTCAGGCTGTATATGGAGCAGATGTTGTCCAGGCCTCCGCAGGCCACATAGTTCCCAGAGGGGGCGTAGGCGCATGTCATCACCCAGGAAGAGCGCAGCGGGATGGCATGCATCTGAGAAGATGAGACAAGAAGAGTCATTTCTTTATCAAAAAAATAAAAAAGGAAGTGATATTGAGCTTTAATTGCAGTCAAAGGCTTTGAGGATTAAGGTCACTCAATCCAAAATGCTGTGTGGTACTTTCAAGTCATTGGGTGACAAAATTCTGTCACTTCCTCTGTACTTCAGAGAAATGAAAGGATGTATTCTTTCTTTTGTCTGTCTGGGCAGCACTGTTGCAAAAGATGTCAATAACCAATGTAATTACATAATTACATTGCGAGAAGACAATGCAAGACAGTCTGGGCTCTTTTGTTTTTCTGTCAATACATTGGCATGAGCAGTATCTCCATACAGTTTAAAGGTTCAGATGGTAGAGTTGCTGTGCGAAAAATATAAACAAAGAGGTCAACTGTGGCTTATGTTATTGATGGCCACATGTTTTGTTTTTTTAGAGTATTATTCCATTTTTGGGTGATAAGAAAAATCTCAGTTTTCTGACACTGAATGACGCTCTTCAGCCTTTAAACAGATTTTTCTAGAAATACAGTGGTTACTTTCACTATTTTACCAGCCAGATTCATTTCATAATACATAAACAACCTCTAGTCAGCCAGATTGCTGCTATTTGGATAGTGTTTTGTCACAGTTCCCAACATATTTCCAACAGTATTGTGTTGAAGAGAGACAGTACATAAATTACAGCCTGGACAGTTCATATCAGCTTGTCTCCAATCCAAACGTCAAAAGGACGAGTCGGTGAAATATGACAGTGACAATGGTTCTTGCATGTATTATACATTCTATCATTGATTATCAGTAATCTCACCTTATTTGTTGTGTAGCTGTCCCAGATGATTAGCTTTCCATCTTGCGAGGCACTGACAAGTAACCTGGAAACAAGTTAAGAACATAAAATCAAAAAAAAAAGAACATAACATTAAGCAAGAGACTAGGCTCACACAGTGAAAAAAAACCCAACAGAATCTGAGGTACATGCACTTGGATCATTAAAAGCAATGAGAGCCAGCCAGCTTGCAAACTACTGTGCCATACTGTCTGGAGTATAAGGTGGCATTCAGCGCGATCTCCCTACTCCTCTCTCCCCATAACCAGTTCCCTTAATCTTCCCTCTTTCTCCCTCTCCTCGTGGAAGTCTCCTCATTCAGGAGAGCCACTTTTAAATGTCCCACTCCATATAATATTCATTACCGCAGTTTTGTAAAAGTCCCTACTGTTGCATGGGAGGTGGAAGCCCGAGGGGCTGGGAAACTGCTATAAAGAAGCTGAGGTGGGGCAGCAAGAAGGGACAGCAAAGAGACAGAGACAGTCAGTAAAGTGTGAGAGTTATAGGTGGTGCAGATGCAGAAACAGCTGGAACCCCTCCCCTCCCATCCTGACTGGGTGTTTCCATCTCTCCAGGGACAGGAAGTAGTTTGACAGTGCTATGCTACAATCAAGAGGAGAGCCATCACGCTGAAATGTCAGTGGCTGTATACAAAACAAACACAGGCCTCCGGCAGGGTCACCCAGGGGGTGCTGGGCACACACATGCACCCATTCACACCAATACACACACACACACACAGTAATCAGGATTGAACAGCCTATGCATCATCAGCTGCAGGTAATACCAGTATTTAGCTTTGTAATCAGATGTAGTTAAGACTCCAGCACAGGTTTTAGCAGTGAAGAAAAGAAAAAACTAATTTGCTCAATCAGAACAGAAGAAAAAAATATACAAGTGCACTCAGTGTCTCAGTGCACTGCATGCATACTATTGGGACTGACTGATAATCCTTGATGCTCATAATTGCAGCAAACGGTTAAAAAAGCAGTTTGTAAGTTTTAATTTAGGGACAACACAGCTTTAGTCCAATCTAGACACACAGGAACTTTACTCACTGATTAGCTTTGAATCATCAGAACATTTATAAAACTGTGAAAAGGTTTGGATCTTACAAACTGCATCTTTAAGGAAATATTAAATAAGCTGTGGCTGCCTGTCTCTTTGCCCAGTGAATGTCATTACCGTGCTCATAGTGAGGGTGTACAACAGTGCTAGCACTCAGATGTATAGTAGTAGTGGAGGTGGCAGTAGTGACAGTCAATTATGGTGGTATTAGTCATATTAGTAGAGTAATAATAGTAGTAGTAGTAGTAGTAGTAATAATAATAATAGTAGTAGTAGTAAGTAGTGGTAGTAGTAATAGTGGTGGTACTAGTAGTAGTATAGCCCCACACCTGGGACTGCCGTCACTGCCCCAGTGCATCGCATTGGGAGACAGATGGACAGAGAGAAAGATAAAGAGTGACACAGACATCATAAACACAGAAAGAAATCTGATATACAACCACTACATTTTTAGGCAGCTGTACAAATTTATATTTCAAGTAGAAGTTGCAATTTGGTACAGATATGCTGCTATAACTGAAGTTAAGTTACTGCATAGACTAAATATTGTTGAGTTGGTATTATTTTGTATATTACTACTAATGTAACAATTTAAGGAGTGCATTTTCAGAGATCAAGACAGACCAGACTGGTGATTTTATTGTAAAATTCCTGCATCGTGGCTGAAGGTGTGTCCATGTTTGAGAACAGAAACCTTCAGACTGTGAGCCCATCCTTGGCATAAGGAAGCTCATGACAGTTATAGGTGTAGTGTTAACAGTCACTGGCAGTCTAAAAAATTCAATTCAGTCTGCCAGTTGCGACAGAAATTAACACTGGCTCTGGGAAAAAAGTAGGAAAGGAAATGGGCTAAACAGTGTTGATTATTATTAGCAACCCTTTGTGCTTTTTAAGCTGTTAGCATTTTTTGTGACTCTTGTCCCCTGTGGGTCACTGTAGACAATATATGTCAACTGCAGACAGATTACTGCTACACATTATTTTGTTCCAGTGTTTGGCGATGAAAAAATAAAAATAAATGACAGAGCAAGCAACCTAAAGCAACAGGAAATGACACCACATAACCAGCAGAAGAAAACACCACACCAGCACCAACCAATGCATCGAAAAGGGTATGCTGAAAAACACTGGTTGATGATAGACTGAGGGTGTAAAGCTGCCAAAACTTTAGAGAAATGGGAAAAAAGTTAAATGTTATCTTGAAATACAGCTCGTCTGTCTGCCAATTTATAGACATGCCTCTAAAAATAAAATATAAATCAGACCAAAAAACAAACAAAGTGGAATATAAAAAGGTTAATATTCTTTCCTGCTCTTAGCTAATAATTGTGTTGTCTGTAACTACACTACCTGGAGTCGCTCCCCCAGTGCATTGCATAGATCTTGGCCAGGTGGCCCCTGAGAGTGCGTCGCGTCCGCATCTGTATCCGGCCCACTGAGTCCAGACCAGCTGTGATCTGCCAAAACACAGGAAGGAGCGTTAGCAGTGACACCCCAGGCCCACACACACACACACACACACACACACACACACACACACACTTTTATCACCACAAACACACATCACTGGACAGTGGACTCTAGCTGAGGCAGCAAAAACAGGCCAGCATCACTCACCAATAGACAATAATGAATCATAGTGGAGCTCACATTGGTGTATAATGTCTGTGGAATATTTATGTTTGCTGCGGGACAACCGGGCAAGATTTCAAATGTAAATTTTGACTGTTCTACTTTGATTAGCTGTTGTTGTTACAACTATTTTTGAAGGTATTCACAAGTGAGAATGTTTTATACACCTTCCTCAAACAAAAACTATTATAGAACTTAACAGACAATATTATTAATTAATGGCTATTTATTTAGTGGGCTTTCCCAAGAGCTTAGCCTTGTAAAAATCTGCAACTTCTATCTGTTATAAAGACGTACTTTATATTTTTAACTTTTTAAGTTTGGAACACTTCCTTCTTGTGCAAAAAGCGACATTGTTACCTTAAAATGTGTATAACTGCACAGGAAACACACCCCTAATTGTTTACACAATATTTTATATGTGGCAAGGAAGTCTTACCTGAGACAGAGTGGAGTCACTGCAGGCTTTCCTGGCATCCTGCAACACAACAAAAACCTCAATAATCATGTTGACCTGCTACAAATTTCATCTTATTCAGTCAGTAAACGTGTCATGTGATTTCTGCACAGACAAACACAAATAAATGACAAATTAATGATGAAATTGCTTCTCAGAAAGCATGTGCCAACCACAGAAACTGAACATCTCTCAGAGTCATCACAGCAGCAACTGACATTTACAGATCAATTTCCAATTTCTGCACAAGAATTGACAAGTTATATGCCGAGTGCGTCACTGTCTCATCTGAAACTGTGTGAGTCACTATTGCAGTGAACAGACAGTGGCACACATGTGATGTACACACACACACACACACACACACACACACACACACACACACACACACACACACACACACACACACACACACACACACACACACAGTCAACATAAACAAACACGTGCATATGAAATGTTGCCGTACCCGGATCTGATTGCGTAGTTGCTCGGCTTCCTGCCGCAACTGTTCCAGCTCGCTCATTGTC
This sequence comes from Sciaenops ocellatus, assembly GCA_033000465.1. Classification (NCBI taxonomy): domain Eukaryota; kingdom Metazoa; phylum Chordata; class Actinopteri; family Sciaenidae; genus Sciaenops; species Sciaenops ocellatus. The sequence goes on along the minus strand of CP136882.1, from coordinate 16,910,886 downwards.
CCTCTGTGATGTGTTCAGGCCACACTCCGCTCCAAATACTGACTGTGCTGGGAAAACACACGTGCCTGCACACACACACTCTCTCTCTCTCTCTCACACGCCCACACACTCACACACGCTTTACCAGCTGACACCTGCAAGACAGAGAGACAAAAATACTATGAGTTCAACAGGCGGACGGAGAGTGAAGGATGGGAACTTCCATTAGACAAACACGGGTATCCTGTATGGGCTCAGACCAAAGGAGGGTGCAGCAAAGGGTGGGGCTGGGTGGAGGCCTGGAGGGTGGCCTGGCTCTTCAAACACCCCCAGTCTGGTTCAAAAGGCCATCTGAGCCAGGCTCTGACCTTTCCTGACTCAATCAGCCTTTTGTGTTGTTGCATTGCGCTGTTTGCTCGGCCCGCCCCAAAGAGCCCTGAACGTGTGTGTGTGTGTGTATGTGTGTTGTGTACTGTGGATAAATCTGGATGGTTTATTATTAGACAAATATGTCCAAATGAGAAAGTGAACATTTGTGCACATATCTGCCAGTGTGTACATTATGTGAGCATTTCTTTAAATGTGTGTCTGGGTTAGCTGTGTCAGATTGAGCATCTGTTTGTACGTCTATGTGCGAGTTGCCACTTCCTTTACCTTGGGGAGCCTGAATGTGGGTCACAAAGCACTTAGATACTCCTCAGAAATGTTTGGACCGCGCCCCGCAACCCCCCCCCTCCTCATTTTCCAGGCTGTTTTACATTCGGCTGTCCAGAAGTCTAACCCTCCGAGATTAAATTTTCAGTTCCATTTTCTATAATTCAACAATTAGACTGAGTCCAGCCCTTCCTCTCCACAGGAAATCATGTTAATATAAAGAGGAGGATGTTTGCGCTTTATCTTCATTTTTGCAGAGGCTTTAAAACCATTGGGGCCCGGTTATTGCACACCACAAAATAAATGCTGCTAAGATTGCATTTTAAGATACTCTAAGTGTGTGGATAGCTACTGTGCCTTCACTTGGTTTTGGCCATTGCGCCTCTGCTCTGCTAACATAAGCGAGGATGCCTTGGACCTGCTCGTCGTGGACTCATGTCTCAGCCAAAGAGGCCTTTGACAGTAATGAGGCATCAGGGATAGCGAGCATTGCAATGCTTTCAGCTGCCCAGGAGTGACGTCACTCTCTCCTCCGGCTGACGCAACCCCCCTGAAGAGAGGCTCTCAGCGTCAGCTCGCCTCTGATGTGGTACTGCTCTATGACTGCCATGGATCCATTATACTGTACTCCTTTGAAATCTGCCACGTCACACAGAGCGCCTTGTGGACTACCAAAACACCCGATATGACCTTCTACACCCTGCTAAATATTTTCAATCGATGTTTTCAGCCTGAGGCCTGTGACGCGAAAGGCAACTGAGCACACAAGAGAGATGAGGTGGAAAATAACGTAGGTATGATGGAAGATGACACTGAGAAATATGGTGCGGCGGGGTGCATTCCCATTAGTTTGGATACAACTGACAGCTCTGATTTTAGGCTTGCCATGGCAGTGATTTGTGAAAGTGCCACATGAATTGTCTTGTTCACACGTGGATACTAAATATTAGTCATTTAGTAACCAAAACAGGCCACTCATTACTGCTGTAGTAATTAACCACACATCAGCTGCAGCCAAAAGAAGTTGTCACATGGATAAACACCAAACAACAGGACCATATAATGTTTAGCTTTGACAATTTGTAGTTTTAAAAATCAGTAAGCAGTTGTGTGTGTGAGTGTGTGTGTCTTTCTTACAGCTGTGTGACTAGAGTCATGCAGCCAGCCAGCCAGCCAGGCCAACGCAGGCCCAGAGCATGGCACAGTATCAGGGGCGACAAAGGCAGAGCTGTGCGTTGGAGCTGCCTATTGTTTAGTATGTGGCTGCCAGCTACAGTAGATAGTGCTGCTTGGCACCACAGCAGTTGGGTCTCTGAGACTGCTCATGGGAGGCTATTATTGCTATTCCCCTTCTGACACCAACTAACCACCCAACCACCCATCCAACATGGTCAGCCTTGAAGCTCCCAGCAGCCAGCAGGAGAGCGCTGGGTCTGAAGGACCAGCTGCCATCTGCATTCAACTGCGCAGGTTTGAGACAAAGATACACGCTAATAGTCATACCACCACACACATGCACGATGTGTCTTTGGATGACATTCATAAAGCTGTCTGCACACATAATTCTCTTCTATAAATCTATAAAGAATTTGATCAAAATCAATCCAGAATCACCTGTTTGCGTTTGGTCAGTTTGTTGGTAAGTCCAACAATGCCAGAGGATCTTTATATATACACATGCTGTGGTTATATATGATACTCATAGTGTCTTTAAATAAAAAAAATAAAAAAAATCACAAACATCAGTTAATCATTATTGGCAATTATAGCATCAAACTTGAAATGTAATCAGTAATGACTAAAGCACTTATCAAAACAATTTACAAAGTGCTTCACAGATCAATGACAAAACAGAAGATATTTCTTTGAAATACCAATAATATAAATGATCATATTGAGCATACAAAATATATTTTTAAAAAGTTTTACTTTTACTTGATTTTTATGAAAAAGGTATACAGCCTGAGGTGAAGCTGAAATTACTAACTGATTAATCAAATGACAGAAAATAAACTGCAACTATTTTGACAATGCAATGAGCAAGACACAAAAAAAAAAATCACACGTTTTCAAATGTGAATATTTGCTGGTCTTCTTTCTTTTTCATTCTCTGACAGTAGACTGCATCTCTTTGGGTTTTGGACAAATGATCAGAAAAAAAAATTGAAGACATCGCATTAATCTGCGATTTTATAGATCACACAATGTACTGATTGATTGATTAAGAAAATAACCTGAAGATTGATATACATTAGTATACATAGTCTCCATATTTTGGGCTGCGATGAGCAGCTCTATAGCTTCCTATGTCAGTCAGCCCATCCACAAAAATTTCCCCACCCTTTGGCGGTTTCACTCTAGGAGGCTGAAATTTGCCATGGAGGTCAAGTGTGTATGCGGTTGCCCGTGTGTGTGAATGCATGAACACGTGGATGCATGCACATACATGGTCACGGTTATTGTGAATACGGATATGGCCATAAAGGCTCAGTGTTTCTGTCACTTAAAATCATCAGTGTAGTAGCGAGTTAAGAGTTGAGCTTTCAGTGCAACGTACACCACCACAACGCCTACGTCTAAGAGACGTTCTCAATTTACACGTTCATTTTTACTAAAACAGCAAAACAAAAATGCTCATGTGATTTTATACACCTGTAGTATTGTGAAGTAAATTAATGCATTATAATTGTGAAACTGTATCATTGTATCATCAAAAACTATAATCGTTACATCACTAATTTGAAATTCCTGCTTGTTTCTATGTAAGCATTGTTTGAACATCTGCTTCAGCTGTCAACATGTTATTGGCTGCTGTTGCATATCTTTGTAACGGATCCATTAATCCATGATGATTCATGATGATCCATGATGACGGTTAAAATGATTCTGTTTGTGACTTTGGCATCCAAATTTTCACTTTCATTTTTATACCATTCAGAGTCAGGGAGAAACGAGGCACACAGGGAGATCTCCTTAACGTCTCCATAGTAAGGTCATTGTCAGTCACTACGGTCTATGTTTACAATAATGAAGCTTGGTCACAATATATTTGTTAGAGGAGACACTGTCCCTTCAGTGTGCATTCCTGTTGACTCTGTGATTCAGCAGGAAATATACAACTACAAGACAGTAACTGCTTCAAGAGAAGTCCAGAAGCAGATCAAAGTGCTTCAATTTGTCAAACCTGGAGAAGATTCACATCAGATGGAAACACGATGGCGTCATGTTGCTCATTCGCATATTTTGGATTTAACTGAGATTCTATGAGACCTGTTGCTCCTTCTGGATCGCATACAGTAGAAAGTCAGTCACATCTGCCTCAATCATGAACAAATACTGGTGAACAGAGCAGCAGGGGGTGCAGGCAGTGCAGCTGCACCCGGAGCCACAGGGGCCCAACAACATGAAATGGTCAGGAAGTTAAGGAATTAACGTTATGAGAAGCCAGATCTGAACAACTGTGAGCACCAGTGTTTACAGGAAAACTTATTAAAGTATTCTTATTTCCAATGCGAAAATATAGGATATACATATTAAGACATTTTACTCCCTTATAATACATTTATCTGACTTGATTATTTCACTTTTAGACCAACTCTGTGTAAAATGTTATGTGCTTAATTTGTAAAAAGTCCAAACAATATTGAGCTCTTTTCTTTTTCCCCTTTTCTTGAAACAAACAACAGCTTTTATACTATTCTTCATTAAATGTCTGCATTTTTAATTCATGATTTTAAGTGCTGTCGGATGTTGAATATGTTTCGGTACTTATTAGATGGTTAAGTTTCAGTTTTGTCAGAAACCCTACACATAACCCTACGCCTACACCCGGTCTTGCCCTCACAGTTTCTATATGAGAGCCAATTTCAGGAGCCCTGAGTGTCTGTACTGGATAGGCCCCTGTGAGAATGAGCAGGAAACTCGCTACAGTTTGGTGTGTGAAAGTGAAAACTGGATCCAGCAGAGCAGCTTCACCAGGTGTAAACTTGTTCAGATAACCCACTAACTATTCCAAATATCCAGAGAATGGAGGAAATAGCCTACCTGATGAGATTCCAGTTAGGCAAGAGGCCACATTTCTTCCTTCTAGTCAGCTGACACGTGTTCATATTATAACCATTGTGTGTCATAAATTATTAGCGCAAATAAGAACCTGCTTAGAGAATGTCTGGTATGGAGGATAGGTGTTTTGGTTTAAGTTTGATTTTGCTTGTTATTATACAGAACTAACAGGAACACACGTGAATAAATGTGTGATGACTGTATGACCTACTTTAATCACAGGTTTCACCCCACCTACACAAGACAACACAGTTACACATAATGCAGTCACGAATAATTACTAATCAAAACCACAAGAATCCTTGTGGACAGGGCCTGTTTGGACAAGACTCTAAGTGACAGCTATAAAACGTCAAATGAACCATGATCATTTTTTACGTGAATGACTGAGTGTATCATGGGTCCACTTCTAACAGCTGTTACCATGGGTTAGTTTATCTGTGGTGTGATATAGGTTTGGTAACGCACGACAGTTATGAAATGTAGAGCTCATTAGGGTTGGGCAGTGTGGTTGAAATCTGTATCATAATAATATATACATATTTTTCAGATCATGATAAGGCAAATCATATAAAATCTTCATTTTATGTCCAATGCAATGAGCTGTTTTACACTTTTAGTGTATACTCTCAATACAATACATGTAAAACAGAAAGAATCACTGAAAACAATAACATGATATAAACATCATACATCATGTTATTGTTTTAGAAAACTGTTCTTCTCTGTTCATTGTGATAAAATTTAAATGAAAGGCAATAAATAATCGAAATCGATATACTGAATATTTTATTAGCCCAGCCCTATGAGCCCTTTACACAATACTATTATGGTGAGGACTATTTGTTGTCTTTCATTTTCCAGATTACAGTAAAATGTTTCCAGTGTTGTTTTTTCCTGGCGGCTTCATTATCAATTCATCTGTTGTTGATGAATGAAGGAAAAGAGAGTGAAATATAGCCGTCACAATATCACAGAAGTCAAGGTGAAGTCTCCAAACTGCTTGTTTTTGTGTGAAGAACAGGCCAAAACTTACACATATTCAATTTATAATCATATAAGAGTGAGAAAAGTAGCAAATCCTCACAGTTGAGAGGGTGAAACCAGCTTGGTAAATGCCTTAAACGATCAAGGAATTATCAGAATTATTTCAAATTCATTTTAATCTGTTTGGCTTTTTTTTCTAGTTTGCACTGCAGTGTGTTGTAATACTGTCTGTTTGTTTTGTATCTGTTTTAATTAGTTTGTGCTGTTGCCTGTCTTGGCCAAGACTTTAATCTTAATGGGACCTTTCCTGGTTAAATAAAGGTTAAATAATAAAAAAGCTAGAGTTAAAGTTAGAATTATAAACAGTGTATGCTGTCTGCTTGCCCACCATACCCACTTTATACATACTTAATGTTATTGTTTTTTATATTAATGACCATACTAATCACCTAAACATGTCATCATGTAAGTTTGCACACTGTAACTCCTGACTTCTACACTGACTGTCAACAACAAGCCAAGACAGGAAGCCATCAGCTACATCATATGGAGCCTGTAGATGAAATTAACATGTATTAAACCATCTTTATGAACTGATCCGAGCACAGATACATTTCTGATGTAAGCAACAAATTGCATGAGTAGCGCGCCCCGTCACGCTACCAGTTGCCGCTCGGATGAAGGCGGACTGCCATGTATATTTAATAGACGAGAGGGGGGAAAAAGAAGCTACGCAGGGTGTCGTGCAACCACAAATGAGAAAACTGGTGTATGAAATGGGAATAGATGAATATGTGTCTTGTAGCGAGAGGTTTTGGCCGCATAGTTCCGCCTGAGGATTATTTGACAGTATGTTTAAAAAAAAAAAAAAGAAAAAAGAAAAAAAAAAAAAAAAAAAGGCCGCGTTTGGATAGCAGTGAATTTTCAGCTTAGAGGGAAAAAACAGCATTGAGGCAATAGTAGCCTGTGAACAGTTATGTCAAGAGCTACACTGCTACTCACAAAGCTACATAAGGTGATGGACATTTCAGCATTTCAACCTCAATATGAAACAAAATACAACCGCCGTGAGCAAAGCAGGAAATAGCCTAAAAGCCACCAAAATATCAAGACAAGACAAACACGTCCTTACCTGAAACAGGCTTTCTTTTTGGCTCTGTCCGTCCTTCCAAACCGAGTCACGCCGATCCGTTTTCACACGACAACCATGGTCCCAGCTGTGAGGGGAATCGTAAAAAGGAGACGTGTTAATTTTAAGACAATTTTAATCGGTTTAAAGGGGCAGAAGCGAGCGCAACTCGGGTCGGATTAGACTAAAATTTTCACCAAGCAAGCTAATCACCACACCCATGAAAGTGGGAACATGGCAACAGCCTACGCTGAGGGGTGCGCAGTGCTCAGCAGACTCATATTTCTACAGTGTAACCAATATAAAAAGGTATAAAACACCAAACACTCGCCAGACCTCTTTCTGTTACAGTCGATTTTTCAAAGTAATTGGTAATGATATTTTTCTTTAAGCTTGGGGAAATGTCTGAAAAGGGTTGTGTAACCTGCGGGTGAGATGGTACCGTCCGTCAGCCCCCTCAACAAAAAGGAACCGAATGGGATACAGGAAACAAATATTAGACCTATAAAGCCTGCTGTAGTAGTAGTAGTGATTCAAAGGGACTTCACCTCAGGTTTGCAAAGCCACTTTTAGTCTAAAACTCCACTCCACACACCAATAACCTGAATACACCAGCAGAGTCTTGGATCTACACTATAATAATAGTAATGTGAAGGTGAATAAAGTACAGTATTATTTACCAGTTTTGACTTTACCTTGTGACCTCGCAGCAATATTGTAAACTTGTATGCTTTCTTTCACAGTTTACGTTGCATATAACAGCTCATAAGTACCAAAACACTTAGGTCAAACTATATGTGCAGGAACAGCTACAAAATCTAATGTGGTTATTGCAGCTATTCAGAGATGATAACTGTCAGTTGAGGAGCCTACTGAAAATGCAAAGGTACAGTAAGTCTACCCTTCAGACCTGAAACGATTAGTTGATGCATTAATTGACAGTAACAATAAGTTTCTTTCATCTATCAAACAAAAATGTCAAACATTTTCTGGTTCCAGCATCTCAGATATGAACATTTTCCTGCTTTTCTCTGTTTTTTTTTTTTTTTTTTTTAAGATTATTTTTTTGGCCTTTTCAAGCTTTATTCTGATAGAGACAGCTGAAGAGTGACAGGAAATGTGGGGAGAGAGAGATGGGGAATGACATGCGGGAAAGAGCCACAGGCCTGGACTCGAACCCTGGGCTCCCGCAGCAAGGACTGAGCCTTTGTACATGGGGCGGCTGCTCTACCAACTGAGCTAAACACCGCCCCATTCTCTATTTTATTTTATTAAAAACTGATTACCATACAGCTTTGAACTGTTGGCAAGTAATTTAAATGCTTCTTTGGGCTCTGTGAAATTGTGATAGGTATTTTTCACTATTTTTTGATAACAGATTAATTGATTAAAAAAATACTTAATTGTCAGTGGCAGCCCTAAAATGCTTAGAAAAAATACATACCTGGCTGCAACCATCCGTCGAATAATCACTTAATCAGTCAATTGATAGTTAATCAGGAACTACTATGGAGTAATTTTGTAAGCAAAAAATTCAATGGTTTCAGCCTCTCAGTTGTAAATAGTTTCTGCTTTTCTTTCTTCTACGATAGCAAAGTAAATATTCTTTGGCTGTCGAACAAAATGAAACATTTGAAGATGTTACCCAGGGAACTTGTGAACTTTTGTAGATTAAATCGTTATTCCATAAATCAAGTACTCAGATAAATAAATTACTTATTAGTCGCAGGCTTGATATGCTTATAATAAATAATCGTATTGTACCAAGCTACATGATAGCAATGGAATTTTCTACAAAATATTTTTTCTCTGTTGCTACACAATTGAAGCTTAGAATACAGAACAGTGAACATAAATCCATTTCTCACCCCCACAAAAACACCCAAAATCAAAATTTAAAGCTATAAGGTTTGGATTGTGCCAGGAGACAGCTGTGCCAAGTCTCACCCTGGCACACCACAGTTGGCCTGCAGTAGGCTCATTGAAAAGGATCTCTCTCCATTAGGACAGGATGAATTTTTAATGGGGCCAATGAAAGGGAGCAGTGGGATAGGCTTTTCCATATCTCTGCACGAGCCACAATCAATGGAGGGAAGATGAAAGTTGCCCAGCCCTTGGTTTCCTTTCGGAGTGGCATGGGGTCAGATTAAGTCTAATTGAATTCACATGCACAGCAGTAGTTTAGGTGTGTCAGACCAATTTCCCCCTAAACACATTATGAGGATTAGGATTAGCCTGATAGCAGAAACATACATTGTGGTTGATTTGTCAACCACAAGTGCAGCCTGGAAATAGGCTATTATTAAAACACAACACATTTATGAATACGGGAATGTACAGTATAGATTTTCAAAATGAGAAATGGTTTATTAATTCCTCTATACTATCATATAATTCACTGCACATGGCTGAATATCCTCACATACAATCTAGAGAAGCAGGACGAAACATATCAAATCATAACCACAAATCTGCCCTGATGTGGGAGACAAATAGTCTTTATATTTGCATAATAATCATGACATTTGAACAGGATCATTCTTTAATTAATAGATGACAGTAGGAATTATGACACACTAACAGGTTTTTGCCATAACTTGCACGATGACATAATTTTCAGTCATTTCAAGCTTTCTGTCAAGTCATGTCTGAAGTTGCTCAACAAATGATTGCTCAAAGGTAGATATAAATCATGCAACTGCAGTACAAGTATGCTTCAACTCTAGTCGTAAACAATCAGTTCATTACTGTAATATTTTTCAGCCTCTTTAGACCATAGATTTTTTTCAGCCGAATAAGAAAGAGTCAACTCTTCTCTCTGCGTCTTGTGAGCAAAAAGACTGAATTCATTAGCCAGCTGAAAATCAGAGTCAAGGTGTCCAAAAGCACATCCTTGGCCAATCAGGCTCCTTGGTCCATTGCTTGGCAACCAAAAGAAGAAGGAGGGAGCAAACTGACACTGTAAAAATAGCACATCAATAGGCTGGTGTTTGAAAAAAAAAAGAAAGACACACATGTTGGTGAGGCTATAAATAGCCTCCTGGAGCCTGTAACGGGTATCGTGTACAGTATCTCAACTGTATTGGCTCCTACGAATGAGACATTTTGCATCGATGCAAATTCAGCATGGGTGGTGCACAAGTAACAGAGCTCAAAGTACGGTAATATTCAGGCAGCTGAAGTGAAATAATTTGAATGTGAGGGTGGTTTTAGGGCTTAGGAGAGATGACTGCATTATCCCTCTATCAAAACTAACAACAGGTTGGTATTTGTAGGCAGCAGTTTTATTTATCCTGCCGTTTACCTTGTGATGTTGTGATTAGCACAGATGCAAATTACAATGACCTCTGCTGCGATAATACATTTAAATGTTCCATAACAATCCATAATGTGTATGGAAAAGTTTGCATGCCAGAGGGGCTTTAGGGTTTAATGACTTACATGAACAACTTTGATGATATTTGATCTTTTTTATATGGTTTCACAATTACTTCTGCATAATGTTCATAGGCATCACAATGGGCTACGTGCTGTTACATATTATCTCATCACTACAATGGCACATTGTAAAAATGGGTTGTACACATGTCTTGTGTAACGGAAGAGTAGAGCACAACATGGACAAAAATAGATCTATCATGTCCAATTCAGTTTCACAGGACTGCTCAAAAATGAGCCCAATACGTGGGTGATCAAATCAAGTGGAGATAATGGGATGTCAATCTGAAGCAGCTTCTTAATGCCTATTTTTTTCTGCACGTTCCCATTTTTTTTTTGCCCACATGTGGCGACGCACCCCAACGATCTCCATGTAATACTTTCACTGTATCAAAGGCAATTAAAAGGTGTAGCAACAGTAGAACCTTAAAAGGCTTTATCAGGGCCGTCTTATCCACCAGACATCTCCCGGGGAGGCTGGCCGTTGCCAGGGTAACCCTCACAAATGGCAACTGACGTCAAGAAGGTAGGAGAAATACCAGGGAGAGCCAGAGCTGCTATGCATAATGGATTATTGAAAAAAGGGCCCTCTTGAAGAGTGCAAAGTGACTTAAAATATGCGTGCCTTGCTGGGCTCGCCACCACTTCTCTCTCTCTCTCTCTTTCGCTCTCTCTCCGTTATGAGGAAAATAGATGCTGACAGTTTCAGGGTTTTACTTGCTGACTGGCACAGCTTGGGCTTGACTGGCCCAATTTAAATGATCTATCTTGAGTCAAACGCTGCTGATGAACTATCTCTTCAAAGGACACATTATGGTCATTTTCCCCAGATTGGATCATTTTAATGCCATTTGTAAATATAAGTACTCTGTATGCTGGAGTATGTGTGCTGCTGTGTCTAGATGTGAAAGCAAAACCTTCCTCTTCTGTACTTAAATCAGAATGTATGGCACTGCATCTTATCCAGTCTAAACCAAAGACAGAGCGATCTGGCACAGCAGCTATAACCACCCCCAGGAGATTCTTTGTTGGTCACGTAACAATGATGCACAGCGACATTTACGCATAGGTTCTCAGAAGTGATCACTTCAGATCATGTGTAAGTCCAGAGTGCAACAACAAGCAGTTTACTCTGCCTCTATGTCAGGTTCTTGTCTAATCTCAACGCTGTGGTTGGCCCATGAGAGACTGTCGCAGCGGCAGCTTGGTGAAGAGCCCTCATCATTTCTGTGATAATAATGCCTCTCGTGTTGTGTTGGAGTCACACTATCAACAATTGGGACACCAATTGTGGAGTCAGGTTTGCTGATGGCAAAGGCAGAGTACCGTTGCTATCCAGGACAGAATCACACACATCCAATGGAGAATTGACATGGTGTCCATTTTGGGGTAGAGGTAGAACATATGGATTTATTACTTTCATAATATCCCAGCAATACTTTAATATCAATATGCTATCACATTAAGTATTCATATCACATGTTAACATATATAACAGCACAAATAAAAGGAATAGATGCTAAGCGATAACATTAAATAACCCATTATAAATGGCTCCAAATATAAGCACTTGTTATATGCCTAAAAATTAACTTTAAGGAGTCAGTGAACACCAAAATGAGTAGGCCTGAAGCTTGTAGCTTTTGTTTTTGGGAGAAGCTGCAGAGGAAATGTGCAAAGAGAAGAAGTGAGAGTGTTTCAGTCCAGGGGAATCCCAGACACTTCTGTAAACCAGGGGTGCAACAAAGTAACACAAAGCATGAACTAACATGCTCTGAGTTTCCGAAGAAATGAATCACACAAGTTGTGTATGGGAAAAAAAATTAAAGGAAGTGAGGAACAACCCTGATGTGCTAATGCCACCCGCTTTCAAATGGCTCCTGTTACAGCTGCAACACTATGATACTAGTTGAAAATGTATTACTACAAACCCTCAATTATTTTGACTTGACATTTTGAGGCACCACAGGTTCAAAAACAAGAGATAAGAGCGAGGTGACTTCTGAGTTAAACCAAACACAACCCGTGATGCCAAAACTACTGATCAGTTTGATAAGTTACAACCAAAATACAACAGTCACCACTGTTCTATGGCTGATAGTCCTGGTTCCACACCCATCTACGTTTTAATTCAAATTATGCTTCTAGTGCTAGATTTTAGACCTTCTTTTGAAGCTTTGTTAAAATAAAAATATCCTTCCAAACAGTAGGAATGTGCTTCTTTGTGCCTTACATGGACATTTTACCAATATGCACAATTTCAGATTTAGCCTGATCGTGATTGTCATGATTATGTTGTAGCAGCGAATCACAGATGAATGAATCAAGAGGAAACACCGGACAGTATGCACACAAACACAAACACACACCAAAAATAGAAAAATAATTAAAGCTTTTCTACCTTTTTCCAGTGCAGATGAGTGGTAGAGGAAGTGGGCGTTTTCTGCATACGTCCTAAATGGCATGGATTGTGAGTCGTACAGAGCGCTGTCGTTTCAGTTCTTCCTTTCAGCTGTGAGTGTAGGTGCTGCTGGGAGGAGCAGTAAATAGGGAGAGAGAGAGACAGAGCTGGAGTATGAGGTGGAGAGCTGCTGAGTGGGAGGGTGAGCATATGGAAGGGGAGGGGGGGTCTGGCATGGAGGATGGGAGATGAAGTAGTATTTCTGTTAAAGCAACAGAGTTAATTTCTTTAAATCTATAGTTCAAGACATTACAGATAAGTTACAAAAAATGGCGAACATGCTGAATACTGACTTCCAGGATGGCTTCATGTTGAAGCAATTACTCCCATGTGTCACTATGATGTTGTCAAAAACATCTACAGTACATGCTTACCTTTAAAAAAAAGGTGACATCACTCTGCTTGAGGTTTGTTCGAGGAATTTCTGATATTGAGGAAGATTCATTGAGTCATGGTAAAGGGGAGCTGGGACCTATCCCAGCATGCACTGGGTGGAAGTCAAAAAAAGAGGGTGGATCTAAGATGAGGTTAACTGTGGGTCTTTGTTCAAATGACATTTTAAAGAAATGTAACATAGCCATGTCTTTTCACTCTTCTTTCTGCTAGTCCTGCTGCCACAGACTTTAAATGAACCTTTTAAGATTAATTCAATTAGTGTGACTTATGTCAAGCATTATAGAAGTATGAACCTGCTCTGAAATGAGATTCTGAAATAATATGCTCATTTCATAGAAGACATTTTGACATGTCATAGTAGAAAAAGCACAGACGTAAACAGTAAAATCAGTGATGGCTGAATTCCATTTAGCCACATGCTGGCTCATTGTCATGCCGTTATGACTTACTGGGACACTTTAATACAGTAAAGCATAACGGAGGCCTGCATGACTGTTTTTTTTACCTGTTATCTAAAATCATCATTCATCACATGATCCTGATCCATAACTAGGATGAGCTTTGGAGAATTAACAGTTACTTTGATAACACTGAAATATGTTGTAAAGTCCATTGGCTCAAATTCAATAAATGTTTTATTGACTTTTGAATTATTCAGAAAAATTATGTAGCCTGCATGATTCATTGCGGTGTGCGTAACACTTCAATTGCCAAATAACACACAATACTTTAAACTACAATGGAGCTCTTTGTTGATCCCTGCAGAATGTAACTGATTGAAATCGGAAAAATAGGACAAAGTTACAATTAAGTCTTTGCTTTGACAATACGAGCAAACTGAAGACTTCAAGTATCATTTTTGTTTACTTCAACCAATGGATTTTGATACTTAAGTGACACATGGGAAAACTAAGGATCATAAAAATGACCAAGCTGCAATTAAACAGTTGGCATGCCTGACTGTGCTTAAGTTCATGTCTTGTCTTCAGGGACTAGTGTTGCTTTTTATAACCCTCTATAAAAATTTACAAAGAACAGGCAGGCCAAGTCCACATGTCAACATGAAGCCCTTTATTTATTGTTGTTTTATTGTCTGAAAATCAAAGTGTGATCTTTCTTAAAGGGTGCTCTAGATGCAAAGTACAGTACATTAACATTATTACATAACATTATTAAGTACTGTAAAAGAGGTGCAAACAGTTGCCGTTTTAATGGCTACCTTCTATTTAACTTGAAAAACTTTAAGCAGTCTGTGGTGAAATGCTATTTGCACTACAATGATTTCATCTACACATGAATAATGTCCACTCCAGTTTTATTTTCAAAATAAAGGCAAGATTTATTTTTATACAGTATAAAGCATCTGGTCAAAGTCACTTTCTAAGTGCTTATGTAAAAGTGCACACCGTCATTTGAACAAACAGTATTTGACCTTTCACACAAAACTTTTTCAAACTGTTATTTCAAAACTAGGATTAATAACTAATGCAACAACCGCAGACAGACTTGATACAGGAAAAATGAAACTGATCCAAAGTTATACTAAATTGTTAAATTGTTAATTGTTAAATTTCTGACCTTTCTGAATGCAAAAATGACAAATGTCTTGCACTTGCTAGGCAACACTCTGCCACTAAACCATTTAGTGTTGTCCTTTTGGGCTCATTGAACGCGTACACAACAAACTGCCTCAAGGCTTCACTCAAACTTGATTCCCTGGGCCAGAGGAAGATCCTTGCTGTAGTTTATTGTGCAGGTTGAACGCCTCATGTACTGCTTCCATGAGTCGCTGCCGGACTCTCTTCCGCCTCCTGTGTGTTTCTCTCCACCAAAGGCTCCTCCGATCTCAGCTCCGCTTGTAGGAATGTTGACATTCACAATGCCGCAGTCGGATCCTTTGGGCCCCAGCCAGCGGAAAACCCGTCCCATATCTTTGGTGAAGATGCTGCTGGACAGGCCCTGCTTGACCTCGTTGTTCCAGGCAAATGCCTCGTCTTCTGTCTTGAACTTGAGGACGTACAGTATGGGAACGAAGGTTTCTGTCTGGACGATGGGAGCGTCGTGAGCCAGCCCTGTGATGATGGTGGGCTCCACGTAGTTTCCAGGGCGGTCCATCACCTTTCCTCCACAGACCAGAGTGCCACCTTGCTGCTTGGCCTGCTCAATAGCAGCCAGATACTGGTCCACAGCTTGTTTTGTGTGCAGAGGCCCATACAGGGTGCTGGGATCCCAGGGGTCTCCGATGCGGACTTGTTTGTAGGCCTTGGCGATCCTCTCAACCACTGTGTCGTGAACACTCTCGTGCAGCATCAGCCTCCTGGTTGTGGTGCAGCGCTGGCCGGCCGTTCCCACAGATGCAAAGACAGCAGAGGGCACCACAAGATTCAGGTCAGCGTCCTCAAACACAATGATAGCATTGTTTCCACCGAGCTCCAGCAGCTTACGGCCGAATCTTTCCTGCACCATCATTGCCACCATCTTGCCGACGTGGGTGCTGCCAGTGAACGACACCAGATCCACGCGCTCATCCTTTGCCATAGCAGTGCCGATATCAGCACCTCCGCAGGTCATGGAACAGATAGCACCGGGCAGGTTGTTCTGCTCCAGCACCTCCGCCACGATCTTGGTGACTGCAACACTTGTGAGAGGTGTGGTTGGAGCTCCCTTCCAGAGGCAGACGTTGCCGCAGGTCAGAGCGATGGCATTGTTCCAACCGTAGACAGCCACAGGGAAGTTAAAGGCAGTGATGATGCCCACGAGACCAACTGGATTCCACTGTTCAAGCAGGGCGTGGCCTGGTCTTTCTGAAGGCAGAATGGGTCCACCAATCATTCTGGACAGACCAACAGCATAATCACAGACATCAACGTACTCCTGAACCTCTCCGACTCCCTCAACATAGATCTTGCCCATTTCCAGAGACACCAGGCTCCCAAGGACTTTAATCTTCTTTCTAAGCGCATCTCCGATCTGCCTCACAATTTCCCCTCTTTTGGGAGCTGGAATATCGGCCCACGTCTTCCAAGCTTCTCTCGTCTTCTGGACAGTTTCTTCATACTCTGCCAAAGTTGCCTGGGTTACTCTTGCAATTGGCTCATTGTTGGCAGGGCAGTATGAAGTGATGACCTCCCCACTGCCTCCCCAGCTCCCGTTGTAAACACCAGGGTTGTCCTCAGATAGGCCCAGCTCTTTAAGCCAGGAATATTTGGGCTGATTGATGAGGAGACCTGACATGGCTGCTGACTGTTGACAGCGGACGGTTGTAAGTTTACTTCTCAAGAGGAGCCTGCTGTGCCGGGCAAGGGTCAGAGTCAGGCAGTGCTGCATGGGTGCTGGAAGTAAACCAAGTTAAAAATTAATTTCACAAGTTTAAATATGTTTGTAGAACATTTAAGTTATTGTTGACAAAACAATCTAGCCAAAAGGATGACATGAGCTTGTCTGTCTAACACTGCCAGTTCAAAGACACATTTTCAAATCTTTTAAAGACATTATTTAAATGTCTAATGTCTATTGAATATATGAATATATTCAATTTACAATAATATAAAGCAGCAAATCCTCACTTTTGACAAGTCTGAACCACAGAATGACTGTCATTTTCCTCAAAATTTTGATTATCAAAATGATAGTTCATTAATTTAATATCAATTAACTAATTGTTTCAGCTCCAGTTCTGTTAAGTGCCCTTCCAAGGTCGAGAATGATCTTTCAATTTCAAGATTAATAAATAACTCCAAAAAGTTGCATCAGCTGCGTTGTGTAACACAGGAAACAGTGAACATGTGCTGCAGGGAATGAGGGCAGTCAACAGGTGTTGACCAGAGAATGCTGGTACAAAAATAGGAGCTTTTGTTATAACTTCTTCTCTATGAATGAATAAATTATGTATAGTGTAAGAAATTGCTATTTAGGCTGAAACAACTAGTCAATTAACCAATTAGTTGATTGACACAAGACTAATCTGCAACGATTTTGGATTATCTGTTAATAGTTTATAATTTTATTAAGAAAAAAAGACCAAAAAAATCTGCTTTTCTTAGTCTCTTTGATGTTACACTGAATCTTGCTGGGTTTTGTACTGCTGGTGGCACAAAAAAAGCAATTTGAAGAGGTCACCTTGAGCTCTGGGAATATGTAATTTCCCCTGTTTTATGATATATAATAAACCAATCGTGAAAATGGCAGATATTGTTGTATTAACTTATTAAAAAGACATAAGGTCAATGAAACAGAAGCCACAGTTAAATATTATGTATACATCAGGACTGTAACTCATAATAATTTTGTAGTTGCATACGTTTCATTCACAATAGTCTATGAGTTATATAACCATAGCTCCTCTCAAACTTTAGTTAACTCAGGCGTACCTGTCCTGTGCGCCTGCGCAATGAATCCAACTTTGGACAACCACGAGGCGGTCGTAGCTTGAGCTTTTTATGATACATTACATAATAAAACAATGAACACACCAATGTCGCTGAATGTAAACCAAAAGAAACGGAACAGGGTTGCATGTTTGAAACTCTAAATTCTCCACGTCAGTAAGTCAGCGGCTGGCAGCATGACGTGACATGGTCGCCTTGTTGAGTCTAATCGACCGTGACTCAAGGTCCTGCAGTTTACCGCCGCTAACACTCACGGGCTGTCATAAAGCGTGCACTTACGCTCTCGGCACGTTAGTTTTTAATGAATAAAAGTAACTTCGTGCTACTTATGGTCGGTTTCACTCACATTGATATCAAGTTCGCAGGCAGGCAGGGCCACGTCCACTCCAGTTGCGTGAAGCTCTGCAGGCTCTTGATATTTCCGTCACGGTTGGAGCGGATGTACCGGCGCTGTGCTGCACTCTGATTGGTCGGCTGCCTCTACGCAGTGTGGCGCCTGCTTTGTTAGATTGATCCATGCTAACACATTTCCTTTGTTGTGATTAACCGTTTAGCGGTTGCTATTCTGCTATAATAACTTTTATTAAGAAGGTCGCCGTTGAGATATTTTAGACGATGAGTGGCGGAGTGTATGGAGGCGGTGAGTGGGATGAAATAAAACAAAACTGTTGTCCACGTTGTCCCGGTCTGTAGCTTTAGCTAGCTTTGTAGTTAGCGAGCTAGGCTAGCTGTGCTAGCGTTCTTGTAGCTCCGTTATAGACTAAAGCTACATTCATGTTAGCAATTACAATCACCACCCGTTTAATAATATATGAACTTATTAACACTTTAAATGTGTCGTGTTGTGGTTTAAGCGTAGATTATTTATGCAGCAACAATGTAAACCAACCCCGGTACTACCGAGCTAGCTAGCTAGGAAATGAATGAAAGTGGGCTTGACGAGCTCATGAACACATCCCGTTGTGTTTGTGTTACGTTAAAAACAGCTTCCACAGAGCAGTGGTTGTGCTTCAGTAGGGAGCCTTATGTTTAACATAAAGTTAACTTTGCTGCATTTTTGCCTCTCTGTTAACATAAACATATCTAAGAGGGAGCTTCACAGATGTGTCTCTGAACTGAAACAACTTCTTTATTAAATGCTTCTGGATAACCATACCCTTGAATTTAAAACTGACATTAATGTTTGTGTCAGTTTCACTCAGGAAAAACATCTTTGAGAAGCTTGAAGTAGCTTTATCATATCATAACATTGTAATGTACTTAGTTTAGCAAAACAGCCTGTGCAAAGCATCCAAGCTGAAATATGACTTTGTGATTTGCATCTTCACACCACATATTTAGTTTTCTGAAGGTAGAGGATGTGTTCATGTATCATTTTAAGAATAAGCTGAGGGGACTGTAATAGATCTATCTGTAGCTTTGGCATCTGAGAAATATGTTTGTATTTTATTTTGTAAGTTCATAATTAGTCATTCACTTTGTCTTCTAATCTACTCTGACAGATTTTCCCCAGCACGTACCATTTACTTTTTTATTTGAATAAGCTTTAATTGGTAAAGCACTGACGTAAACTAACACCTACATGACTGATGGGTACAGATAAAATCTGCAAAACACACATCTTTATTGAAATGTTTACCTTTGTCTGTACAAAAGGGCATGACCATTTCATCGTGTTCTTGGCTTGTCATTTCGGGCAAGAAGCGTACTCTTAGGAAAGATCACAAAAATGCTGATGCCCCATGGCCTTAGGGATATGGCTGCAACTAACAGTTATTTTTGACTATTGTTGACTAATCTGTTCATCATTTTCTTGTTTAATCAGTTAGATGCTTGGTCCATAAAATGTGAGAAAATAGTGAAAAATGTTGATCAGTAGTCTCCCAAAGCTCAAGGTGACGTCCGCAAATGTCTACAACCAAAAGATATTTAGTTCACTGTCATAGAGCAGAGAAAGTATACAAATTTGAGAAGTTGAAATCATCAATCAAAAAAATATTGTGAACACTTCATTTATTATAAGAATAGTTGCAGATCAAGTTAATAGTTGACAACTTATCAACATATCATCTAATTCAGAATGATACTGAAAGAATAACAGACTGATGTCAGCAGATAAATCAGCAGGATGGGGATGTTTATAGTGTGGAAATATCTGATGTGCTTATAGTTTCCATTCTGCGTGATGGTGCACAGGGTGGGAATGGGAATATTAATTTTTACTCTTGTGAAAAGTAAAATGCCGGGTCAGTTTAGAGGCTTGAGGTCTATTTATTGAGGACGTAAACAGTACTGACCGTTCACTCATTGTGAAAGTGATTGTTAAATTTACAGTTTAAATCAAATTCACAGCCTTTCTCTCATTTCTCCAGATGAGGTGGGAGCTTTGGTGTTCGACATTGGCTCATACTCTGTACGAGCTGGCTACGCAGGAGAAGACTGTCCCAAGGTAGTGGATCACTCATGACCTGATTAACTATGTGTCTTTTCTTCTTCTGTCATATTCATCTTCTCTCTGGGGCAACGTCAGTGTCAAGAAATGAGGACTGTCACCCTGGAGACAGACGGCATAAATTGAGTTCAGATCATTCTGGAGTACTTGGCTGGTTTTGATTTATCTGTGCGTTAGGTGGAGATCTTGATTGTGTAAATATCAGTTTGATATGGGAAGTATCAGAGATGGACACTGATTGGTCATACTTTCGATAATCTATGTAATGCAAATATTAGTGTTATGTGCTCTGGTCATCTGCAGTGAGAATAAGTTCTCTTTAAAAGAGGGTTAGGATTACAAGGTCATTTAATTGAATACGGGTCGACGTCGCATCCTCATGGACACGGACACAGCAGCACCGCTGCTGAAGAAATTCTAGGGGAAACGCTGCTTTTATACTATAAAAGTCCACTCATATTAACATTTGAGTAGTGAGAACCAGTGAATTTTCTGGCAGTTTTGAACTTTAACGATTAATCAAGTAACAAAATAGATGTAGTTGATTTCCTATTGATAGACTAATTGATTAGTGACTAATTGTTTCAGCTCCAAGTGTAATATTTAATGTTGTTATCTGGTTTGACCCAAACCTGCTGTAATAGGCCTTTTCCACAGAAAATATTGTGACATGTGCGAGCAGGAAACAGCTGTAAATAATGAAATTAGTGATGACTGAATATCATTGAGCTGGATCAGTTTCAGTTTCCTGGAATACTGCATGCTAGCTAGCTCACTGCCATTCACTTACTAGGGTCCTCGAATACAGAAGAGTAACATCTGTGCTTTTCCAATTTAAAGTAAACCTTAGGTACAGCTTGTGCAGAAACTGTTTATGCAAGATGAATTAGTCAGTACAAGCCAGATCATTGCACAATGAAATCAGGTGCTTTTGAACATTTCAAAACAGTTGTAGTTTTTCTTTCTTTGTTTAAAAGTCTGAAGGGCATTGCTTCACCTTCAGTTTCACATAAATGAGAAGTGTGTTCATAGTTTGGGATGGTGTTGATCTTTTTGTTTTGGTTTTGATCGGCACAGGCGGACTTCCCCACAGTGATAGGTGTGACCCTTGACCGAGAGGATGGCAGCACACCCATGGAGACAGATGGTGACAAGGGCAAGCAGAGTGGCACCACCTACTATATTGATACCAACCAGCTGAGGGTACCCAGGGAGAACATGGAGGTCATGTCCCCGCTCAAGAATGGCATGAGTGAGTGTTGACTCGTGGCATGTTTTTTTCGTTGTTTTGTTTTATGTGTCAAAATCCAGAGAACAATTTGTTTTTTAACGGTTTGATTCATCATGTAGAGTTTCTACTGTGGCTGAGCAATGTTGACAATTCTCAGAATTTATAACCCATGTGAACATAGATGGGTTGTGTGAGCCTGTGACCCTGTCCTCACAGTCATCATCTGTGACGTAAACTTTGCAATGAATATTTATGATCCTGACTGCTTGATCCATAGCCATAATTAGACTGTTTTGGTCTGACAGCCAACTTTGTAGATGAATTGGTCACAGTCCTGACTGACGTATAGAATACGGCTGTTCATCATGAATATTAATGAGTTTATTTGAAGACCATCTAGTGTCCTCTTGATGGCATGGAATGGATGAGACAAACCGCCCTCTGTCTAGGGTTTGTCACCATGTCAGCCTGACGGTGATCATATTTAAATTGAGGATGTGTCGAACATCATCCAAAGCCAGATGTGTGTCACATGTCCTGAGCTGTCCTTGGTGCTAAACTGGAGTTGTTCTAAAAATAAATCACTGCTGGATTTTTGATTATTTTTCCATGTTTGGCCTGAAGCAGTTTTAAGCTCAGCTGTCCTTAAATTGTCTTTCTGCTTCATTTTCTGCCATTTTTTGTCATGTTTTTACATCTGTTCAATGTTATTTAACTTGAATTGTATTGTTTCTCAGTTTGACAGCTATTATCCAAAGCAAGGCTGCAACTGTTTTTTTTTATTGGCTAATCTTTTTATTCTTTTAATTAATCACTTATTTGTCTGTAAAATGTCAAACGAAATAGTGAAAGTTTCCCCAGAGTCCACAGTGAGGCTTTAAAGTAACTTCAAATCACGTAAATTTACAATGATATGTCCAAAACATGTAAAGATGAGCTGAAAATCTCTGCTATGAATTCTACTTTTTGCACGTGTGTTTAGTTTCTGTCACCTCAGGGATATCAGTGACAACGGATATGAAATAAGCGTTCCGGTGCACTGACCTAGCTGATGATGCTCATCAGAATCTGGTCCAATGGAGTTTGGCTGTGAGGCTATTTAGAGACAAGTGTGACACCAATCTTAATTGCAGCAGAACAGTATCGTGGGACCACGCGCTCCCTCAGAGGGCTGACCTGGAACATTGGTGCCTGGTGCTCAAATTATTATCTAAAAAAGCTCATCATCGTTCTATTTTCTCCACCATCTGACCCAGTAATGATGATGATGATGAAAGATACACTTTTTTGTGACGTTTTCTTTTTTGTTTTTTTTTTGTAGGCCTGTAGCCACAAATAAAGTAAAGAAGTACCATGAGAACATAGATGCTATGTGCTATTTCTCCAAACTAGAAGAAATTTGAACAACTTTATGTCATCTTAACATGAAAATTAAGCACAGATAATTGATTGTCCTTTGCCTCTCGTCTGTATGACAGTAAATCAGCAGTAATTTGACATTTAACAAGCGGTGCCTTTGCTTTTTTCTTCTACCCCATTGACAGTTGAAGACTGGGACAGTTTCCAGGCCATTTTGGATCACACCTACAAGATGCACTTCAAGTCTGAACCCAGCTTGCATCCAGTGCTCATGTCAGAAGCATCGGTGAGTTAGCATTTGGTACGAGCCGGAGTCTGTACAGCGCTGTCTGCTTAATCTGTTGCTGTGCCAACAGCAAACAATATTCCCGTAGTTAAGAATTTATTAGCTAACCTGGAAATGCAGGCAGATTTGTGTCCACTAAAAGTTAACATTTTGTTCCAGCCCTGTTCTTTTTCAAAATATTAACTTGTTGGTTACTCATAGTAACTGATGATTTTTTCAGATACACATTATTTTAGCTAGAATCGTGGTGTTGTGAGGCGTGGATTTGAAGTGAGGAGTTTGTTTCCCGTGCTGTGCTGGTCCTCATCATCTCATGGAGAAATGCAGTAGTTCGTGTTGTGCTGATTACAATCTGTTGTAAACTGTCCGTTTTGTGTCTGCAGTGGAACACGCGAGCAAAACGAGAGAAACTAACAGAACTGATGTTTGAACATTACAACATTCCTGCCTTCTTCCTCTGCAAGTCTGCCGTGCTGTCTGCGTATCCTTTACTATTTCACCTCATCCTGATATAATTGTCCCCTCTACTGTTTGATACATTTCTGAGTACTGTTTCTCTCATGAAAAGTCTGAACTAACACTGTATCTGTCATCTGTTGAATGGTATTTCATATCCTTGACGCTGAGTGTCTTAGCTTTGCCAATGGGCGGTCTACAGGCCTGGTCCTGGACAGCGGAGCCACACACACCACAGCAATTCCAGTGCACGATGGCTACGTCCTGCAACAAGGTTACCAATTATCTTAAATCATTCATCATAAGCTGACAATCTACTTGGTCTGCATATAAACCAGGGAGGGGTCTCACCACATAAGTCTGAAATCTGCCGTTAATGCATCTGCTTATCCCCTATGATTTATGGTGCCATCTGCTGGTTGAAGCTTACATCTCAGCCATGCCAATCAAGCCAGCTGTTCCTTCAAATGTTCAGTTATTTCTCCTATATAATATGTAAACACGATAGAGATTTACTGTGTTCATTTGAGTCATTTGTTATCGATTCTCTCTGACAGGAATCGTCAAATCGCCTCTGGCCGGAGACTTCATGAGCATGCAGTGTCGGGAGCTTTTTCAAGAACTGAGTTGTGAAATAATCCCCCCTTACATGATTGCATCAAAGGTAAGAGCTTTGTGTGGAAAATCTCATTTTAAAGAATCTCATCTCAGCATTTTACAGGTGGAACAGTATATTTTAGTTTTTGGTATATATTGTTCCAGCCAAACCTGCTGTTTTAACCAGTTAAACCCCTTTGGGCCGTCTGGGTGAAAGGCAGCTGAATATATTCTATATAAATATATAATATATTGTCATTACAGGATGGAGTGCGGGAAGGATCTCCAGCCAGCTGGAAGAAAAAGGAGAAACTACCTCAAGTCACCCGCTCATGGCACAACTACATGTGCAATGTAAGCAGTAAACCTTTGGACTCCTGGTATTCTTTGGTTGTTATGCATTGTGTTTTATTGATTATGTGTCTTTATCTCTTTATGTTTGCAGTGTGTGATCCAGGATTTCCAGGCATCTGTACTGCAGGTGTCAGACTCACCATATGATGAACAGTAAGAGCTAACCCTAACCCTATTTGCAACATAATATATGTCCATAACGTAGACATGAGCTAAAGGTTCCCGCCCAAATCTTTTCCAATGCTTTTCCCCTCACATTGTTTTCAGTTTATGAACAATATCCACTGGTTTTATCCGCCTGTCATGGTTTATTTCGCAATAATGACACTATACTAACCCTCAGCGTCTATGGAGGTTTGCATGCTAAAAACATATATTGTCTGAAACATTAAAATGTCATAATAAACTAACAGGCAACCCTCTTATCTCTCATCAGGGTTGCCGCACAGATGCCCACTGTGCACTATGAGCTGCCCAACGGCTACAACTGTGACTTTGGGGCTGAGAGGCTGAAAATCCCAGAGGGGCTGTTCGACCCCTCGAATGCCAAGGTATGTATGTTAAGAATGCTCCATTAGGTTAATTATGGAGGTGACAAAGCAGCCAGAATAACTTAATATACAAGTTAGTTTTGTTTAAAAAAAAAAAAAAAAAAAAGTCCTGATGAAAATGTGTTTGTTGTGATCACTTCAGGGCCTGTCTGGAAACACCATGTTGGGAGTCGGCCATGTGGTGACGACCAGCGTGGGAATGTGCGACATTGACATCCGACCGGTAATTATCGGGATGTTTCGAACGTATTTTTTTGTGTATGGCTGAAATATGTTTTCTGTTGAGTTTAACTTTTATTCATTTAAAAGATTTTTCCTAATTGGGATGAACGGGTAAAGATGGGTTGCTCCTTACTGTTGAAAATAATTTTTCCTTGTTAGGAATGTAGATGAATCATGTGAAGTGAAGTTCAGGCTAACCTGCAGCTTCAAACAAAATGTTTACTTTTTTTTTTTTTCTGTCCGAGACATTTGACCAGTGGTAGTTGAATGCAGCAAGTTTTGTACATTGCTCTGAGCCATGTCAACAAATATGTTGAAATGCAGGAAATTACAGTCTGAAGTAAATGTAGATGAGGCTGGTTGAGGCAATTTCGGTATTCTCTAAAATACATATGTATTTCAAAAATTTTCTTGATAAGTTTGATAAGAGGCAGTGTACTGATGGGAGCAATAACTTGAGTGCAACATAAAACCCAAACCTTTTGACTTGTATTTCAGGGTCTGTATGGCAGTGTGGTCGTGACCGGAGGAAACACGCTCATTCAGGGCTTCACAGACCGACTGAACAGAGAACTCTCCCAGAAAACCCCTCCGGTGAGTTAATCCCACTCCTTCCTCCTTCAATTATGTATTTATGCATAATTTCTTATGTGGTGTGACGTTTTAAACACCGTTTCCTGCCAGAGTTTGACATGTTTGTCTGTAATTTGCAGAGCATGAGGCTGAAGCTGATAGCCAACAACACTACGGTGGAGCGCCGGTTCAGTGCCTGGATAGGAGGCTCCATCCTGGCATCACTTGTAAGGACACATAACCACTAAAACTGCTATAAGAATAACGTTAAAAGTTTCAAGCTACAACTAGCTGATGTTTTTCATACTAGGTGGACAAAAGTGTCTGCACAGGAGCTCTGTGGCTATCATGTTTTAAGATTCAAAGCACATGTTTATTATATTTCTGTAGTATATTGTGTAGATGGATTTCTGTTTTCAGTAAGGAAAATCTACTTTTTTGTATCTGTTCTGTATGAGAAGTGCATTGAAGTTCACACATCCACTTTTGGTCGACAGCTTTCATTATTATGTGTGTGTATTCCTGCCTCTCTTGTTTTTATTCCAGTTATATTCAAACTATACACGTTTTCTGTGTCTGCCAGGGAACCTTCCAGCAGATGTGGATCTCCAAACAGGAGTACGAAGAGGGAGGAAAGCAGTGTGTGGACAGGAAGTGCCCTTGATTTTTGACACCAAACCACCATCATCACAACCCTCGTCACTGTCTTTGCCACAAACTCAACATCATCAGTCGTTCACCTCTGACCCTGGACTCAGGAACACTCACAAATGATCGCTCCTATTTTGTATGATTTTGTTTTGTTTTTTTTAAAAAGAAATTGAGTTTGTCTGTGTGCGGTCTGTCTAGGATGTATTGTGAAAACCAGACAAACATCTGCAAAGTTAACTGCATCACTTCAGTTCCTTTTGTTTATATAGTAGTCAGTCCTTGCCCTATCTTTGGTTTTTTGTTGAAAACTTCAAAAAGTATTTTTCTGGAATTGACAAAAGCCTGATCTTGGTACCGATTGTCCACGCTTTTTCTTCTGCTCTAGACATCGTCTGACAGTCTAAAGTCCAGTTTATGATCACGCTGGGGAAAAACAGAATCTAGGAAACACAAAATTTGTTGTCAAAGGTTTCTGCAGAATACTGACAAGGTAAAATTTGGTTGATACGTCTTTGGAGGAACAGCCTTACAGTTTGGGGTGAAAGCCTGTGGTTCATAAGCCTCTCTCTTGTGTAATGAGTAAGCTCATCATAGGCAAAGGCCAGTCAGTTCTCGCCTGTGCTTACTGGTGTGAGTGTCAACTCAAATCTGTATTTAAGTTTCACTTTGCTTGTCATTGGTTACACATGGTCTTTTAAAAATAAAGTCCTTTTTGTTAAATGATTTCTTTAAATGAGTTTGTGATGAAAGTATAAGAGGAATATAAATTTGTGTTTCTTGCACATAAAGATGAAATAGAGCAGGTTTACATTTAGGTAAAAGTTGCATAAACACGTTCTTAAATTCATCATACAAACTAGTAAAACATGATGAGAACTTGATGTGTGAAGCATGTTTTAATATTAAGTATGAAAACAGCAAACAAAACATTTTAAGGTCACGTAGCATAGTTGGACAATTCACAGATGGACAAATACACTCATACTTTATATAGAACAACAGTTTCAGACCACCTTGACATGAGCTGATTTAGAATACTTAACTCAGCAGATAAAATATGGAGAGGACCTTGTGTCTGGACAGATGTCTGGCTCACAGCTGTCAAAAACATCTTAAATGTAAAATGTGTGCTTGAAATTTCAGGATGCAGGAACTTTCATTTGAGGAAACTTCTGCTTGAGTTTGGACTGAGTTTGCTTCTCTAAACTCGCTTTCCTGACCTTCTCACGAAGATGCTTCTCTATGCGCAGCCTGAAAGGGGGAAAAAAAAAAACATTTAGATTTTTATAAGAGAACAGTAATTTTGCAGTACATAACTATCACATACATCCATCACATCTGCTAAAACAGCACAATATTGTATGAGCATCGTGTCTTACCTGATGTGTGGTTGGACAAACTTGGGTGTGTAGAACTTCTTTCGCTTGTATCTTTTATTCATGTACCAAGGAATTGCGTACTCTTTGAATCGATACCTGAGGGAAAGAAAACATTGGAATATGAGTGATGCCACCTCCCACATTTCATTTTCCATAGCCTGGCCCTTTAGAGGTACTACAACCAAATCACAGACCTCAAATCAGCTTTTTCCAACACTTAAGAAATTCTGTTGAAATCAAGCCCAGGTTTGAGGGTTTGTGCCAATAAACCTGACGAGGATCCAAAAGTCTACTAAAAGTATTTTTGGTTTAATCTTTGAACATTAATTAGACTCAAATCTCTAAACAACACTGGGACAAAGCGTTTTTATGGTGATCTGAACTGAGGAGATGTACACCTAAACTTCACAGGGAACTTTAAATTGTTAATTAAGAGTGCTGCATTTATGTGTGACAAAGTATTCGGTGGCTCTGCCCTCACCAGTAGACATATCCAAATAGGTTCTTCCTCCAGGCTCCTGGTCTTCCTTTCTCCTGTCCTGTCTGCAGCAGACGCAGTGCAGTTTCTCTCTCTTTTACCACCGTCTCCAGTCTGGTCATCGACCGGTCAATCTGGGGGGAAGAAGACAGCAAGATTTACCTTTTACCTGAGCCATGTCTCCTTCTCCTTAAGACAAACAACACACAATATTGAAAGTACACACTGTGTCAAAGGCTGAGCCAGAGTTGATCTGTCAAATGTAATTCACGATTTCTGCAGTAATGGTGGAGATTTTACTTGAGCATCATACCAACCTTCTTTAATCTCTCTGGACTCGGCATCTGAACCCTTTGCCTTTTTGCTTCCTGCTCGAGCGTGAGCAGCATGTTCTTTTCTTTCAACAGCACATACCTGAGATAGAACGAGAGCATTATATACAGCTGACAAATGTTTAAACGCCATGAAGCACCAGTGTAATCAGTAAACAGTGCTTACCAGAGTTTGTGTAAATCTTCATTGCTTTTTGTTCTCAGTTGTTTGGCAGTCCATGGTGCAGCTACAAAAAAAAAAAAAAAAAAAAAGAAGTGTGAAATGCTACGAGCGTGCCTGATGGATACATCTGTGCTCAAATGATGCTGCAGCAACATAATACTTCAGTGTTTTACCTGACTTCACGGTGGTCTCTCCCCAGTTTTCAGGTAAGTCAAAGAACTCTTCCAGCCCTCGTCGGCTGATGGTTGTGTGCAGGGCTCGACACTGACCCACAGAGCTGGGGGGACTGTACAAAGACAGGGCAGCAAGTGGAGACTTTTCCCTAGTGGGTGATAAAAAAAATAAATAAATGAAAATAAATTACAAATCACATGCTATTTCCCAAAGATTACACCTCTTGGGTTGAATTTATTTCTTCTTCCCTAAAAAAAAAAAAAGAAGTGCATTATACTTCTCCTAAAATGTCTCCTCTTTTCTTTCTGACCCAGAAACTGATTGTAGTGTTTCTTGGTTTGGAAGATAAAACATTATACCGTTAGAAAGATTATGGCACGTTTTAAACATAGGGAAACAGCCAAAAAGTCAAGAGGCCTATTACATGGGTCATAAAATCTCAGGAGCAAAGTCACAACAGACAACAACCATGCAAAATCTGTGCTAAACCAAATTCTACAATTGTGTAACATGGATGGAAATTCAAAAGAGCACCTGGACATATTTCAAATATACTGTCTGTCAGATTAATACTCTACTTTCAGGCTGGGAGTTTTTAAATTCAGTAAATACAACCATTTATAAGTTTATCTAACGTGTTGGCAGCACGATGCAAACCAGCCTGTACCTGAAAACATTACAATTTAATACACACCGTCAATGAGGAGCAGAGCTGTGTTAGCTATGACAGGTAACGTCTCTTATATATATCATGTTTTACACACACTGCAGAGCTTCTTACCTGTAAATTTGAGACTGGTATTTGTTTAAATTGGCAGCACAGTGCGGAGTACTCCTCACAGCAGATATCTTTAAGACATTTTGAAAGTGTTTGCAAAGAGTCAAAACGCGTCCTGCCGATGAGGACGCCGCCATCTTTGCTGTAATCCTTCCCACATTACCCGTCATGCATTTTTCTACAACACTACACCAAATATATATATTTTTATTGTTTGAGTTTTCGTTTTTTCCCCACATATATTCATCTTATAGCTTCATATAATGTATCCACAAAATAATACAATTAAACAAGGACAAGAGTTGACGTATCCGCCCTTATCAAAAATGGCGGTTTCCGCCTCACGCTGTCATCAGCCAATCAGAGACCGTGTTGTTGAACCGTCGTCCCACAGTAGCGATGGTGGGGATGAGCGTTCTCAGGTCTGCTGCTGCCTTTGCAGCCAGACTGAGTCCTCTGAAATCTGGAAATAATGCGGCAAATCTACTCAGCCGGACAATCCCACGGACAGATAAAGGTAAGAAACACCCTGACCGTGTAAAGAGCGGGAGGTTTGACCCTAAAGGCGGCCGTCTCTTCTTATGACCTTGCGCCGAGGCTTGTTAGCGTGCTAACATTAGCCGGTTGGTAACGTTTGTCCTGCTGTCAACACAAAGTACAGAAGTATGTTAACGCGTTACAGTTACAGTTACTCTTCTTTGTGAGCTAACGACACATTTAAACTGTCCTTCATTCATGAGAGCTAAATGTATTATGAAGGCACCAGGCGTAGTAGTTGTTTTATGGCGTTTGAATGACAATTTATCATCTCTCCCCATGTTATTGTGTCAAAATTCTCACTTCTGATTTTGAGTACTTTAATATTATATACTTACACGTGTGCTATATGGGTACTTGTAAGATTTTATTTTAATAAAGTCCATTTGACTCAGTTGGATGCACATTAAACTCATTGCCACATGATTTTGTAAGTCTTAGTAAATATGTGATGTCTGTGATAATAATTGTTGTGGAGAAATTGCTGAACTCAAAGGTCAATGGTGAGGTCAGGAGGGAAGAAAGTGTTCAGGAGTCTCTGATGTCTTATGCTGTAGTTTTTATTGACACTTGGCCAAGGAGAATTAGAGACACTCTCAAAGTACATCAGAAGTGCCTGAGTCGGTCTCACATTCTGCTGAACTCATGCTGGTGGTCAGACTTTAAACCCCTACAGATAACACCACAAATACTATAGTAATAGTCAAAGAGAATATATTTACCCATGTTTGTGTTACTGTCAGCATATTCTAGGCTGGAGACACTGTTGTCTGTTTATGTTAAAGAAACGTCAACGGCAAGCTATCTATTATGTCTAGGAAGGCAACATTGGGTTTCTTCGACCCTGGCCACCACAGTGTTGAGATAGACTGGCACCTACTGTTCTCAACCAAAGTCAAACAACTAATACTGCCGAGGACCTCAAGGCCCACACGTGACCCTAGCCCATCCCTCATATATTTATATTTATACATATAGTAGTACAGTCTAATAAGTTTAGATCATTGACCTCAACTTTTAAAATCAAGAAACATTGAATCTACGTGACATTATCACAAAAATCAAAAGTCCAGTCTGTCTAGTCTTGTATCAAATATATCACCTAGATTTTGATACTGTGTCAGTAAAACGCCTAACTTTAACATGCTCACAACAGTATCCCTTGCCTTGTTCTTGCAGTGGCCGTTCGTTGGGGTCATGGAAAGAAAATGTTTGTCATCAAACCCTCTGACTACTATGACAGGAGATTTCTGCGCTTATTGGTGAGTGCTGTAACATAATCACATTCGTTGCCCATGGTCGTGACAAATTAAAAGGTTGTCCGAGCCAAGATTTAGATAAAAAAGTCGATGCCAGCAGCAGTCAGGCTTCATAAACAGCCGTGTGTCAATAGCCAAGAATAAAAGCCTGTGATGTAATGTTCCTCAAGTTCAACCTCAGTAACAATCTTTAAAGTTCCTTAAGCTGTCTACACAGCTAATAATGTAGGAATTTATTTATTGAATCAGCCTAGTAAGTAGCATGCACATTATCACCCTTATATGTCATATTCATATTTAAATTTTTATAACTGAAGATGTTCTAATCAGACAAAATTAAGCTTACACAGCTTACATAGCTGGATTACTAACATTACATGGAGCAGGAACAAGCATAAAACCCAAAGTGGACAGGTCTGACCTAACAGCTACTTTTGCATACATGTAACTATTATTCCAGTCTAATGCAGAACAACATAAAAATTCTCAGTATTTCATTTTGTCTCCTCATTTTGTTCCTCAGCAATATTATGTCCTGCTAACTGGCATTCCTGTGGCGGTCTTTGTCACCTGTGTGAATGTCTTCATTGGTAAGTATTAAGCACATCTTTATATGTTTTCTGTGTTTTAGTGCTTTATTTGGTCGATTAAAGATGTGATTTAATGAGTAAATCAAAAGAAGTTATACATGTTACTTTGAATTGAACTTGAGTGTGATTGTGTTGTGAAGGTGAGGCAGAGCTGGTTGAAACTCCTGAGGACTATGAACCCGAGCACTGGGAGTACTACAAGGTATGTAGCTAGCATCTCGTCTTATTAATTCTTTTAGATTTTTTTGTGTGCTACTGATCTGAACCCTGACTCAGGGAAGGGAGCTAAAGCGTGCATTCAATTTGCAGCTGGTCATCTCATGTGCATACCTTAACCACCCTTACCATCACAAAGCCTTGTGCAAAGCCTTAAACCACCTGTGTTTGCCTCGAGTGTCGTATGTGAATTGTATCTAAAATATTCAGACCACAGTTTTTTTTTAAGTGTATTTGGACATAACAGTTCTATAATTATGGATATTAGTACTGGGATAATATGCTTATCAAAAAGAATTATGAAATAAGAATCACAATACTTAGGTGGATTGGTTCAAAAAAATATTCCTTCACCCCTCATGAATATTTCACAGAGGTGCCTGACTGTTCTCCCTGCAAAATGATAAAATCTAATATATTCTCAGTAATTGTTCAACTGATTAATTCCTGAATTTAACAGAAAAATCAATGATTGTTTATTTGGATCAAATACATTTGGATTAAAGTACTTCTCTCTGGCGTCATTGCAGCACCCCATCACCAGGTGGATTGCGCGGAACATCTACGATTCCCCAGTGAAGGATTATGAAAAGATGATGGCTGCAGTCCAACTCGAGAAAGACAAGGCAGACGCAAGGTGAGTGTTTCCTGTGCATGTTTGATTCAGTCAGCTAATATCTCTGCCTCAACACAACTGATTTGATGCCATTGAAAGAATTGTTTGTCAGCCGATCCTTCACAAGTCTGCTTCGCATGCAACTGAAGGTGTTGAAGAGGAAGTTTATCTGTGATATAGCTGTGAAACTGATTTTATTATTCCAGTGTTAAATAATAACTCTGAATCTGTCTTGCCAAACTGAAATGACTTGTTACACCAAGCGTACATTTTAATGCTTATTAGGACTGAATATAATATATATATATGTGAATGTTTATTATCAAGCATATCTCCTGTATGACACCAGATGCAAACTGTATTTGGTCAAAAGCACGGTTAATGTAAAGAGTTTCACACAGAGGGACATTAGATGATAAAATATGTAGAACCTGAAATAGGAGGCCTCTTGATGCATCTCCTAGGGAAGTAAATGTCACAGTAACCAACAGTTGTTTTCATTCAGCCAGTAATTGTGGCAACATCTGTGTTTTACTTTGTCTTTACCATGATGGTGCAGTTAAAAGAATAACTCATATCTTGTCTTTAGACACCTGAACACAAAGCAGGATTGACATAACTATGGCACCAATCACATACACAATATAGTCACAGGTTAAAAGAAGGTTTGATTTTTTTTTTTTCTTCCTCCTGTAAAAACTGAGTGAAGGGTATTGTAGCACTAACACTAACTTGCTCATTTTCCATTTCTGATCCCTGATTTTATTAATTTGCTGACTGTTTCTCGCCCACAGACTGACACAGCTAGAGGTGCGTCGACACATGAGGCAGAAGGGAGACGGGCCCTGGTTTCAGGTGCCCACCCTCGACAAGGAGCTTATCGACTACAGCCCCAAGTCAACACCTGACAATTAATCCAGATGTGTCAGTACACCATGCCGATCAATCTCACTGTTTGTACATTTTTTCCCTTCCTGCGTAAATAAAATCTATATGTACTCTATTTTTGTCCTCCAGTGTATTTATTGGTTTCATGCTGTAAAAATGTTTTTGCCTAAGTACAATTATTTAAATCTTTGTGGATTAGGTTGTATTGTTGTGCAGTACAGTGGTTCAGTGTATAGCATGCTGCCTATATATCTGTCTGTGTAGAGTCTGCATGTTTTCCCTCCCTCACAGTCCAATAATTTTCAGGCGTGTCGACCTTGTGGTAGACTGGCTACCTGACTTTCCCCCAGTATGTGCAGGGATTGTCTCTGGATGTCTCTGCAAAGGATAACCAGGTTTTGGATATTGGATGGGTTTGATTGTTTTCCAAGTACTGAAACAACAATTTGAGTTGGAAAAAGATCAGCTGGGCAGGACCCAGGACAAGTTGGCAGTTCATCACAGGGTCGACATATTGCTCACACACAATTTTTAGTCACCATTTGATCTTCATGTCTTCACGCTGGAAGGAAGCCAAGCAGACCGCCGCCTTCTCACTCCTCTTGGATCAGGGATATTCAGTTTGTGAAGTTGGAGAGTTAGGTGCACGATAAATGGTTCACTTTTTACCTGAATTTATAAGCCTAAACAGGGCTGGCGGCTGCAAATGGACTGCATTTATACAGAGCTTACAGCCTCTAATCTATCACATCTGATGCATTTCTTATTCCTGTGTAACACTGTTTATCTGTACTGTAAAACAAGCATGCAAACATGTTAAAGTTTAATGGACCTTTAAATACTAGAGTATCAAGTGTTTGCACATTGGTCTATCAGCACGGACACATTGCATGGCGAGACTATTTTTCAGTGGATATAATTTTGGCTTCATTTGATAATTTTGTGTAATTTAAGGGAGCGTCCACGTGGTGGCAGAGCTGTGCAGAGAGGATGCTTGTTGTCTGATGGACAAAGGGCCTCATGGTTGTAAAAAATAATACATTGATTGTTTATTGTAAGGTATACGAAATTATCTTTCAGGTATTTCTCTTTTTAAATTTTACTTACTCCATTTATTTATTATAATATACGCAAAATCCCACCAAGAGATTTTTCTTTATATTTTAGCAACAATGCCTTCTCTGGATAATCACAGGGTGATAGAGGATTTTGTTAGTCTTTTAGGATTTTGCAATCAGCAGCCATTAAAACCTCACAATCATGTTTTTCCTGAATCCTGGAGAGGGAAACATGTTGTAGTAAGTGTGGGTGGCTTTATGAATCATCCTCAGAGGTGGGAGGGGCCCTTCTGGTAAAACATCCCTGTGTGCACGGAGCGTCATCACAGTCAACAGTAGCCGTGTAATATCTGCGCAGGTCAAAGCTTTTTTTTTTTTTTTTTTAATTTTTTTGCAAGAAGAGAAAAACATTAGCCTTCATGTCCTCTATAGCTTTGCAGCCTGTGTAGCGGCCAGCCCTCCACCCCTCGGTCATTTTATTTTTATGTTTTTCAGCGTCACATCCCGCTGGCTGCAGGAATGTAGAGACGGAGTGCTTTAAAAATAGCATCCTCTCCTCTGACAGCGCTGCTCCGGAGGCTCCGCAGCACTGTGGTGCGAGAAGCAGGAATGCGAAGATGGCTACAGACCTAGGAGAGCTGCTGGTCCCGTACATGCCCACCATCAGGGTGCCCAGGACTGGAGACAGGGTTTTCAAGAGCGAGTGCGCTTTTTCCTTCGACTCTCCTGTAAGTGTATCTCTCCCAACACACGCATGACATAAAGACCGAGACATGAGCGTGTTGTTTGCGGGATGAATGTGCGTCGCAGGCTCTGATATGAACACACGTGAATCTGCTGTGATGTGTTTATGTGTGTCCGCCTTCCCCGCGAACTTGAAAAGGAAATAAATAATGAAATGTTGTTTACATCTGAGCAGAGAGGGATGAAGGAGGAGGAGGAGGGGGGTTTCCCCTTTGTGCAAAGGAGAGGTAGACGGTCCCGATCAGGCCACATTAAAGCCAGTCAACACACGAGCTAACACACACACACCTGCCTCGAGCTTTGAATGATTTGAAAAGCTTTAGCAGACGTCAGCTTGAAGGAAACTGCTGTTATGTGTGTGTGAAGTGAGTTTACAGCCACATTATGGTGTGTTTGTAATTTATGATTCGCCTTCCACTGTTCTTCAGTGTAAATGTGGTGTTTGCATACAATAATTCAATAATTTAATGCTCATAAGAATAAATTCATAGTCTTTAAATGTGTTTATTTTAAGCATGTGATACAACCCACTGCTGTGTTCAATAGTTAGTTTACAATGACCAAGCAGAAATTCATGCTATCCATGGTAGTGTGGTGATACTCATGTATTGACTTAAGTAAGTTTTTATACTCAATAGTGAGTATAAAGTATATCTAGAGTCCTTTATGGCTTTATTTTTATGTTATTGTCTCACTGGAAAGTTCATAGAAAATCTCTTGACCCACATTTTGACTCGTTTATTTTGTGATTTTTTTGTTTCTATTGTGATTAATCGTAGTAGGGCATCAAAACATTAAATATATTGATATATTTGCATGTTTAAAAACTTTAAAATCTATAGTTTTGATGTAGAGTTCAACCCTTCCCTGTGCTTTTAAAGACTTTTAGAGAATGTAGAGTTTTTGGCTGGTAACACATTCTACATACAATAATAAAAGAAACCTACTTAACTCCACTGAAACCGTTTTTTAAAGGTGACTCAGCTGTCTGGAGTTCATCATGGTGGCCTGAGGACTGGTTTATTTTTATCCTTGCACTGTTGAAGCTCATATGTCACTCTGGGCCACTTAAAGGTTTATCACAGGGGGTTTATAAGGCCTGTACTTATTGCAGATTTAGGTCAGTTTTGAAGGATACCCTATGTATTTTTTATTTGATAGTCCACGCATGACAATATTTAAAACACCTGAAATGTGAGCTGCTGATCACATGCAGATCTTTTGAATGTGACGAAATTATCTTTTAGATACAGTAAGACAATCTAAGATGTGACGTGTGGGGCTTCAGTCCACAGACACTCACCAGCAGTTTTATGAGGAATAAGGTTACTGTGTTTTTAAACTGGAGGAAAACCTGCTGGTCCTCAGTGACCTAAAAGCAAAGAGGTTCTACTTTGTCAATGAAATGAATTTCTGTGTAGCTGCACGTAACAGGATGATGTGCATATTATTCAGCAGCAAAATCATATTGCTTGTAGGAAACATCAGAGATGAATCATATTTCTCAGACATTCTTTAGCTAAAATTACATGTGAAAGGTGACTTTGTGGTTTTACAGTAGAAACAAAACAAGCTTTTCAATAGCAGGCATTGATAAAAGTGTTCTGGAACAATTTTTTGACTGTTGGACAAGAGTCAGTAACGTCTTTTTGAAAGTGTGTTTGCATACACTCTTACTTGCATGTTGTGTTCAATTTATGTAAGTAGTGCCAGGTAGTGTGGAACAAAGCACAGTGTTTTTGTCCTTTACTTTTTTACTTTTTTAATGAAGCTGAATACCACCTTTCCTCTGCGTTTTAGATAAGTAAAGAAAAACTTGTGTGAGAACACACACACACACATATATATATATATATATATATATATATATATATATATATATATATATATATATATATATATATATATATATATATATATATAAGTAGTAGGCTACTCTGAAATTTGGCAAAATACCAATTCTAAGACCTAGACTATGCTAGAATACTTTTTCTGTGTAATGTGCACTCTTCAAGGTTTTCCGTGGGTTAAACGTGTTGTTGTGTTGACGGTTGTTCACCTCGTGCTGTTATTCATTGTCACCATTTGTTTTGGTCTGCAGGAGTCAGAGGGAGGCCTGTATGTGTGTATGAACACATTCCTGGGCTTTGGACGAGAACATGTGGAGAGACATTATCGCAAAACAGGACAGAGCGTTTACATGCACCTCAAACGACATGTCAAAGAGGTAAGTTTTACACTTGCACTGTATTTGGCAGTTTGTGCTTTTATTAATCATATTTATAAAGGCCTTTGCAATCAATAAAACAATAATACACAAAAGACATTGAGCAAGACATTAAGATGATTTGATATTAATCAAGAACACAACAGAAAAATCAAATACAACCATGATAAAGTGATAAAGTAGCAACCAGTGATACATAAACTTTACCAGTCAGTGTTAACACTCTGCATACACACAATTTAATAAATCTTACCTGACATAGTTATGCACAAAATATTACTACACTTTGTCTCATAACATATGTGATGTGGAAAAGTAGCAAGTTCCTGGTTTGTGGTGGTTTATAACACACTATAATGTAACTCTATGCAGATATACCTATTTATTAATGTATTTGTCAACAACTATAACTCCTCCTGTGGAGGCTGTTATATAAACAGATAATGAATGACAATATGGTTAAACACAGTTAATATAAAATATTTTTTATTGGTGTAGTTATAATTCTTGACAAATACTGTACATTAAAAAACACCTAAAATGTCCTTATAGCTGCTTAGAACTACATTACAGTGTGTTCTAAACATTTATTAAAGTATCAATGTGCTGCTTACAAATGATAAATAGAGAGACTTGAAGTAAAGTAACTTGTCTTATGTGTATTTCAGTTAGTAGAGCATGTCATTGATGCTGTCACAGGTTAAGTTCCCTGTGGTGAGTGATGCTGCAGATATATGAAATACAGCAAGTCGCTTTAGATAAAAAGGTACACTCTGTGACCGGAATCGCTGATATCATAATGCCATTATTTTGAATATCAGTGATTGAATTACATTGTTTGGGCTGGATACACTTAGAGGTTGAATGCTTTGTCATGGACATTTCATTTGAAAAAGATGAAAATATAATCTTTGTTTTCACCTTTTCATTAGATATGACTGTTCTCACCTTCAGACTAAGTCTGTCTATCTCCCCATATTCCAACTTTAACAACTACAACAACAACTACTACAATACATTAAGCTATACTGGTAACACTTTATTTCACATTTTACCTCATTTCCTAGAGAGAACCTGATAATTTGATACTAAGTATGTAGAAATTAAAGACAGTTTGCATTTGGTATACTTTTAATCAATTAATAACAGTTAGTTTAAAGTGAAACCTAGAGAGTCTTATCATCAGTGCACAGCAGGTTAGCTGAGTTAGCTGAGTTAGCTGAAATCAGTACATACAGAGATCAAAGTGTCCAATAATAAATGATAATGAATTAATATTTACTTGTTATAACCCGTTGTTGTCCATTTACCCAGTTTTAAATGAAGCGTTTCTTATAAAATCATTTTATTTTCCTTATTAGTATAACTGAACATGAAAAGTCCTTGGAAATTATCAAATGAATATTCTCAGAATCAGTTTATATTAGTATATGGGGTGGACAAAATAACAGGAACATCATACAATATAATGCATTCCAAAACAACAATAAAATATTTTTAGAATTTCTTGGCTGATTCAACTCTGTGGTCATTTTTGAAGTTTGTGGTG
Organism: Sciaenops ocellatus; assembly: GCA_033000465.1. NCBI lineage: Eukaryota > Metazoa > Chordata > Actinopteri > Sciaenidae > Sciaenops > Sciaenops ocellatus. The sequence continues at coordinate 16,871,672 of CP136882.1, read as the reverse complement.
GTGTTGCATTTGAGTACATTATATTATAAGGTGTTTTTTTTTTTTTTGTTTGTTTTTTTACATCCATCCATGTATGACAAAGTCATTCATGGACCCAAACAAGCCCTCTTTTAAAAAGTTGATGGTAAACAACAAAGGCCTGAGCTGCTGCTGTGTTTTCTCGGTGGCTCTAATTGCCCTCAGATAAGCTCTGCTTTGTAAAGAGCTGCTATTTCCATGCCTGGATCTGGCCTGAAACAGCTGCTCACATTCTGCAGGCTCCCGTGTCTGCTGTTTTTTTCCCATGAGTCCACTTGGTCGCGAGTGTGTCAGCATTCTCTTTCTCTTTCTGTCTGTCTGTCTGTCTGTCTGTGCCCTCCGTCCTGCCGAGGGAAGCAGTCACCTGAACATGAGAGGTCTGAAACGGGTTGTTTGGCTGCCAACAGATTCACGTTTTAGTGGATTCAAGTGTTTTTCTGTTTGTTGATTTAAAGAGTTTATCGGTCAGTCTGTTAGAGATTGATCATTTTATTTGAGTCTTCTACCATTCTGGACTATGTAATGAAATACAGAGACAGATGATGACACACTCTGCAAGCACAGACAGGCCCAAACATGACGTTTAGCACACTGTAAATGATATCTGTCCAGGTCTACAAATCAATCTCTGCAACTGATGCTCTTTCATTTATCATTCTTTAATTTTGACATGTGACATGGAAAAGGGGTTTTCCCCTTGCCTTGTAACTTGATCTGGCTACTGGAACATCCAGCATCTATTTCTAACAAAATGACAACCATCTGGACTTTCTGTCAGAGCAAAGCATAGCAGCATTTTACAGCATTTTACAAAGTGAATCATCAAAGGTGTTAAAACGTCTTTTTAATGCGATGAAGGTTCTTTGATCCAGTTTAATCTCTTCCTTCCCGTTTCCCACAGAAAGCCACAGGAGCTGCAGGAGGCGCCGTCCCCAGACGAAGAAATGGAAAAGTGTTTCTAGGTAAGTAAGAGGCAGAGGTGGAAGAGGCTGATGCTTTACTGAAGTACCAATTCTATTATGTAGAAATACTGCTTTCAAAATGTTTTCAAGTGAAGTATTATCAGTAAAATGCACTTAAAAATCCAAATCACTTGTTATGTAGAAATATCATGTTATATGTTATTATATATGATGATGATGAGATTAACAGTGCTGCATTAATGTGCAGTAATGTGATGCTGTAGCTGGTTGAAGAGGAACTATTTTTTATCTACTATACACATACGGGTAGACAGTTTAAGACAGTAGTTCCCAATCTCTGTAGGGTTACAAGATAAATCTGAAGGGCTATAAATGTTTAATGGAGCACAAAAGAAGGAACTTTTTACTTTAATACAACCTTTGCTTTTCAGGGGGATTATTGGAGCATTTTACTTCTTTGGACCTTGAAAAGTTATTTAAATGAAATCATCTGAGAAGTTTAGAGGGGAAGTTTCTTTTTGGTGGAAATGCTAACAATTCGCGGACATCTGAAAAGAACCACAAGCATACACTTTTCTTTTTTTTTGGTCTTTAACAGTGCATTGTATGTCATATAATGATCAATTATTTCTGTAAAATCTTAATTTGAAAGGTAACTATAGAGTATAGTTGTCAGATAAATATAAAAAGAGCAATATTTCCTTTAGAAAGGGGAGCAGATGTAGCGTAAAATGGAAAAATAATATACAGGTACCTCAAAGTTTTAATGTGTAACAATATGTAGTTACATTCCACCACACAGGCTGGACTAAACACCTCTTGGTCAGTGGTATTCCCTTCAGAGCTGTAAACAAAATGAAGCTTGTTGGTGATAGAAATAAAATGCAGCTCTAGATGTATTTTACACATTTTGCACTGAGTTTGTGTTTTAATATTAAACTAATGTGATTGGTAATGTGATTGTGTGGTCAGAAACGCCCCTCTATGCTAAGAGAACCGCCTCTATCACAAGCTGCTGTTATTGTTTGTTACACTGTGGTGACCCGCCAGCTGCCCCTTCAGTCGGCCTTTACCCAAAGTGTCAGATATTTCCCATGATAAGACCTCTTCTCTTCCTCCTCCTCCGCCTCCTCCTCCTTCTTCTGTGCTCCAAATATAGCCCATTTATTTGTATATGTGGTTGGTAACTGTTCTAAATCAAAGCATGGCCTCCACCTCCTCCTCCCCGGCCTCGGGAGGGGGGTGGTTGGTTGCTGGCCTCTCAGCTGCCGCCACCTGTCAACCTCCCTTCTAGGCTGACACACTTCTTCTGCAGCTATGACGCTGCTCCGACAGGACCAGGTGTCTCTCTATCTCCCTGTCACCCTCCCTCACTGCTGGCCTGGCAGGGGAGGAATTCCTTCCACTCACCCTCGATATAATTGATGTTCCGTCTTTTATTATCCAGAGTCTGATAGACTTTACTATCTACTGCCTTCGATCTGACGGCTGTACACTAGGTCAACCCTCTAGCCAACGTGTGACTCTCTAGTAGACTCTTGTTTCTCTGGCACGCATCCTGCTGTCGTCCATTTTGGATGTTTGATGTGACAGCGGGCATGTATGTATCCGCCGTCATCTCCATACCAGACCAGTGATTTAATCAGAGGCCTCTAGGTGGTAACGTCAGATGTTACCATGAAACCAGTGAGCACAATAACAATGTGAGGGATAAGACCTTATGATCCTGTTTCTCATGAGTCATTACACAACTTTAGGCTGGAGTAGAGACTAGACAACTCTATATGGTGATTAATTGAAGGGAGGAGGTGTCTTGATATCAGTTTGATTAGAGCTGAAATGATTAGATTAATCCATTATTTATACATAATTCTCTCAGCAACATTGCCAGAAATGTTCTAGTTCCAGCTTCTTCATAATGAGGATTTGACGCCTCTGTTTGTCTTACTTGATCCTAAACAATCCTAATTGTTTTCATCATCTGTTAATCTACCGATTGTTATCTTCATCAATTGATTCATCATTTTGTCTAAAAACATTAGAAACTGGTGAAAAATATCCAGGGTGATGTCTTCAAATGCTTTGTTTTATACAACAAACAGCTCTCAAACCAAAGATATACACTTACAATGAAATAAAACAAAGTGCAGGAAACTGAAATTGATTCATCTCAGCTCTACAGTAAACTCAATGTTGGTCGGACAAAATAGTCATCTCTTGACATTCTGACATTTTATATACCAAATGATTATTTGCAAACAGATTAATCAATGAGAAAAGTAAATGTTTGTTACAGCCTGGATTTTGATAATTTAGCTTCGTTATGTGTGTGTGTAGCTGCATAGACAAAGCCATCCTCATCACTACTCAGTAACTCTATAAGTTGCTGGTGAATAAGAGTGTGTGTTAAATTCCTAAATATAGCTCATGAATTGTGTCTGAGAGTCATGAGCATCATATGAAGTCATCTGTCATTGTAAAAAAGATGCCATTGATGGTTCTCTTGTTCAAGGATCCATGTGCATCCTCAGACTATTATGGTATTGACTAAAAGAACGAGGCAGGAACATAAAAAAAGAACAGACCTCAACTGAGAAAGAACAGAACATAAAATAAAAATAAACTCGATCATGACATGCTAACAGCAGCTGATTGGATGTTTACTTCCTCCCCCTTTTAGATTTAGAGCTTAACCGCGATTTTAACGGAGAGGACTATGAATACGAAGACGAGGCCAAGCTTGTCATTTTTCCAGACCACTTCGAGATCCCTTTACCAAATATTGAGGAGTTGCCCGCTCTGGTCAGTGAGTCACTGCTGCACGGGCTCTGTGTGTTTCCATGCATGTCGATGGGAGGGTGCACTCAGTGGTTCCCCGGGCACTGAACAGTCTGGCTTGTCATTCTTGTCTCGAAAAGCCTGAATCCATGTTTTTTGTCACAAATTTCAAACCTTGCACTAAAGAATATAATTTGTGGAAGCTCAGAGTTTCCCCTAACCTCAAGTAGCTGTTTGCCAAGAAAGGCTTCTGGGGAACCACAAGACGCACAAACTGTATAGGTGCCCTTATCACTTCTTGCTCTGTGTGTCATGTGCTTGCATGGAGTGCAGAGGAGACATTTCACTTTTGTCAAGTCACAGGGTTTAATTTTTCAGATTATTTTTGCATGTATGTTTAATGTGGTGAATATACAAATCCTGATGTTGACCATGTTTTTTTTTATACATTTACTGGTAAAACATTTGGTGACTATCCCTCTTTGCTTTAAAATGCATGCTTTGTCTCTGCACTACAGTAGCAATATAGTGCCGCACTGTCTTCCTATGTGGGTTATTTACTTCATGTGGCACAACTTCAATGTCTTGCATAGATCTTGCATGTCCACTATTGTCTTTTTTTTCTATGTTTTAGTTATTGATGATAAGCTTCAATGATATCAGATTTATGTTTCTACAGTAGTAAAATAGTTAAAACAGAGAGAGGTTTTTAACTTAATATCTGACGTTTTCTTTTTAGGAAGAAGGTTGATATATTTTTGGCATGACCTCAATCACACTCACTCCCAGATGTTAATTCTGTCTGTGCTGTTTTATCCGACTTTCAGGTAACCATCGCCTGTGACGCTGTGCTCAATGCTTCGTCAGCTTACAAGAAGCAGGAGCCTGAATCCTGGGAGGAGGAGATTCAGGTGTCCAGACATGCCAGGAGCCTCAGACAGCTGGATAATGGGGTCAGGATCCCACCCAGGTAGGAAAAGCATCAAGCCACTCTGATACACACAGCGGGCCTTACATTTTTGGATAACTACAGTTGTATTTGTGTAGCAATTACCATAGCTTAATCTGGTGAGTAACCACTTGAATGACAGTGATGAATTCTTTCTCAGCTGGTTCAGCCGCCTGGGGTTCACCAGAACCAGCAGGGTTTTCTCACAGCAGTGTGTTTCTTATAATCCTCATCATTTTTCATGGGTTTCCTTTTTTCTGATCACTGTGCACAGGACGTTTTTCTCAAATCCTTTACATTTCACCCAAAGAATATTCAAATAATTGTCAAATCTGGTCCTTGTTTATACGGAAGTGACATTTTGTGAGTCATGCAGCACTTGGTCTTGTGTGTCCAAACCTACGGTGATTCATTCAGAGTAAACAAAGTGGTAACCCGTTCCAGAAGGTTATTTATGATGATTAAACAGGGCGTTGTGTTTTTACTATCTCTTTAATTTAAGCAAACTGCCAGAACAGCTCAAACACTTTAACTATGCATTACTGCATGACGCCTAACATACCTGTCTGTCCTAACAACCATTGCAAGAATACTCTACAGCTTTTTCCTACTGTGTTAAAGATCAGTACATGTTTTAGTTTTAATATGGGTTTCATTATTTACAGTTTATCCAGTCTAACAATCAAAATGTAAATCTGTCAGGATTTTAAAAAAGACAACACAGCAGTAACACGAGTGTCTGTTTCTTTGCTCTCAGTGGCTGGAAGTGTCAGAAGTGCGAGATGAGAGAAAACCTGTGGCTGAACCTGACGGATGGAGCAGTGCTCTGTGGGAAGTGGTTCTTTGATGGGAGTGGAGGCAACGGCCACGCTCTGGAGCACTACAGAGAGACCAACCACCCCCTGGCTGTCAAACTGGACACCATCACACCAGATGGAGCAGGTCTGAGACACATGACATGATTATCCAAACTGCTGCATGAAACCAGAATCTGACTGATCACTGATGATGTTAGTGATCAGTGCAAGGAAAATTTTGTCAAAATTTCATAGAATTTGTTCCTTTTGTCAAAGTATAACATGTTGTGTTTAAATAGTATGTTGATATACACCAACTTACCAGCTTACAGTTACAACTGTACAATAATATAATAATGTAGTCCAATACAACAGCCCTGCATGAAGTTTATCAATTTAAGTTTTTATTGAGATCTCCTCTTAAATGAACTGTACTGAGAAGTAATTATATCAGTGATAATAATATACAGCCAGTCAGTCTTTGTTGTGAAATAAACCTAATAGGGTGATGCAGGACCTTGCCACGTGGCGGAAATGGTTTATTTTTGCAACAATAACCGGCTCGCTGTACATTATCCTGATTATTACGCAGCTGCTTACTAGAGAAATCAATATTTCCCGTCAAATTATTGATTTAAAATAATTTTATTGCATCCGCTGTGGTCCTCCAGAGTCTATGTTTAGAACTGCATCCATAGCAATGGTCTGTTATACAGAAATAATGGACTGTTGAATGCTGTAATTGACCAATCAGAATCGAGTCTTCAACAAAGCGGTATAATAAAATGTTTTACCCTACTTATGTACTGTATATGTGGCATATATTTAAATATGGCACCACTATTGGTTTGCAATAGACTGTATGTGTAGTGGTACCTAAGTATAAATAGTGACTATTATGATTTATGAAACATAGTATGGTGGATTTGCTGAGAGAGAAAATTAAATTGATATGTTGAGTCAGATTAAAAATTACTAACTGATCATTTGGTTTCAGATGTCTACTCATTTGAGGAGGAGGAAGCTGTGTTGGACCCCCACATATCAGACCACTTGTCACACTTTGGAATAGACATGCTACAGATGCAGAAAAGAGTAAGTTGTCTTAGTTGTGAACAAACCAATCAAAAAACTAAATATTAGGCATAGACAGTAACCGGGCTCTCTCTCCCTCTTCAGACAGAGAATGGTCACCACACAGACAATAACCCCCGGCCACGGGTCAGTGAATGGGAGGTGATCCAGGAGTCAGGCATGAAGCTGAAGGCGGTGTTTGGTTCTGGTTACACGGGCATCAAAAACCTGGGCAACAGCTGCTACCTCAGCACAGTGATGCAGGTCCTCTTCAGCATCCCAGACTTCCAGAGGATGTGAGTACACTGTGACGAGACCTCACTTAAAGAAGACACAATGTTATTATTATACATTTATCATGTAGAATATGTCTAGATTGATCTTTTTTCACATTTATTTTTACATTACTTTTTGTATGTATTATAGCACTTACATCAACGCACAAAAAGTATGTGTGTTTCTAAACATCATGAAGCTCCTAACAGGGGATTCAATAGGCCAAATCATTTGTGGACAAATGGCACTGGTCAAAAGGACTACCATTTTTATGTTAAAATATATCAAAGTATACCAACCTGTAGCTTGTAATTACTGATGGCAGTCAATATATTTTGTTGTTGAACCTCTAGCTCTGGATTAGTATGAATATTAATTAACAGAGTAACACAGAATTGACAGTTCTTTTTAAGCAGAAGGTGTTAGTGTCTTCTCAGTAGCACCTCGTGTGTGACATGTATTTTGATCTTTAGGTATGTGGGTAATCTTCAGAGGATATTTGACTATTCACCTCTTGACCCCAGCCTGGACTTCGCCACACAAATGTAAGTGAATCCAGTGTTATGTAATGCAGTGTTCAAACACACAAAACAAGTGAAGGTGTTTTCCAGCTGCTGCTGTCTCTGAAAAACAACCTGAAAACAGGCTAAGGTTTTGTTTAGAATAACTAGCTTCGGATTTGTATCTTTGTCATTCAGATGCTACAGTTAAATAATGAGGGCCAAGTCTATGAACCCTTAAGATAATAAGTACAGCATATTTTGTTAGGTTCTGGTAAATACTTGGTCTATTTTGTCATGTAAGCCAGTGTGTTGCAAGAGGCCAGTCAGATGCTGAATCCATCATGTAAGGTAAGTAGAGTCTTAGCCAGGCAGGGGATGAATATCAGTTATGTGAAGCAACATATGTTTCTCATTGCCAGATAAACATGTTTATACCCATCACTGTTTGTGTTTGATAGTGCCTGTCAGCACGAATCAGGTCATTAAGAAAGAAAATCTGTCTCTTAATGTGTTGTGTCTGTATTTATTAAATATGACCTTTAAAACTACTGCAGGCAGAGCATTAAGTAAGTGTTAAATAAGTTAGGATTAAACTGATTAAATTGATTTATCATCCTGTATTATATATTCTATATTATATATCTTGTGCTTAATAAAGAGACTACCATTGTGCATAAATAAGAAAGAACAGAAAGAAAGACAGATTTTCCAGATATATATGGAAGGGGAAAAAGCAAAACTAAAAACTAGAAAACTAGAATACTTAATTGATGTAAAATATGATATAATATAAAATATAATATAATTGTGAAGAATTAATTATTTGGAAAAGAATACTCTGGTTAATTGGTTTAATTGTATTTATTTGCTTGTATAAGTATTTTTGGGGGATTTCATGTCTTTTAAGTTTAAGTTTCAAGTTTGTTGGATAAGATGACTCAGCATTAAGAGCACTGATTGTGTAACAGCATTACACATAAAGAATAAAAATAAGCTGAAGAAGTAAAATATGAAAATACAATTAAAAAAAAACAGAGCTGACAGTATCATGATGGCAAAAAATCCATATTGTGGCCAGTAAACGCTCACTGTTCCTTGTTAGATTAAAGTTAAATAAAATTACTATACTGTATGTATATTTACTGTTTGAGCTTTGATCTATAATTTATTCTTTCTAAAACATTACAGCTAAAATCAACTCAATGCTCAGTTACACTTCTTTAGATATTTTCCCTGTTTTGCGTTCATGCTTTTAAAGAACCAGTGTGTAGGATTTAGTGGCATCTAGCGGTGATTTGCTGATTGTCCCCTCACCTCGGCCCCTCCTTCCTAATGTGAAGCCAGCGTAGTGTACTCTAGAAACATGACATTCAACATGGCAGCTCCACTGAAGAAGACCTGCAGTGTCTCTAGATATAAAAGGCTCAATTTAAGGTAACAAAAACATAAAGATTATTATTCATACACTTATGAAATCACAGTTATGCATATTATATTGCATTTATATCATATTCTGTAAACAGAGCCTCTCAAATTGTACACACTGGATCTTTAATATGTGTAAAACACAACTTATGAATCCTAATAAAAGCTTTTGAAGAAACTGATGAACATATGAAACTGAGTTGAGTCACTGCCCTCTACAGTTAATGTGTGGTAAGGTGAATTATAAACCATTTTCAAAAAAGGCTGCCTGTAGTCTGAAGAAGGATCAAACTCATGTTATGAAATATACTGTTCACAAGTAAATTATGTACCACCAAGGATTAGAGATGGCACGTCTGCAGGAGCGACCAATGATGAACCAAACTAATTGTAAGGATGTGAAGAGTCAAAAGGATTTAGGAAAAGATGGAGGATAGAAAAGTGATATATTCCCAAAAGGTTTTGTTACCACGACAACAGAGATGAGATTGAACTGGAGCCAGCTTAGTGAGACTAAAAAGCCACGGTTAACAAGTTAGCTGCCTTGTGAAACAGGCCCCAGGTGTATTGTGTGACTGATCTGTAATGTTTGCTTCAGGCGAGTAAAGGCACATGCGCCCTCAGGGTGTGTCTTACCAGAAATCACCCCAAGAAGACTGGAACAAAACTAAAAGACCGATGATATGCTGTGATGTTTACGTCTTTGTTTTTGTCCGACAGGGCTAAACTGGGACACGGACTGCTCTCAGGCCAGTACGCCAAACCACCCATGAAATCTGAGCTCATTGAACAGGTGATGAAAGAAGAACACAAGGTATTAAACTGGGTATGTCCAGCTCTCGAACTGGGTCCATAACCAACAGAAGCATGTTAATACTGAGTGGTAGCAAAATTAGTTCATTTAATGACCAAACTGTTAGGGCTGTCAAGATGATGTTTTCTCAATTTAAACATAAAACAACCTTTTTATATAATGTAGTATATCTGTGCTATTAATACACTGGAGCTGTTTTTGTAATCGTGACAGCTGGAGTGATGTTAATCGCATCAAAAGCCAGATGTGATTTTTAGATACATTCTCAACTTTTCTTGTGCTCTGACCTTTTTCCATTAGTCTGAAAATAGCTGCTGGCTGCGGTCCAAAATGTGCAACTCGGATTGTTTATGATCACAGCTCCAGGCACAGCTCTAATACTATGTTTTGCTTTTAATTCCCGACATCACTGCTTAATTTTCTCACAAATATTAGCTGTGTTTGTGCTGAACAGAGTAATCAATTTGTTTGGTTATTCCTTTGTGTGTTTTGCTTCACTAATTTAAATGTATATGATATGAAATCATTGCTTTTTCCAACCACATAGTACACAGCTGCCAGGAAACTAGGAGAGGAAAACTATTAAAGCATAATGGGACCCAGCACTAGGTTTGTAAGCTCCAGGCCTTCTTTTAAGCCTCAGCAGCCACAGTAATTGATAGGGCAGAGCTCTGATCCTGCACTTCCTACACATGTGATGGTGGAGTCAGGTTTGGATACATGTTGACAGCTGGGAAGATATTGGGGGCTTGAGCTGGCATGGTGTGGCCAGTTTGTACCCAGGAAATATTACAGTTACACATTCTCATTAAAATGGCTCTTTTAACTTTATTGCCTTACAAACAATTGTATGGGATACCTTTTGTTTGCTTAAAGATTGGTCTGCATAGTGTGGCAGAGTGATATAGGGATGTTTTCACATTGGATGTATCTCCTATCAATCAATTATGAACATTATGACATAACTTAACTCATAGCAGCCATATTAATTTGGAAAGCAGTTATTTATTGTTGATGCGCTCCCATTTCTGCATACTAAACTTAAGCTTCAGCCAATACCACTTTTTCAGCAGCATCATGTTTGACTGTTGTTTTGAGATCACACAGTAAAATTGGTATTATCAGGCCATAAAATCTTTTTACTGAAGCTATAAAAAATGACATGTGACATAGTTCCTTCTATTAGATTCACTTGTAATTCTCCTGTACACATCCTGGTACTTGAAGGCAACCTGTCGCTGCTTTCAGTGTGTATCTGCAGTATTCACCACTGGTCTGCTGACTTGTCTTATACTTCCCTCAGAGACAAGTGTGTATTCATGTATAGTCAGTATGAGTGACGCCTAAATGTTTTCATTTCAGCACCAGCAGAAGGGCGTCTCTCCCCGGATGTTGAAGGCCCTGGTTAGCAGGGGACACCCCGAGTTTTCCTCCAACAGACAACAAGATGCCCATGAGTTCCTCCTGCACATGATCAACCAGGTGGAGGTGAGTGAAGCTAAACTTCTGTGCAGGTAAAAATATAGTCATTAGCCAGTAGATAGTGTTTATGTGATAGGTCATGTTGGTATGCAGATCTGCAATCCTCTTGCTTGTTTGGTCTCTGTCCAACATATACAAAACGATGTCTCCACAAATACTTCAATATAACATTACATTTTCATTTTCATTGGGTGTTTTCATTAATAGTCGTCACAGAATGCCCCCTTGTGCCCACCTTTCATGTATCAATTTTGCATGTGACTTGACTTATGTCAAAAATTAATAGTACTTTTAACGTATACTTTGTCCAAATTATCTTAACATAAGGTCCACTTACTATAGAACATTTACTCTCCACAGTGGATTTATCTATAATCAATCGTTTACGAACATTCAGGACGATTCAAGACCTGCGTCACCGTGTCGGGTTTATTTTGCAACAATGACCAGCTGGCTGTACGTTATCTATCCTTATGTATACACTTGCTGTAGTTTATTTTAGATCAACTGTGACTTAAAAGGTGCTACAGAGAGAAGGGATGCTGCTTTTCACAAACATGTCCCTTTTAATTTGTATATTCTTCATAATATATCTTTACAAAATGGCTGCGTTTCGTCTGACCCCTGACACACATGGACAGGCAGTTGACTGGGAGGGGAGGGTCTGTTTTTGACTGAACACAGCACACTGTCTCCTTGGTTGGTACATACACATGGGGTGCTCTGACGTGTCTGTCTCAGCTAGGATATATATATAGCTCAGCGCTATCTGTTACACAGGGGGGCCTGATAATGCTTCCTGTTCTGCTTCAACCCTGACCCGACACTTCCTCCACCTCATGTTGCGAAGATCAACAAAACATACAACCCAGATTCTCCAAGCTTCAGTTTCTACATATTTGACTCATTATCCATGGAAGCTCTTGTGCTCCAACTTGGTTGAAGCACACCAGCCCGTACTGCCAATACTGTCCTCTCCCCCGTCAGTCCACTTGCCTCTACAGCTGTCTGTATACTAGATACTGATTTAGTTATCCAGACATAGATAACGTGACTAAAGCCACCAGCATCAGCAACATTTTCCTCTGTCTATGTCAGCCTGTATACTTGGCCTGAGTAAAATTATAACTTGTGTATTTCTGTAGCTTCTCAGAATAGAAAGGCTGGGTTGCAGAAAGGCTGCAGTGCAAACTGGTGTGTTAAGCTGCGATGCCATCCTTCATCACAGTCTTCAAATAAACACAGTGTAAACTTCAATGACCCCTACTGTTCATAGAAGACACAGAGCCGCTCTGTGACAGTATAATTCTGAAAAGATGTAATACTCTTAGTTATGTAGGTTAAGTGAGATGATCCCTTAATTACAAAGTTGCATCTACATTATGAATGACTGGGTTAGATCTGGGTCAAACAGCAGTTGCGTTGAAGTCACGCCAGGAGACTTTAATAGACCACAGCAAAGAATAGCTTATAGATAGAGTTGCATTTCAGACATCATGTGTCACAGAAGCTTCACCATAAACATGAAGCTTCTGCAGCTACTTCCACTGCTCTTAAGCAAACATACAGTATTTTTAAATAACTCTGTTTTCGATAATATTGTATATTGTAAATATGCAGGCCTTACTCTTAATGTTATTTGTAACTTCAGACCACAGGACACCAAAACCCTTTAGACTAATTAAGTTTATATCAGATTATCGGTGCATTAGTGCATGATGCCAAACAATACCATTATGATATGAGCGACACGTGACAGCATGTCTGCCATTAAAGTTTAATTTGATTCATTTAAATCAAGAATATATTGAAGGAAAAAAAACAGAGTGTGCCAAGAAAACTGTTTATCAACTGCAGTTTTCAGAAGAACCATTTTTATCAATGTTGGTGTCTCATCTCTAGCAGGGGCACAGGGAACACGATGAATTGGACCCAAATGCAGATGACTGGAGGCAGAGTTTGTTCAGTTCAAATGATTTAATAGTCAATAAACAAAAGCTTTAGGATGTCAGGCAGGTTCAGGTTAAAACCAGGTAAGGCAGTCCAAACAAACAAACAAATCTGCCAAGGAACAAAGTGGAAATAAACGTCAAAATGGCAGGCAAGGCACCCAGAAAACACAACACAAGGAATATCTGAGTGACTGAATATAGAACGAAGGCGAACTGACAGAGAGTGAAGGAAAAACTTCTCACTCAAGAGAAAAAAACACTCGAGAAGGTAAGGGACCATGACAGTTGGACTGCATCACTAGTCTGTCAAACTGAAAAATGTGACTAATGTCATGGCCTGTTTTGTTGATATTCAAACCTCTCATCCTCCCTGTATGTTGTTGTGTTTACAGAGGAACAGCGCAGGTTCAGAGAATCCAAGCGACGTCTTCCGCTTCCTGGTGGAGGAGCGAATTCAGTGCTGCCAGTCACGTCGGGTTCGTTACACTCAGCGGGTGGATTACTGCATCCAGCTGCCAACCCCCATTGAGGCGGCCACCAATCGAGGTAAAGGAGCTCCCAGACGCACACATACACACAAAATGTTCTGCTGTCAAGTAGCCACAGCTGGCATGACGCTGGGCTCAGGTGGCATCAGCTGCTGGGAGTCAGCAGGTCCTTCTCTGAAAGGGCAGAGAAGATCCCGACTGAGAGCTTTGTTGTTTGAAAGTGACTGCTTATGACCTTACATGTGTATACATTCTTTAAGGGATATGTAAGGTAGCTAACAGTATTGTAACATGGCCATATTAATTGTGAGAATGTTGGTGTAATTATTGTAAACAAATGTGACCTTGGTGAAGATATTTGCACAGCTGAAAGTCTTTGTCTCTGTTTCTATTATACCAGAGGAGCTTCTGGCATACGAGGTCAAGCGGAAGGAGGCTGAGGAGAACATGCGGGCTCCACCTGAGCCGGTAAGAGCGCGGATCCCCTTCACCGCATGCCTGCAGGCTTTCACGGAGCCTGAGAACGTCCCTGACTTCTGGAGCTCAGCACTGCAGGCCAAATCAGCCGGAGTCAAGTAAGCAAAGGACCAGAAATAACACCTCAGTGTTTTGTCATCACCTCACATCTTTAAGTAAAAAGCAGTTGTATTCATAAACTTATTTTTTCTTTGCAGAACTTCCCGTTTCGCCTCCTTCCCAGAGTATCTGATTTTGCAGATCAAGAAATTCACATTCGGGGTCGACTGGGTGCCGAAGAAACTAGGTAACTTTCTGTCACCCTTAGCTGATTAATAGGATTTAAAATGTCTTTTAAATCTTGGCCTCCAGTGATGTTGTAACTCTGTTTTCATAAATATTTGTAGTGCTATAAATGCCCAGCAGAGGGCATCATTAAACAGCAAAAGGCACACGCAGTACAGCAGTAGGTGTAAATGCTGCGTAAGTCATTTTGTGCAAGTCATGAATAGCTTCACCTGCAGTTTTGGACAGATAAACATAACCATAAACTATCCAATCTTCCATCCCGTCCATATCTGTGAGAGGCTGCTGGAGTTTTAAAGTTAACTTGATGCTGAACTCTAGCAACGTCATATGCTTGAATCCTCACTCATCATGTGATCAAGTTTTTTCCTACATATCTTTTCACTCCTCAGCAAGAACTGTGAAAAGTGTTCAAAAATAAGTGCATGGCAGCATCTAAACTTAAAAATACAATAACAGATATTGAAAAGTGCCAACATTTAAAAGAAAAAACAAACTACCCAGACAAGAGAAACATTAATTAATGTGTGATTTAAAAAGGATACTGCTTTGGACTCATTACTCTTCCACTGTAAGTCTATGGATTAAGATCATTGTAGCTCCATAATGCTTTTGAAACCACAGCTTTAAGGGACTTACAGCAAAGCATGTTGGTGCATTCCTCAGTTAAATTCATAATTGTCTCTTCATGTACAGACTTGGCCATAGATGTTCCAGACTTTCTGGATCTGAGCAGGATGCGGGCCACAGGGCTGCAGGCAGGTGAAGAGGAGCTGCCTGACCTCATGCCACCCATCGTTCTACCTGAAGACACCAGAGGTACAGAACAGGTCCATTTTTGTCGTTTGAGTTGGAAACGTGAACGTTCTCAGATCAGACGGTGCTCCATTTTCTCACCCAGAATTCACTGAAAATGATCCCCTCATCAAATGTGCTCATGACTCACCTACAGTGGCCTACAGGGGGATTTGCATTCACGGCACTCTTAACTACTGGGGGTATTTTTGGCTCTTAGTGTTCAATTTTGCAGTCCCCTTATTAATTTTAAAGGTCATATTTTTCCCTGAGCACCTGCTTTTTTTGTTTTGTTTTACCCAGCTTTATCCACTCTAATTATACCTATGAAGTGTGCAGGATATTAGAAACACCCCTCAACATATGAGGCAGTATATATCAGATTGTACCCAATAAACTGGTAATGCGGTGTTGCTTTGAGACCTAACTCAGATGTGTGTTGTTCCAAAGCTGCCTACCTAACATCCTTTTCAGGTGGTGTGCGGGGTATTTTTGTGACAGAGACAAATGATCCGTGAAATTGTCTCTAATATGATGTTCTGCTCAAAGCCACCCAAGTTTTCTCTTAAGGGCATATTGAATGGAATCCCGCGGGAAAGGCATGCTTAATCAATTAATGAAAAGTTGTTGTGTTCACAGTGTGGCTAAGCCTAATAAGTTATAATGATTTTATGAGATCCCCTTATAATGCACTTCCCTTGGTATGGGAATAACCTATGAGAAGCTAGTAGGTGCGTTTTAGAGCACAGGCAGTATTGTTGTTACTTTTCTTGAAAATTACTACTCATACTGGTTGCTTAGTGATATTTCAAGTGTTACAAACAGTGTCCTTGAGCCTTTTTGTTGGCCTCTCCTTTGGTTGTCTTTCTCTGTGATTGAAATTCTTATTCCTTTGTTCCTCCTTCCGTTGTTTGCAGAGTTCAGCTACATCAAGTTATCAGTGTCCTCCTTAATATTTTAGCAGGCGTGAAGCACAGAGTGTTCTGTACCGTCTCAAGCTCCAAACACAAAAAACGGTCCAAGGAGCAAAGACACAGTAACATCTGCAAGCAGCCTTTGCTGCCGCACACATCGACAGACTCAGGAGGGTTCTTTTTCTCAGAGCTTTACAGAATCGTTTAGCCTGCTGCTTCTTAGGACAGGAAACTCAAAAGTTTGAACATGTTTGTCTGAGTATGCCTTAATATTTCAGGACTGAACGTTATGTGCTGTACCTGCTATCTCAGACCTCCAAACATATGAAACTGGCTTCCTGGAAGAGTGCAGAATCTACTTAAAAGTCTTGCACATTAAAGCAGCCTTCCTTTGTGCTGGAACTACCTTGCTTAGCATTGCATATCTACGTCTGACAGCAGCGAGCAATGCAGCTATTGTAGAGGGCCACAGAGAATTCGCTGCATGGAAATATGTGTAAAGGTTTTTTTGGATGTACTCAGGTCGAGGTGGTACACTTGCACTTGTCCCCTGTTGACTTGCATCAGAGCTTCTCTTTGTACAGACAGAGAGGTTAAAACAAGTACCAGTGTGTAAATCATACAGTTTAAACTGTGAAATGAAAAGAGGTCAGAGGAAATGATGTGCCGTTTTCAATACATTTTCTGATTTATTTATTTATCTCACATTCATATGATGAGTTTTGTCGGTCGCAAATGAACCGCTAGCCCATTATCCCCCGGCTGGCATCAGCAGTGATTAATCATTGGTCACCCTTCTGTCTCCAAAAGGCTTCAGTGCTTCTCATTGATTACACAGCATCGCACAAATGTGTTACCCTGTACGCCACTTGAATCACATTATTTCTCATTGGCCTGTGTATCATCCATTCACTCAGTGATTTCAGGCCATTAAGAAAATGGAAGACAAAAAAAATGCATCATGTTTATTTTTTTTTTGTCACTGCATTTTTCAGATACTCTAAAGCACAAAACAAACAATTAAAAACTGCTCAAAGCATATATCGATATTGATTTTAATTTCTTTGCTAATCAGATTGTCTCCTTCAAGATTAAACTGAAAAAAAGAAGTCATTTTTCAATTTTAAACATGCACTTGGTATTTAAAATGAACCATGATCTGTTTTATCTAAGAGGAGGAGGAAGCACACGAGAGACTGGGTGAGCAATACAGTGAAAATAAACAAACTGACACTTTATTGGGTCATTATTTTATTGCAAATACTTAAAATCCTGAAGTGTTACTGAAGTATTGGTGACAAAAAGACTAAAACCAAAAATGTCCACGTAGAGTAAAAGAAGAATTGCGAACAAGAAAGCATTGTATCTTTTTGTGTAGATAATTATCACCTAGCACCTTCAGATAATTTATTGATGTGCCTCCTAAAGAGTGTTGTTGAAAGACACTGCTAAAACCAGACTAACTTAACTGGAAAGGCATCTCAGAAATCAGGCATGTTTGATAGGAGCAGGCCTCGCTCAAGTTGTGATTGCAGCACTTTATGAACAGTGGGGGCCGATCAATCTCCTCACCGCAGGTGGTGACAAGGCCCCGCCAAAAGTGTTCTCTGACAACTTGACTTCTTCTTGCAGCTAACTTGAATCGGCCCTGTCTGTGAAGGGACATTATGATTGATACGACACAATAAAGTGAGCCTATATAATTTTTGATGAACAGCAGCTCCTGTGCCCAGAAGTGGCAATTATGGGACAATGGTAAATGTTCAAACATAGTGCAACGACAGCATAAATAGAAAAGAGTCATGAAGTCAGCAAACTGATTCAGTAGGATGCATCTATCCAGAGTTTGCTAACATTAGCCAACATAAGCTAGTGGTACCTGACCAAATCAGGCTGTGGCAACAAAACTCCTGATTCAGTGTACTGAATTAAGAAAAGGGAAGGTTAGTTTTATTGCTTATGAATTCAGCTTTTCATTTGTAAAAACAGTTTGCTTCTTCTTCCAAAAGTTACACAGTCTCACTTTAAGGTTGGCCAAAATCTAGTTTTAAGACCTTCATTATTTCAGCTAATCTCATTCTTACATGGAGTATATTCTTAAATTAATTTGTGACTAATCAAATTATCACTCAGCGGGGAAATGTGATATTCCAACATAGGCATGATGAACAAAATACACAGAGAGAGGAGAGAATTGGGAGTTAATTTGGGTCCCAGCTGCTATTTTTTTTTTTTTTTTGCCTTAAGGCCCCTAGGAAGGATAATCTAGTCATGGTTCCTGTAATCTGTAAATGTAATGAACATTATTATCAGTGCACAAAATCATCGATAGTGTGTGATCTCTTCTGAAATAAGTTTCTTCTCCTCTTTCAGATAACTCCATGAGCTCCATAGACTGTGAGTAGTTCATTTCCCTTCTCGGTTAATCACTTCTCTGTAACATTTATATAAATTATAGCCATGTATATTGGGCAATAAGCAATAGTGATGAATGCTATGGAGCTAAGTCTCTGACCATGTATACTTGAGCAGCTGCTGCAGCTGCTCTCTACTTCCAAACAAACTTTACTTTTGCATGTGGCTCTACTCGTTTTTTGCCCAACTCATTTCTCTCTTTGATAAATCATCCTTCAATAAACAAACCTCCCCAGAGCCGATTCTCTTCTGGTCTCATTGTTTAATGAGGCCCATTGAGAAAGCCTCCGTGAAATCCTGTTTGGTTGTTGTAAAATGGGAGGTTACCACTAATGTTGAATCAGCAACTGTGTTATAGTTATTGATGTTGGTTTGTCCTGTCCCCAGCTCCAGAAATAGACGAGGCGGCAGTAATGCAACTGGCAGAAATGGGCTTTCCAGTGGAGGCCTGTAGGAAGGCGGTCTACTACACAGGAAACATGGGCCCAGAGATGGCCTTCAACTGGATCATAGCCCACATGGAGGAGCCTGGTATGGCAGCAGTATGAAGACATTGGAGTGCAGCACTTAACCCTGTGCATTTGCATAATTTTATTGGAAGCAGAAAAACTAACAAGTCACTGCATCCAAATCTGTTGATACTGAGTGTTTTCACAATCCAACAAGGGGATTAAGGTTAACTTTTACCACCCACTCTTCAACCTGCAGGATGCAGCTAACACTTTGTACGACTTTCATAGACGGCTTATACAGTAAAAACTTATATGAACATATCTTATGCATCAATATGCATCAATGAAACTTTAACTGTATTTATTGCATAGATGACAGTCAACAGAAAGAAAGAAAAACAAGTGTGCATAATGTGATAATGATAAAGATGATTACTGCAGTGTCTGAGCTTCTCTCATTCAAAGTGGTGCATCACTTCCCTCAACCACTGTGTGACTATGGGGTTGATGAACCTACATACTAGTAGTGTTAAAAAAAGTTGTGGCTGTATATCTGGCTCCAGTTATGTAGCTATTCTTACCCAAGGTAAAAAATATTGCAGTCAGCGTATTCAACTGAAACCTTAAAAATATGGTGCCTATGTCCAGCTTCGTGTTAAGGGTCAAAAATAGCCATGAGAAGAAATAGGGTGTGGGGGGTGAGTGTTAAATGAGTGCTGATGGTTAAAGAGGTAACTATAACCCAGAAAAATACTGGTGACAAATAACCAGAACAGCAGGTGCAGTGAAAGAGCCCCAGTTCACCAACAATTTCAATAAGCTGAATCTACAGACTTCAAGAAGTGAAGTAGACGAAGTGAGTGCAGTGGGCATTGAGTTCAAGGCAATGGACAAGGTAGATAAACAGAAATGCTGCTTCACAAGTCAGTTAGTTCACATGAAAAGCTTGTGATTTTTTTTCTATTCCTGGAAAGACTATCTAAGACTATCCCTATGCAAGTATACAAAGTCAAGGTAAATTAATTTTAAACACAAAGCTAATTCAAAGTGAGAGACACATCACATCTCCAGTTGTTATAAGGTCAGACTTTGCATCCCATGCTGACTTTGTGTCATATAGATCCTCTGAGCAGTAGAGACATCCCCCTGAGGCGCTGACACTGTTACTTTTATTTCCCTGGTTGGCTGTAAAGGACCTCTACAGTGGAGGGAAATTAGAGCAGCCCCTTGTCTGTTAGTTTTTAAATGGGTCTAATGTATTTGCAAAATGGGAGGCATTCAGGCTCAATAACATCAGTAAAACGGTCCATCCCTGCCTGCGGCACAAAGGTTACTTCTTGTTCTGCCTCCCCCACATTTATTTGGTTTCATTATTTTTCCATTAGCATCACTTATTTTTTTTTTCAGCTAAACTTTTCACTTAATCTTTGTTAGACGCAGTGCCACACAACATTTCTTTGAAGTGAACCTTAGTGTGCTGCATTTAAAAAGGTAAACTAATGGATTTCCAAAGCACTGTGCAGACAAGGCGACTCAATTATTATACTTTTTTTATTCTAATTATCTTTCTGTGAATTTGGTAAAAGCTGAAAATTAGCCTTATTGAACAGGGCCAGAGTTCATCAAATGCATAAATGTCTTTAATAAAGGCTGTGATGAGATCGGACAAGTTAACGTTAAAGTTTAAATAATAACCAATTTAATAATAATTTAACTTATGCAAACATGTGCTTTTCAGGTATTGTATTTCTCTGCCTGCAAGACAGCATTCTTCCTGTCGCATAAAAACAACTGTGCTATGGGCAATCTAAAGGGCATGAAACAAGGAGGCTGAGATAGAGACAGTAGTGGGAGATAAGTGGTACGCATTTTCATTTATGGCAAGGACAGTAATGAAGGCTCTGTTTATGGCCAACGGTAGAGTAATTACAGTAGGAGTGTCCTTGTTGGAGGGCTGAGGGTCACTTCACTTTCATGTGAATCTGTTGAAAGTACACAAAGCATTGCAGTTGAATTGGAAATTAGAAAGACTTCATTCTTAGTTGAGGATGCTTCTTAGGCTAGTTTAAATTCATGAAAAGTTTGTCCTTTGAACAGCAGCCATATCAGGGGAAATATGTTTTTCTTACTTATGATGAATTAACTCTGTAGAGACATGTGGACCCATATACCTATTCTGACTTCAAGGGTGCATTTGCATCAGATACTCCTTTGTGTGTTTGATAGATGCTTACATGTAGTAGTGTATGTGCCTGTACACCCAGTGTTTGTCATATGTTTGTCTTTGTCATATATTTCAAGTCAACAAAGTGTTACATGTAGCAGGCATCAATATCCACAACACCACAGCAAATAGATGTCTAGGTTCTGCTAACTTTGACCTCTGACAGAACTCTTCTTCAACTGGGTTAAAAATAAACCGAGAGCTGCAGCATCTCATTATTTCCTCTCTCTCTCTCTTTCTCTTAGACTTTGCAGAACCTCTCACTCTGCCCTCCATGATGGATCCTGGTCCCTCCACCAGTGACAGCCCCATGGGTGCCACGCCGCTAGGCAACTCGCCCCCTGAGGAGAGCATCTCCATCCTCACTTCAATGGGCTTCCCCCGCACTCACAGCATCCAGGCACTCAAAGCCACGGTCAGTCTTCTGCCCACCATGTGTACTAATAAATAACTTTTTGTTTTCTAGACATCTGTTTTTTTCATCTGTTTCTCTACTAATGTATCTCTGCCAGCTGATAATTCAGACAAACATTTTGTTTAAAGAGATGTCTGTCTATTCTTTATCAACTTCACTTCATGAGTTTCTACATTTGCATCTGCAAACACCTTGAGTCTAATGTGTCTTCTCCTGGTTGTGAGACTAAAATCCTCTGCTGCGCACAAAGTGATTTGTTTTGAATGACCAGAAAAGGCAGGGTAGCTACAGTAATGTGTGCAGCGATGGTCACCATGAATGATGCGACAAAGGGAAGAGTCAGACTTCTGTAGGTATATTTGTTAGTCTGTGACTCACAGAGACAATAAAGAGTTATATGTAGAAGAAACAGACAGTCAAGAGAAAATGTGCAGACAAAGAACCACCCACACGGTTTTAAAAGTGTCTCTGGGAAGTAAAGACTGCCTGACACCACAGAAGAAGAAACACTGTCCTGGTCAATATAAACAAAAGCGTCACCAGGAAGTTGGCATGAAGTGAGGTGGTGTCTGAAAAGAGGGCAAAGAGAGGGTAAGATGATGAAAACCAAGCTCCATCAGTCATAAATGGGCTTTGGCCGGCCTACTTGTTTACTTTCCAAACTGCAAATTTAATAGGTCCTACATGTCAGAGTGATTAAAGATGTCTGCTCTACATGGTGTTTACAAATAGTCCCAGCAGCATATGGATGCCGCCGCTAAAGCAGCCTTGGAGGTTTAGGAACAGGATCTGCCTCAGTGATATTTCAAGTCATCTTATCATCACATATCGCAAATAATTTTGAAATTCACAGCACAAAATAATAAATGTTTTAATGTTAAACCAACTGATTGCAGCAAATATATTCGCTCCCCTGTTTTGAAATGGCCCCTGATTCTCAGGTTTCATGTTTCGTATTTCAAACTGCCCCCTCAGCAAAAATAGCCCGGCAGACTAGTTATTAAGACATAGAAATAGACACCAGGCTTCCTTGTTTATCATCCCCAATGCTACTAAACTAAAGTGCAAAAAAAAAAAAAAAAAAAGAACACATATTCCTCAGGAGGGAGATGAAGGTGTGAAGCTGAGTGGGGTCTCACGACTGGTTTATTATTAGCCTAAAATTAGCAGGAGGAACTTTTTTTTTCCAACCTCAGTGACCTGACTGGGAGAGACAGAAAAAAGCAGGTAGCTTCACTTGCCAACCAAGACACATTCTCCAGTAATCACACCTCTATTTTGGATTAAAAGCAAACATCCTCAGGGGGAATTTAGCACAGATGGATGCCTGCCACCTCCCCGATAAATGATTGCTCATTTTGAACACTTCCAGCATCGCCTGTTTTTCCGAGGTTTTACTTAAAGATACAACAGCGGGGGGAATGAGGGAGAGAAAACAAGATAGAATATGAAAATGTCTCATGTCCTCAGCCCTGTTTTTGTCCTGCTATGCATTTTATCTGTCTGCCATACGTCTTCTGTGTGCTAATATTTGTTACTCCTGTAAAGAAAGTGCTGCTTCAGTCATTATATATGCATCAACTTCTGTGCAACAGAGGATTTTCTCAGGAAAAGACACAGTACATGTTCAAAACAATTTTCTGTACTGGCTAAAACCTGATTTATGATTCCAACACTATCATGCATTTACATTAGCACCACTTACATATCTAGATACTTGAACTCCAGTGAACTTAAGTACAAACATTCTTTCAGAACAACAACCTCGAGCGAGCACTCGACTGGATCTTCACCCACCCTGAGGAGGAGGAGAGTGACGCCCTTTCAGACATGGCAGACACGGAGCCCAACGACAACGCTTTCTCCAACGCCAACTCACACAGCGACTCCACGCTGTCCCCAGACAGAGACACGTCGGGCCCACGGATCAAAGACGGACCAGGACGTGAGTGACTCTGATTTGCTTGATTGAAGCTCCTGACTTTATTTATTATTGATCCCTATCTGGAGGCACTTTAAGTAATCAGGTGGACTTTTAGCCAGATTTCTTGATAATCAGTAGAATTATAAGTCACATTTTCACAATTTAGAGTAAGCTTGGTAATGGGAGAACCAGCATAGTAGTATATTATTTTCCCAGATAACCAAGAAATGAACCTGGGGTCAGAGTAGTATTCTGCATCCTGATTTTTAATTTCACCTTGTTGCTTTGAACTCTCACAGGCCAGTTTACCTTCAGCTCCTATTAATGTCTGATGCTGATACACAGAGTACTCCGGTGCTGCTGGGCACTGACCTGCTTAGCCAGACCATCTTTAGGCACAGTGGCATCAAAAACATGATTCAGGAGCTTTTTAACTCTTAACACTCCCTGCAAATAATATGTTCAGTATAATAATGCATCTACATACTTGTATACTTGCACAATTATGCAACATTGTAGGTGAAAATCATTAAATCATTTTACCTATGCAGACATTCAGGCGTTTCATAATTTTTAATTAGTTCTCTTCACTATTCACAGACGCATATTCTGATTTGTCCTTGCCACAAGAGGACCCTGTTTACTGGCGATTAAACAGTGTGCTCTTTCAGCAGAAAAAAACAAACATATCAAATATCCATTAGCATTAGCACGTTTTATCTTTTTGATTAGTTTTATATGTTGTGCTTGATCTGTAACATGAAAGCATTGCTATCAGCAGCTGCCATTTTATCTGATAGTCTTCACGTGTGTGAAGCTTTGAAAGAGTCTTTATAGTCAAAGACTTGAATATATGCTCACGAATGCCTGGTATTTACATGTGCTGCTACTGAAGGTGTTAATTTAAACAGACTGTGACAGATATACTGTATATGTCTGACATTTACTAGTTGTGAGACTGCTTTGTTATCTTATCACACATTCTATATCTGACTTGAAGTTCCCTTTTTCAGGTTATGAGCTCTTTGCTTTCATCAGTCACATGGGAGCATCCACAATGTCTGGACATTATGTCTGTCACATCAAAAAGGAGGGAAGGTGAGTTTAACACAGTTTCACTGCTTATATTCATTCAGTTAATTATGGTACAAAACTGACAGTATATTGTTTATCATACTTTTATAACAGGAACTTCCTGTTAGTCACAAAATGTTCTGTTGTTAATGTGTTTTACTTTCATATCAATCATTTCAGGAAACAAATGTTCTGGAGAAGTTCAATTATTATTATTGCTTTTGTTATTAAGCTTTTGCAACCAGTTAAAAAATAAATTATTCAAAATGGCAGGGACAGAATGTAAAAAAAAACAAACTGACCCATTTCATCTGTCCTCAAAGCAGTCAGTTTTGAAAGTAGTGACACTTCGAAAGAATTTCACACTGCAATAAAAATTTGTATTTTCCTGCAGGTGGGTGATCTACAACGACCACAAAGTGTGTTTGTCAGAAAGGCCTCCAAAAGACTTGGGCTACATCTACTTTTACCATCGACTGTCTAGCAGTTAAACTAAAGTTACCGCCCCCCCCACTCCACCATGCAACCTTTTAAAGAACCACAGTCGTTCACCCCCGAAGACTGGCAGACAACTTTAATAACAGCCACAGTGGAAACGATGGAAATAACCTCTCAGACCAGCTGCTCGCCTTACCGTGATGTCATTCTGTGAGCAACCAGGAACACTGGTCAGAAAGGGAAAGCAATGTGCTTTTTTGTGCATTTGTGTTATGTCATGCTTGTCATGTATATTTCAGTTTTTATGTTAAAGAAAAGACATTTTCTTGACAGTGACGGTACAGAGGGATGTGTGCAATTTCCATTTCTGGAGTGCTCTGTACACAAGGTAATGTCACATATCAAATCTCATTGTTCCTTCTCTATGCCTTCAGCTATTGTGCCAGGATTTTCAAAGTGGCATTTTATAAATGTATATTAAAATGGGAGTGCTTCACTGCCAGCCTTGAAATGCTCTGAAACTGCAACAACAAACAAGAAATTACTATGCTGCTGGTGGCTTTTACGTTTTTACATTGAAATACAAAAGAATGTTTTTTTTTTTTTATCCCTGGGAAATTGAAAGGACACCAAGAATTAAAATAAGAGAAACTACCAACATACTGTATGCAAGTTTCAGACTGAAGGAGAGCACCAAGAAGCTCATGAATAGGTGTTAACTTAGTTAAAAATACAGCGGCTCAAACCTGCCCCAGTTTTACCTGGAGATGACGTGCAAGATTGTCCTTTTTTAATGGGAAACTTTCTGAGGTACACTCGCTGAGTTATCAAGATACAACTATTCTTCCTTTCCTGAAAGCACTTTTTGACTAAAACAAGTTCATATTTTGCACCTGAAGCAGCTGAAGTGGACTTTTATTCACCAGCTAAAAGCAACTGAATGTGATATCTTAAATTTCAACTTTAATACGGCTGAGCCGGTAAACCCCTGAAGAGGCCATTAGTCTATGAAGAGATGGCAATATTGCATATAATATTGCCTTTAATAAGCAAAGGTGTGCTTACCTTAAGATGGCTATTAAATCATCAATGAACCTATAAGTTCTATTGAAGTCCTCAACCATGCAGTGAACTTCTTTCATTAATTACGTTTGCCCAAATTGCACAATATTTGCATTGTAGGCAAAACTTTATCTCTCAGCTGCAGCCGGTCCAGTTTGCTTCCTTTATCACATTGACAGATTCAGACTATGACCCAAATGTTAAAATGAATGTTTTCCTTGACCTGTTGTCACTTTTTACAGGTCATTTAATTCAGTCATGCGTCACGTCTAAAGCAATATTTGCACCCAGGAATCTACCCTTGAACCTACTGTATGACACAAGCTCTACAGTGAGCTGTATCTCCTCTAAAATGTGCATTCTTATCCTAACACACATGTTGCAGTGCTGAATGTATAACGTTATGGTGCTCACTGCAACCAAAACCTCCTCCAGCTTTAATACTACAGTGAAGGTAGAAACTGGCCCTTTGCTGTTTAGTCACTATAACCTCATGCTGGATCATCCGCAGACTCTGTACTCTTCTCATTTATCTACTCAGTATGTTCAAACGTGCCGGACAGATTCAACGTAGATATTACGTGCTCGTTATGTGTTGATATTGTCTTATATATATACAATAGCCTCTGATGGTCAACAACATCTCAGTATTATGTTTCATATTCTCTATTTACGACTTAAGACCTGTAAGCTACATGGAACTGGACTTGAATCTGGTTTTATCTGTTGCATCTCAGTGTTGGTATTTCAGTGGCACAAACACTTAATTCCTGTTTGATGACTCTGGCGTGCGGTAAAGCTGTCTTTTACTCAATGTTGCACTTTTGGGTGCATATTTTAAAGGGGAGTTCTGCTCAAAATATACTTTATATATTCTGCAAAAGTCAATGCCTTCTTAACATTTCCATTTTTAGCTGATTTTGGAGTCATTGCCTCTTATATTCAAGGAGAGGACAATCCTTTGACAGTAAATTGACATTTCTTAGGAGTGTTGAAAGAAAAAAAGGGGACATATTTTACTGCATATTTGTCAAACATCAAAAACTGTGAAAGATAGTGAGGGAATGTGATTGTCCTTTAAAAATGTCTTTCAACTATCTCAAGTAATGCTAAAGTCACAGGAGTGTCTTTCCCTTAAGGCTGATGTCTCACAAAGAGATCTTTATGGAAAGTTTAAGAAATTATCCATTTACAGAATAACTCCCCTTTAACAACACTGTGCCTAGACTTCACTGAGTTTTATTATATCTCAACCCCTCAACTTCATCAGATACTACTTGATAAACTGCTGCAATGTTCATTGTCTATGCAGCGTGGAATTTTAAAAAGTCTCTCTATGCAAGTCTTGTGTTTATGCCGTTCTTCGTATAAAAAGTTTTTTTTCTGTGTCAGAAACCAAATGTATCCTCCAATGTCAAACTCTGGTCTAAAATCAGCGTTTCTGCTTTTCATCACCAGCAGATCGGTGATAAACTTGTTGTGTTGTTTAATAATGCTTAATTGTCTTCAGATATTCTGTGCAATTCTTTTTATTTCTCAGCACCTTTTGTACCCCCACATCCTCCAGATCTTGTTATCTTTTTTGTCTTTGTCTTTTTGTTTCAGCTTTCCCTCCAGCTCGGTCTCTTCCATTCTTTTTCTCTATGTTGTTAAAACGTAATGGTTCAATTTGTCACAAAAAAGCTTTTTCACTGTCAGCATGTGCACTAGACGTTGACATTTAGTCATTTGGATTGTACAATTGTACTTTTGTGAGTTTTATTCTCTTTTTTTCATTTAACTAAATGTCAAAAAGGTTCTTCACCTGTTTTTACTCTGTTGCCTTTTTTTTTGCAAACAAGTTTGTGCTAATTCTGTAGTTTTCATTACATAGTTCTCCTGAAGGGATTGTTTTAAGTTGACTTTTGTAATGTATGCGTTTATCCAAATATGGCTTAGGTGTATGTGAATAGAGTAATGACAGTATACTCAGTGGCACTGTTTACTTACGAAGTTTGGATAATTTAATAAACTACACCTTTGTTGAGACTTGGCTTCTTTGAGAATGAAACTGCATTTCAAGTGTGACTTTTTCTTTTAGAAAAATAAAGACACAAGAGCATAGAATATATAACAACATTTTATTTTAAAAGATTACTTTCATATTGTACGTTTCAAAGGTGCTAATGCTTTCCTTGTGATTATACAGGGAGAGTAATATGCATTATAGTAGGTGTTTCAATAAATGAATTACTGTATATAAAGTATATAATTTCTAAGTTCATTCATCAAAATATCATTTTATTAATACATATCTGATGCATCAATAAATAAAACAGAACAAACTGCCTTTGTACACATGTTGAAATGAGGAACTGTACGCATGTACTGATAACCTTTATGAACCCCAACCGATGATGCCGTTAATAACATTTTATAAATGCTATATAGGGTGTGATACTTGATATTTAATGCAAGAAAACGAAACACATCTATAAATTATTACCACACTTACGAGTATCGAATGCTTAATAAATACGGAGACCCAAAATGTTCAAAACTGAAGACATAAATACAAGGTATCTGCAGATCCTGAAAAGTCTTAAAAAGGGTACTCAAATTTTAAAAATGGCCTAAAAGCAGGGGTGACAAACATATGGCCTGGGGACCAGAGCTGCCCCCCCCCAAAGGTTCCCAGTCTGGCCCACTGGACCGTGCATAAAAATTGCATTCCAATTTTTTTTTAACAACAGTAATACTAAACACAAAAAGGGAAATATATATTGTTGACAAATTGCACTTATTAAGACAGGATGTTTGTCATGTTTTGTAAATGGATGGTTCATTAATTATAAAAGGGAAAAGTTTCAAGGAGTTGTTATGCAATGGTTTTACTGGTCGGACCCATTTGAGTTCAAATTGGGATGTATGTGGCCCATGAACTAAAAGAAGGAGGACACCCCTGCCTTAGAGGGTATTAAAAAGTCTTTAATTTTCAATTTAGAATTGAAGTCTAAAATATTTTCTCTTGCCTGCTGTAGGCAGTGAGCACTGTCAGCACCATCAGACCTGCAGTAAACACTGTCACTACTGCAAGCTAGAAGACAAATATGGTATGTGACATAATAATAAATAATTTCAGGCCATATCATCCTGACTGGTTTTCCATTAAACTTTAATACTTTGGCTGCTATGATTGTAAACTGTATTAAATTGCATTCTACGTGGTATTAACTCAGTGAACCCTGCAGAAACCCTGAAATAAGATGTTATTAAATAAAAAATACTATTAATAAATACAGACAAAAAAATTGTAACCATGGAACAAATATAAACATAATATATTTTGAAAACTCAACATCATTATGAAATATTATTTCATTCTGAGTCTGCCGATCAGTTTTATTTCATTCCAGCGCTACATGTCATTTTCCAGTGTTTGTTTTTATTTCACACCATTGTCCACTACGACCGTTTTTATTTCATAATGCCACCTTTCATCACATGGTCTTTCTCTATGAAGGCAAACAGGCCAGAGCCAGTTATGCGATTGGCTGTGGCTTTGAGTGGACAGAAAATCACAGCTGGTTAGAACGAAATACAAATGACCTGCAAGACACTCTGTTATTGTGGAAGTTCATTATGGTAAGCTGAATTTTGTTGTTTGTTGTAAAACATATTAAACTTCACATTTGTTTACATGTGTAACCATAGCTAATGAAGCTGCAATGATTTACAGTATGCAATACAAATAAATTAAATTGTTTACAGTAGTTTTATGAATGTGTGCATAACGTTTT
The DNA here is from genome assembly GCA_033000465.1 of Sciaenops ocellatus. Classification (NCBI taxonomy): domain Eukaryota; kingdom Metazoa; phylum Chordata; class Actinopteri; family Sciaenidae; genus Sciaenops; species Sciaenops ocellatus. The sequence goes on along the minus strand of CP136882.1, from coordinate 16,841,939 downwards.
ATTGATATGACGTTAAGCATGATCAAGTTTCAACACTAAAAAGCAATAACAACCAATAGATGGCTTTATAGGCTAGGGGTTATTTAAAGCGTTACCAGTACATTATGTTCGTAGAAGTCATAATTACAAAATTTCTACAGAATATATCTATGGTTAGCCAGTTGTAGCAATGTGCCAGTATTCTAGCTCAGGTATCTCATTTCTCTGCTCGAGCTTTGCACACTCGCTAGTTCTATGCAAGAAAAAGCATCTTGTGTAGAATATATACTGAATATATACATCACTTGTTGTCAGTGTTACAGATTTTAAAAGTGCATTGTAGAAATATTGCAAGGAAACTTCATGATATATTTCATTTTTTTTATACGTTAGTGGGAGAAAAGGAAAGCACTTCCATGTATTTCATGCATACAAATGAAAATAGCATTCGAAAAAATAAATGCAGCGAATCTAGCATGCGATCAACCTCGATCTGTTCCTCAGGGGCATGCGTTAAGATAGGTCAGTTCACCTGAGAAGGTACAGTAGTAGGTAGGTTCTACAAAAACAAAAACTGTCACCAGGCATCCTATCTCAATGCACCAAAGTATTATGTACACAGTAGAAGTTTAGAGTTTAAGCCAGCAATTTAAGGTCTCTTTAAAAAAATAAGTTTTTGATTTTTAACACAACTACAGTATCTTGAAATGCAAAAAGCGAAGGCCTACAACCTCATAAGAAAACTAGAGTTGATTTGGAAATCACAATTTAACAGACATCATGTTTTGAGTTTCTACAGTTCACTGTTGACACAAAAGACAGCTGGAAGGACTGGGGACAGAATATGTGTTCATATTTAAAAATGGAGGGATACTGGCCTGAGGAATAACTCTCATGTGTCTCTTCAGGCTCTCAGGGATCTATTACAAATAGGTTTTTTGGTTTATGGAAAGAAAAAAGGGGGTGAAAGCTTGTTTTGGACATGCTCAGACTTTGAACTGATACAAATGAAATACCCATGGGGACAGTGCTCAAAATGTTGGCCCAGTGTGCTTCCAGCCAGCACACAGTGACTGAGGTGGATGTGAACAGATACAAACACTTGGCTGAAACAGATGTAGCTGTGCAGCTGTTACACAGGTCCAAACAAAACAAAGAGTCTGCATAGTGGCTCAGTGAGGCTCACAATGACAATGCTAACATGCTGACGTTTATCCTTGTCACCATATTACATTAGGTGTGAGCATGCTAATATGTGCTAATTAGCAGTAAACACAAAGTACAGCTGAGACTGATGAGAATTAATTAATTAATTTTGCACGTATTCAATTAGAAACAAAAGTATTGGATAAATATAAATTTGGACTGCTAGATTAAAAGCCAGGAGATCATTAAAGTCGTTACATTTCATCCTGACAAGACATTTCACTAAAGAACAAAACAGTCAACCTCATGGTAGTGCTAGAGCAGAAGTGAGAGGGTCACTAAAACTGATCCTTTGGGGACCACAAATGACTGTAACAAATGTCACGGAAATTCATCAAACAGTTGCTGAGATATTTCAGTCTGAACCAAAGTGGTGGAGTGACAGACTGACATTTCCATCTATAAAACTGTGCTGCTAGCATAGCCGGAAATAACTTATTTAGTAATTCAGTGATGATGAAATATTCAACAGGTTAGCACTGATGGACCGCTGGATATCAACCATATTACTTCAGTAAAACGCTGCACTACGAGTAAAATCTCTCAGACAGTGAATACACTTTTGCATCCACCACTGTTTTAGCCTCATGCTGTCCTCTGTCAGTCCCCCTCTGTTGCAGATTGCTAATGGCATGCACATATGTGCTGTGTCTCACTGGGTTCCTCTGATTCCTTGATCTATTAAACATCACGATTGGCCACAGAGACTCTCTGCCAACAATTTTAAATATCAGACAGCAGTAGCTACACATCTGTTTCAGCCTAAAATATCATCTTACTCTCTTACTACTCATCTTATGTTGAAAGTAGCAGTGGATAACACATTAATGTCACTGGCTCGACAACAGTTACATTTTTCTAGTTATTCACTTAAAGAGGAGAGTTTCCTTCTGAGTGTATCTGAGGTGAGTTTCAAAGAGAACATGCGCAGTGGACTGGTGAAATAAAACATGTAACTGACAGCAAAGCTTGATGTACGACAGTTAATTCAGAGCGTGCAGCTGAGGTCAAAGACATGTCGCTACAGCACGGGGTTATAAAACATGAAGGCTACACTTTAAGTGGACCGTGTTCGTGTGTGTGTATAAATGGCCACTGACCACGTTTCTCACTTGTTTTTGTTCTCCCCGGTTTCCTAATGAAACACTTCTTCTTAATACAGACCATGACATCAAAGCTGTACAGTTTGGAAGATGAATGGCTCTCGTACTGGTCTCTGCTTTCCCCTGATAGCATTCTTTCCAAAGAACAGAATCACCACTTCCTTTTGGTTCACTCTGAGGCAGATAGGGACAAACCGACAAATCTGAATGGCAACATAAAACATGACCTTTTGCATAGGATCTGAGAATAAAAACCGACTTCCTGCAGCACACCCAGACTGTGGACATGCCTGTTAAACACCGAGGTGCTGAGCCATACAGTAGAGCAGATTATCTATCATTTACTCTGTTGCACGGCGAGGAACATGGTGTTCGCTTCACAGAGTGGCTTTCAAACAATGACACAAGGAGAGCTATTTGCCAGAAAGCATGTTTTAAGAAGAAGCTTTGCTGCTCAGGTGAATTATCTGTAATAACTGGCTTCTTACAATCATGTGTTTTGTGGATAACGTAATGTTTTGTATTATCATGATGTAAATTGCAGTTTGCAGATGGTAAAACAAATAGCTTTTCAAATATGTGCATCATTCTGCTCAAGCTTACATAAATATTTAAATCATGCATGATGGCTGAGGCAAACTGATTTAATTAAATGTATGAGCTTCACTGCCTGTGGAGGTGCAGCAAATATACAAATGACTGCATTAGGAAATGGTCCAATCTCTCTCAGGGCTTGGCTTGTAGCTACACATCTTTTATCTGTAATGTTATTATACTGTATTGAAATTAATACAGTCTAGGAAAATGAGAGTATGATGCGTACATCAAATGTGGGGGCTGTCCCGGGAGCTTAAGATGATATATGAGAAACTTTGAAAGTTTCCACACTAATGTGGGTTTTATTGATCAATGTTGCCCAGCTTTTGTGCGTATTTCTCCAACCAGTCAGCATAAAGGGAACAAAGCTAGGAGCCGAGACCAAAAACCCAAAAAAACAAAAAATAATGGCTCAGAAAGCTTTCAAGTTCAGAAGACGGCAGTTATTTAAAGAAATCAAAAACCAGTCTGAAAATGGCTTAGTGTTTTTCTGTTGCCATAAAAATTGTATAAATAAATATTCGCATGCATTTAAGTAAGGCGTCACAACCTGGCTTGCACATTCCACTTGGGTTGAGGAAGTTATCTGTTTGTCTGAAGTGCAAAGGGAAAAACCTCTAAAAGTATGTTAAACAAGAATCCATTTATGAAAATGCTTATTCATGCAGTATCATTATTCTCCATTGAAAGAGGATGAAAACAAGCCGGGAACAGAGTTTCCAGGTCATACGGTGCAGTCTTTATCATTTGCTCACTAAATCCATCCTTCAGAAGGGTGAGACAGTCTTGAGTCTTTGAAAGTAATTGGGTAACAAAACCTTTTTTTTTTTTTTTTCTCAAGACCTCATCTTTTCTCTGCAAACAGCATGTGAGGGTTCCTCTGTGAGATTCTCAAACTGTCTGTCTGCCTGTCTCTCCTGGCTTAGCTCTGTTCCACTGGATGAGTCAGTTTTTAATTGATGTGTTCTCTAAGGCATTGCTCGTACAATATTTGCCCTTCCTTGTGCTCTTCAGGGAAATCACAAATTGCAGTGCAAATCCATCACAAAGCAGTCACTTCAAGCTCTTGGAAGAACCTGTCCTCAGAACTGCTCCAAGGTACTTGGGCGGAAAATATAACAACTTTGACGACTGTAGTTAATTTTGACGTGCATAAAAACCACACTATTGTCTCTCACATCAGATCCAATCCATTCTGATGCGTGCACTTTGGGCTTTTGGCTGTTGGGTACAAATCGAAGAGTAAGTGAAGGGGGAGATGCTATTGTCACTACCTCGCATTCCTTAAATGTCTAGGTTGAAGGCCCGCATGAGAAGATCCAGATCACCAATATTTGCAGCCTGAAAGAGTTCAGGTTGGTCCATCATGGATAAAGCTATCCTGAGAGCAGCCCAGATGTTTCCAGACATCACCTGGTGGGACTGCTGGCGACTCCGGCTTTTCCTCTGCAGGCTTAAGGCAGTCAGGAAGTTACTGGCCGCCTCTCTGGGGAAGCAACAATAATAGGAATCAGTCTAGTTTAGAGCATGCTGTGTGGGTTGAGGAAGCTTGCAAGCGTTGATCCAGCTACACATCCAACGTAAGCCCAAAATGATTTATTTTATTTGGACTCATCAGACATTCTCTTCTCACAATAGCATTTAAAAGGAGGTGAAATTCATTTAAATCACTGCAATTAGTGCATTTGCTCATTTGATGAAGGAACAGTTGTTGAATGTGATGGCCTTTGAGTGAACAGAGAACTAGAAAAACTCTGTTGTAGGTTTTTAGCTACTTTTATAACATAACAGTGAACAAAAGAGGTGTGAGTTAAGAGACAAGAAATGTGTGACCTTGTCCTGTTAGCAAAAAGCTAACTTAGATTGTTAAACAGTTAGCAAGTTACGCTGAGTTGCATTTTTTCCAGCCAGCTTTTGTTACCCATAGATACATCTATGGTGTTAACACTAAGCTGGGCAGCTACAGTAGTTCACTGGTAGTAGTAGTCCCTACAACAGCAAGCTCCTAGCACCGGCCAATGGCAATCGTGCCAATTGTAGTTACCACTGTCACCTGTCATCTGTTAATTGTTCCTTATCAGAAATGTTTAAAATATGCCCAAAAGACATTTTACCAGCATTTGGCTGGTGCTGATTTTGCCTCCATATCATATCAACGGTCCTGTTGCTTGGGGAAAGTTGTGAAAGAATGACAGTTAAACATGGTCAACTGTTAGTTCAGCCCTGAGGGTGTTTTCTTGTCCTTGCTGCCTCGATTCTGGAAGCAACGCTTCCTCATGAGGATTAATTACTCTCCCCAGAGATGCCAAGGGCTGCATCTCTTCACCAAGCTAAGTATTTGTTGTTCTAACATGCTAAATGATATCTGGATTTTAAAGTGTTTGCATGCTTGGCTGCTATGATGACTTGCTAGGGTTATTACTGGGACCAGACTATGTCTTGGCATCTGTTGGATACTAGTTCATTTCTGATCATATTGTACTGCTTGACACATGTGAACTGATTTCTTGGGGACTAGTTATCTTTTGGATGTGGTCTGGCAGATGCCTTATGAGTTATTGATGTTATTTTGCATATTTCCTTCTATTTTTTTTTTTTTTTTTTTTTTGCCAGTCCACAACAGGATTTTGTCGCATACAAAACTACACTTTCCTCCACACTCAACCAAGGATTTGAGACATATAACTCAAAAGAAATCACAACTTTTTCTATTTAAATTGGAGTTGCCACGACTAATTCATGGACAGAAAATGAATAAGCAACAATTTTAATAATAAATTAGTTGTTTTGGTTTTCAAGCAAAAATACCAAACGTGCTGGCTGCAGGCTCTTCAATGAGAGGATTTAATGCTTTTCTTTGTCATAGTTAATAGTTTAAATTCACTTTTGGACTGTTCGTTGAATAGAGTAAGCAGTCTGAATACATGACCCTGGACTGTGGGAAATTATGCCAGGTATTTTTCATGATTTTCTGACATAATAGACCAAACACTGAATTGCTTAATTGAGAAAGTAATAGGAAGATTAATTGATAATAAAAATAATTGTAATTACATATGCTGTATAATATGTTTTGCTGCATAGTTGAAAGCGTGCACTGTAGATTGCACTGTATAGTCTCTTCAGTGGTTGGAAGTGCTCACACAGCAGCTGGTGCCTGCACAGAGAAGATGTACTTCGTATTATCAATGCCTAATCTATGCTGTGCTTAGTTTGGTGTATACTTGTAGTGAGGTCAGAGTATATTGATTCCAAATATCAGCTGTGTGCATAGTCTCACTGTCTCTTCACCTTTTGACTTGTCTTGATTTGTGCAACCCCGAGTACTAATTCAACGTCACTGCATCTAACAAGTGTACGAACTTCTCCTATGGCTCCAGGTCACTCACCTGTGCGCCCCCAGGTTAATACAGCTGATGCCCAGGTTGTAGCGGGATCTGATAAACCCCGGCTGAAGCTCTAGGGCTCGTGTGTAAGCCTCCACCGCCTCCTCACTCCGGTCACCGTTTGCCAGCGTGGCCCCCAGGCGATTCCACAATAAGTAGTCCTGGATGAAGGGCGAGCGGTGGGGTTGGTTGTGGGATAAGCAGTGTCAGAAGGTGAAGAGAGTGAGAGAGAGAGTTTACTGTGTGTTGTCAGATGCTGCCTGCCTTGATAATATGCATGCATGTTTCTGAATGTATTTAACTAATAAACACACTGTAGAGTTCCTTTTAGCATTAATTAAAAACTCATTCTTCTTTCGTTATCTTTGAGTCTTTCCACCTTTAGACCTGATGAAGTAGCTGACAGTGTCTTTAACAGAAAATAGAGCTGAATAACCTGGCCTACAACACTCAGCCTTGTATCTGCACTGACAGCATGACAAAGCAGTGTTAGAGCTAGATATTTTTTCTCCTTCGATGAACAAATAACAAGGAAGTGTTTGGAGTGTTACACAGCTCCCTGCTATGATGTAACCTAACAAGGGTAATTTAAGGAGAGCTGAGTTACATCATACAGGATGTCCTTGCTGTTGTTTCCCACCTGCAGGTTGACAGACACATACAGAGGTCATGGTCTGCTTCATTATAGGGGTCTTTCATCTTTAGCTAAGCCTGGCAACGGGATATAATTATCTCCCTTTGTGTTCAGAGCTATTTTTCCAGCAGGGGAGCAGATATTACCAAGTCAAATATGGGAGGTTGGATTTAACAGCCGAGCTGGCCTGGGACAGCGCTCGGAGGACATAAACTGATTTGCATGAAGGAGATGCAGAGATGGAGAAAAAGTTTGTGCATGTAATCGTGCGTGCCTGTTTATTTTGTTTGTTGTGTAAATGCTTTTCCGCGTTTGAAAATATGCGTCAGTCTCTTTATAGTTTTAAGTGTTTGTGTGCACTAGATCTTGCTCTATTCTTGTGCATAAGTGTGCCAGTCAAGAGTTCATGAGACCAGATTTGGCAGCTACTTGCTTCACATATTGCTGCGACAGTTTTTTTTTATGTGCTTCACCGCATCTGCTTGCATGAGCTCTCCCTTGATAATTATGGCTTTCTCTCTGAGGATGTGTACAAGCTTGAGGGCTTCATGTGTTTGCACGGGAGCATGTGGTGTGTAAGAGATCGTGATTTTCAACTGTGCAGTGTGAGTGTGTGTGTGTGTGCTGATCTTAGGCACAAGGAAATGTGTTTCTCAGAGGCAAGTTTCGTGTCCAACGGACCGATTGTAGCAGGGACACAATATTATGGCTGTTATGTTGGCCTCTCTCACGTCTCAATAAGTTAATTTTAGTTTCCATGCTGACCCTGCAAGACTATAAATAACCTTCATTGTTCATTAATTTATTATCATGAATCCTGTACTTGGTGAAAACATACAGCATATTGTGTGGCACTCCTATTTGGATGACTCCCTGTAATGTATCAGCCTATCCTAGGATACTTGAACAAACCAGCATCCTCGGATTACTATTGGGCAGAAATGGGTAGTAACAGCTGTGTAAAATGTATCGCCTGTGAATTTCTGAATGAGCCTCTGGTTATCAATACATAGTGTTTCACGAAAAGTGAGTTAACATCAATGGCACAATGGAGAGCTAGCTTGCTAACTTGTAAGAAAAGTGATGTATCCCATGTGTTCAACAACCAACGCTTACAGTCAGATGGTCAGGCTGGTTTGAGATTTCTTTGAGATGCCACTGAGGCCCCAGTACAGCACAGACAGTACAGTACTAAAACCTGCATAACCAGATAAGACTTTGCTTATTTGGAAGAAGTTTTGGGAGCTCTGTAACGCCAATGCCAACATCATACAGCGTTGCGATGTTATATATGGCATATATTTGGTTTCATTAATATGTCAATGTACTGTACTGTGCACTTTTTTCTTCGTGTCTTCTCACAACGAGGCTTGATGTGACCAATGAGGTTATCCGTGTCTACAGAGCATCACTGCCTCTGTGTGTGTGTGTGTGTGCGTGTGCATGTGGTTCCTACCTCGGGCCGCACCGACAAGGCTCTATTGAAGGCCTCCACAGCTTTGTTGAACTCTCCGCTGAGATTGTAAAGCACCCCGAGGCCCGTCTGCAAATCCGGGTCGATGCTGTCAGAGTTGTGCTGAACTGCTTCCAGGAAGAGCTCCTTGACCTCGGGTTGCAGGGAGCTGTGGACACACACGTACACACACACATACACACAGATAAGGATTAGTGTGACTTAAGGCTGCTGAGTGAGCGCTCTTAAGATTGCAGAGCTATGATGTGCACTGTACTGCACGTCAACTTTTATTCATGAAGTGTAAAAAACAAGCGAGAGAGAGAGAGAGAGAGAGAAGAGGGTAAAGTGAGGGGAGAAGACAAGCGGGAAATAAGAGCAAGGAAAAGAGTTGAGGATATGCAGGACCAGTGATATTCAGTTTAGTTTTTCTTCATTGGTTAAAAATAGTTTAGTATAGTGTTTGGAAACTATATCACAGGAAATGAAGGGAGAGAGAGAGATGAGGAGCAACATACAGCAAAAGCCAGTAGCCAAACGTGAACTGGGAATTCAGTGGTTCCATAGGCATAACATAATAAACTTGATACATTTTTCTATACGCCTGGGTCGATCCACTTGAGCTGTGCCTTGCCAAGTCAACCTGTGGTGACGTTCATTTCCACTACGGCCTCACAGAGGGGGCTATCTGCTCTGAGCCTCACTGATGCGGTCCTGCTTGATAGCAGCGTGGACCACTGCCAAACCTGTGGAGGTATTCTCCCCTCAGCTGTGTCTACTGCAACTAAAGCCATATGTGTCTGTGTTGAAGATGAGAGAAAGCTCTGTTTTTAAAAGTCTTTGTGTTCAGCTCTCAGTACTTTTATACGCAGTACTTTTTTTTACTGTGGTTTAAGTGCTCTTTCAGATATTGGCCTTAATTCATTGATTGCTTTCTAGCTGTATTAGAGCTGTGTTAAGTTACTACTATCACAAACTGGACCTTTCTTGCTGTTGCTGCTTCACATTAAACACTTTCTTTAAACACTGCGTTTGTCATCAGGTTAGCAGAGCTTCATTAGTGGTGTTATTCTTCAGTAAAACGGGTCTAATTGGGCAGATATGGACATATTCTGTACTATTTGGTCAGTGGGTTAGTTTGTAATAATGTAGGGAGTATGAAGAAATATAAATGTCGACAACCTGAATCTTGTAAGTCTTGCTTCCTTGTTCATTCATCTTATGTTGCACTAAACATTTCTGTCCCCTGTCATGCATGTCCCTCTCTGCAATGGCATTACGTCCACTCAGAGGGTCTAGACCCATAGCTTGAGAACCAATTCGCTAAAGTGAAAAATCGTGCGTGAAACAAATGACAGCTAGACAGCTACTTCTGCCTCAGTGGTCATTTGTTCCTAGCTTTTGGGTAAAGATAAGGGGTGCCCTTTATGTTATATCCTAGTTTCCACAATGCCTGTCATAACAAAGGGAGGGAGGGCAAAGAGAGAGGGGGGAACTGTAGAGAGGAGTGTTCGAGATGGATGTACTACGCAGCAGAAATGAAAAGGATGATGTAGCATGGATTAGAGCGGAGACCACAGTAATTGGGATGTACCTGTATCTCTTCACACTGACTAGACGATTAATGATTTGATAAAGTGCTGTTTTACCTCGGGAGCAGAATTAGACCTTTTCAATCTGATATACCTAACAACCTAATTTTTCTGGCTTAAGATAACATACACTGTCTGCCTTCTACAGCAGTAAGAGTGGTTTGACAAGATGGATACACATATCTCCATGTATGCCATTTCACCAGGGAAATTACACCCATAGTTGAGAGACCTTGAAATAAGTTTTTGCTCTCCCTGACAGGGTGATGGCAGTTTAAGTAAAACAAACGAGAGTCTGAAAAGGCTGGTAAAGTTCTTGCTTTTGAGTGTGCAACATGCAGCAAATCATATATTGTTTGTTTGTCAGTTACTCAATGACTCTGATCTGAATTATTAGATATAAGGTTGAAATTGGGTTGTAGTATTTTGAAGTTTTAAAACTCATAGATGATTTCTCTCTTTGTATTCATCAGGTCTCAAGTATTGTTAAACTGTCTGTCTATTCTATGTCTAGTCAAATAAATACTCCACCTTTCATGTCTGCCGCTGTTGGGAGCATGAGACATCCGACGTTGGGAGTTTGGGGATCCCATCAGGTGGGTCTTGCCCTTCAGCAGGTGCTTGTACTTTGGATTGTGTCGCAGCCAGCGGAGCAGGGCCTCGCAGGCATCATTGCGCATACCAGTGTTGGTCAGGCTCACTGCCAGAGCCATGAGGGCTGGGAGGTTGTTTGGGTGGAGCTCCAAACACCTGGATGGAGACAGGACCCGGGCATGGGAGAGAAGAGAGGCGTAAGGTGTGCACTTCAAAGGGAAATCTAGATTTGACAGGCATTAATTGGGACAGGCCAAAGCAGGAGAACATCAGGCGGATAATAATGAATTCTGGGTCAGGATGGATAAGCTGCACCTCTCTCCTGCTCTGCCTCTGCTGCAGAGGACCAGGTTTGCATGCTGCCCTCAGCAGCAGGGTTAGATGATTTGCATAAGGTTTGCATTTAGGAAAAAAAAATGCTTTTGGCGATTGTTCTGGAGCTAGACATGGAAAGTATGTTTGTGCTGCTTGCTAAAGTTATATCACTGGTTATATCATTGGGCCTACAGCCACTAAGATCTACACTGGCCTTCTGTAATTGAAAAGGGGTGAAGAGCAGCACTATGTTGGATGAACAACTTGGATTAGTTAAGAGACTGGAGGAGAGGCCAAAACAAGATTTAGCTTTCATCAAGATAATTTTCAGGCCAGATTTACCACAGCTGATGTGCCAGCCTTAAATCCCTCATAATCTCAGTCAAACCAAATCATTTCAGCCCTCCACTCCAATGTGCTTTAGGTGAAGAAAACATAAACTTTGGTTAAGGCCACTCAAACCCACACAAACACTTAGACAGGTGTGTTATTTGTGCAAGATGTTTAACTTCCCATGGGTACAAGGTGTAAGAATGGAAAGAGAAATTCAACTATCCATATTTTTCTAGTCCAGAGAATTATGTTTTCCAGGGACAGTCCCAGATTTGGCAGAGTTGTTTGTATACAGATTTGAGCAGGCTGCCCATTAAAAAATATATTAAATAGAGCTGTGCAGGAAGCTCACATGTCTTACCGTTAAAAGTGAAGCATAACATAGCCAACAATGTTTCTTTGGTCAAATTTTGTGTGATATTATTTAACGAAGTGGTAAAGAAACCCAGAATAAAGCAGGATAACATGGTGCCAGCTGAAGTGTTTCCAGTGTAGCAACAACAGAACTAACGCCAGGTAAACATCTAATCTCTCTTCATACCCAAACACTCCGCTCACAGATGGAGCTATTACATAATACACAAACTCAAGCGTACTCCGTGCAAACTACATGAGATTTGAATGGTGTTTCAGAATATGCATGAGTCTATTGGATTAACTGAAAATATAATCGTCACATCTTTTATAATACCATTTAAGTAGAGCAGAAATTACATTTTATTTAACTTTTATTTTATTTTATTTGAATGGACCATCTATGTCACACACAAAAAGGAAGGATGCTTTTTTCCTGAATGACTGTCTCTTGTTTTTTCAGTTGAGTCAGTGTTCACACTCTCAGATAGGTGCAATTTCGAGTTTCAGCAGTGTTATGAATGAAAGTGGGCCACCTCCCATTGAGGACTCTGTTCATTCCCTGGCTCTGTGCAATCACCACCCATGTGGGGTGTCTCTATTTTAAGAATAAAAATCCGTCTTTCCAATCGTTGGTTGGTAAAGTAAAATGGTGATGCTGCTCTTCTTGGGACTATAAATATAACAAAAATCTCTGCATCAGTTTTGAGTTTTTTTTCTCTTGCTGAGTAGACTTTTGTCGTAAAGTTCATTAAAACCTCTCAGCTAAATTCCATACGCTGGGCTTCATCTTTTAACATGACATTTTCAGAGTCCCACTTGTGCAAACATATGGTGTCCCTGAGCAGTAAGCTGTCAGCTTCGCCAAGTCTGAGAGCGATTTTTGCTTTTAAATGGGATTTGATGCAGTTGTTTCTCCTCACCTCTGGAGGGAGACAATCGCAGCCTGCTCATTCTCATTTTCAGCCTGCGTGGTTCCCAACACTTGCCAAGCCTGCAGGGAAACAAAATACAGGTAACAGTAAACAGCAGGGTGGAAACCTAGACTTCATAGCTGGGATTCTCCAGGGACTGAACACTGTTACAGTGGCTCAGCACAGCCAGTCAGGCACAATGAGTGGGATTCAGCACAGAACGAATAATGCGAGTGTTTCAGACACATTTTCACAGAGTAGCTGCAGTGCATTTTAACATTCAGAGCTACATCGATTGTAGAACCTTCCTTCATGAGGTTAAAATAGGGGTGCCTGCAACTGCGATTAAAAACTGGCAATGTGTTAAGTTTGAAGGGTTGTCCTTGGATATTCTCAGATACTCCATTAAGTCATCCAAGCAGTAGGAAACTAATTTATTATTCAATGACACTGGGAAGCTGGAAAATTTGAGAAGAGAGAAAATTTGAAGACACATCAAAGACAAAACAGTTAATCAGCAGATTAATCAATGAACATTAGTTGCAGCCCTTCATTTATTGGAAGGAACTAAGTATATTAAGTGCAGCAGATAATGAGTATTAAAGCTGCAACACAGGATTACTGTCATTATGGACTGTGTTCTCGATGGAGTCATTAGTCGCTCTGTCTATAAAATGCTCGAAAACAACAAATCACAGTTTCCCAGAGCCCAAGATGAAGTCCTCAGATTTCAGACTTTGTCCTAACCCCAAAATATTCAGTTTCAAATTATGAAATGGAGAGAAGCAGCAAATCTTAAAGTGGAAACAAGCATATGTTTGCCACTCAAATGAAGACTGCACATTCATTTTCTCTTGATCGCAATAGATTAATCGACTACATGTTTGAGTAATTGAGTTTTTTTTTAACCTTTATGTGATTGTGTGAGAGGTGGTCCTCAGCAGGGAGACACAAATGGAAAATTCCCTTGATCAGCACAAGAGGGCAGACAATGATACAGCTAACAAATCCAAAAATGTGAGATTATGAGATTACTCTTCTGTATTTTGTGTCTGTAAGGGCATGCTTAATAACCTGTTCTGAAGCTAATCTCTGTGTGTTCCACTCTTTGAAATGAGGGTCGAAATTATTTCTGAATGATTCAAAGGTCTTCACAGTGGGGCAATAAGCCACTAAGCGCCCTAGGAGGAATTCTGGAATCGTATTAGTTCCATACACTGTGGGATAATCCTCTCTTCGGAATAACTGGCACATTTCTGTATATTCCAGGGGATTCCGAAAATGCTTTGTATGGAGGCTTTGCTCTTTCAGCCTGCAAAGAGGTCACTTCTTTTGAAACGGTGTACAAAAAAGAGGAAAAACCTGCGAGATGAGCTATTATTCAGATCACTGGGCAAATGGAAATTCTCATCAAGAGTATGAACAAGTTGAGCATTTTTTCTACAGTAAACAATTTTCTCAATAAGAAAAAAAATCTTTGCCCTCTACAGGCAATCAGCATCTAGCTCGAGGGTGCTGCCTAAATTCACACAGCCTGTAGTCAATGAGGCATTTTTCCTTTTCAGCATCTCTCAACACGAGTTATTGGCATTGGACTTAGCCTTAAGTTAGCGCTGACACCCCAGCTCCTCCAGTCGGGTTGACCTGTGCAGGACTGCAGTCTTACCATCTGTGCTGTAAATATGCCTCTATCCCTTTTGAAATTACATACCCTGCTGTAAATACAAATGTCACAGTTAACTTGGAAAAATACAATGTGTGTGTATGTGTGGTTGTGTGGATTAAATGAGTTCACCTCTGAATCATGAGGGTCCTGCAAGACAGCTGCTTCCAGCAAAAGCACAGCGTTTGGCAAGTCTCCCTCTCGCGACTTCTTTAGTCCCTCTTCAAATGCATTAGGCAAGTCCTTATAAGGATTATCTGTGTGGAAGTAGTAACCCTGTCAGCGAAAAAAACAAACAAACAAAAAAAAATAGGGACAGTGGCAATGTCAGTTTCTCTTGTCCATATTCAAATGCAAACCATGGCAACTGTCCTGTGTAGTTGTATATTTAAACAAAGCTCCAGCCGCAGGAATTGATCTTTTCTGCTTCACATCAAACCTGGGCTGAGCTCCTCGGGATTTGTCTGTTCTCTTTAAATGTTAAACTTTGCATTTCCAATGTGTGATTACCCTGGTGTGTTGTTGACCGCTTCTGAGCACGATGACTTTGAAGCCGCTTTTTCTTTAAGAACTAACTCTGCACTGGGATCAATCAGGAAGCCCAGATGTCTGATCTTGTATGATTTCCTGATATAAGAAGAAGTCAGCTAATTTTTAAACTATACTGCTCAGCCATATGCACTGTCCTCTGAAATCCTCAAAAAAGCATCCCCTTATATGATATATGGTAGTACTGTACACATAGGATAGAATATAGACTGTGTTACACCCTATTTTGAAAATGTTCTATGTGTATACCTTCTTCTTTTAGCTTGTATTTTAGGTTTCCTGTGAATAAAGAAGTGTCAGCAGCCAACAAGAGGTTTAAAAGAACAGACATTCCTTTTTTTTGTAGAGAGTTAGATGAGAAGATCATTACCAATACCAAGCCAATCATCTCTGAAGTCTAGCTCTGCAGATGATTGACTTAAGTATAGGTCTGGAGATGACCTGGAGATGATTAACTTAGCTGAGCATAAGGACCAGAAGCAGGTGAGAAATAGCTCACTCACCAATCAATGTCAATCTCAGCTCACTATTTCCACAATCAAAACCACATACCAGCACTACTAACATAACTAACAAAACACTGGGTAACTCATTCTACAGCTCTAGACAAGCATGCATTGTTTACGACACAGAGGCTGTCAGCACTGTATATCTCTTCATCAGTGTCAGTGTTAAGACAAATTTCTGCACATGCTGATTGCAACATTTTAATGATGGTGACCTTCTCATGTGGAGAGACACTTGAGGGAATCTGCGCCTGTTCGTTTTCCGTCAGCCAGTTCCGCCGAGCGAGTTCTTCCCACTCTGCCTGCATCTTATCCCAGAACTCGGTATCTGACTACAGACGTCAGAGACAGAGAGAGAGGGGTGGGGTGACACAGTGAGAGGAAGGGGGATGGATAGACCGGGGAGGGGGAAGAGTGATTAATCCTAAGTAGAATAGAACAGCTCTTGTAATTTTCCATCATCCTATTGTTGGAAATGTCACATCAGTCTGGCTTACTGGCTGGGTGTAACGTATGGACTTCACACTTGATGACTCATTATATTTGCAAGTCGAGGCAGAGCTCAAAGCAACTGTCCACACTTAAAATGCAAACAAATGGGTAGCCTCACCACGAAAAATCGATACACAGGATTAAAACATACTTCCACTTTCAAATTGATTGACGGGTCTTTTATAATGCAAATTAAACCGTAACAGTAACTAAATCTGTTAATGTTTTCTGAAAACAGACCTATATTTTAATTTTAAATGCACGAAATGCTCACATCAGATAAAACATTTTAATCATGCATGTGAATAGACACATTTATGTGGTCAGACTGGGGCTTTAACCTCTTGACATTAGCTTGACATTTGAACAGTTATTTGTTGCCATTTCAATTAGCTAACCAAATCCTTGATCAGGTAAATATGCCAATCCACCTCCTGGAATAGCTTTTCATTTTCTATCCGTCAGAAAAAACTAAAGTCTGTAGAGTGAAACTATCAGATACAAGCCTATATTAATTTTGTATTTAATTTTAAACAAGCAGCATGGATTGATTGTATCTCATTCCAAATCCTTTGTCACGCAACCTTTATTTTCTTTGCCTGCAATTTAACATAATGTAACAACATCTTTCCAATGAATAACAAATAACTGGAACTGATTCCACTTTAAAAACTTACTAAAAGAAAACATTGCACATTTCCAACTTCTACATCAAACTCCTGCCAAAATCGTTGTACACTTCAGCAATCAACAGTGCCGACAGTGTCTCTAGAGCCTCTGCTGTGCGACTTACTGTTATAATCACAGTAATGTTGAGATGGATGATGGGTTTACCTCATTTCATAACTTATGAACATTGAAGAAATTGTTAATTCATACTTTGCCTCAAACCCAGCATTTGATTAGATTAGGTGACGATTGTGTGTGTCATTTGTTCAGGCTAATCAGGTTGGCTAGACAAACATGAAGGCCTGAAACACAGATCAGACCAGATGAATAGTTTGGACAACATGCAGACGAAAGGAAAAAGCAGTGTGAAGAGCAACTTGAGGAAATCATGAGTCAGACATACAATTTTCCTCTTGAGTTTGATTCTTTATTGCAATGGCACAGGAAGTGTTGTGGAAAAACTTGAAGCTCTAATTTTCATGTTTAATCTTGGACCAAATATTAAATTGTAATAACCAGCTCTGCTGGTCTATCTTCTATCTTCTAGTTCATTTAATCACGCAACATGAAATGTACTCTGCATATTTTTAGGATCAACCTTGAGACAAATTAAAGGTACAGTGTGTAAGATTTAGCGAATATGGCAGAAATGTAATATAGTATACTAAACTCGTTTTCATTACTGTATAATCACCTGAAAATAACAATCATTATGTTTTGCTCAAAACTAAACACTGGCTCTTGATATATCCTTTCATGTTTTTCATGTTTCAGGGCTTCCGTAGTTTCTCTTTCATACTAGGAAGGAGAGGGTGAAACGAGGGAGTTGCAATCAGCAAATACACCAATAGATGCCCCTAAATTCTACACACTGGTCTTCATGTATTGAAAAAATATATGCAAACTTCTATTTTTCTGTTAGATAAACCTGTTCTTGTTTCTTACCACATTCAACCTTAGTCAACACATATCCAGTCTAAAGAGTCTGAAACTCAAGCGGTACTTTGAAAGAGATGCTAAAATCCTCTTCAGCCATGGTTTTTCCATCTCAGAAGCACTGCTAAAATTAGAACCATCATGATTTTTAGTGATAGAGAGATGATTATAGGTGCCTTTATCTCTTCTCACTTTGACTAGTGCAACACTCTGTTTATCTGCTTTAGCCAAGAGGAGTTGAAACAGCTTCACTGTGTTCAAAAAGCTGCATCAAGAGATTTAACTAAAACTGTTAAAAAGTACCACACAGTATCTCTCATGTTTTACCAACTTCTCATATACCTGTTTATTTTTTAGATGATATTAAGGTCCATGCAGGGATCTTTTAGCCATGCTAGCTCTCAGGATGAATATGCTGGTCAGTCAGTATAATCCTACAGACTTTTCCGCTATTACCAGCAGCAGGTTGACACTTTTGACTTTTAGTGAAATGTCCCACCGACTATTAGATCAATTGAGTTTTGATAGACACGTTCATTTAGAATTGTAATAACTCCTGACTTTTTATCTTGTGTCATCAATAGGAAAAACAAGTATTTTGTCTAATATTTAGGTTTATGACGAAATACCTGCAAAACTAATGTTATTCCCATCACCCTGAGCTGCACCTTGTACAGCCTCACTGAACCGCTACCATGGCTGTAGACTGGTAAATCACCATAAGCCACAGATGAGAGGAGCGGCTCAGAGCAGGGACAGGTTGTACTTGACTGTGAACCCAGCACTGCGCTGCTGTCTTGTTTGTTTTATGAAAAAAACTATAAAAACAATATTGTTAACGTTCTGCATGTATTTCAGCCCACCTTGGCTTTTATCCACCAAACAGCAGCTGGTTTATGTCTGATTATGTCATAAAAATCACCACAGTCTGTCACTGCAAATGATCAAGGTTGCAGCTATTGTATCACATGATGCTTTTTTCCACAGTCTTTACTGATTATAGCTCTGCTAGAGTATTATTTATTGTTATACTGACCTGTACATGCACTGCACTACATGAATATTTGCTGAGTACGGGATAGACTTTGAAATCTTACACAGCTTTTGTTGAAACATACAGCTCCTTTTTTTTATTTTTATTGTACACACAGGTCTTGTGACTTTGTGAGCTATGTTTCTCTGAGCATACAGTATTGGCGCTACAGATGCAGTTAACACAATGTCTGTTCCTCATGTAAAACTCATATTCATCCACAGTGGAGTTTTTTTTTTCAGCTGGCTGAGTCCATGATTCTTGGCTGTCTTCCTGTCAGAGGCAGAGCAAACAGGGAAGAATAATGCCAAACAGAGCAGAACAGCCTCATGTGACTTGAGTCCTCTATGACCAGAAACTCATCAGTACATGACAGTACTGTATACAGTAAATCTGTGTGTAGTGCCACTGTAGAGGAGAGCAGAATCAGAAAGATCTACTGTAAGGATGTGTATGTATCTGTGTCAAAGGCCTTCTCATCTTCACATGTTAGAGGGTTGTGATTGACACGAAGGCCATAGTGTGGCCCCTGATGGTGAGAGATGGCAGGTAATTAAAGGCTGCTGACTCTCAGACAAATTGCCTGAAGGTGAGTCTCTATTGTTGGCTCTGAAGTGCACTATCACTGAAGGGAAACACATGGAGGAGGCAGTAGTGGGCTGGGAAAGTCATACATGTACAAAGCTGTAGCATGGACTTGTCCGTTGAAGTTAACAGTTTAAAAAAAAAATGTTGGGCTTTTTGAACCTTTAATTTCATAGTGACAGCCAGGTATGGAGACAGAGAGGGGATGAAAAGCAGCAAAGGGCCACAGGTCAGAATCTAACCCTGCTCTGTGGTAAGGCCTAAGCCTTCGTACATGCTGAAGTTTTTTCTTATTTATTTACATGCAGGCAACATTTATTAAGTAACACATGCCATAAAAATAATGTCTTAGTAAGATTCTTGGTGGCTTTTATATATATATGCATTATATCTTATAGTTCAATCTCCAATAATTTGATTATTTACAATATATGTGATTCTCTGGATATTTCTTTTGCATTGATCTTTAAAAGAAGTAACATTGCAACATTAAAGTAGTCCATCACAAGTAAAAGTCTTGCATTTACAATGTTACTTTGAGTATCACGATATTATGTTTTGTGATACTATAAAGCACTTTTTAATTAATAGTTTAGAAGCAAAGATTTGTGGTAGTGGTTGCCTTTTATTAACTACTTTGTTTTACTCTGATTGTAAGCTTATGGTGTTGTGTTCTTTATACTACTTAAAAATTAAAATTGGAAATCCATTTTTAATTAATGCTTTTATTAAAATATCACATTAGAGGAAGTGATGTTGTACTCAAAATCAGCACAGCTGTGCAGCTGTGATTCAGCGAAGTACAAGCGCCATTTAGAGTAATAAGTACCAACAAATTATGATTTGTTTGTTTATTTAATCAATTATTTGGCTCCACCAACACAAATAGTTCCACAAACTGGACAGAGACTGCACTGTTGCCAAGCAACACATCAACATTTTTCTTTGGTCTATAAGCCAGTCGCCTAATAAAGTAAATACAGTACTTGAGTCTATTGTTACTTTGCACCACTATTCCTGTTACAAAAAGTATGACCAACATGGAAGTGACCAGCAGTTCAACTGTTAGCCCTGCGGCAAATTTGCTGCACAGCCCAGTGCCGCTCCTGGCCTCACGCAATCTTCAGCTTTATGCTCATGTGAATCGTTCTAATGCTACAGCCATTATGCCCATTTTCATAATATAGTCTACATTTTCTTTTCCCATTATTTCTCATCATGTTGTAGGCCTGTATTTGCACTGTGGCCTAGTTCATCATTTAGTTTGTGTCTCATAGACAGTCACTTGTTTACGTCATGACGTCTCATCTAGTGTTTAACTTGTCCACTCCCTAATTGCACCACGGGTGACAACAAATTGCTTGTAGAATTGAAATTGAGTAAAGATGCAGACGTGTTTTTAATCTCTTAGAAATTTTGTCATATTTCTTGGTAATGCTGTGAAGGGCGTTTTTCACACTGACACTGGCAGTTTAATTATGTGGAACAAGGCAAGGTAGTTTATATCCTGTGTATCGCTGAAGCGAACCCATAGCTGTGACTCTAATTTCAGCAGCTCTGATGAAGTGTTACGTGAAATGGATTGAATCCAGAGCGCTTCCTGCCACCAAATGTGTCACCACTGTTTGGAAATGAACTGGGGGATGGAGGTGGGTTGGGGATTCATTAGTTACTTCATGAATACATTATTGACACCATAGATAATGATGGCAACACCTACAGAGATTGCATATACAAACCTGTCTTTTGGTGTCACCCACTTTTAGAAAGGTATATTTATGTTTCGCCTCAAGAATCCAATTAGTGCTTCTTAGTCAGCGGGACTGAGGTAATGCATACTAGTGAAAATAAATGTACACTGCCAGGAAGGTAATCTATAGTGAAATAATCATGCTAGGTCAGCTAAAATGGCCTTAAAGAGAATGGCACAGCTAAATATGTTGCTCTAAGAAGAGGCAGATCACAACCATGTATCAATGTATACAAATCTGACTGAAATGACACTCTTTACACTCTGTTGTGAAAATCTGTGGACCATTTTGCACATGAATTAAAGTATAAAGGGAAATGTAGGCCTATGCAGGCTTTGTAAGTTTGGCAACCATCAAACGTGCTATTTCAAGCAAGAAAAGTGACAATTTATCATGATTCGCTTTCTCAGTGTTTGTACTGCTGAAATGAACATTATTAAAACCCATAAATTAAAGTGGCTCCATTTTGATGAATCAATAAATTGTTGGGGATGTTTGATATTTTAAATACTTTACTTCCAGAATCAGACACCGTAGTAAGAATATTTGATCTTAAATCTGCGTGTGTGTGTGTGAGTACCTCTCAAATGGACTCTAACCTTATCTGTGTATATGTCAGTTTGAGTTGTGTTAACTTGAGACTCAACCTCTGGAGGAAACCAGGCACATGAATAGGGTTTACTTATCCACTTTGCCCATGAGGTCTACATAACAAAAAGTCTCATTATTTATCAGTGACACAGAGCAACCTCCAAAGGGACAAAAGCTCTCGTCATCTTCAGAGCAGAGCTGGTCTGGCCTTTTAATGTTAATGAGCCACCCACTGCTCTGCAGTCCAGGCCAAGTCCTCGGTCAGTGAGACAAAAATAGGAAGCTGGAGTCCAGATAATGTCACTCAGAGAAGAATAAAATACATTTCAGTGGACAAAGTGCTACAAATGCATTTTGGCCGACAATGTGATCACACACTTAATGTTTGTCTGTAAGAAGAACACACAGAACTACTGTGGCCACAGCATTTTTCTTGTACTGCTCATGAATCAGTTGTGAATTGAAGACATATGAACAGTGTTCTGGTGTGTATTGTTGCTTCGTAACTGTGGGCTAATTAAGGATGCTTTGACCTGTGGCTAAGCACAATAATAATACACTGTTGCCAGAATTAGCTTGGAAGTGAACTGAGACTGAGACTGGGGTCTTGTTTGTCCCCCCCCGGCTGCTATTCATTTTTGGTACAACACAGCAATTGCAGTTTAGAGGAAGTGGTCTTGCTCTTGTCATGAAGAAATTCTCTCAAACCGACTCGACCCGACTCAACTACAAGTAGAAATCAAGAATTGTTTGCAACTAGTCTGAGAATTAATCGAGGTCTGACCTGGAGTCGTATGAGATATGCTGCCTTCTCAATATTTTGGCAGACAGGACCTTATTCAGGACCCTCCATCCGTCACTTAGTGATACATTTCAGTTCACTTTGACTTGACACAACACTGTGAGAGGACGAGGAGATAGCTTTTCTCGTTTTTTATGGATTGTCTATTATTTTACTTTTATGTATTATCTACAATGTTAACTTCTTAATTCACTGCTGTATGCACCTCATCATACCAGCATGATTTTCCATGTTTTTCCTCTTTGGGATAATTAAGTTAAATTTTAATATACAATTGCAGGGTTTTTGGTAGATGTTTTCGTTAGAAACTTTACAGCTCCATTGGAAAAGGTTGGTGTCTCGTGGTCTGCTTGACGACACACTGACGGAAGCCGATGATGGATGAGAGAACATTACTCATTTACTTTCCCCATCTGCATTTTCTACATTAGATTAAAACCAGTGACCTTTTGATCACAAATCTACATCTCTAACTTCTAGGCAACTGTGCTGCCTTTGCAATCTCTCACAAAACCAGAACTACCACAGACCAATGTTCTGCAAGATAAGAGTGAACCTGTCCTGCTGCTGTTTCAATCAAACAAGAGGCCACACAGTCACCTTTATCTTTTCTTTATCGCCATTATGGGAGTGCTTTCTCATACCCCACCACAAAAACACTGTTCCCATGTCACAATTTAGCCTGCAGCTGTTCTCGTGCTTTTCTGTTTAATAAAAGAATTACATTGTCATCAGCTTGGAGTAATTGACAGTATCCTCATGTGACATGGACAGTCACTTACCTACTCAGAAAATATCTCTTTATCAGCCTCTTTGTAAATGAATTCAAAGCGAAGTTCTCCTCCTTGGCCCGCTGCCATTTTGTCCTCCTTTTTTAACAGATTTTGTGGATAAAACCTACACTTTCTCATCAGTGCCAGCATTGTAAAATAGATTATATCTGGGAGCCTAATTCCTTGTCTACTCCCTCTGTGGGTCCTAGTTTTCTTACATTTGCCTGCTCCATCTTATTGAATGAATTGACAGAAATTTGATATGCTGATTTAATGTCATGTCTCTGCCATCTGAGCCATCTCTACCTCAGTGTCTTTAAGTATGAAAGAGCATGCATATGCACAGCTACTTAAATGGAAATTATCTGATTGTAGGCTTTTACATTGGCAGCTGAAGCCAAAAGCTGACCACTTGCATCAGAGCTCCTCCAGAGTCGAGGCCAGCACTTAGACTGCTCGATCGAAGTTGCGAGATACTGTTACCAATCGATGTTCCATGCTCTGACGTTTGTCCAGGAGCATCCCAGATTTCATCCCTTACCTGCCCTCCTGACGCATGTACTCAGACTGTGCAGTTATTTGGGAGGATACAGCTCACAGTTTATACAAGATATGACATCATTGCTAGCTTTGGGACGGCATCCCCAAGCGGACGGCCCAGTCCTCTGCAGCTGCTCCTCTCACTTTCTCACCGTCTTCCTGTCGCTGTTCTATTATTTATTGACTATTTCACATAGCCCGGTGTGCAAGTGTACTGTAGCCCTCAGTAAAGCTGAAGTACTTCAATACTGCAGGGTTCACACCACACACATTTTCTGGAAAGGGACATGTCCACTGAGTGATAGAGTGGTTTTAACAAAACTTTCCTGGCTACAGTACAGAAACTCAGCTTTTTTTAGTCACTCAGGTAGCTGTTGTTGGGCCACTGTGATGTAATCTTTCAAAAATATTTTCAGCTGAAAGAAAACCCAATTAAGTATCTATTGCAAAATAGGAAAAAACTCATTAAAGTGTGGAAAGAATAGCTCAATAGTAACCAATAGTAATTTAATGTACAATGACACTGAGGTGAGAAAAGTGATTAAAGTGCTTTGAGCTTCAAACAAAAGTGTATTCCTTCTCACAGATGTAGACGGTTTTCAAGTCATTTTCCATGTTGTCATTATGGCATACCTTATCACCTTCCTGATAGCACAAGAACGTCATGCATACTTCACAACTCAACACATGCATTGTGTTGATACACAACTGTATGAAGAATTTAGCTTTATCTAATTACTGTGACTTCACCATCTCCTGTGATATCTGATACGTCTAGCCGTAAAGTGACTGACCCATTTACCTTCCTATTGTTAGCCAGCTTAGAGTCGTGAATATTTTTCTGGGTCAAACACTCTGTGAACTTCAGTGTGTGAATTTAGCACAGACTATTAAACTGTCAGCTAGTGCCACAGGGGCAAATTCATAGCAGGAAGCACAATAGTCCATTTGACAAAGAGATAAAAGAGCTGATGGCGTCAAATGGCAATCAGCTCTGCAGGGCTTCAGGTAGATGTATTCAAATTGCTGAAACCATTATGAGGCTACATGGGTAATGATGTTGGAAATATGATAATGTGAAAAAGTTTCCTTGGTTTAAAGTTCATGGAATTTAATTATTTTTTCTTTTCTATAAGCAATCTACAGTGATTTTTTCAGTGCTTTCATGGAGATTTTTTCTCTGAGGAAAAAACTAAACTTCTGATGTATAAATAAATTTTTGAAAAATATATAATATATCACCATTTTTTTTACTGCAAAGGTTCAACATCGGGGGTTCAAAGGTCCAGGCAGCCCCATTAGTCTCATTCATTGCATGTGAGGCTTGGGTGCTTCTCATTGGAGAGTTTAGGGAAGTGGCTGTATGCCGCTTTTCTTTGTGATGGGGACATTAACTGAAAGTACATTTGCCAAACCAACCAGTCAGTCCTCATCCTTGAAGCCTTCTCCATTGTAAAACCAAAACATACTATTTGAAAACCCCTCTGATAAAGCATAAATGTCAATGTATCCAAGTTTGTCTTTGAGTGTGGCCTGAATCTGCTACTCCTTGTGGCAGATGAGGAAAATAACTCCTACTACAACAGCGGTTCTCGGAAACTGTAGGTGTAGTTTTTTTTTCCATCACTGTCCGCTACAAGGTGCAGTAATGAGCCCATTTCAGCTTGCCATACCAGAAAGAAGCAGAGACACTACACAAGCCAGATAAAGCTGAAATGAACTGTTAATCTTAAATGTTCTCAGACACTTTACATATTTATTACAGAAGAGAAAAGTCTTTATAGATAAAGAATAAAGGCTTTTGTTGACAAAGTCCATGTGTGGTTAACTGACGGAGCTGCTTCCTTCAGGGTATATAATAAAACACTTCCTCCTCCTCGGAGGAATCAGTACCCTGCTCAAAAAAAGTTCAAAAACTCAGACAAAGCTGACAAGGACAGTGCCTCGACGAGACATAGTTCTGCTATTTAATATTGAAAGCCAACTTGGTCTTTCCTGTTAGATCTCATTATAGGTCAGCGGTGGAGAAGGCTCTCAGTTGACAGATGACAGATGTGAGGTGTACTAAGCAGCACTCTGCTTACCTCCACAGCAGCCTTGGCTCGCTCAAACTCCTCCTCCAGGGACTGATGTCTGGACAGGAGGGCGCTGCCCCAGCGCTGCTCCTTGCTTAGGCGAGCCTGTCACACACACATTTCATAACATATACATATATGCGCAAACAAAAATACATTAAACATACTCACACTCACAATCACACAACACGTTGCAAACGCACACACTCACACCCACATAGCACACCACATCACACACACACACACACACACACACATACACACACACACCATCAGCCATAGGGAGACAGGTAGGGAGAGTGTGCAGGGTCAGCCGTCTCTGCTTTGTCAGGGACAAGTAAATATCCCTGCCTCGACAAAGCCTCTGACATGCTTAGGAAGGCCAGCAGATTCGCTACAGTCAGCATCTCGCCCCACCCCTCGTCTGAATGCCATGCTCCTCACCCAGCCTCTTTCTGTTTTACCCCCACCTCCCCCCTTTCCTGGGCACCTGCACATGCAATATCAAACCGTGAAATATGCTGCTAGCCTCTCAGTTACAAACTTGAATATAAAGCCTTGCTCTGCTGTGCAAATGAAAATCTATCAATTACACGCATGTGGTTTTGCATTAGGAGAGTGTGGCACAGTGTACATGAATACGCATTACACCAACACATTTAAGTGCGAGGGATAAATGATTTTGAGATTCCCTCTCATGCACAGATGTGGCATGGCACTAGATTTACTGTAAATAGCAATGACTCTATGTATCCTCGGGCAAGCAAATCTATTACAGAGACTGAGGAATGTGTGTGCAGCCAATGACTTCCCCCTGCTTGGCAGTCAGGCCAGCCAGTACTTGTGTAAATTCCCATTTCTACAGACTTCCATTAGGCAAGATTAATTAGAGGTTACTTAATCTCAGTATTAATGGAAATGGCCTCATCCATTTATTGTAGATAACCATTTTTTTATTTACAAGAACAATTGCATGCAGTGTTAAAAGAAAATCTCACCACATTTACAAAAGTCTTTGCTTTGTTGCGTGAAGAAACTGCTGGATGCTGTAGGCTTGTTAAAGGAAAAATCCACCCAAAAAGACTATCACTATTTTCAAGATAGGTGTTGACCGTTTTGTTTTGTTCTGGTTGTTTTGTTTATGTATATTAATTCCCCCTGAAGTCTGGGAAAGATAGGCAAGAGATTTCCAGCCCAGCTAAAGTTTAATGCCAGAAAGAATTTCAGCAAAATATCAGTGGTTGTCAGGCTCTGGTGCCAGTGTTTCAAAAAAAAGAGGGCTTCTTTCCAGACTCACAGTTTTTAAACTTCAATACAGGAGGAAAGTCAATGCAGAAGAGGCAGCAACACAAATTTGTCTGCCAACACAATACTCAATAGACCAGAATACAATGCAGCCTGATGTGTTTTGAAACAGGAGCATTGCCTTGACTATACGAATAATGTGTTCATACTAGGGCTGGGCAATCGTTTCTGTTTTTCACACTGTCCATTCGTGATTACTTGAGATCGCCGACAGGCAATCCAATCCAATCGGCAAGTGGGGTGGGAATAGGAAGGGATAGAGGGATATATGTGACAGCATGCCAATAAAATGCCAGCATGGACGACTTAGTCTTATACCTGGAACACACCGTGACACAATGGGTCCTTCATTTCAGACAGACCAAAGCACCTTACTTGGCAAGTATTGATTTTGCTGACTGACCTTATAACTGTCACCGGTAGATTTTATCAACTAGCTAATGCAGCTAACATCAGCTACATGTGTTGGTTGAAAACACTCAGTACTGACCAGCTGACTCTTTTAAGTTTAGGTTCCTGTAAAAAGTGATATTTAAATCCATGTTATTATGCTAGAAGACTGAGGCTAAAGCTGAATGTCCTTGGAAAAAAGTCAGCATCCTCATCAGTTTATGATTCATATAGCTAGAAGACATGGAAATTAATACACAGAATTGTTTAATATAGTCAAGCCAGTTAGCCAGTTAGATGAAACTGCTAACGCATAGTGTATCTGTTTGCCAATAACTTCCATCCATTTGTTTCAACACAAACTTGTTTGGCTGTTTAGCTTCGATGTTTGTTTGCATTTTAAGCAGTATGTTTTTACTTTTAACGTTTGTCGTGAACAGGGCTTCTTTTTTTACCTGCAACCCCACAAACTTATGTTGGTTAATGATGAGCTCATTGGACTTGGAAGTAATACTACTCGTGTAGATAGTAAGCTTATGTTAGTGGAGATAAACACACCATTTGGTCCATTCTTTACACTTTTTGGTTTTGGAAAACCTAAAAAAAGTGTCCAACCCTCCAAACAAAATTCCAAGTACTACAGCTTGCCATTGCTTCAACATGTAGAGAAAATCCAAAGCTTGACAGGAAAAGTTACCATATACAGTTCAGTTTCCACCAGTTTCATTTTCTGATGAAGACCGTGAGATGTGGTTGAAAGCTCTGAAAAAGGTAGTTTATAGTTTATTTATGTTGTTATTTCATAAATTGATCTTGCCACTCCTGGAATGTATTGGACACTTTAAACTAATGATATCTAACTGTTTGATCATGTGAGGGTGGATTTTTCCTTAAGGCTCAGATTCTTGGGACATTCTCTCGCGTCGTTTCAGTATGGAAATCTCATGCAACACACGCCTCCCTTTTTTGCATGCATTTTTTGTTTGTGAGCGCATATGGTACCCGCCAAGTGAGAAACTAAAACCACTGTTTACAGTGTCTCTGTCAGCTATTATGTAACTCCTGAGTAAAACAAATACTGTATTTGTTTTCCAATAACGTCCCTCCATCTTGGACAGTTATCTTTAATCCCAAATCTATTATTTATAAGAGTGCTGAAAAGGTGATGTATGTTTAGCTAGCTTGGTGAGATCAGCACTAATGGGCTCAGAGTAAGGCTGCTGAATAATTCATGGGCTATTAATCTAATAATGGCGTCTGGAAACAAGACCCCTTATGCAGACCTACATAGAGACATCAACTCAGGAGGAAAGCGCTTGACATTTGGACCTCGTAGCACCACAAAGGAACAATCTCAAGGCGAACAGTATATCTGGATTTCCTCAAAGGTGCATTTTGGCTTCAATGCAATCTCCACTTTTTGATCTTTTAAGTCAAATTTTATGAGATGGGGTGATGCTTTTTTTTCACGGTGCAAATGTAGAAGTCTTTCAGTATTATATGAAAGGATGCATAGGGAGGCTTACATGTCTTCCACTAATATACTGCCTGTTGAGCTGAAATGGAAGAATTGTAGGTGTTAGGATAAAATGACGGATAAACAATTACACAACACGGTGTGTCAGTAGACAAAAAAAATTGTATTAAGGCTACATTAGCATGCATTAACATGCAGTTACTAAATAAGCAAGTTAAATTAATAATTTAATCAAACTATTATGAAGGCTTAACTGTCTCAAGAGAGACCTGTGAAGCTTTCTCACTTCAAAAGAAAGTTGATTTCAAGTGCAGACAGCGCATACAATAATGATGATTACTGCCTGCTCCTGACATACTGAGCACTTACTTGAGATGCTAGGGCAGACTCCGGCTCAACTTTGGTATTTACTTCCAAGGAGTTCTTATTCGATGGCTCTAATTGGGTTTTACAGTCTATGGACCTAAAGTAGAAGAGAGACAGGTGGTTACAGATGTTTCTGATACAGTAAAAAAAAAAAAGAAATCTCCACTACACCTGTAAACCAATGGTTGGGGAAAGATAGTGGTTTTGGCAAATTAACTATTGTTGGTCTATGGTTAATGCTTGACAACTAAAACATGCAATATTTTTGTCCACGTGGGGGCAGCAGGACAAGCTATAAACACAACATTTTTATAAAAACGATATAGCAACATTGAGCAAAATTAGCAGACATACCTGACTATGTTCACCAGATAGTCGCTGACTTTTTCTGATGGTCTCCTGCATGAAAATCTGATGTGCTACACATTCCTCAAACACCTTGACCTCAGTGTGTACTTTGCTATACAACGGACACACTATTTCGTGTATTGGCACATAGGAATTGTCCAATATGGACAATATGGAATTTTTTTAAGGATGCTGGACTGATACAAAATGCTGTTATCCCATCAATGCGTGGTCAGGACATTACCTACCACAGAAACTCATTGGATGAATTTTTAGAAGAACGCCGTCTCTCCAGCTTCCATTTTCTGTTGCCGTTCCTCTCAGGGTTAGGGTTTAGCTCCTCCCATTTGTCCAGCGGTGAACCAATGGTGACTGGTGACATCAATGAAATAATTAAGAATAAAATAATCATACAATCATGAAACAGTCTGAATTGACAAAGGAGGGTAATTAAGTTAATTTGTTGAACATCAAAAACACCCTCAACTTTGATTAAATGAAACACCCGACTCTAATGTGTTTTTAGCTTTGTGCTAAAAAAATAAAACAAAAACCAATTAAATTTTGCAATGTCATTAATACTAACACTAATTTAAAATGAACTAGTTAGGTTGAAAAACAACTTTTTAACACCGGGTTGACGCCACGAATGGAATCTTTCTGATAGGACAAACAGCCAGATAATTATTGCTGTTGGCGTCTAAACTAAAAAACAGGACATTAAATTTTGCTGGTAAATGATGCCACAGTTATTATCAAACCCACTGCCATGAATTATTCACCACACTGTAGTTTGACTCACTCTGCATAATTAGTTCTCATTGAAGACTTTAACCTTTTCAACTGGCAAATACAAAACTAATTGGCCGTTTCCTCTTAACGTCTTTTAAGATGATCCCTTTCATTACAGTAGAGAGGCTTGATCCTTCTCGAGCTCATCTTGAACATGTGCAAAGTCAGATCCTCAGGGGATGTTGGGAGGCCAAGTTGTCGTGATATGTGGGGGTTTCTTTTGAGAAACAAGGAAATGAGGCAGATGATACCAAGATGAAGCAGGGAAGGATACTGTGTGACATGACAGGATTTCATTTTTATAGATGCATATGATATAGTATGTATATGACATTACAGGATTAATTATATTCAATATTCAATTCAGTGTTGATATAATGAATCATAACTCACATGTTGATAGGCCTGGGTAATTTTCTATACTAGTGTCGATACTGATACCAAAAGAAACCTTCATTTCACTCAATGAGTAGATTCACAAGCCGTTCTCTTTATAGATTGAGGACATTCTTCCTGCTTTGGTTGCTAAAACTGGGTGGAAACCATTAGTTTTTTTTTATAAAGCCTGCATTGTAGAACCAATCCAAAGACTTTAGGGTGGTGACGTGGAAGTGACATGCAGATGTTGTGTGCTTGTAAATATAACGTACCATGTAATGTTGCTTGGGTCATGTTTTAAAAAGCTCTCTCTTTGTTACAAATGATTCACTATATGTCTGGCTCATTGTGGAGCAGAATGGGAGGAGAGCATTGTTTAGGGTAAGGCTTATCCTTGAAGTAAAGAATGTACGTTCAATCAACTACTTTGCATTTAAAAATCCCCAGACCATTACCGATCATATGCTACTTTCGTGATTACTTAATCATTACTTAAAAATATAAATAAGTTTTTCTACAAACACGTTAGTTGAACAAAAGAATTCAAACTTCTAAAATGTTAAATTGTATCTAAACACAGGCAGCTATGCAAGAACTCTCCATGGATAAAATACAAATGAGCAAAAAGTCTTGGTGGTACAGACACATTTCATACTCAGCCCTAAATGCAGGAATTTCAGGTGTATAAGGTTGTTAAGTGCTTTCCCACTGTGTATCATGGTGTTTCCTTGTAACAGGACCCTTAAATTGCATGGTCCCCTACCCGAGTCTAGTGACGCCCTCTCTGGGGTTCTCATGCTTGGTCCTGTATGTTCAACTTCCACTTGGATCAGCTCCGTCTCATCTGTCTTCTTCCTGTGAGGGTTGTTCCTCTGGCCGTTGCCCTGAGATGACAGGGGACTTCTCCTGTCTTTGCTGTTCCTCCTGTCGCCAGGTTCACTGAGATCCAGCAGGTCCAGTGTTGATGACAGAACTGTGAGAGACATGAGAGTAGTTAGCCTTTCTCTTTTTACAGAGGCATTGCGTAAATGTCCACTCAACAGACTCATTTCTTCCACATACACAAAGGATATGCAAATGCATGCAAATGATGATTGCAAATCAGTTGTGTGTGTGCACAATTTGACTAAAAAACATACCATTTGATTTATGATTTATAACTGAGTAAATTTGCAGTATTACATTACAGTATTCAGATATGAATGGGTTCTTGGACTGCCCTTTATTGCTAGAAAGAAACACTGTTTCAGTCTCTTAGTCTTTATTCTTTTGTTGCCTTAAAGCCCTTTGAAATTTAGTGTTCAACTTTTAAATAATGGTCATCTGAGAGATTTATTGATTCTTAAATCTCAATAGTTCTGCTTGAATTTTATGATTATATCAAGATTGTTCACTTCAAGTGGTATAATATTTTGGAAACTTTACTTTCTCTTTGTGATAAGATAGAAAGACAGGTTTCACTCATTGTACCGTGTGAAGCTTTGATTTTGATCCACACATTTTCCGACACGGCGAACTGAGCTGTCAGGGATACTTAAGCCGTCACGGTATTGCCTCCTGGGTGGACATCTAAAAAATTTGCTGCTGCTCTTTTTAGAGAATCTAAATATACTGCAGACCACTGCACAGTTTGATAAGGATAAGGCAGCCCCTTGAGGAGCTCTAGTTTGGTCAATTAAGTAATGCAATCTCAGGTTGGTAGAGCGGCAAAGAAGGACAGAGCCTTCTGTCAGGGGACTCAACTTTTGTCTGTGTTGCTGTCCAGCTTTATGGCTACAGACCCTGAGACATGTTAGCCAAGTTTCATTAAACTAAGAAAAAGGTTTGATTTGAGGAAGCACTGTAAATTCTTTCTTTCCTTTTGCATCTACTGTGCCTTTCATTGTAAATCAATCACACACCGCTTTCTTCCTACAGTTGATTTTTCCTCCTTTATTTACAGCCAATTTTCTTCACATCTTGTTTATTGAAATTTTTCTGTGTTAGTAATTTGATTTGTTGTGGTTCGAGTCCAATCAACATTATGTCCTGCTGTTGGCTGTTGTTGCTAGTTGTGTTGTTGCAATTGAAAATTAATAAATAAAACAACCAAACGGGGTGTCACCCAGAATTAGGAACCTTTACTACAAGGGTCCCTAATTCTCTGTAATATTTTCCCTCATTTCGTTGTTGGAAGTTTCCGTGTTACCATGCAATAATTTGGGAATTTCTAATGATTGTGGTTATTGTTACTGTATTTTTAACATAGGTTTGAAAAAAAAAACTTTGTACACACAACACATCATGAAATAAAAGGTTGATAACCCCATTAAGAAAAGCCTTTTTCAGCATTGGTTATTTGAGGAACCTACAAAGTTTTCTCGCTCATTTCCGAGGATCCTGACAGTCTTTTGTGCAATGTGAACTCAGACACATGACTGCATAATTGGCGTGCTGCTGTTTCACGACAACCAACTGAGAGCATTTGTTGACTGAAATCTCTGCGTAATTAGAGAGTATGCTTGTCTTCCATGCCTTGTGCTCTTTAGATGACAAGTACAATTACAAATCAAGGGAGACACACTCGTGGGGAAGGTTGCCTGAAGAGTTTTCAGCATCAAAAAGAAACACAAGCTGTTCATGAAAAGGCAATGATGTCAAAAATGTTTTGGCACCCCCGAGTCTACTTGAAATGATGAGACTGGGAAGACAATTGTACGGACAAGTAAGTTTTCCTCATTAACTGAATATTTTAACTGGATGCTTGTGTATTGTATAGTTATCTAATGGATAATGATGCTGCTCACCATTGGTCCATTGGCCACCACAGAGCAAATCCCTGTGACCATTGAGCATTTTACTATAGTCGTTACAGCTTACAACATAATGAAGATAGACAGAAAATATGTGGTAGTTAGAAGGGGAATGGCATACTAATACAACCCATCAGAGAGAGAGTCAAACCCATCAGATGGTGTATCAGAAGTATTAGTGAGTCACTAAGAAAGCCTCACAGGAGTTTCACTAGTACAGCTGTGGAGGCGGTTCACATGTTTTCCTGCAGGGCCACTGAATTTCAGAGGAAAATGTACTTTCCACTCCTCTTTTTTTAATCCTCTCTTTTTATGCTATTTATCCTGAGGAATATGACTAATATGTTATCAAATGTATAATGAAACTATGATTTTATCCCCTTCCACATTTTGGTGATATTTTATACTGTCTTTACTTTCAGATTTTAGCTTCTGAAAGCAGTAAAGACCCAAATTACTCTTTTAGCATGAAATTTGGTGACTTATCCTGATGGCACAAATGCCATGCAAAAACAAAAATATTCCGATTGCTCACATTGTGTGCCTGAGTATTAATTGATTGCCCGAGGACTAACTACTATTTACTAAGCCAGTCACAATATGACACACATACAGTTTGCATTAATAACTGTGCCACTTTTCCTGCTCAGAATTATTGAAACAATGGATCCTTGCAGTGTTGCCAACTACTTTCCAATACAAGCAGCTACTACGAGCTTCATAAGTCGCCAGACGACATCATCCACTTAATTTGCACACATTTGCATGGTGACATCATAACATTCATTTGCATAAAGCTTAGTGCTTGTGTTGCTTGGAGTGAGGGGAGAGATCACCTTAAGCCATATAAAAGGAATATTTAGCCAAACAAATTCACAAATGTAGTGAGAAGGTAATAATCTAAATATTTGCAAGGTCAAATGATTCATTTACATATACAGAAACATCCTAATCCAGAGATCCAGAGATAGAAAAGTAAAAGAACCTGTCTGCCCACCACACCAAACCTACTGATGCCTGTGACACACACAAGAGGAGAGGGAGATACCCTAGTGGTGTTGGCAGAAGAGCCATGCAGAATGCATTGGGAATGAATTAAAATATAATTTTGAATCTTGTATTTGAATATATATTTTGCCTTTTCCCTGATGGTCTTAATATGTCACTAAATGTGTTGCTAGTCACTTTTGCAGTAACAAAACTGCTGGGTATTACTGGGTATTGAGGAGAGAGGATTTTATGCAGTGAGTGGGTGGTGAACAAGTTTCAGCCTTCATCTGGAAATGAGTAGTGATGGACATCCTAACCAGAGTGGGAGGACACTACACTAAGTCTTTTCTCAGTGATATTTCTTCTTAACAGGGGCAACAAGCTGATTAAGTTAGTTCACAGCTTCAGACCTCTCATTTTCTTTTTACACTCAAATTAAAAATTTACATAGATATTTATCTGACTAGTGTGTTTCCAAGCCCCAGATACCCATGTAACCAATTTATAATTTATGATGGAGTTTTTAAAATTACATCAACTGACAAAAATAGTCACCAACCTCAAAATCAGACAAAAGTGCCTGCAAGATAGGACACAACATGGTGCAGATCTCTTGTAGATTAACATCAGCTCAATATTTGAGCTGGTAATTATCATTCATTATTGATTTTCTTTGCTTGCTAATTCCTGATCAGTGTTATTCAGTCTATCACAGTGTGAAAACAGACTGACAGTCCTAAAATACACTTCACCTGCATTTCTTTTGACGTGGGAGGAAATCTGAGTAGCTGGAGGAAAACCCATGTGAACATGTGGAGGTCATGAAAAATATCAAAACCTTTTAGTGGCACATACCTTTACAACATGGCACAAAGACCAAATTTCTGACAGGATTTCACCATTTTAGGGAATTCTGAGATCCATGACCAATTTCAGTAGGCCTATGCCACTGTCAGCGGGAGCAGCAGGAGGCACACTGAATCAGCACAGTCACCAGTCTGAAGATGACACGTCAGCTACAAAATCTTGTTTTGCAATTTGTCATTCAAAAGATGGCACAGCTCAGTGATCAAGGTCCCATCCATGTGGAAACCAAGATGGCATTTCACATATGTTAATGTCAGAACATTGAATTTTCAACACCCACTTTGACCTAGCTGATTTTTAGTTTATCATTGGCAGAATGCAGAAGTTATAATCCACATATGCGAGTTGTCACTTTGCACATAAACATAGCGGAAATAGCAGAAATATGGAGATTAATTCACATTTTCTTTTGCAGATTTTCTGGAAATTCAGTTAAAATTTGTGCTACATTTGGATGGAAACCTAACTATTGCCAAAGTGTCAAATGTCAAAGGCCCAAGTCGTCAAAAACAGATATCATTTGGGTGCCCCAGTAGATCCAAGGCTAAAGTCGTTATTGCAACGGCACAGGTTCAATTCCAACTTGCGGGCCTTTGCTGAACCGAGAGAGCATAGACACTCACAGTGGCTGGCAAACAGGTAATCTCTTAGGTAATTACAATTTGTATTGCATCGGTGATCCCTTTTTAGATTG
This sequence comes from Sciaenops ocellatus, assembly GCA_033000465.1. Taxonomy (NCBI): domain Eukaryota; kingdom Metazoa; phylum Chordata; class Actinopteri; family Sciaenidae; genus Sciaenops; species Sciaenops ocellatus. The sequence continues at coordinate 16,806,115 of CP136882.1, read as the reverse complement.
AGCATATAAATGGCAGGACAAATCCTGTTTAATTCTGTACTTTGGATACAGGATATGGTACGGTAAATTATTGTGCAGGCAGTTTGCATTTAAATCTCAAATAATATACTCTTTGTGCTGCTAGTAACGGTGAGTCATCCTGGGTATGATGTTGTTTAACAGACACTTTGCTTATTGGTTGATAAAAACACGTCAACAGGAGGCAGTATCCAATGTGTCTTGTCAAGTCTCTCATTTGTTGGTATCAGAGAATTTTTTCCTCTATATAAGACTAATTGTACATTTGTATTCCATGTATTTCTTCTGACATGACCTTAATGCTTAAAGGGCATCTAAACAGCACATTAAGACTTGTAATACTGGGTAGTCACCTTTGTGTGTCATCAGTTAGACAGTTGACAGACCAAAAAATAACTGTACTGTACCAGCTGTGTTGGAAGTCACTGGGCGGGAAAGCCCATCACACTTGGTCTCGCAGAGGAAATCGTCGATGGAAGGGCTCAGAAGCGGGCGGCTCTCTTGTTGCTCACTCACCAGCTGTAAGGGCAAACAGACAAGACAGGTCAGGCTCTCACTAAGCATGAAACCCCAGCACAATGTCTACAAGAGTCCCTGCTGTGTTTCCATTAAGTGAAGTTCAGCCCTGTGGTCATGATACAGATGACAGCAGAGTCCGTATACTGACAGATACCTTCATTGCAACAGAGTTTCAACTTGTCTGTGTGTGCACATTTGTGCTCCTTGGCAGCACATGATTTATTCACAGCATCTTGACATAGATACACTGAAGTGATTCAAATGTGTGTTGATCCCCTCAGATGTTGGAGATGTTGCAGCCTTTTTTAACAGTTTTAAGAGTTTGTACTGTGGTTGTGTTTATGTGAAGTGCGCAGAGAAACTTACAGTATTTGAATCTTATTTTAATGAAATATTTTGACCTGTAACAGAGATCCTACTGTACACTCTGTTTACTGCATTCAGTCATGTACTGTATATTTTGAGTCAGGCCCAGTTGCTGCTTTTTGCAAAATGATGCCTAGTAGCTACTTCTGCCAGTGATGACAGCTAGCATATGGTTGTATTGCTGCATTAGTGCGGGACTTATACTTTTGAAGGGTAGCCAGCTTCTCTTTCAAGCTGATGTTTGGCCATTTTTTTCAAGAATCATCTTCATCACACGATCACATTTCCATGTTTGTATGCACACACAACACAACACATGATAACTGGAAATCAGTGTAAAGCAGGAAATTGGAGATTGTTTTTATATGGCACTGTAATAACCTGATTACTGCAAAACCTGTCTTTAAATACTGTACAGCTGATCTGCAATGATATGTCTTCCAAAACCCCCAACCATATTTTTTAAACCAAATTGGCTTTTTAAATGTGTTAGATGTGATGCCTGCAGAGCTGCTTTTTCCCTTGAGTATTTAGACTGATGGTGCACTGAGAGGACAGGCTGTATAGTGAGAGAAAATACAATATATGTGTATGTGTTTGAATACTGCACACCCACTTAGATGTTTTAACTCTGGCTGATTAGAGTTCTTCTCAGATTGAAGTTGGGCATAGCCCTGCTGAAATTACCAAACTACATTAACCAATAAGGATGGTAAAAAGTGTGATCAAATCAGAATTCACCTTGGCAAAGGTTTTTCTTGCAGGCGGGACAGGTGGGGAAACAAACTTCTTACCAAACACTTTATTTTTATTAACCTCTGTCACTGTCCTTGTGCTTACTACAGCCAAACAGCATCTCTCCTTCTCTGCTGCTTGCTTTATTTTGCCATCCATTAATATAAACAAGAATATAAACAATCAATATTTCCTGAATGAGAGGTCAATACCAGCCCATCTTTCAAGCTGGCTGGGCTTAAAGAGCAATATCAATCCGATTGTGTTCAGGGTTTAATTTGTGACTTGAAGTGGCTACTTCTCTCCTCTGCTCATCAGAAATGAATGGAGAGTGAAATCTGGTGTGGCTGCACATTCACAAGAAGTCTGATCGGGTATGATAAGTGAAAATATCTGTGTGGTGTGTAGAGTTTTTATTATTTAAGATTCTATTTTCAGATACAACAAAACACAACTACAAACGTCTTTCGTGTCTCTGCACTGAGGTCACAGTGGGTCATTGTACACAATTTAATAAACAAGGTCTCTGATTTACATTATATGTCAGTAATCAGATTACTAAAAGATGATCAGATTACTACAGTGCATGTATTCTCACTGAATGAGTCCAGTAGTCACCGCTGAGTGAACCACTGAGATGAGCTGAGAGAAACAAATGGATGTGTCCCAAAAAATAATTGCTAAACAATTATTGCTTATCCCACCCTCCAAACCATGAAAATGCTAATCACCTTGCCTGTGATGCACAAATTTGCAGTCCTGCCAATGCAGCTGCAGAATAGGTTACATCCAATTCATTATTGGTACCCTGTAGCCCCGATACTCCAGGTGCAGCTGGCTACAATTTGCCAACCAATGCTTCATAATTTGGAGGTGAAAACCAGTTTTGTCCTGTAGAAAGCGTAAGCCACCACCACCACTGTGTCAGCCTGTGCAGCGTATAATGCTGGCAGTGAGGAAACATGACATTTGCTATTGTTGCTCTCCAGGCTGCGCTCGCACGCAGAATTTTAATGAAGGTGCTAAAAGTTTAATTACCAAGCAAGAATGGACTGCACACAGCCTGCCATATGCTTGATGTGAAAGGTGCTGAATGGGGTTTTCATTGCATGGATACAGTGTAGGCCCCCTTACTATTGTAGACGTATAGTGTATCCATCCTATATTATTACTGTGGCATTAGAGTAGCCATGACATTGGCTTTTGTCCCTTAGTGTTTGGGGTCACACAGATCCCACTGCTGTGTAAATGATGTTAAATTTCTCTTCTTTGAAATATTCATTTTCTTCTGGCCTTACTAAAACCCAATTGTTAACTGAAGTGAAAACCCTTTCTCTGTTGCAGCCCGTATCAAATTCAAATCACTAATGCTCGCCTGCAAAGTTGTCTCCGGTACTACACCCACCTACTTGAACACCCTTATATGGGCATATGTTACCTCACGACCATTGCGCTCCTCCAATGAAGGACGCCTGGCTCTCCCACCTGTTCGTTCAAGGCAGTCCAGACTTTTCTCGTCTGTTGTTCCCCATTGGTGGAACGCACTGCCAACACCTACCAGAGCAGGGGCGTCCCTCTCTACCTTTAAAAAACTCCTGAAGACCCAGCTCTTCAGAGAGTACCTCCTCTCCTAGCACTACTAACAACTAGACATGCTAAATCTGCCCCTTTAAGAATTGTCACAGCACTTATTGCTGCACTAACACTTTCTTATCGCACTATACCTTGACTGTTCCCTTCTCTTTGCCACAAACTGGGATACTGAAATTGCCATAAAGCATCATTATTATACCAAGTAAGAGAATATTTCATGTTTTATATACTATCTGGACTATAAGCAAATACTCAGGTGTATATGAGGTGTTTCTCTTTAGCCTTCCATCACTGATAGAAATGGAGCAGACAAGAAATGAAGGGAATGCGATGACAACTATAAATAAGATTTACTATTTGCTGCACAAAAGAAAGAAGCACAAACTTTTGCAGCAGACAGAAAACCTTTGAAAAAAAAAAAAAAAAAAAGTTTATAAATTATATCCAGAGGAAGGGGTCATTACTTTTTGGAGGGAAAGTTTGTGCTGTAAGAACGCTGACCCAGCACAGGTAATTAGAGTTTGTGCAGTTCTGTTGTCAGAAAAAAAGCTTTGGTTCATGTGAAGTCTCACAGTGTGAAGTAACCTGATTTCATCCTCTGCTGCTGCCAGCCCATGCATTTTCCTCCAATTTTGGACGACAGCGACAAATCATAGGATGAGAATACACAGGGGTAGACTTGTTTTCAAAGGTCGAGTTTTTTCAGTGATTTACATTGTGCTTGTTCGGGAAAAGTGTAATTGAGTCTGTGTGAAAGCGGAGCCACCATTGACTCAGTTACAGTTGTTATTGTTGTGAAAGAGGTAGATGTCTCACTTCAACTTGGCTTCAAAATGTCCTGAAATAATAACCACTCAAACGTTGGCCTTTAATGGAAGAAATGAATCCTCTGAAATGGCTTCTGCTGCTTTCATTACATTATTTTTTACTTTTTTTCTAAGCTAACCACTACCTGATTAAAATAGCACCTAAAATATAGGTAGGAATTATTAAACTGACAGACTAAACCCTGGCAGGGAGAGGAGAGGAGCTCTGCTTGTCATTTAGAAAAACAAAAACAGCAGCATTCATCTTTCCTCCTATTATTATTTCCCACATCAAAACAGTTTTTCCCTTTTAGCCCATGTCTGTTTGTTGTTGGTGGGAGGAGGGTATAGTGTTCTAGCTTACTGTTTCATGTTTATGGTACTGTATATATTTTTGAGAAAATTGGCTTGTTTTTTTTTTTACAAAATAATCTCTCAGAATATTTTTTTAATTAACAGTCATATCTCACAATGGGGATCTGATTCACCCACACATACATTTTAAATTGCATAAAAAAATCTTTTCTGCTACTCGTCTAGATAATCAGATAAAATAGATAATCCGAAACAGTTAGTCAGTTAAGTAATTAGCTGGATTGACTTTACCTGGAATAATTTTTTGTTGTTTGTTGAGCAAAAATTTGGTTTGAGTTTCTCCAATTTGCTGCCTTTCTCTCAGATTGATGTTGTTGTAAAGTGAATATCTTTGGTTTTAGACTGTTGCTTTGAGAAAACAATTCACTTGAAGACTAAATCAGTCAATGATGTAGATAGATATTCTTTGAGTCCTAGACGAATGTTACTCAGTAGTTTCCTGTGTCCCCTACAGTACGTCTTTGGAATAATGATTTAACAAGAAGTTATGATATTATTAATCTATCTGTAAATCATCCATTTGTATCATTTAGGCTTCCTTACAAGCATGCATTACAAATGAGTAATTGCTGGTAATTAAATGACTTATCTTAGCGAGGACTTTTTTAAGCTCACAGAAGATGTTAAGTTTCTAACACATTAATTTGCTCTTGAATATTACTGTAGTATAGTCTTGATATTGCATATAAAATGTAATATTTCCCTTTGTAAGAAATACATTTGTCTATTGTATTTCCATTCATACAGCTTCTTAGCAGACTGGTCCATTCAACATGAATGCCAGCTGAGCTCTATAGATATAATGTGCTGTCAGTGGAGACATGGGACCTGAAGACTGGAGGGAGAGAATCTCTTAACAATGTAAATGGCATTCATAAATGCACATGCTCACAGTGGCTGAGTGGATGATAACCCGAGAAACATCTGTGAATAACAATTTTTGTGATGCCTGCAAAACATCTATTGGGAACATCCGAGAGTTACTATCTGCATTAAACAGAGGTGCCCTGATAAATGCTCTGTAGCCTGTGTAACAAATTCCCCTAACGATAGATGACCTTGGATTTCTCCACTCTGTATTTTCTTGAGCAATAAAAAATGTCCTCTGGATGCAGGCTGAAGCCTTCCCTGCAGAGTCACTGTTTTTGATGTTGTGACTGATTGACTGAAGGTCAGTGCTGTCAAAGGAGCAACGTGCTGGACATTTATAGCATACCATAATCTTCAAGTGATACATTTATTTCATTAAATAGTCCTGACAATAATGAGAGATGCTGACAGAATCTCGTCTCAGAGCCCTGCTGAGTCATCTTCTGCTGAAAGTTGGCAGCATTGCTCTGAAAATATGACATGATGTTTCGCTGTGAAACAGGAACATTAATTTGTGATTAACTGTAACCAGCCTGGCTCTTAATTCACTCAGTGATGATTATAAAAGCAGACTCTCTGGTATTGCAATCTGTGCTTTAAAAACTGAGTGACACATCTTGTCAGTTTGTTGTTCCACTTCTTTGGTTCTGCATAGCTCATCAACTTTTGGATGGTTCACCACAAAATGCTGGTTTCCTCTAATGCCACCACGAGGTTGTATGTTTTTTTAGTAAAATATATCAACATTTGTTGTAAATACTATGAAATTTGGTTTGCACATTCATGTTGAAAATGTAATTTCATCCAATACTTAATTATAATCAAAAAACTCAAGATTTCCTAATTTCCTAAAGACTTGTGTTTAGTGCCAATCAACAAATGTTAGCATGGCAAAACACTAAACTAATATGGTGAACATGGTAAACATAATACATTAGGATGCTTGCCTTGTCTTTGTGAGCATGTTAGCATAATAACGTTAGCATTTAGCAGAAATCATTGCTGTATCTGAGTAGCACAGCTCCTAGCACAGCTGTTGACTATTTCAAAATGGCTGTCTGTCATTATATGTCAGTGACATATAATCACTGTTGGTCTCATTTAATAATGCCAGAACTGTCAGTATGATTTATATTTTGAGTCAGTTTTGAGCAGATACGCCTGAAAGTTCAGTCAGAACTGTTGGGATCAAAATGATGTAGCTGTACATCATTGCTGTCTCCTAATGGAGGACAACGAGCTATCTGCACTGCAGACATGATTGTTGTAGATGTTCTTCAAACCACTTCCTGTGATTGCCATTGGGGCCAATTTTAAATAATGGTTTTGAGATGATGATCTGCATTTTCCTCTTCTAATCATCCAGAAAATGGGGACAAAGGATCTACCGCATTCATCGGGGAGATGCGTCAGGTAGTAGGTTGCCTGCAAATGCCAATTATAGGTTCACTCTTCACCCAAGAGAGCAGTTTTCTGAGCTGCTTGCCCATTACACTCACTACAGAGAGGGCACCATTTTACTTACTTACCTTTTTGCTCTTCTTGTATGCAAAGCACTTTGGCACTTTGTTTACAAGTGCTTTAAGGAGTAATCTAGAAAATTACATAATGGAAAACCTCAGCTAATTGTGCCACTTGGGCATCACTCCAAGAGATCTCTCAGAAGTTCCTGTTAAGGGTGTACCAGTTAAACTTGTCAGAGCTTTGAAGGCGGGCAGGTTGAGGTGAGGACAGGAGGAGGTGTAGAGGATGGAAAACTATATAAAGGGAGAGGTGGATTAAAAAATATCAAAGCATGGAAGTTACAACACCAGGAGACTATGGGAGGGAACAAATAACTGCCAACTTCTTTCAGTTCACATGTAGAGGATGTAGTGATCAGGAAATATATCATGTTTAACATGTTTTTTAATGGTGAATTGTGTTTTCTTGATCCTTATATGTTGGTATATCTTCCCTGTAATACAGGAGGTTGTTTAGTCATTACAGTTGTGTTGAAGCTGTGTTGTGGGTGGCAATGAACTGCTGCATGTACTCCCATGGGCCTGCATACAGGAGTTCAGTAAGTTGGGTATTCTGACTCATCATAATGATTTGACATGATTTGTCCTTAGGCTGCAAAATTTGAAATTCAACTGAGAAAAAGAATAGCCAAGACAAAATGTTCTACTATTGTGTATTTTACTCTTTTAAATGATAAGACTGCAATTATTCTTGATTACTTTTTCTATCCAGAAAACAAATGAAAAGACCAAAACCAACAAATCAACACTTCATTTGTCAATACTTTCCAGTTTTCCTGCTCTGTCTGTGGCACATTAATGCCCTTCTGAATATGCAAATCTTTAAAAACAGGTCACAAATATAAAGTTTTATTGTTTAAAAAATGCACAGTCATTTTCTAAAACAGTTGGCCACTGCTGTTTTTCGCAAGTGTTACTCAAACAGGAACTATATATTAGACTCAGACTATATATTTTACTATTTTTAGCTGTGGATTAATACATGTATGGTATTCAGGGCACCAAAACAATGTGGTATTGACTCAAAATAAACTACAGTGCACATGTTTATTGTAATGACAGTATGGCTCATTGATGTGTTTTAATAGTATTTGGACAACAACTGAAGTCTACAGAAAGAAGATATCTTATCAGGCTTTGGCTATACAGGCAATTCTGGTCGAATGAATTCATTGTTAGTTTTGATATAAGTGGATTATACTTAGCATTTCATGGGATTTGTTGACAATAAGAAGAGTATAGAATATCAGCAGCATTTTCCTTCCAACAATTTCACATACATTAATACATTTTTAAAGTTCCCAGTAAGGTGTGGTTTGGTTTTGTATAGATTAAATGGTGTGTGTTGCAGCGAGCAGCACGTTTAAGATCTATGAGCTGCATGAATAGCCATATTCACATACTAGTTTATCCTTTATAGTCTTCTTCAGTATATATGATGTTTGGCTTTCCTAACAGACTTGACTTGGCGTAAGGAGCCACAGCCTGTCACTTGGCCTCAGTCACTTGCTAAGTGACATCAAACTGGGACACTATGCCCCTCAAACTGCAGTCTCAGCCACTGGAGAGCACAACAAGCATGAGTTGTGTTTACCCACTCGGAAACAACGTCAAGTGATCAGCTTGATGCTGAAGTTATTTCAATTTTGTGTTTATTTTGCTGAAAAGGTGTTTTAAGCAAAACATTCAAGCAAGAGGTGACTTGTGGAAATCTAAAGGGTTGAAAATAAAAACTTTAGATAGGAAAGAAAAATAAACAACCTAATCTGTTTTTTTCTTGATGCATTTGTTCAGTCATAAAATATTTACTGACTGCTCTCAGCAAAACAGTGCTGACTCGTAACAGCTGCTTACTCCAGCATATATGCTTCCATATAAGAGAGTTAGTGTCATTCATACAACAAGAAGGTCTGAGCAGTGATGATTTTTAGGATTTTGGTTTTTGGAGTTTGTTTTCTGCAACAGTTCTTAACAGTCACTTGACCCCAGCTGCTGTTTGTCATATTTTCAGATATGTTGAAGGATTACAAGAATAGCGTCTTTGGCTATCAAAACTCTTACGGCTATTAACAATGTCATTAAACGAGGCTGCTTTTTAATTTCGAAAACACAGTTTTACTGTTATAACCAAGAACCATACATAATCTACAGGAGAAATGCTGGAATTTAATACATTGCCATCTGTCATCCATATAAAGATAAAAGATCATATTTACTGATAAATATAACAATGATTATCTTTATACATTAATACATTATTTTATACGTTTGTTGTATCTATTGACATTTTATAGATAATTAGTGACAATAGCAATGAGTAGACGTAGGTGGGTATAAAATCCATAATGTTAATAATTTGATAAATATGATTCCTGACAGCCCTAGTCATAGTAATGTTTGATGGCATCATTACTACATTATATCTGTTAGTCGTAGCAGGGAAAGTCTTGGCTTTGTTCATCTTCAACTGTGGCGGCTGTTTCTGCATGAGCAGGTCCTCACGTGTTTATTTCAAACAAACCATTGTTTGTTAATGGAAACATGGAACTCATTACTATAATTCCTCTGAACCAGAGGATTTTTCATCACTTCATGTTCTGTTTAATGGTTCAATCACTATTGTGCTGTAAGAATCGGACACTGAAATAAAGTAGACATGTTTCCTACATGTATGTATTTGTTTTTCTCAGTCGATCCTGCCACTGTGTTCTCTGAAGGATGAAGGTATTGGTATTTGCAGGTGGCAAATTGTTATAAACAGGTAATGTAGGCTGACCTTTTGTCTCCATAATATTGATTCATGTGAAACAGCAGCATCTTAAGGGAATGTAATCTATTCAATATATGCACCAGAAGAAAACGCTTCAGGTGTAGGTGCAATAAGCAGATGACCTGGCATACATCTATATATATTAACTCCAATAGTTGTTGTAGAGGGCAGTTTTTCTTTACTGACTTTTTCTTGCCATTTTATACAGTGGTTTAAATAATGACAAATCATGATTTATACATAACTATATATTTTTAAAAGTCATGTCTCGTTAACTCAGCAGCTCCCGCCTGTCAGCAAATATGCCGAGGCATAATTAAATCCATTCCACTTGTATGACAGCTTATCAAACCAGACATTATATTAGAAAGTCAAACAAGTATAAAGCATGCTAAAGGTTATTAAAACACAGACAGATATACAAGAGGGCACACACAGCAGCACACACACATACACTGTACAAAAGCAATCAAGCACAGTGCAAGAAAACTCATATTGGCATCTGGAGCACCGACTCCATCCAGATATCACACTTAAAAAGCAAAAGAGAAGTGAAAAGCTCAGCAGCGGAAAACAGTAATTTGCTGTAGTATTTTGTACACAGAGAGCTCAATCAATAGATCAATGCCATGCGGTGTGGCATAGCATTTTGAAAATGCATTCATACGCTGTTTATGCGGAGGATTAGCTGCTTATGAGGTGTAAAAAGTTTTTCTGAACCTGATTAGAATTGGGAGAGGACATTTGTGTGACCCTCTTGTTAATCTCCCCCTCCCATACATACTAAATGCACAATAAATGTTAACTAGAAGAGCACTAAGAATCGTTGAGAGGCTAATTTGAAAAGCTAAAAAGTAACATGCGTAATTGCAGCAATTTGAGGCTGCCTCTATAAGATCATCACTCACTGTTTGTTGTTAGTGATGTAGAAGGATTTTATACCCCATAGAGCAGCTGGAAATGAATCGTTGTTGCTTCTATGTTAGACACAACAGTCATTAGGTTTAAGTTATGAGTTAGTAGACAGTGGAGGTCAGTTATAGGACAGTCAAAGCTTTGCTATTGTTCAGTATGACCAACACAGGAGGACGTTCCACTTGGAGGCAAGGGGGGAGGGGGCGGGGGGGTTTCTGAAATGGTTCTGCCCACCTTGGTAGTCACTGTGAGGAGGGGCTTCCCTTCTGATGACGCCTTACTTGGTATCTCCTTCAGGACCATGGCAACAGTCTTATCTGCAGCCCTAGAGTCTTTCCCCTACAACAGTGAAATCAACAATGACTTGTGTCAGGACAGTTGGACAACTCAGTGCTTTTTGCCCCCGTCCAGGGCATCTTACAGAAAAGACTTTACCTTATGATGATGGAAATACTGTGTGGGGCTGTCTACGGTAACACAACATCGACTGAAGACATTTCCACAAGACTATGGCAATGAAAAGAGGGTTACTGCACAATGTAGAGGGTTGACTGTACACAGTGATGAGCATGGTTGTCCACAGCAGTACTTATTCAGTACTTATGATGACAGAATATCATATAGAGCTCATTACACAGACCATTTTATTTACTAAGAATTATGTACAGTGTATGATAGATGATGTCCATATCTGACAGGGAAGCTGACGCTTGTAATGAATCTCTGGTTGTGGTGATTGTAACGCAACTGTAATGCTGTTGGAAATGCAATATCAGAGGTAATTATAAGGCCTAAACTTTACCGAAAATTAATGTAATGTCAGGTGTCGGTAAACTGCAGACAGTGCTCATGTTATGAAGCTCAGCTGACCTGTGAATCTGCTTCACACTGAAAAAGACCCAAATTATTAAAGACTAAAAGAGGAAAAAGAGCTAATATTGGTGATTCTCTACATGACTGCTCGTTTGTTAAAGGTACCAGTATCAAAGTTTTTACAAGGGAGTCCCTGTTTCGTTTTGCTCACTTGCACATGCATGCATGTATGTGAGTGTAAGCCATCAGCTTTCCCTCAGACATTATTCACTTCACTTTTTACCCAAAGCCAGATACAAATACACTATATTGTACACTATTAATCATTTTAGGACACACAGATGTTGCAGAATTAGACTTATCCCAGGAGACTACACATTTCATCTCAGAAAAGAGCTCATCCTCCTAAATTCAAATTTGCTGAACAGAGAGAGACAAAAGTGCAGTTCATCACGCTCAGTCAGACAGTACACTTTGTAGACTCAGTGAAGCTGCCTGAGTATTTTATTAGAGGTTTTCACATTTGCACTTGCCAGAAAAATGAATTAGGTATTTCCACCATTTTCCAACTGATCGTGTCACAAAATGCATGTGCCTGGCTTTGAGGGAGAATTCCCTTGAAAGCCCAATGCTCCTAATAAAGTCCCAAAAGCCACCTGCGCCCATTTTCTAGCTTAGTCTCATTCAGTATAAATGAACAACACCCATCACTGAGAAGATGCCAGTAGCAAGGTGGCATTCACACGGCCAGAGGTGATTATAAAAAAACTCTAAACAAGCCTAAACATTTGTTTTTCTGAATGCTATTTGAAAAGTGTGAAATGTTCCTTCTGTACCGTATGTGCAGGTATTGTGTGAGCCAACAGTGTCAATGGTATCTTCCATCAGGCACACAGTCGGTTTGTGTTGGTTTACAGTCTTGGCTGGCCTGCCTGTTGTTTTGTGTCAACTTTTGCTTAAATGACTCAGAATAAATATAAATATATGGCAACCCACTGCAGTTGATAGCTATCGAGAAACTTGATATCTGTCTTTGTTTTCCTGACCAACACAGCTGTTTGAAGCTGTGACAAGAAGATATGTGTCGAAAGTAAGGAGAACAGAGGCTTTTTTTCATGCGTTCATGGTGCCAACGGCAGAAATGTGAATAACTAATTCTCAGTTTAAGATCATCTGATTTTAATGTCTGTGCTGAATGAGCAACTGTAACACATTTTCATTAAATAGTTCCCTTCCTGAAGAGAGCAGCACCAGATTTACAACACATTTGGTCACAGTGGAAGATAAAATAAAAACAAAACAAAACAAATTATCCACAGCAGATGAGTTTGACTGCAGCATTATGCAAACACTTTAATCAAATCATTAGGTGCTGTTGGTGGTGGAGAACATAAATGTTGCTGTTCATCTCAGGGCTCAGAAAATCCATTTACAGCCACCACAGCGTGTTCATCACTCCTAACTAATACATTTGCTGGCAACACAGGCATTGTCTTAGGGAGGACTGACATGCTTTATGAATTTCATAGCAAAGTTAAAATCAGATGATTCAGTGGTAGTGTCATGCTTCCTGTTTTTCTAAGCCTAGAGAGAGTCGGCATGCGATAAGTTGTATCTACTCCGGGGAAAAACATCATTATTTGAAAATAGTCTTCATGAAGAGAAGTCAAAATACTGCAGTTTAGTTTTATGCTGTAGCAGAAGAAAGAGAAAAATCTGTGTTTGTTGTTGGGTGAAAGAGGCTTTAGACTGACTCGACAGATTATCTCATTGACCGACTTTTGTATTCTGCTTCCTGTCTGAGTCGCTCTTTGTTTCTGTCTGCAGTCAGTGATGAATCCTTGACCTGGGAACCTAATGATGGCCTGCTTTGTTCACTGAGGATGTTTTTAAAATAATCTTTTGGACATTTGCTGTCTAACATTCCTGGGTTTATTTATTTGCCAGAAAATTTTAGAGCATTCAAAAATGTTTCTCTATATTTTTTCCCTTCTGGCACTACTCGGTGAACTCTTGATGACTCTCAGTAGATTCACTTTTCACAGCCCTTTTTAGACATGGAAAAGGTAACATTGCTCTCTTAAACTGATGACTTTGTGCCATTTTGACATAGGTGTCATGTCTGATCCAGAGCACAACCTGCTTTCCAAGAAAGACTACCTGCATCCATCTTATTTCCAGTGTGAGACCGTTTGAGACCAGATCTGATCTCTTGTGATGTCCCCTTCAAGCACTTTGCACATGAAACTTGTACTATAGGCTCATATTACACCACACTGAGACTGAAACAGTCAACAGTATTATAAACTGAACAGGTATAAAAATCACTTCTGTACTGTAGTGTATCCCAAACAATAAAGGCATGGTGGCTCTGACTAATGAGGAGTAAAATTACACTTTTAATGCACTCCAGCTATATTGTACCATCTTTGCTTCTTCTTGTTACTAAACCTCTTTAGTGAGGAAATACTACTAAATGTTTACATGAGAGACTTTTTTGGGGTTAAAGAGTCAAAACTTGTCTCTGGACATCTTTTTCGGTCATGTCAACCTTTGGTATTAAAGGGTGATCACAGGTTCCTGTTCATCTACTGTTTAATATAATGACCACTGAAGACAACACATAACATTTATTCTCAGGAGAGCTCCCTTTTACATTTACTCTCCATTAAATTTTCACTATATTGATCTTAAACATATGACCGGATGGTTAAATGTTAGGATTGTCTGACCAAGCACACGATCTGTCAGTGTCTGTAAAATAAAAGTAGTGGTTCCCGTGGAGGTTTTTGTGGGAATATGAAGCACTTTTTAAATAAAAAGTGGACTGCACAGTAGCCCCATTCTTCATAGTTCATGTAAAAAGATAGATTTCATGAGGGAATACCTACTGCCCAAAATCAGGGCACCTTTCTGTTGATCCATTTAAGGTGTTAAACTGGTGACATTTTAAGTCCTGCATGAGATACTCTACAAGAGCTGTTTCAAAGGCAGAGCAAAAAAATAACCATCTATGTAAAGCACTGGTTGCAGACAAGTAAAAATAAAAAACTACAGCAATACATATTCAATATTTCATCTCACATACAGCATTAAGAAAATGAGGAAATAACATCAAGATCAGACTCTCAAGCACAATCTAGTTGCCAGGTTAGCCACATGCTACAGCATCAGCTGGCTGTGATAATTCAGCACAGTTTTGATGCATCTCTCTGCGCTCCTGGCAGACCTCTAACCTCCTGCATGATTCGCTCTTGGCTTCAGAGAGATGCCACAAACAATAGCTGGGATGCCTCTCTGCAGATGGGAAATTTATCATAGTCAGGGATGAGCACACACTCTGTGTGGCACACTGCTGCCTACAGTGAGCTGATATACAAAGGGTAGTAATGAGTAGACATCCTAAGTGGGACTCAGGGAGCTTGTATGAATAAATCATGATAAGGCAGATCCTCTGTACAGGGAGAGGGTCCCTCATCGGAGGCCAAAGTTCTGGTTACCAAGCAGAGCTACATACGAGCCTCTCAGTCAGTAATCAGCTGGCAGTGATGCTCTGTGGTTACACTCTGTCTTGCTAATTACTGAAAATGGGTGCAACCACAATCATTAGCACCAATTTGGGGTGCAACAAAGTTTTGCAATTTTAGTGGCCAGAGGTGCAAAAGTGGTCTTGGTACAGCTAAAACTGGAGCAAGAGAGTTGTAGAGTTGGAGTCCCAACATACTTGTCATACTTTTAATTACATGAAAGAAGTACATTGTTCCCTCTGTGATGAAGAGGAGGAATGGACCTATAAAATTATTTCATTCAATAAATATAAGAATGAAATGATAATGGAGCCTTTAACCGCGTTATATTTAAATAGAACTAATTAATACAATTTTTTGGACTTATTATTTGGACAAAACGGATGTTCTTGTGTTTTTAAAGTGTTTGTTTATAGCCCAGGGTCCCCAGGTGGAGACGCCCTACAAGGGGCCATATGGCCTGAGGGGTTTTGAGATGATTAACACAGTAGGGAATCAAAAAAAAAAAAAAAAAAATCTTCCTCCAATCTGTGCCTTTTTTGTAAATTATTGAATATATTTAGTTGTTTCAAACCTTTTTAAAGATTCAAACAAACCTATGTGAAAAACAATCAGTCTGTGGCTGGTTTGGTCGACATAAGCAACCAGTGGCAGTAAGTCATAAGTCAACAGTGATTTGTTTTAAGGTGTCACAAGCTGAAAGGGGTCAGAAATAACTGGTTAAAAGCAATTTTATGCCAAAACAAGTAACAGAATAAAGAGTGCTACCAAATCAACCTTAGCTGTGCCACTCTGTTCACTGTGATGCAAGCAGGTTTGCTTCTAACCACAAACAGGCACAAAAAAGGCTTGTATTAGCAATTTTGCTGGCTTTGCTGGCAGGAAATGAGAGGCCACACTGTTATCCTTTGCAAACACATGTGCATTTGCATGCTCATTTTGAAAGGAAGAGATAATTATGCAGAGGCAGACACATTTAATCACAGTGGACACACACACACACACACACACACACGCACACTGAATGGCTCTGTGGTGCTGAGGCTCAGTGTGTTATACACTCCAGATATTAAACCCAATAACTGACTTCCAATAGTGCTAATACTCCGGATAAGCTAGGCTAATACCTATAAATGTTAGCGTGAGTCTTCAATTTTATTGCTGCCATTTCAACTGAAGCAGCTCATGAAGAGGTTTTCTATCAGTGTGACATTTCCTGCCACTGTTTATTGGCTTTCATACACTTTATGGGGATTGCTTCTTATAATGAATGGTGTATGGTGGCAGCACACATAATATGTCACAGAAAACTGCAACCTGATGTGGTCTTGAAAAATAATTTGAAGAATTTACTGTGCTTACAGCTGCTCATACATCACTGTCTAAAGCTATTGGCCTGTACTGTGACAGTCATTCCAGCAGTATCACGTCAAAGACAAGAGATTTCTTGGTCAATGATGGCAATACAAATCATGTCCAGAATTACAGTCTGCAGCCAAGGGAAAATTACATTCCAGCACAAATAACTGCCCTCTACGCCAAGTCTCCTGAGGATACATTTAGTGCCCACTCATGTTCCCATAGTGGTTTATAAAGACTTGAAAAATGTGACATTAAGTCATTGCTTGCCAGATAAATATGTCTGAGCAATAGACTCTCACTCTCAAAGCCTAAAAGGGTGTGAAGGCACATTGAGGACAACAGACACAACTTTGTTTATAATGTTCTTTTGTGCTTGTGGCAAAAATATCTCATTTAATTGCAATTATTCTAACGTGAATATAATTATAAACTTGAAAAAACAGCATGGTGTCCTTATTTCTCACCTCTAATCAGTGTTTTGATTGCTTGGTTACTTTATTTTCTCCATTACAGAAGTGCAATGAAGGCCACAGAACTAATTTGAGGCATCGGATGCTGCAGCAAAAATGTCTGCTTTTTCAAATGCAATATAATGTTGTTAATTAATATTTATCACATTGCTAGAGACAAAGTTATTGAATTATTTTCATTTAAATTGTTTTCTAGAAACAATCAAATAATTGAAGTCAAAATCTTGATTTTTTGGCCTAAATTGTAGAAATAAACTTATTTGTCTTCTTTCTTAAAGTTAGATGAGAAGATTAATACAACTCTCATGTTTGTATGGTAAATATGGAACTGGACTCAGCAGCCTGTTAGCATAGCTTAGCACAAAGAGTGGAAATTGGGAAACAGCTATGGTGGTTCTGTCTGTATCAAAATCTGCCTACCAGCAACTTGCTAATTAACATGAATCTTATTTATATGTTTTGAAGTAGACAGTTTTGAACAGAGCCAAGCTAGCTGTTTCCACCTGTGTTCAGTCTTTGTGCTAAGCTAAGGTAACCTGCTATATGTTTCATTCATTTAACATACACCATACCAAACATGAGAGTGGTGTCAATCTTCTCATCTAACTTTCAGCAAATAATTGAATAAGCACATTTTCCAAAGCACTGAGACATTCATTTAAAATCTATTGATATTGTTTGATTTCTTTAACATTCTGTGACACTGACTTTGATTCTACTAATGAAAATACAATGTGAATGCATGAAATGTAATTGACCAAAAGCTCTCAAATCACTTTAGTCTCTTCAGTCACTTTATGTCAGCTTATTTAATTTGCACAGATTTACACCCACTGATTGCTTGGACAGCAGCGTTAGCCGGTTATCTGTTTAAGTGTTTGCCTATCAGGAATGTCTTCCGCAGTACTATGACAGACAAGTCCATATGGAGTTAAGCTTTGGTGACACTTTAAATCCCTCAGCCAACAGAAGAGGTTTCAAGCAATTTGCTGAAAGACACCCTGTGGGTGCATTTCTGTACCTGCAGCATTTAACTACTGGAGGGCATGTTAGGCTCCTGCTGGGAATATTACCAAAACTCTTTGGAGTTTGCTTTAGCTTATTCAGCCGTCACAAAGGTGAGATTGGCCTTATAAAATTGATGAGACAGTCTTAAGAAAGTATTGAAAATGTGGAACCAACATCTGTTTTTGCCCTTTTTATGATATGATTTACAGCAGCTATGAAATTGAAATTAGGCAATTAAACTTTTGTTGTTTATGCTTGTTTTAATTGAACTCCTTGTTCAAGGTGTCACACTCTCCATGCAGCTCACTGGTCGTATTCCCACTATAATGAATATCTCATGAGAGACACATTAAGTTTTGTTTGCATACACTGCATATATCATGTAGTTAACTCTGTTAACAAGTGAACTATTATGAGTTCATGGTCCAGTCATTACATTCATTCGAATAACTTATTAGATTGTGTGGGTGAGTCCACCATAAAACTGTAATCTTTTTATTATGTGGCAGAATTAATTAAGTAAGTTCAGCATTTCAGGTGATCATCTGTGTTTCCTGCATTTTCAGTATTGGTTTATTAGGTGAAGGAGGGGTGAGACTTTTCGATGCATTATGTCTGTTGAGTTTGAGCTTTTGAGTGATTTTCCTGCTATTAATACCTGACAGCTGTTGAGAAGTGAAACTTCCTGGTATCCAATGCAGCAGCTTAAAAACAAATACAAGGATTATGTTGAAATACTGTCCAACCTTGTTCTGTTGTGAATGTCAGCAGGATGCACACTAAACTTAATGGAGCCCATAGGGCCAAATATAAATCCACAGACAAGCTCATACTGTGCACATGGCTTAAAAAACTAAAGTATTATCTACAGCAAACAACTTTTTAGAACTTACGGGAGATCTGACAATGTTTATCTGATGTACAGTCCCCAATTTATTAACTAAGACTTTATTAAGTACATTTTCATCTACAAATAAGATCCACACTGTGCACTGTTAGATTTATGCACAGAGAAGTAATTATTTTTACTAATTCTCTGTAAACCTGATTTCAGCACAGCACAACTGAATGTATTTCATTATGGAGAGGATGTGCCATGGCAGCGCTTTCAGAAAAATGAAGTGACACTCTGGGAAAGGCCGAGGACTGTAATGCCTTATAATGGGGATAGATGGCCAAAAACTGTCCCTCAGGGTCTACAGGCTGCTGCTCCCTTGTACAACTGAGCAAATACAGCGTAAATAGAAATCAGTGCAGAGGCATCAGACTGCCTAGTGTCTGCCAGACTATTATGGCCCAAACCACGAACCCAGCACTGAGTTTACACCATTAAGAATCACCTCGCTGAGCTATGGGTCGCTATAGCTGATGTGCCAATGCAGTGATTGGCAGGAGTTATGGCAGTGCTAGCTCACCACTGGCTGCTGGACTGTTTTCACACAAAACCTGGAAAGGAGCCATCGTCAACAATTGACTTTTTAAATTACAAGTGTTGATATATGCACACCATCTGTAGGTGCAAAACTCTTTGGGAATCAGCACTGACTCCACAAATGTATTTAAATCATATCTCTGTCAGGTTTAAGAATGGTCACCATCCATATAATTTATGTGCCAATAGGCTTTGATGATGAATGTGCAACCTAAAAATAATAATCATATTTTTGTGACCTGAGAATGAACCTTCCATCTACAGACGGCACAGGTCTTCTTCCATAAAGTTCGACATTTTTCTACAATAGCTCAGAACAGAACTAACCACTGTATGGCCTTTTATGGGGTTTTTGCCCTGCACATTTTGCAGTCACAATAGTTTCTCCTTAATGCTTGGAATGAAATGGTGAGGCAAGGGGGTTGCAGTCAGCAAATATACTATTAAATGGCACCAAAGAGGATTCACAAGAGTAGGAATACAACAATAGTACATGAATAGCTGACAAAAGAATTATTAACCAACACCTATCTGCTTATCCTGTGTTCAGGGTTATGCGATAGTTGAAAAGCAGGTACAGCAAAGATAGGTATGCTAGTAAATAAAAATGTCAACAGGACACAGAAAAAGCAAATTAATAAATAGACTTATAAATGGGCTTAGTTTCCTGCTAAATGTGTGCCTCATAACTCCTTATTACAGTGGGCTTCATGTGGCAGTCCAGTTAAGCACAATTAAACAAATGTCACAAACGATGTCAGCTATAACATGTCTCTAATCCTATAATGTACAATTAAGTTCACTTTCAACACAATATGAATCTTAAATTAGAGCATATGAGTGTGTACATGTGCTATTTCTACCCAGTTGTGACAGGCTATTACACTTGGATACTGGAGATGCAATTACAGCCCAGCCGTCGGGACATTTCCAGTATGTGAGAGTCTGAATGGAAGACCACACTAGGCTATAAAGATTTTTTTTATCTCTTACAAAGCAGTTAGTTAAGGGAAATTGTGTTATAACAGATGACATGTAAGGCTGTAAGGCTGCAGCACACAGAGGAAGCAGTAGCCTTGAGCTTAAGCATGCTGATGTTACTGTAAATGGTTACCAGTTTGAACCCCAGGCCATCAGAAAAAAGAAGAAGACGTGGAAACTTCTATGTGTTGCAACAACAACAAAAAATCCCTCATGGGAGAGAACATCTGTTTAAAAAATCAGATGACTGCTTTAATGGCTTTACTACTAAACTACTAAAACTAATTAATTGATTTCTCACTTAGAGGAAACACTCAAAGAAACACACTGTTAAACAAATCTGCATCTTAAAGTAGCACTGTGTCACTTGCACGGCAGCTAAGTGTGATTCTGACCTTTTTAAAAGCAGTTATGTTTTAAAAAGGGCGAGTCTTTTTCCCAGTCGAGCTGACATCGCACAGCGCAGTGAAGTGTGCTGTGCAGTTCATTATAAGTCTGGTGCACACAAACACCTGCCATCACCACTCTTAAATCTGACCACACACACTATTGTCTGGTGTTGAAAAACTCAGAACTATTCATGTTTTTATTGGAAGCAAAAATATGAAATAGTCCTGAAAGAAAACAAAAGATTATGAGACCCTCTGTATGAAAATAAAATGGTATTTTCTTTTACTGTCAGTTTGAAATTCTTATTTTGAATTCACCAATTGGCAGAAAATTTGTGTTTTAACAGTACATCTGAGAACTTAGACAAATACCAATTTTACTGATTTCAGAACAGGAACAAATTTAAAAGATACATTTGTCTTTTTTAATTGGATGTCTGATGTAGTCTTACAATAGTTAAAATATTGCTAGTTTATTTAATAGAAGATTTAACACACTTTAAATGCCATCATGTTACCTAATAATATGCGCACAGTCTCTTTATTTCATCTTTTTTTATTTGCCTTTTACCTCTGAAATCACTTGACTAATTTAATCTGAAATGAATTAGATGAATTAATTTCAAACAATCAACTCTGACATAATCTTGTCTCAAACAGACTTTTATACCATAATAGAACTGAATGATTTCAGAAACTGTCTGATTGAACGCTGAATTGCTGAGCTAAAAATGACAAATGAATGCAAAGAATCACTCTCTAATCGTAAGAACCTTCTTCCATTAGTCCTAAGTGCAAAATAGGCCTTATAATGCCATTGCAGTTAGTCTACAATAATCTCTCCATCAATCACTTTCCTGTATTAATCACCCTCTATTGATTATTCTCAATCACTTATATGATGTGGAGCATTCAACATTTTAATCCAATACTGCAGATTTATTAGCCCATTTCACATTTGTAGATCTGTGCTATAGAGTATATACTCTCTGTGGAGCGTACCTAAGGCAAATAAGATTGATTATTCCAAGTAGATCCTGGTTTTGCATTTGGTGGGTGTATAAAAGTCTGTCAGCCAGTGTCACAAGTGTTGAACACACACACAGAAACTCTCTGAGACAGACTGATCCGTCAGGTTAATATGACTTTGAACTCCAGTTTCAGACAGTGGGACTAAACACAGGATTGAATATTCTAGTGATAAACAAGTTGAAGGAAAGGATGAGTCATGTTACACTTAGTCTTAATTTATTTTTTATGCTTGACAACAAAATTCAAATTATTTAACATTTCAACGAACCTTCTAAATACTACGGGGAAGCCAAAGAAAATTACAGGAATTTAATAAATAAAGACTAATGTTGGGCTGGGTGATCTGGTTGAAAGTTTTTTCTTTTCTATTGTGTATTTATATTTTACACACAATATCATACAATTTTACAGCATTATTGTATAGAGCATATATTGTGTAGAGCATGTTTTGTCTGTTTGTTTTTGCAGCTTTAGAGAAAATAAAAGAAGGACATGGAGATCACCTCTTATGCCCTTGGAGGGGATTACATACCGTTTTAATGAGCTCTTAAAAGCCCCACTGACGTGTAATCAGGTGAATGGTGTCTCTGTCATTCCCAATCTGCACCCATACCTCTGTTATTGTAAGTTAAAGAACGTGTTATGTACTTCTCGTGCTTAAATGTACCCAGAGCACAAAGTCATACGCCACCAAATATTTTACTGATTTTGTGAAAATGGGTCATATTTTATGGAGAAAATCCTTTCTGGTTTTCTCTCGGCTGTAATAAGTAATATTAGCTGACCACTATTTTTTGTGTTGTTGCACTTACTTGAAGTTTGGTTCTTAGCAAAGTAAGCTAGTTTTTGATCATAAGTAATATAATCATAACAGATGCTCGTGTGCAGCTGCCCATATTTCAGACAGATAGACATACTCTGAATCTGGGGGTGTTGAATTGCAAAAATACCAATTTCAACACAGTGTTGCTTTAACTCTGTTCTACTCATGTGTGCACTGCACAAATCAATTGGGTTGTAGAAAATGATCTGTAAAAAAAGTTGATATCACTAATTTCTTGATATTATTTGCTGATGAAGATCGTGATTCAGTCAAACTCTCCAGACCGAGTGAGTAAATAATATATGTGCTATGAATGGCCCAGCCCTAGACACGTTATACTGTAAAGCCTACTTGTATTAAATGTACTTTAAAAGTTGAATTAAAAGATGACACTGCTCCACTGTACAGGGGTTAACATTTCAAAGGCACAGTCACCTTTGGTCTCTGGCTGAGATATTATTGCAGGTCAAAGGTCAAAGGGTCACCTCTCTTATGCAAAGCAAACATCTACCCAGTGACAGGAAATGAATCAGGGGTGCTCATCATTAAAAAAAACAGACAGACCACAACATGTTACTCATACTAACCATCCTGGATGGGAGTAATGTGTGTGTAATCCCTGTGGATACAGTAGGCTCATGTTGAAACATGAACATGAAACACAGGCTGCTGCTCATAAAACATTAACACTGGATCACAGAGCATGTAAAAAGCATGTCAATTTCAACTTAGGCTACACAAGGACCCGACTCTAGGGGCAACTGCTATCCTACACCAAAGGATGTGCGTTTTAAACATTAATACTCATGCACACTGGACACTGTATCCACTTGGCTGAAAACACTTGTGAACTGGTGACAGAAATGTCTCAGGAAGTGTCGGCATTACTGTAAAACGTGGCCTGTGGTATTCATTACAGACAGCTTTGGGCTCCTCCCAGTTGGAGTACTCACATGAGATGTTTTTTTGGCAGTTCAACATTTCATTTACTACAATCCGATTTGGCAAGAAAGCACAAAGAATTTGCTGAGGTTTCTAGTGTGCTTAGTGGAGCACTCTGAGTAGTGGATAATACATTCCTATTTCTCATTATAACTGCATACATTATAATTTTTTATCTTGAGTAACTCAGGCTACTAAGATAGAGCATACAGATCTGGCTGGAGGTGGAGTACATGTAGGGCATGTATGGAGAAGATAATGAGTTTCAGAACTAATTAAACTATCAATAAATGTGCATTTTAATGCGTGTGATGTCTCTTTTCATGAGCATACAATTAGTGGCTGGTATTTTACAGTATTTAATAATGTCATCTCAGACATAAGCAACATTCCTGAAATCCATATGGCTTCTGTGCTGTGTTTTAGTTGCTTGGTGTTAATGCACTCTCTCAGATGCACTATGCTGTGTTTACTGTTCTCTTAACATGCTCTTCTTTCCTCTTTCCCCCCCTAAAGCTGTATCTCTGCAGACGAGTCCACCATCAGGTACCACAATAACAAATAATAGGCTTTGTTTTGACTTCCACTCCTCTTAGCAGGAGAAGATTGATTCTTTCTTTGGACTCTTTAAATTACTCCTCATGTCTGCCGACGCAGGGCAGAGATTGAATGGTAAGGCTCTAAATTAAAGTCCATCCACAGCTTGCAGCACTGATCCTGTTTTGGGAGAAACCACTGATGGTTCTTTATTGTCACGTCAGCCTCGAGGACAGGAGACATGTGAGTGACCATGACCAATATAGTCAACCTTGTAGGCCCTGCTGTCACCTGTTAATTATTAAAGCTATATATTGAAAAAAAACCCTCAAATTATACTATATAAAACTTCCTTGTGTCACCTTGCCATCAGCTGCAGAAATAAATAATTCTTTAGTGCCTCCTTTGTCTTGTTTTACCTATATTGAATAGCTGCAAATTACATATCAGAGACAGCTTTCAAATAGGGACTGCTGCTCTTTTTGATTGACAGCTTCATTAATTTAACCCTGACAGAATGCTGAGCATGTAACAAGAGAAATATTATCCAACTAACCAAATTCCAAACAGCTTGCAACAACAAAAGATCACATTTCTCATGGTCTTGGCTGTTTGATTAGTCCGTGAGGGATGCTGACATGAATCAGTGACTCAGACAGCTGTATAACATGCGATTACTACTGTAGCTGGACAGGTTTACTGTTTGTTCTTCACAAAACAAAGCATATTTACCCTCTGCTCTTTCCCTGCTGCCATATGGACCCTTCACTATGTTGTTCTACAGCATGACCTTTCTCTGCCACTATACTGCTGCAGTCTCACGTATTGTCCATTTGGTCGTCAACGTGTTCATGGTTACGGTCAATGCCAAAGACACCCTCATTTCCCCCTTTGTAAATTAAAGGGGGTCAGGACAAACTTAATTTAAGGGTTAAATAATCCCCTAAGTTAACTAACTAAACTAAACTAAACTAAACTAAACTAAACTAAACTAAACTTAAGGAAACTTATCAGTAAACAGAAAGGAAACCCAGGCAGGGCCCATGGCTACTGGACAGCTAGCAGCAAGCTTCCAGCGGGTCTGCACCTGAACCGAACCAACTTTGAAATTCAACAATGAACTCCCCTGAGGAGAAACTACTCCTGCAGACAAGTTAGTTGATAATCTATTGAGACATTCAAATAACATGTCTGTAAAAAAACTAAAACACCTCTAAAATCATTATTCTAATTGTCCTAACAGAAATATGATCAATATAGGTTGATTAGGGTATTTAAAAACACGATTGTTTTATTTTATTACACTAAGCCTCTTGTTTGGAGCAATGACCAGCAGCTAATATGGAAAGGAACACAGCAACAACATTTGGTTGATTCAAGTTAAATATAATCAATAGATTACTTTGAACTTAATTTATTTATACATTTAGTGAGTGGTTATTTTATTTGTTAGCAGGTTAACATGCTATACTCACATGTCTTCCCTACATGTCTGGGCTACATAACCAAATCTATACTACAGATCTATTGAGCCTCATGATAAAATACATAATAGAAATGCATAAACTAGAATGCACTTGGCCAGTACATACTCTTATGTTATAGCAAAATAAAATTGCAGTACTCCTACAAGTAAGAATAGCTTTGTGCAAAATGCTTATTCCTCCCCCTGCATTATGACAATACTTAATGAAAGCTTTCTAAAGGGTGCATTGGCTTATACAGTATTATTATTATATCGAGCTTATTGTTCATTTCCCAGAAGCCCAGATGACCTGGCAGCAAGGCCTGACATAACAGTAAGTGAAGCAGTGTCTCTATTTCAGCTGTGAAACAAATAGCAGTGAGTTCTTCCTCTCCTTAATCATTCTTTGTATAGTACAGACCCGAAACAGAAACACATAAGCCATCTGCGAGCTACTGGAGGAAGTGGCGAACTTGCGAAATACCAGCAATTCAGCAATTCCTCGGTGCACTCTGTCGCTAAGACTAATGATATGCCCTGTCTGCTTGTTTTATTTTAAACAACACACCTGCCTCTGACTGCCTCAAAGAGCAGGTGTGTTGTTTTATGTATTTTATTATGTGGACTTAAGCAATAGTTCATATATGTATTGATGTTTTTTGGGGTTGTTTTTATTTCTTTTATTTCTGCGTTTGAATCAAGGAAAGAATTGTTGAAAGTCCATATCTCAGTAATGCTCCACTTAAATATATTTGTGTAGTGTCACACATACATGGGTCAACTATAATCTTCTGGCAGCTCCAGTGGACCACCAATTTGTGGTTACTCATTTTAATTGGTCAGTTTTTCCGAGCTGATCTGCAAATTTGAACAAGAAAACTTCACAAGTTCATGCTTTCTTAAAGATATACTTTTAAGCCATCTCTAGCGCTGTGCTGATGGTGTGGCAACCTCATTGAAATGGACATTGTCCTCCGAAGAAGTAGAGAAGTTCAGTTTAACACACATTGTAACAAACATTATTTTTTTTAAAAGCATGACCACAATAATTTTATAACTTTTAGCTGTGTTTTCTTTTTTAATCATGACAACGAAGTTCCCTTAACTTCAACAAAGAACTTCTTTTAATTCAAACCATGACCCTAAAGCTAAAAATGTCTAAATGTAACTTTAACCTTAGCAACATCATAAAAGTGGTTTATTTTTCAATAATGATTTGTGACAAAGAACTAACAGATGATATCTTCCTGCTGATAGGGCCATCCCATCAGAAAACACTTTCATATTTTGTTCTAGAGGCCATGGACAAACAAAGGTAAAGCAAAAAAAAAAAAAAAATCAAATGTATTTTGATGTTTGATTTGGAGATTTGATTGCAGATATGATATAACAAGCCCCATAAGGTCTAAAAAAGGACTGCTCAAACAAAATGGGGAACTAGTTCATAATACATGTTGTCTGACCTCATCAGAAATCAAAAGCTGAGTGAAAGGCTGACTGTCTAAGTGGGGAGATGCAATACCATTCAAATCTGGGGATAGTGGCGCACATTCTCAGACAGCCTCTCCTGAAAAACATTCATGCACTCTGCTGTTCATATTAAAAGTGACATAGTGAAATAACGTGTCAAGAATAAAAAAAAAAAGAAAAGGAGAAGTTCTAACTCTGGCTCCTTTCTCACCTCCGCACAGCTGGCCACATCACAATGGGACGTGGGTGTGAATGTTGGATCACTGGAAAGATTCAGGGGGAGGGGGTTAAGCTATTCACCCATCAGACAACAAACTTTTCTTCTAATGGAGTATACTGGCCCCTTTAGTCAGGTAATGAGGCTGCTTTTTTGGCCCCCATGGTGTAACATCCTCTGAGTAATAATCCACAAAGTTCTTAATTACTTGAGGAACTTGCTGGGAACCACAAAATGGTTTTGTGTTTCAGAACAGAAGTTATGACAAAAACTTAGTAAGTAAAACATCATTACATGCATCATTATGATTTAGCTTTATGTGTTTGATTTTGAAGGACATAACTAGTATGGCTGAGTCCCGTTTCCTTCTTTCTTGAGTAGAGAACCTGTCTTCCCTCGATCATTATTCAAAAATGAAAGAAACTCATCTGTCTGATTTGTGACAGAGGGCGTTGATTGCCCTGGTTTGGATCAAGTAGAATGTAGATCTTGGATTACGTCAGTCATGAGTCAAAAAGCCAACAAAAGAAACTCATCTCTCTGATTTGATAGCAAGGAGCCTGACAGAGACAAACAATCTGAGAGGACAAAAAGAAACTAATGAATACATTAATTTATTCTGACATTACACATCTTCCATGCTTGTGTAATCAAAGAGAGACATTTGTAATCAGAAAACATCACACAGTCTCTCTAATTGATCTTGTCCATTTTAAACATAGGTGCTTGACCCCAAGTTCCCACTAACAGACACAGACTCGTCCATTTCCCTCATCAGTGCTCAGTAAGACCTGCAGGGTTTCTGTCACTATTGAACTCAGACTTGTATTTCCTCCACCAGTGGCACAGCCACCAACTGGTGGGTAATAAAAGAAGCTGAGATTATAGTCTTGTAAGAGTGCTTCGTCTTCTCTGCTGCTGAAATGCTGCTGCACATCTCTCACTATAATTAACCTATAAGGGAGAAGAATGAGCCGAGGGCAGACTAAGATCACTGAGCTCCAACAGAGGATACTAATTTCATCTGACATTCCACACTTCTGCAAGTTAAATATTTTAGGTCTGTCTCAATTTACTCACTTTTTAATTTTTAAATTACCTTTCTTAACTTATTTGCTTTGCCAAATACATTTTGATGTAAAATGGAGTTTCCTCCTGGGTTAGTTTCACAACATTTTTCCAATGAGGGTAGTGATACATTCTTAGCCATATGGCTTTAAGGATAGTTTGTCTGATGGTCCACCACCTTGTCCTAAAATATCCCAACAACTATTAGGATGGATTGCCATGAAATTTTGACAGATGTTCATGCTTTCAGACAATTATTTCCAATGACTTTGAACCTCAGATTTTTCTGAGTGCTTTAAGGGGCTGAACATAAAAAAGATGAATTATGCTTTAGTTGTTACATTTGGATATTGTATTGCTACGAATACATATTGTAGGGAGAACAAATGAAATGGGTTGTAATTTAAAATTAACATGGCAACATGGCAGAAAATGTACTGTATGTTCATTAAAAATTCTCTGTGTTGTTTCGATTTTGGTGAAATAGCGCTGCTCCTATGACATATTTGCATATCTTGCAAATAAGTGGTACATCCAATGTAAATATAATTTGATGTATGAGTAAAGATCATACTGAATATCTCAAAACAAACCAACACAGAATGTGATATTTCAAATTTATTGCTGCTGCTCCTCCCTGCTTCCAGATATCTTGCATACACCTGAGAGTGACTTTGAGAGATAATAGGGGTGACCATGATGGCAGATAATGATGGCTGGGCAGTAACACTCACCCTCAGGCTGAACTCTCCCTCTGCCTGTATTTTAACTCTGCCCCTTTGATAACTCCTCATATTCTGAGAGAACAAAAGCCCTCTCCAGGCCACAGTGGCCAATTTACTCTTTCCCCATTACCTTCCCATTAAGAAAAACTGTGGAGAAGGAGGACACAGAGCCCCTTTTTCCAGAGCCAATCCAAGTCATTACTCACACTATAGCTGTGTCGCTACTTGCAGCTTAGCCTGCAGCTGCTAATGATGAGGGATGGCAATAAAAAGGAGGAGGATCCCCTCTGTGCATTGAGCAGGAGGGTACAGTAACCTGATTACTAGTGGCTGCCTGGAAAATGGCATTACATTCTCACTGCAGACTCGTCTCTCACTTTAAGCCTCCGACTGTCCTAGATCCGGGTGGCTGCACAGTCTTTCTCTCTGTGGATGAGTTTATCATTGTGCTTTGTAAGGAGCTGCCGTACACATGGCTTCTGGACAGCTGTCTGCCCCTGAGTGCTTTGATTGCAAAACATGGCTTTCTGTCTTCTTCATGCATTACTATTTCAGTCCATCAAGATGTGTTTTGATTTAATTATCCGCCTACAATAGTGGGATGCAGGTCCAGCTGTATGACGATGATTTTGTTGAGTACAGTATGCCTCTAGGTATCATAACTGAGATGTGGACAGCAGGGAGAAAAAGGACCATATTTTTCACAGGGTGAACTTTTAATGAGTTGACTTAAAACCAGAAAATTGGCTTTTATCATTTGGATACCTGCAATTCAATCCAGGCCCACTCATTTATCTGTTCTGTCTCAAGTATCTGTGGTACTGAAATAGACCCAGAGCTATTTATGGAGAGAGAGAGAGAGAGAGAGAGAGAGAGAGAGAGGGAGAGAGAAAAAGAGACAAAGACTGACAGCCTCATAGTCTCTTTTTGCTGAATGTCTAAGAGTCATGCTCACAGCTTTGTGACAATGTACTTAGCCACAGTGGTGCATTTAGCTAAATGCTAACATCTGCACGCTAACATGCTTATAATGACAATGCTAACATGTTAAGTTAGCATAAGTTAGCATGCTAATGAACTAATTATGCACAAAACACAAAGAACTGAATGTCATTAGTTTTGTAGGTATTTGTTCATAAGTGTGTGGGACATGACTGAGTTATGGCTAGTTAAGACTTTTCACTTACCATACCATAAATTCAAACCTCATTATGGCATTAGAAGAATAGTCACCTTCGGTGATCACCAGCAGAATTCATCCTCTGAGCACCATGGATGGATAATCAAATGTGACAACAGTCCATTCAATAGTTACTGGGATATTTCAGTCTCAAACAATTTAGAGGACTGACTGTCCACAGAGCCGTGTTGTTAGCAGTTGTTTATCCACTGTCAGTCATGCAAAGATAATGTTCTTCATTGTGTGGCTTCACCTGGAAGGACATGTTTTACCACACTGGATTTTTATACTGTTTGGTAGTGAAACTGGATTTTGGTCATGGCAAAACGTTGGCTAATATAAGTCATTTTACCACCACAGGCAATTACATGCCATCCTTGTTGACTTCAGTGCCCCAGTGGTGGTACCTTTATCCAACCAGTGCATACACACACACACACACACACACACACACACACACACACACACACACACATACACACACACACAGTAATCAGGTTGCCCAGACACAGGCCCATGAGGCCCTTGTTACCTTGAGTGACTTTGGCCAATTAAAGCCTTTGAAAACAGCAGTTGCAGGAATAGAGAATTGTTGGTAGGAGGAGGAGGAGGAGGGGGGAACGAGTCATTATGTGCAAGCATCAGCATCAACCTCCCAGCCTGCTGATCATGTCCGATTTCTAACCTGATCCTTTTTATTCAGACATTGTCTTACTTACCAGTCAGCTCTGACCAAAATCCCATTATAACCTCATGCCTGAGTTAGTTATTTCCTGCTTGCCAGTATGTGTGACTCACTGATTACAGCCCCTCAGCAAATCCAAACAATTCAAAAGCCAGCCATTAAAGCTCTTCATTAGAGCAACAAAGTTTTTCAAGTAAGAGTATGGCTTGATCACCTCACAGATGGTCGAATTTGATCACATGATGGAAGGGAAAACGTGAAAATGAATAAATGGTAGGAGTCAGTGTTTATTATATGCATTAATGAGCAATCCTAGGTCAAGTGTAGGCCCCCTGAAATGATGTTACACATTGCCCACCCCTACCCCGATTAGTGCGGTGTCACACTGTCTCTCTGAAGGCCCTGACACCCAACCCCACCTCTCTGTCACCCAGTTTGCCTCTCGTTCACCAATCCTCGCTGGAATGGATCGAGGTCCTGCTGTGCAAACAAGATAGGCTGCCAGTAATGGCTTATTGTTTGAGGATGCTCGCCCATGCTGTGAGAGGAAATGAATACTCTTTAGATGCACCCATTTACATATCATAAAAAGATCTGACTACTTGAGGATATGACCATAATCATTCATTAGTCCTTCATGGAGGATTTCTTCCACCATGATGTGCTTTTATTAATATCGTGAGATTCTTTCTTGTTGTATTTTCATGAGATTTACTTTAGAATTTCTGTAATATCTGAAAATGACAAACACCAAATTTAATTTCAATGGGTATTTGCATTCTAAGTAATTGCACTGAATTGAACTGACAGTTTGTTCCAGTCAGGCATTTTGTCTAAAGAACACTATCTGGACAAACGCCTATTTGGGCCGATACTGTTATCAGTAAAACTGAGCCAGGAAGCTTTTTGGACTTTCAGTGCACAGACAGATCCAAGTGATTAAGCAAACATTTTAAAAAGCTATTAGGTAAAGCACAGAAACACAAGACAGAATTACACCTCAGACTGCAAGCGTCAGCTTTTCCATCTCTCTTTTTTTAAGTCTTTCTGTCTGCCTTACATTTTTTTCTGTAACACACAAACACATTGTCCTTTTTGAAATACTTGATATTTATAGAACAAATTTATACTAAGGGGAAAAAGCAGACCTTTTAACTTCAATAAAATGACAATGTTTCTGTTTTTAGCAGTGCTTTATGTTAGAATGACAAAATTAGTTATATGGGCCGGTGGTGACTGTGGCCACATTTGCATATACAGTAATAGCCTCATCTGAATATACTGAAGACAGGGCTTCATGGGAGAATTTTACAGTAAAATATCTCCCATTGCTGTTTATCAGCTTAGAAACTTTGAGGAGTTATAATTAAGTTTAAGTTTCAAGAAGATGCCAAAGCCTCAAATGTTATACAAACTTAATGTAAAGGCACATCCATGGGGGCCATTAGGCAGCCATCGTGCACTTAGCAAATCATTTGTGGTTGCTGATGTTTTAAAAGCATTTCCTGGACAAGTTCAGCGAGTCCAGTCAATGTGAGTTGTTCAACTGAGTGAAGTGGATGACCTCACGTCATCTTTAAGGTGGAAAATTTCAGGAGTTTGAATGAAAGAGCTACTTGTCACTTCTAACTTGTTTCTCTGGACACAATAAACCAAATTAATTTTCAGACTTTCTTACAATGACACTGTACCTGCAAGGCATGCAAAGTCATTTCATTTTAAGAAAGGATGCAGTCAACCATCTAATGGCTCTATTGTGATCATCACATTGTAATAGTACAAATCTATCAAACTGAAGTATGACCCACAGAGAGGAGCATGCCTTAAATGGGAACTGCCAGCTGTTATAGATGGTTCTCTATTGTGAAAATGCTTTACAATGGGAAAGGATTTCTACTCTTTCAGTGTATCTGTGTGTGGATATTTGAGTGTGTGTTTGAGGGTGGGGGTGGGTGTAGAGATTATGTTGGAGCAGCAGTGTGTCTGATAAAGAGAAATTGTGACAAAGACAGAAAGAAAACGAGACGCCCACAGGCAGCTCATTACCTGTCCACCAAAATCATAAGAATCCGTCAGAAGATAAATGCCCTCTCACTGTGCCATTGATCTCAATGGAAGCAGGATGACATCTAACTCAACATGGCAAGACACTGACTGACACGTAGGGTCGCCACACTTATAATATACAGCCATGACTCTATCATGTGTGTTCTGATTAAATGTTTTAAGGGTCTTTACTTAAAATCAGCACTAATCCCTTTTGAAATTTGTGACAGTAAATCAAGCTCTGATCGAGAGCCACTGTGGCCTCGCATCATTTATTGCAAGTAAAGAAGGCATCAAAAAGCAGTGCCAATGTGATGCCTTCTATCTTTGGCAAAACTCAGACCAGGCTGGATTTTCCCCCTGAGCCCTTTATCAGAAGAAGACTGATGTCCTGATATGACTGCTAGCACTAAGCCGAACATCATGAAAATGAGAGACTATGGCCTTTCATGCAGAGTAGCTGTGCAAGGTGAGATACTGATGGCAGCTGTATTGCCAGTTCTTCTCCTAATTCTCTGCACTCTGGCTCACTAGGTTTCATTTGCTGCTCCTGATGGCTTTTAAGGCAGATTCAGACACTGTGTGCCATTTCGTCCCCCCCCCCCACCCCCCCGAGACATTTTTCTTTGTCCCTTAACTCCTTTTAAAACTAAGCAGCAGCCAGTCACACCAGCAAGCCAAGATATCACTAGTTTCATTCATCATCAAACAATGAATCAGCGCAAGGCAGCCCATTAGTATCACATGTAATTAGGCTAATCTTTTCTGATCTCACCCTTTGGCGAACACACGTATCGTCCCACTTAACCAGATGCCCTTCCTTGGCAGGTTATGGCGGGGTGATGTGCTTGTATAGTAAAATTCAAGAGTTCTTGATAAAAGCATCACGCTGACATGCCATTTCAATTAAGCTGATTCATAGCTCTGTAGAAAGGAATGATAACGTCAAACATTCCTCTTTGGTTGATAAAACATGACAGGAAAAGCAAGGCAAATAATGTATTTTAACCAAATGTGTAGGTTCTTTTGGAAATCTGAAATCATTAGGTGATTTAGAGTTAGAAGGATGTTTTCTGCATGGAAACAGATATTCACTGCGGGCACAACCCAGGGATTCCTCAGCACAACATCCACAAGTTTGGAGCCAAGGCTGGCTTTGTGCCCCACCATCGATCGGGAGATCTCAGATTTCACAATAGCTTCCAGGTGTGTGGCCAATTTAGGTTCCTATTTTTACAACTGAAGACCAAAGCAGCTCTTTTCAGTTTATCATTTTTGTCAGCAAGTTGTTGGTTCCATTACTTCATCAACTATAGTGAGGAAACCTGCTTGACTTGGCCTCGGACCCTGAAACAACAACTTTTGATAATAACACACATCCTATGACCTACCAATCAGTATAAAGAGCTGCCTTCATCAATGCAGAAAAGAAGTATGATTTTCAAATGTTGGTCACTCAAGTAGACTCCTGATGAGGGATGGATGCTGCTGTTTCTTTATATAAATATCATACTTCCAGTGCAAATCACTACTCTGAGGAGTTCATCATCAAAGGACAATTTTCTTACTGGTCATCTAAAATGGACTGATGGTTGTGTGTGTATGTGTGTGTGTGTGTGTGTGTGTGTGTGTGTGTTGGGGGTGTGGTGGTTTGTGGAGGGTGCTCTTCACACAAGATTAGATGTGGGCAGCGGTGCTGATTACACAAGGGGCTCAGAGACGCACGTAATCACGTCATACAGCTTAGTTTGTTACCATCTCTTACCCTCTGCCAGACTGGAGAGTTTCCATCTCCGCTCTGTCTGGCTGCCTTTTGAAAACTTTGTACAGAAAATGAATGCAGAAAGGAACAAACTGTGATAATGAACAAGCTGTGAAGAGGCAACCATCTCGTGTCTGATAGTTCCAATATATATGATTTTTCTCTTACAGTTTCAGCCTCTTATTGGAGTTGAAGCTGTTAGCCATAAAAGAGACTGCCAGCAACGCAGAGAAAATACCACGCATTATCTCGCTCTTCAAAGCACAAACACATCCTCTGTAGTGCATGACAGACTGATTTACATTAACAAAAAAGCTGATGCTATATAATAATAATGCTCTAACAGGATTTATGGAGCTGGAACCTGCTGGAGTTTTTATTAATATTATGCATTTCTTTCTGGGTACCTCTGAGTTGCTCATTTGAATTTACAGTATACATACACCGCTGTCTGTTATGGATATAAGGAGCAATATATGTGCATGGATTTTGTTACAGGACCTGTGCACAAAATGTGACAGAGGAAAGACGTCTGACTTTGAAATAATGCAGATAAAAGGAAGGATGCATCGGATTAGTGAATGCATCCACCAACTTCAAACGTTATTTTAAGTTAAGGATTAATCTGTTTTTTTCTTATCAGTTAAAGTTATATAAGTTATATATATATATAGTTATATTATAAGTTATATAATTATTATCTTAAGGACTGCTGGATTGCCGTAGCATTTACTCTAGATATTCATTAAAAGTTTTCTTTGTAACATTTAGAAATTACACCTTTGGGTGTTGATTGAACTGCAGTCATCTGTAGGTACAAGTGAACACTGTCCTCAGCAATGGCCAAAAGTGATGGGACTGAATCATAGACAGTATACGAGTAAACGTGGACATCGTATCCATGATGAGATTGACTTGTTTGGTCGCCGTTTGAGTAACTGCAGTTTTTGGCGCTACCATATTCGTTTAACTTTACAGCCATGGAGGTCGCTGCTTGGACTGAATTAAACACTGAATGCTGGACAGTAAATTACAATTATATTAAGAATAATGTTACTATATTTGTGTTCCTTCATTTTATTTGGAACATTGGCTCTATGATACTAACCAGCTTGCTATTTACAAAATAAAGCAACCAATGCCAGACTTACAACATTAAAGACCATTAAAACTGTACAAATTGGCATCTTACTTTGACGATCCCTTAATTTTTCTCAACTCTTGACTTTATCTAACTTAAGGTGGTTTGAACAGGGTTGTTTAATTTTTGCTACAAACCTTTCAAGGTAAAGGTAGACCAAACCAAGTCTCACCATTCTTTGTGATAATGTCACAAAATCTAAGAAAACTGAATATGAGTACTAGACTGACCAGCTGTTGTTTTGTGTCAGATCCACCTTTCATTCCCAACAACAACACCTTTCTGTCTTCTCTGTCTCTTTATTTCTTTCTGCACCATTGTTAAAGCTGTGACTGACCTTTTCTGTGGCAGCCTGTCTAACTACCCTGGGTTATATGATAGCTGCAGGATAGGCTTTAATTGACGTGATAGCATTCTTGAGGTTGGGTAAGGTGAGGGAGTGAAGTACATATAGAGAAATGTTGAAAGTAGAAAGGTTACGCTCTTGAGTGGTCTTTGCTCAAGGTTGGAAATGTCTCCTCATGATGACGATGATATGATAGGAGACAGCCGGGTTCTCTCTAATTTGAAGCATTGGTCTTTCCAGCAGTGCCACTGCAGGATGATATGGTCATTGGCTTTACTTAAAAATTACGTTGTGGAAGAAATTAAAAAAAAATCTTCTTCTGTCAGATGCAGTGCCTTCAGCTAAAGACTACTTTAGACCAGTTGTATAGTCAATTTAAGAAAGTAATTTTGAAATTATTCAGTAGAACCACGCTTCACTGCCTGACTGCACCCAATTGAGCCCAAGTCTTTTACGACCTTTTCATTGGACTGTATACATTCTTCTCTAGTTGAGCTGGAAACAAAAGTACCATGCCTGAGAAAATACTCCACTGGCTAATGGTATGTTTTAAGTATCACAGACATGCAACTCTTATCTCAACGGCTCACTTATCTTTCGTAAACTGGAACAAGATAAATCTTTTAGTCCCGTCTCAACTCTAAATGAACCTTAGTTCATTCCTTTCTTTGCTTATGCATTTAATAGATTTTCAAAAATAACCTTGTGATGCAATTTTTGAACATCAATACATTATTAGATGATTGTCAAAGGTAATCATCCACTGAGATGAATCACAGTGGAGATTTCAGCAGTCCAGAAATAGAAGTGGATTGTGAGTCATTATCTTTACTGGAAGTTTATCTACATCCATCCAAAGGCTTCCACGTAGTACAGCCCATAGTGTGCATTGGTGCGTGTCTCTCCCCCCCCCTGGCCTTCATGATTGAGACACGTCACTTTCTCATGCTGCAGGCCATTAATTATAGCTGATGTGCTTTGTACAGAATGTAGTACAGATACATTTTACTTTATTTTGAGAACTCTCCAAGGGTGCGAAATCAGCTGAATCAGTTAGTATTCCTAATTTAGGGATTTGTGGTGGCACTTTTGGGTGATTATGACAAAATCAGGACATGTATTATTAAAATTTTTAATGAACTGGAACACTTCCTGCTTTAATGCCACAATAAACTTAAGAATTAAACAAATTCACAGCACAAAACCAGTAAAATACAGAAGCTATGCATGCTTGTGTCTGTCTCTGACACTATGCTCTACCAAATGATGTGGGCATCTGTAAATGTGAAGTTAACAGGATTAAACACTGTGGGCCAGATTTACTAAGGCTCTTGATGTATGCCCCCAACAGACACAGTATATTTATCAAGCAGATACACCAGGCTGGAGTCACAGTTTTACTTGCCATTTGTACGAGTCTGCAAGGTGCGCCTCTCTCCTTAGTGTCTATGCATTTAAGGGAGGATTGCGCATAATAGGAGGAGACATGTTAACAGAGGAAGTTTATGTATTCCACTGGATTTACTGAGGTCACGCTACGTGCAACTGGCAGGTTTGTGTGGAGGATTTCCTGAAAAGGAGGCATAACGGCACAGATGGGATTTACAGGAGCCACAAGGAAGGCTGTAGTGAGGGAAATAAATTAAATATCTGCTTGAACTAAAACCTCATTATTGGAAACAAAAATAAAGCAATTAGGTCTTTATTAATGAACACAGTCTCTGATTACTGTAATACAAACAAATTGTGAACAGGAAATTGTGTTTTGTGTTCATTGAACTTGAATTTGAACTCGTCCAGCAATGAATCATAAAATGACTACAGGCTGCAACTTAACTTCTTTGTTGTCTTAAGACATTAAAATGTGTGTTTGGCTGCACAGTATTAACATATATCATATCAGCACCCTCTCCACCTGCTCCATCTCTCTCTCTCTCTCTCTCTCTCTCTCTCTCTCTCTCTCTCTCTCTCTCTTCCTCTTCTGGTTACTCCGCTGTGTGTAGCTTGTGTACACGTTTTGCATCTTTAATTTGTCTTATTTTATCACTTCATCTCCATTTTGTTTCCAATTGACATGTTTACTGCTTCCTAATATAATATATAATAATAAACATTAAACTCTTAATGGAGCAGCTTTGTACTTTGACATCTGATTCCCTATCTGTGAAAAGAGGACATTTTGTTACATTAGAAAGTTACTGATTTTGACCTCTGGACTGGCTGAAAAAAGTAATGAGTTAGACCTGTGTAAAGTTCTCCTCACATTCTCATCAAGGTGAACCTGAGCGAGGCGCTTAACTCCCCTCTGATCCAGTAGAGCTGCACACATGACCACCAGTAGAGGACAGTGGTTATACTGGGCATCTCCCAGATGGGAATATGTGCAATAGATTTAGGCAATGCCCTTTTAGTTTGGATTGATCTATCTGGTGTTTGTCGTCATTATCTAAAGATTAAAACCTCACTAGCAACAGAAATGCTTGTATGAGTTGAGGTCATTTGACGTAAGGGTAAAGTTTGGTGTCCTGTTACCTGTGGCTGTTGATAGCACTGCAACACTTGATAGGTTTATTCTACGTGATTGAGCTGTATCATGTTTACATTATTTATTATTATATTATTATTACACTTTTTTCATAAATGAATATGAGACTGTTCCATTCAGTCATTGTGTTTGTGTCATTGACTGATGGAGAGCGATAATAGATTGTTGTTACAGCAAAGGAGAGGATAACTGAGCCTTTTTTTTTTTGGACTTGCTTCATGCTGTATTCACTCTGAACAATCTCCACCGCCATCAGAAATTTGTAGGAGAAAACACAAGCAGCCCAAGATGACCAGTCATAGTTCTCCATGTGATAGCTCCATAGATGCTCCAATGTAGTTACATTTTTACCCATCTACGGCGCTGTAGCATAGCCTACATCATAGCACACGTAGACACTGTAGGTATGCCGTAACCCCCTAGATGTAGATCCAGCATAAATGTGTACAACCACAACATTATTCTTATAGTAGTATCTCACTGATGGACTGCTGCTTGTTTCTTCTTGTGGCACCTTAGGGAAAACAAAGTAATCTCAATTTTTAATGCCTCTAGAACACTGTGCTTGTTTTTTAAAGACATTTTGCTCACATTACAATATTTCAGACCAGACTAGACAAAATGGTCCCTGAGGGAATAAAGTATATTGTGATGACAGCTTGAGATACCCAAATGTGACATTATTTACTGTATATAGTATCTCTAAATTTCTACACGCTGCCATAAAGGGCAAAGAGGTTTGGGAGACGGGCCAACGTTATCGATCTAATCACTTCCTCTAAGTGAGAGCGTGTGATGATCCGACACAACATACCACACACACAAACACAGAGCTTAAAAAGCCCCAAAATAGCAGCAAACGCTTGTATCTATATTACTTGAAATAGTCATTCCCATAGACAGCAGGCTCCTGACTGACACACAGGCCTTTTCCTTGGACACAGTCACAGCCACAGAGAAACACCTACACTCTCATTGCTTCTGTCAGTGATGGATTATGCTGAGAGACGGATGAATTGGAGGATACAATGGAACAACATTCATTTTGCCACAAGAGATAAAGGGTTGTAGAAATGAATAGATACCTTTTTATAAACAAGGACAAATAGTGAGATGTTCCTTTGTTTTATGTTTATGTCCAGCGTGTGTGTTCCTGTCTTTGGCATCAACAAATGTACTCTCTTGCCTCTTTCCCAAATAACTAAAATGTTGTGTCATATTGAAAACGTGTTTATCTTCTTCAAGTTAGTTGTTCCCACTGAAAATATAGTGCCATTGTTTTCTCCCCTCTTCATGTCCCTCGCTCACTTTCCACATGGGTGTGAAACACTCGCTCTCATAGTCCATTATCTAAAGGTATGTTTTCACTAGAGTACCTCAAAGGGTGGTAAAAAGTAGCCAGTAAAACTATAAATTTTAGATAAATTTTAAATTTTAGAAATTAGAACAAAAGTTATTCAAACTCACATATTAGGCTCAGGTCATGTGTCCATGCCTGGGTCAATTAGGTCTTAAGGACGTGGTTACAGTCTCAGTTTTCATGCCTGCATAGTACTCTAGTTTTCAATAAACAAAACTGAAGCCAGTCACTCACTCACTCACTCACTCACTCATGGGACACCTCATTTTTTAAAATAATATTTCCAACTAATGCAACATACAGGGTATCACAGACAGATTGAGAGCTTTCACATCTGCAAAACCAGGTGCTGCACTCTAGAAAATCTAGCAACATTATGTAACTTTCCTACCATAAAATAACAGATTTTTTTTCATTTTGATGTGACACTAACTAATTGGGTGGATGCTGTCTCTGTCATTCTCTACTCTGTGCACCGTATGCCTGTTCTTGCACCATGTAACTTTGAGCTCCAGGTCAGGAGACATCTGTAACGCTTTACAGCACTACAATGTCTGATTTTGGTGAAACTTAATCATATTTTATGCAGAAAATGTTTTCTAGTTTTCTCTCTGATGTCTTCTGGCTCTTCTGCCTCAACTAGAGCTTCCTGATGCACAGTAAGGTTAACCGCTGAAAACAGTAATGTTAGCTGTGCTGCCCGGACTGTAAGCTCAGAGCACCGGGTGTTAGTGTTTGTACCACAGGCGTTTTGGACCACCGGACAGAGGAGGTTTTAGGCCCGAGGTAGGGGAGAATGCAGACGGGAATTTACGGCAGAATGGACACCAGAATCTGAGCCAGGTGAGTGGGCAACTTAACCCAGGCTCAGCAGGGGCAAAGCATGGCAGAGGTGAAGAGACGGAAGAGGATGACCGAGCAAGCTAAGAAGAGAAAAAGAGAGAATGACTGACTGAGAGGCTGCCGGACAAGAGTAAATTTCAGCCTGACTTTTAGTTGTTGGTGACAGCTTTGTGAAATAAAGGAAAGACAGACACTGAGCTGGGCTTCTTGCTGTTGGAATATTAAGTAATATTAGCTGGCT
The DNA here is from genome assembly GCA_033000465.1 of Sciaenops ocellatus. Lineage (NCBI taxonomy): Eukaryota > Metazoa > Chordata > Actinopteri > Sciaenidae > Sciaenops > Sciaenops ocellatus. The sequence continues at coordinate 16,765,215 of CP136882.1, read as the reverse complement.
GCTATGTCTTGTGTTGTTGCACTTGCTTGATGTTTGGCTGTTAGCAAAGTTTTTGACTTGCTAGTTTTTGCTCATAACTAATAAAATCATAACAAAAGTACTCTGAACCTTTAATGAATACCAATCAAATCAGACAACGATGTTGAAAGTTAGGCCAAAAACATATTTCAATCTTTGTCTATCCATTTAGAACATGCAGGTAATTTTAGGTAGTAAATTGACCCCCAGGAGGAAACCTGGTTTGATGCTTGCGTCATCACATGAACACGTATATATCATCCTTCACTCGGCTGCCAAGAAGCATTGTTCGTTCCCTGCATGTATGGAGACATGTCAGTGGGGGAGCAGGGCCTTTGACCTAGTCCCTGGCATACTGCTAGAGCCCCTGTCATGTGGAGAAATATGAATCACACATCCATGCCTTGCCTCATTACCTACACTTGTGTGAACATGCCCGCATCCACACAGATATACAGATGCACACATGCACACAGTAGGATGCAGGTATTTTATGTACATCTGGAAAACATACACACAACCTGCACACATACCATGCACGAACTGAGATGCACATACAGTCAAAGTGAGATGGAGGCCCATGGGACTGCTGCAGGCGGGAAGTCTGTCCTGCTCCTGCTAACGAAAACCTTCCTGCCTTTAGACCTCCCAGTTGGTGTACCCTTGAACTGTGCATACATCCCATCTGTACACCCTGCTCCTCTCTGCGCTCTGCTGTGCAGCCCAGCCCTCAACTTCTGCCAGGAAATTCATCAACCGCATGTCTCACTGGTATTTATAGAAATGCAAGGCACCCTCACTCACTCCCAGCAGACAAACTTATACAGGAAGAGATACACTTAGTGAAAGTGGTATAATTTGACCTTTCCTCCTCCTTACCTCCATTACTCCCACAGCTGTAAACCCATCCACTGCAAAACACTAAACAAATTCCATATTCACATTTTTTTCTGTCCGTCTTTGCACAAAAATTTTAAATTGCCACATTTTCCAGCCCCAGTGTCATTATTCTCCTCACTTCATCCTTCATTCAGCGTGTACGAATAACATCAAAGATTCCTATTTCCACTCCAGTCTTACACAAGAGAGCGTTGGAGAGACAAATTATTGGTTCATGCGGCAAAAAGCTCTTGAAATTAATTTAAGGGAAATTAGAGCAGCTTCAGTTTACGTTTCATTATTTTGACTTCTCTGCAAACAGCTTGCTTTTCCCTGCTGTAAACTGCAGGGTAGTGCTCAGTTGTAAGTACAGGGCTGTGACGGAGAGTGTTGAAATTGTCATTAGTGGTGATCATGAGAGGCAGGTAATTGGTATTTGTGGGTACACACTAATTGCCGTGATAATATGCAGACCTCGTTTTTTTGTTGTTGTTTTTTTTAATTTATTTTGCCGAGCGCTCTCCTGCAATTATCTGACAAGATCACTGTCACTGAGGAGGGAGTGCTATTGTGTAGGGGTGAGGGTGAAGATAGAGTTGCCAGGTTCAAATCCAGAGGCAGGATGTCGGGAGTCGGCAAATCAAAAGATGAGTATCTCTTCCCCGAGGCGCAAAAACAGATTCTCCCAGCACAACAGAGAATAAGCCATGATGAAGACAAGAACAGTGTTTCATGTGTTCCCTGTGTAGGAACAGCCTTTGGATATACCTCACTTCAATGTGTGAATCTGTCCTCCCTATCCATCCACATTTACTGTAGCTTCTGAATCATTAAAAGCACAAAGAGAGAGCCAAACATATCAAACATGAGTGTATCTGTTTGTTTTAACTGCATTAATTGTATAAGCTTTAAGAAATTAACTCAGATTTGAGTGGTTAGGCAGCAGAAAATAAGATCAATTTGAACATTTTGTGAATGTGATTCAATAAACTAAGCTTTCAAAAACCCTCATAAATATCTTTATTTAGAGCTTAAATAGAAAATTAATCAATAAGTTGTTTATTTTAAAAAATCCCCAACACGACTGCTCATATGCTAGAAAAATAAACTATTTATTGTATGCACTTTGTCCTGTTCTACTTAACACAGTTTCTATACATTTTTATTTATTCTAACTTTTTCATGTAATTCACCCAATGACAAGGTTGACAGGTATAATGTTTACAATGTCCACCACCTTAATTTATTTCCTTAGCTTGCTAATTAGCATAGCAACATAGTATAGCTTGAATCTGATAGGAAGATCATTACACATCATGAAAACATCATTAGTTTTGCAGGTATTTGGTCATAAAAATAAAATAAATAACTGACAAACTGTCATTTTGGCCTGATGATGCAGCTACAGGAAAATTAGAATATCTCCAAGATCACAATTAATTCTGTGGGAAAGATGAATATCTGTAACGAACTTCATAGCAATTGGGAGCTCAGTGTGAGAGATGTGAGGCAAAGTTAGTGAATAAGTAAAAGAGAAAGGCGCATGCTGATATTGTGGAAACGGTGAGGAGATTGTTATAGCAGTTTGGCCCACTGATTTGCCTGGCTCATCAACACAGTCAGCAGATGCAGTGGTTGTATCACGCAGCTCACTGAAGCATTTACTGTAAGGTACTTAAGGGCAAAATGTTTTTGATACTGAGAACATTGCAAAAAAATATTATGAACTGTACAACAACTCTAATTTTGTCTGAGAGGTGCTCAGTGTGAGACTTATAATATCCTCTGTTTTAGAGGGTATTACTAAGGTTAGAAGGGATCATCCTCTGGGAACCATGAATGTTTGTACATAACTTCATGACAATCTGTCTAAATATTTGTTGAAATATTTCAGTCTGGACCAAAGTGGTAAACTAACTGACTGCCAGTTTGGACAGTTGGTTGGACAAAAGAGGACATCTGAAGACTTCACCTTCAGCATTTCTGGTACCTTCTGGCATTTTATAAATGATTAATTGACTCAGTGATAATAAATCATCGCTAATTATTTTTATGATTGCTATTAAGAGTAGTGGAAGTATTATAAAAGTACAGTTCAAGAAGAAACATAGCCAAATTGTTTTTTTCAGCTGAATTAGTGTTTGATGTAGAGATGTAGAGCACAATCTGCATATTTTGTAAATGTACAAAGAGGGGCGGCACTAACTCATCACTGGGCAGTCCCTTTACATATCTAGGTGAAAAACCTGCTCACATCTGCCAGAGTGAAGTGCATATTTGTTTATCAACAGCTCTCATCCATGATAGCTCATCTCCCCAGAGGACCAAACACATGCTCTCTCCACTCCGGCGCTGAGACGCCTGGTTTCTAGAGCAAATTAATTCCCTGTTGGAGAATGACTGTTATGAATGGGTTGGGCGAGAGAGATGGATGGGCTAACCATTCTTCTGCACAGCCCTCTGCTCCCAGTAACAAAGATGCTTGGGCTTGGCCTACTTTTGTGGTAGGAAGAATGTGGCTTTGTACAGTAGCTCAGGGGACTTTCCATGTGGGCCTGGGAGGGCTGCCGTGTTAACAGACTCAGAGCAGAAAGATACCCAGAGGAATTTTACCAACAGAGTAGGATGTAGAGCTGTAAAGCTGTGAATTTGGGTGCTTCACATTGATTATATCCCTTCTCAGATACAGGCTTCTTGTTTGAGAAAGCCTGCTACACTGTGTTGACATTTGGTGTGTGCATGAGTGTGTGTGTGTTGGAGTTCAGACCGTGGTGGCCCCATGACATTCAGTCTGAGACTAATGTCGTGCAAATGCTTGAGAGCTGCTACAACACTTATCCTCTGTCACCCTTTCTGTCAAAATTCAGACGCACAAGTTTGCTTGAGCGTAAAATAAGCAACACAAGTCTGACATACAGCGTGACGCCATTATTTATCATGCATTATTTATCTTGTCAAAATTCAAATGTACGAGTTTGTTTGAGTGTAAAATAAGCAACAAAAGTCTGACATACAGCGTGACGCCACTATTTATCTTGCAAGCATGCAGGTATGGGAGTGTCTAGTTACAAAAAGCTGCACATCTCTACCTCAGTCCATCTCTGGTATCTGGTGCAAGGTCTGTGCCTCCAAAATGTATCAGATTTTTATAAAACTACAAAGAAAAAACATTGTAAAAAGTGCAATTTTAGAGTTTCAACAAACCCAATGAACACTGAAGAGACTTTATCTGTGTACTGTGGAGTGGCTGCATCACTTCCCCATAGGGAGGATGACTTTTTCTCCTTTACGGTGATCTGTCTTGTTGCTCTTTAATTGGATTCACTTTATTTTGAAAAATAGAGGTTATACTGTGGCCTTGGACATACTGTTTTTGTCAATATATCAAAAAAAAATGTGTTTGCATCAAAATCCTATTAGTTTCTCCACCACATGTTTAAGATAATTAGAACTATCATGTAGTAATGTTGTGCCAGAAGTGTGAACTTGGTTTGTTAGTTCTCAGAAATGTTGATAGCATTTCCCAAAGTGCAGCTGTAGTTGGAGCCTGTTTTTACTTATGAAGCTTCAGTAATAATAATTATACATGTACTGTATGTTCAAATCAACTCCCTCCACTCATAAAACGCCACCTTCAAATCTTGTTTCACACATCAGAACATGAATAACCATCCCGAGTCCATTTCACTACAACATTAGAGATACATTTAACAAACAGCTGATTTACATAATCTTAAAGCACCAATAAGGCTTCAATCTCATTATTTACAACAGCAAAGATTGTGTTAGAATGCTGAAGGTTCCTGTCTCTCAAACTGATAAATGGCAGGCGGAGAAATCTATAATGTGGCGCAAACCAAAATAATCAATAACAGAATACAGATGTTATATCAAGTACGTAAACAGAGCTTCCTTCTCCATTGACTTCTGGTAACCTTTTAGCAGAGCATCAGTGATCAGACAAGAACCATGCAAGGTTATTGATAGGCTTAAATCATAGATTCACATGCTGAACAATGAAGGCATACATTGTGGGCGCCACATTTTTCAACACTAAGTTTATGAATCCCTGTCTAGACTTATTTGAAGACATAAACAAGTTGATGTAAACAGTCTGAAAACACAGCTTTATGATTAAACAGTCTACTTTGTGAGAAAACAATGAAGGGAGGCAAATACTCAGGAAGCCCAGTCTCATCATTTCACTCCCCTTACAGTTTGTCAGTGTTAAATCAAGATATTAACCATGGATTAGACTCTCAAACAGGGTAGAGTGACTGACACTAGGTCTCACACACATGCCAATACACAGACACAATGCATGACGGAGACCCGGGAGGTCCTGATTTCATCTCCGTCACACAACAGGAATTCATCATGTGAAATTACAACTCTCAGGGACAGATTACAGACTTGATTATAATGTACATAAAATAAATAGAAGCAAAGCATAAAATGACTGTGAGCACCATGACAATAGTGCCTCTTCATCAAATATCTCTCATGTCCTCTTTCGTCATTCACACCCACATCGCTTCCCAATGATCATGTCTAATTATTTTATAGGATGGGTGGGTGGGTGTTAAAAGTTACCAAATCTTGTGCTATGTGCGCTAAAACAACAACCACTGTCTCCTCAATCAGCTTATAGCATAACTGCTGCTGGTGTATGCTTGAATCCCTCTTAGTCTCCCTCTAGTCCGCTTTACGAGCTCCACAAGCTGCTCAGCGCCTCTTTAGAGTCTTATCTACCCAAGCAAGAGGAGGAGAGACTCCCAGTATGCCCCCCCACTGTCACCAGTGATTGAGGGCTCTATGCCAGCTGCCTTGGTAAGCACAATTACACAATGTAAATCCTTTAGGGTTGTTTACCTGGTCTCCTCAGCAAACTTCACTGTGTTTTTTAACATGTTTATTTATGAGCACAGAGAAATGCTGATAAAAAATGTGATTCTGCATTTCTTGATTGGGATTGGCTTTGCAGCACCTTCAAATGTCACACTTGCAAACATAGTAACATAGTAATTCACTAAAATGTCAGGAAAACGATGAAGGGAGTCACACTTATGTTGATTTCAGATGAAAAAGGGAGATGTTGAGATGATTTATGCAAGTTCTGGTGGGATCAGAGTACAGTTACAGCACATAAATTCATTCAGAGATGCAAAAATTTTATTTTCCACCATTCTACACTAAAAACTGCCACCTCCTGTCAAAACCAGAATCCCATTGGACACATGCTGTGAAGGTCAAAGCTGCAAAACAAAATCAGCATGGTGCTTGCTGCTCATAACACTGGAAATAATGGCCTTACTCTGTGTAATGTCGAATTTATGCTTTTGGTTTTTGTGGAAGACCAATAAGGCCGCAAGGTTTCAGGAAGTTATTTAAAATGGTTCACACATGCCATTTAAACAAACATGATGTACTTACAGTACCATCACTAATCTATTCTGCTACCACAAAGGATCATGTCAACATTATGTGGGCATGCAGTTTTGATATTTGAACCAATTTTAAAATGTTAAAGCAAATAGCAAATATCTTCTTTAAAATATCATATAAATATATCATTTCACATCGTCATATGTCAGTAAAATATCATTACTGTGGAAACAATGGTTTCTAGTCAACAATGTAAATATATTTATATTGCACTTTAGGACTAATTTCTCACAGTTTCCTGACACTAGGCTGCAATATACAGTGACCAAACACCTTTGGACTACGTCATTTTGTAGACATTTAGTCACGCCTTCAACAAAGAGAGCAGTACTTGTCTATGGAGCTTTCGTTCCAGCCGGATACCACCTGATTTCACTCATTATCCTGACTCCCGAAATAGTCAGGCCTATTAAATCACTCTTAATCAAGACCATGCTTCATTAAATCAAGGAGACTTTAAAACAGCCTCTGTGGAAAAACGTTTGGGAGCCCTTTGTCATACCTCTGGCTGACCACCACTGCTGTGTGAGAATTCTGGATGAAAGCTTCTCAGTGGAGCCACAGTGAATAAAAGGTAGAGCTTTAGAAGACTTAAACTAGACGTCAACATCTAAAAATGTGGCCCGGTGGACTGTGCAACTGTGATTGATGAGTGCTTGTATATCGTGGCATGTGATGCATGCTTGCATAGACTCCTGCTGGTGTTGTGATGCTCTGTTGACTTGTATGTCAACTTATCGATTTGATTGATTGCTCTGCTCTTTTTTCACTCTGTTTATTCTGCAACATCTCCTCAAAAGGTTTGCTTCCATTAAACACTGTTTAATGTTTCTTTTAGCATTGATTGGAATATTCTAAATCATCAGTACTTGGAAAATGATATTTTGCATTTCATAAAAACACATCTGATTATGCTAATTAACTGCATTTTAATGTGTATCAAGCCTGTCTATGAAGTCAGGTTAGGAGGGGGGCAACTCCAGTACCAAGAATCTGTCAGGACTTTAGTGTCCCTTGAGAGAGAGTTTTGGACAAGCTGCACTCAGGAAAAAACAAAAACACAGAGAGATGCACTATGTTAATGCACAAATATCCACACCAGTGGAACAGAAAACAGGATATGCGAATCAAGAAAACTGATTCTGAACAGCTCAGCGATTTTTTTTATTGTATCAGTGGCCTATTTACTCTCACAGAGTATTTGAGGACAACCTACAAGCAAATAATCTTTCACCCAGCAAACCACGCTGTTTAAACAGGAGCTTAATGAAAAGATGGTGTGAACGATTGCGATCTTAAGAGACTTGATCTACATCTGATCAACGATAGCATCCATCCAAGTTTTACCCCCAGGGGACTTGGAATATGGTAATCAAATTACATAATCATGTTGTGCTTAACAGAGCAAATATCCAAAGGCCTTGAAGCATCATTTCCATTAAGCCAGGACGTATACACATGCTACAAACGGTGCTGTAATTAGATTCACTGTAAACATGAATACCGAAGTCAGGAAACCACTACAGCAATTACACTACATAACGTCTATAACATCAAAATGTTCTGGAAAAGTGCCAGCGGAGGGAGTATGGATGGTGAAATTCTCAAGGTCTTTCTTACAGCATATGTAGTACATCAAAGCAGAAATATACAGTACATTGACAGAAACAATATCTCTTCTGGCTTTTCGTTTGATAAAGATGAGCAGCCGTGCTGAATCAGCTTGCCTCGCAGCATCTTCAGTTGCACCTTCACAGAAAGAGCAATGAGGCTGACATCCACACCTCTGAATCGCTTCCTTTAACTGCATCAATCTTTTCCAACACTTGATACGGTAAGGTGATACTTTGCTCACAAAGAAAAGGAACAACATGCACTTTGCTGCCACTGTAGGATGCTGACAAAACCTTTATTCAAGTTATGATGTGAAAACCATGGTTAGAGAAATAGAGTCCAGCGTTTTATTTCTGCAAGCACCACACCAAACTCGGATTTTTCTCATGCAGTCAATCTACACATGCCAACCATGAGGATGAGATTTGGCGTTCTTCATGAAACTCTTGCCAAGATTAATCCATCCAATATTGTATGATTGTGTGCAGAATCACAGCAATTATGCAAAAATGTTAGTGTGTTCATGAAAACCTCATGATCCATGGATCATACTGCCACATGTACAGATACAGCAGGTCACAGATGAATGAGAAGGTCAACAAATGAAAAATACATTGGAAAATAGAGGGAGAGATGGGACATCCTTATCTTGTTCCCACAGCCAACCTGCCTGAGCTGCAACACCATAAGCTGATAAATCTGTCTGACTGACAATTGTGTAATAAATAAGGACTTACAAGTGTATCTACTGTGAGGAAGGATATCTGATAGCTCTGATTATAAGCGATTGACTGATGCATCGCTGTTACATCAAGAAGTGTGTATAGTATGCGCTTCATTTGAAATTCCAAGCTATGGAGACACACAACTCTCAATGATTTATGCCCCAAGCCTGCATTCAGACATGCACTGAATTATGTAAAAATAAAGATTTAAGAGGGCAGATCATTTCAGGAAAGTGTTCTGAAAGCGTGCAATTTAATTTAGTCTTTTTCAAACATATAATTTTGCACAAACATCACAAAAACACTGGTAAATTATGAAACATGGTATGAGTGTGTTTCTGACCATTTATTTTAAGAGTTCCATGGTGATAAATCCCAGCCACATTTTGTATATTTGTCTGTCATGATATCACAAACCCCACCCAAATCCTCACACAGACAAGCATTATTTCCACTCTCTATGTGACAAAGGTATGGCTATATTATTCACTCAACTCTGGTAGCTCTAATTTCATATGCACACACACAAGCACGCGCACACACACACACACACACACACACACACACACACACACACACACACACACACACACACCTGACTTAAAGGAGAAAGTGTCAACATCAAGATAAATGCATCAGTTACACAAGCGAGTGCCATGGCGAGAGATCCAATACCGACAGATAGAGTGTCTGCTTTGCATTCACTGGACATTTACCGATAAATTAGCCCCATATAATGGTTGGTAAAGAGCAGTATTGTGTTTCAGTTATGATCTAAACACGGCACAGTGTAATGACTTGCATGCATGTGAGGAGAAACATATAAAGTGTGAGATAATTGAAACACCATGGGATGAAACATGGAAAACTGTGATTAAAAGAGGATTGGTTATATATTTTTAGTATCAGTCAGTATCACAGGCTTTTCATTGACCCTTAACCACGCAGACAAGAACTGCTGACCACCTCATGCTTTTTCAATGAATCCTGCTGCTTGAGTAATATCTCATGAAATATTAAATTTTGATCTTTAATGCTCCGACTGAGTCAGGAGTGGTCTTTTATTATATAATCAGCTGTCTGGGAGCTGAAGTATCTCTGTCAAACAACAGTATTCATTTCAATTCAGCAATCTAAACTAAAAAAAAAAGTCTGTCATTAACCACTGTGGGAGGATTATTGTTTTACACTATGAGCTGACAGTCTGTGATTATATTGTACATCAAACATGCAGTGTCGGATGCTCTGGGGAGCAGTTTCTGTTTGAAGGAAAATAGCTGAGGCATGATCAAGCTGTTCATTATTCTGGCATGTTTTTATCATTTTGTGCCTTCTATAGTCCCAATATTTGGTGTCTGGGGGTGAGTTTCAGTCTCTTCTTGTGATGTAACACAAAGTAGCCTATATTGTTAGTTTGCTGTATGAAAACTGACGTCAGGTTGCATGACGTCACATGAGCATAAACATGCATGTTAAGAAACTAATTTTTTGTTGTTGCCAGTGTCAAAGCTGTCCTGTATACCTCCTGTTTACGTTTGTCACGCACCTGCACGTGCAATAGAGTGCGCTAGGGTGCTTCTTTTTCTCTCTTTTTTCAATGAATACCGGATATAATGTATGTTATTATGAGCATTTATACTTCATAGATCATCCCTTCCCATCAATTTAGGCTGTATTTAATCAGAGCAAACGTCCCTCGGTTAGATAAGAGATGAAAATGAGCATATTCTTTAAAATAAACACCATGCATGTCTCTGTTGTCAGCGTGCAGTTAGTTGATCGCATAAATCTCTACTAACCGTATTTACCTCATAGATCTTGTGTAAAAAAATAATATGCCCTTGACATGAACTCCGCTGTATGTAGAAGTGCGCCCCGTTACATCACTTAATTTGTTCCATCACAACTAAATCATGAACCAAAGGAGGCTGCCTCCTTACCTGTAAATGCCCCTGGTACATATTGAGCATAGAGTCAGTCGCGTTTCTCTCCGTCAGTGGATGTTTAGACTTCTTCCAGACTTGTGAGTGTCAGACTGGAAGTGTTGACATGAAAAGCTGAAGCAGAGTTTTTGGACAGGAGGTCCGGAGGAGCACGCAGAGTGGAGCTGTCCTCTCCTCAGGTGCTGAAGCTGACACTTTGCGCTCATCCAGGATTTCTCTGCGGGTGACACCGAGGCGCAAGAGGAGTGCGACGTCGGACCGCACTTTTACCTTTCTCCCTCACAGTGTGCTGACGCTGGATTGTGACATCTATCGTTTTTGGGGGGTTATTAAAAAGCAGCCTTGGAAGAAAAAAACAAATCACCGCGATTTAAGTCTTCATTGTGAGACGCATTGCCGTTTTCCAGGTCTCTCTCCTCCTCTGTGGGTCTCTCTCCTCGCCTCTGTCTCCCCACTCTGCTCTCCTCCTCTCTCGGCTATGGTTCAAATGTTTTCTCGCTCCTCGGGGTTCAGTCTCTTCTTATACAGTAGTGCGCTCCTCTTTCCTGTTTGCCAACTACTCCCCCTGACCCAGCCCTCTGGTGCCTCCTCCAGTGCTGACGTGCTCCACAAGGAGGCACACAAGAACATTTCACTAACACTTCAGAGCATGTTCAGAAAAACACACAGAGAAATGTCCAAAATTAATTAATTTCATTAATTACTTTTGGAGGTATCCATTAATGTATCCATTTATAGCTTTAAAGCATATCATTTTATCAACAGCAAGTTTGTTTGTAACTATAGTCAATTCTTCTTAGATACATTTGACCTATTTTTGCCATTTTCTGTGGATTTGTTGAAACATATGTTTATGCTCCCTTCTATTGCATTATTATGCAACATACCCTGCAATTTCCTAATTAAATGCTAACTGTGTAGAGCACGTTATTTGTGAAAAAGTGTGGTATCTGCATGTGATGAACAAATTAGTTGTTGTTCCCAGCTGTCCAATTAGTGCAAGAAGCAATTATATAACCAAAACTATGCAAGTCATGTAGTTTTCAGGTAATTATGTAGGAGAACTAGAACAAATGACCCTGAATTAGTGTGCCAAATTATTCTTCTTAAAAAAAAAAAAAAAAGCAGATATGCAGTAAAAGAAAAAACACATTATTAAAACATATTAAATTAGAAAATTAGGAAGAAATGTTTCATCTTCTGTCCGGATTCCTGCATGTTTCCAGTTTGCAAACATGCCACGCATCAGCAAAGTTCAGCATTGATTGACCTGTTACCTGCAATTATCTCTAATCCAGTTCTAAACCCAAACTGGCTTGACGTGTTAATATGAAACTCATGACCTGACCAGTAGGCTAATCGAATATGCCCCAGACTGACTGCTGAGCAGTTCAGGTAAAAACAACAGAGAACTAAATTAATGTGAATAAATAAATAAATAACAAGGTACCATGTAATCTTGGGTAGATTGCGCAGGCAGAAGCATAAATAAATTATTATGTTTCTTCCAACTTAGATGACTTGATGGCACATGTCAAGGTATTGGGTAATACATGTAGATGGACACAAATCAGAGAGCTAAAATCAGAAGCTATGCTAGTCAACAAGACTGCTTGAGAGGACTCATCTTGAGATGTTGTGGAGTTAATAAAACACAAATTTTGAGTACAAACAAGTTGTGTAAACCTTCAGTTTATCTGACATGGTTTCAGAGATGTTCGGAGAGAGACACTTCAGAGACAAGTTCAGCCTGCCAGAGAACCACCCAGAGAATGGGACACAGGTCAACTGTATACTTGGGAATCAAAGAGTGAGAGGACCATGTTAGCAGAATTTTTTATGCAAACACAAACTCACTCAACTCAAAAATGTTTTCAAGGCATTCATCTTTGGAAGAGGGGAAAAAGAGGACAACTACGACACAGTGCCAGCTGGATGCAATGAACTCTTTATACAAAAGAAAAACGTATGAGAAAGCGGACCTCCAACAGTGAGTGCACAAGCTGGGGGAAAAAGCCGAGTCCTTCATCACAGCAGTCTGTGAGTTGAGTGAAAACTGTGAGTTTGGAGATAAAAAAGAGTGAACACATCAGAGACTGTCCGTTGTTGGCATCTGCAACAAAGAGCTCTCCGGGCAACTACAGCTCATACCTGACCTTACCTTAGAAACTATAATGCAGATGATCATAGTGTATAGAGAGTGTAAAACCCCAACCAAATGACCAGCATTAAAATTTGGGAAGAGAAAATGTAACTTACTCAAAGTCGGTAAGAGTCTAGTAAGGTCAGTAATAGGAAAACTTTTACTTTTTTAGGAGCAGCAAATAAGAAACATCAGGGCAGAGCACTGGACAGAACAAAATAAATATAGGACACACTCCAGTTAGGTTCAGCACTGATACAGGAGCTCGTGTTACTCTCATGAACATTTAGAGCACTTAGGCCAAAGAGAAAGACCCAATCAAGATCCACCTACAAGAGGGTGTTGTACCATACAGCAGAGTGAATAGTTCTTCTAGGACTTCTTCCTAAGGTCCAAGCTGAGTTGCAGAGAGTGGAAAACCAGGGTGTGATACAGATGGTCACACAGCTGAACATGGATGGACTGCCAACAATAGAGGAGACACTGGCCCAAGCTCCACATTAGTCACCTCATCTATAGATAAAGTAGCGTCCAGGCAATCTATAAATAATGGTAAATATAGTAGCCAGAGATGTTCCAGTGCAAAATGAATTAACCACTGGAAGTACTAGATGGAGTGCCCATGGATATGAATGATGTCATTGTCCATGGAAAGGACATACCTGTGCATAACACAGACCTTCAGTGCACATTGGAGAGATAGGGGCAGACTGGCCTCAAACTTAACAAGGAGAACTGTGTGTTCAGACAGCTAGAGCTGAAATTTCTGAGCCACATAGTCGATGCCAGTGGAGTCAGAGAAGACCCAGATAAATTGAACACCGTCAGCAAGTTATAGGAGCCCGTAAATGTCCATGAGCTAAGGCATTGGGCATGATTAATTAATTACATGAACAAATACATACCCTACCTGCCCATAAATGTCCACGAGCTAAGGCACTGGGCATGATTAATTAATTACAAATACATACATGACTTGTCAACGGTAGCAGGTATGATCTGTTGAAAGGAAAACAACAGTGAGTCTAGTGACTCAAAGAAGATCTCATTTCTTCACCTGTTTTGGCTCACTGTGAAAGCTGGAAGCCAGTTGCGTATTATTCCAGGAGACTGACAGATGTAACCAAGTACATGCAAATTAAGAAGGAATGTGGAGCAGAAGTATAAGTCTGTGAGAGGTTTCAAAAGTATCTGGTGGGTTTGGATAGATTCTGGACTGTTACTGATCACAAACCTCTGCTAATTATGAGTAAGGATTTGATGCAATAGCTGTCACTCCTATACAGCAGATGCAGTTCAATGTCAATGTGGAATATGCACCAGGAAAAACACTGGTCATTGGTGATGCATTGTCACGCAGCCCGTTAAAGGACAGAGCAGAGATGACACCACAGAAACAGATGTTGCTTGTCATGTAAATGCTGCCGCTCACAGTGGGCCAATATCACAGCACAAACTGGACATGAGAAAGTCTGCTACACAGAGGGATGAGCAGCTGCAAAGTGTACTGAAGCTGATCAAAGGTGGATGGCATCACACAGTGCACTATTACACAGTGAAAGACTCATTGTCAGAATGTGAGGGCCTTATCAGACTAGGCTGTCACATCATAATTCCACAGCAAATAAGACAGGAAAGGTTTGAGAGCATACATGACGGACATCAAAGCCCGTCAAGACGAAGAGAACAGGCAAAGGAACTTTTGGTGGCTAAAATATCTGTCCTGAGTGCTCAGAGGAAACGTGCCACTTTTGCCAGGAAAACACAAACACATCGCAAAGATCTACAGCCTGCACCTTTGCGTATCTCTAACCCAGACATATGTAAGTATCAAGGCAAGCACTACATTGTAGTATCAGACTACCACTCATGTTGTTTGGAAATCTTGTACCTAAGCTCTGCCAAAACAGACCACATTGTAAAGTCATTAAAATCCACATTTGTAACATTTGGCATTCCCAACAAGATGGTCCAACCTTCTTGACCCTTTTGCAAAACTGTTGCAAATGGTAGGACATTGTTCATGACAGTCAGTCCTTACAACGCTCAGGGAAAAGACATACATCCTCAAATATGACCACCCACTATTAGCATTTACAGTATGTGCTACAGAGCAACATCGACAGGTTCTGCTGGTGTAAGCCCAGCAGCACTGTACATGGGATGAAAGATTTGAACCACACTGGCCTCACTCGAAACTTGGTTCGTAAGTTGCCCAATCATTAGACGCATAAACGTAGAGGCTAAGCAGCAAATATTTTACTTCATATAGAAGGGCATTATCATTCAGTTGGAGTCATAAGGCCAATATCCACTCTTTTTTAGCTCTGATTTTAGTCCGTACCAACTCTTGAAGGAAATATCTGTCTATTTAGCTGCTCCACTGTATTCAGTAGCTAGAATCTAGCTGCCTTTTTGCTATTTGGTCCTGAGTAGATCTTGTAGTGGGTTTTTTTTTGTCTGTTTTTTTTTACTGAAAATAGCTGCCTACTGTAACAGAAAACATCATTGTGAGAGCAGTGAGTGAAGCAAAGACAGTAACAGAAACAAAACAGTAAAGTTGTGGACCAAACAGCAAGCAACAGCAAAATATATTTAAGGAAAATTGGCTAGTGAGCTGAAATAACCAAAATGCCATTCAACCAAAAACATTCACATTGTCATTATTTTCACCATGTCATTTAATACATTACTATAAAAAAGATCAGTTATTTAAGTTATTCTATTTTAGGTTTTAAGGATACTTTTGGTTTGCAACTTGTTATAATGTGTGTATGTGTGTGTATGTTCACCTTATATATCCAGGCCTGCATCTATATTATAAATAACCTCAGTGGTGGAACTTATCATTTTTTCCTCACTGAATAACAGTGTGTGATGATCCATTGACACTTTTTACACTTGTATTATGTCTTCTAAAAAAAAAAAAATCCATGATTTCACAAATTCACCATATTTTTTTAATGCAAACCCTTTTTTTTTTTTTTTACCTTGCAGCTGCTAATTATATGTAGTTGAGTAGTAAAGGATCACAATGTACCAGCATCTGGACAGATTCTAGAGTTCACTGTACTCAGATCAGATGTTATCACGTGTGAGTGTGTGAATTAAAGCCCCACGAGGAGACTTCTCACACTGACGACTCCAGATGGCAACAAGGGATAACTGACAATATGAACTTCATTGCCCAGAGATCATGAAACATGATGTGATTGCACACAGCACTCTCATGTCTGTTGCCTGTCAAGAGGCAAAGGATCTAACATCAGTGAGTCTAGGTTTTGCTTTATAAATCGCTCAGTTGCTCCTGATCAAGAGAAAAGTCCTATTTCACTCTCTTACTTTAGACCTGTCACTTCTTGTGGGCAGAAAACTGTCACCTGTGTCCACACCTGACACAGAAAAGGGGTCGCAAATAGAGTTTATATCTATGGCCCCACTCGTATTTATTCTCTCAGTGGATATGAGCCAATAAAATGCAAGAATTACACAATGACATTGTTAACAATTTAATTCTGTTCCCATGCAGCAACCAACCAAACCTCAAATACCCACTGTTATTGTACAAGAGCAGCAACACATCAGTCCTTTCCATCCACAGCGTTTTGATATTCTTCATCCCTGAGCAGATATAAACAAATCCAGCCCCCAGGCATGAAAGTCAGCATGATTATCAGGCCCTGTGTTTCTGCATCTATTGTTTACCAGAAATCCATAGTCATAAATATGCCAGGCTGTGTATCAATATATCTCATTCATTCATTCATTCATTCATATCCCCTACCATGTGTTTTATCAATGAATAATAATTACATATTCATGCTCATGTGATGTGTGATAACAGATGTGTACGTGCTGGACTCCGCGTCTATTATTAGACTTCATCGGACTGAGGCTCTGTATTTTTCTTCCTCCCTCAGCCATCAATCTTGATGTGTTGACAGACACAAGGAGAACATAATTAATGTTAAGATGAGGGGAATTACTTCTCTGTACATGGGACCAGACAGCCTGCGCTCTCTGACGGACAAATTATTTCTGTCAAATTGAAATGTTTTATCGGTCTCTGAATTGTACCAGCTGGAAAAGAGAGCCACAGTTTTCATCACAGCTGAGCAGGAAATTTACTGAAAAAAAAAATCATATAATTGGAGTCATTGGTCCTATATTGTATGTTTATACTGTACCACACAGGCTCTGTAACCTTTATAGAAGAGCACAGAATGTATATTTGGTTGTTTTAAGTAAAGATGTACTCAGATTGAAGGGCCAAACATGTGTGACTAAAAGTAATATAAAGAGACAAAGGGATGACACACATCACTGGCATCAGTGGCAAATCCATGTTGGAAAATGACTGTTATTCAATACAACATTAGGTGCACATTATGTCTCTGGGCCCATAACATTGTTTGATAAATTGGCTTTTGTTTAGCTAAGCTTTTAGTCATGCTACCAGCATAGCTCCAGGGATGGCAATGTTGGTCATTTGTTCAGTCTTCTTTGGTCCAGAGATCTCAGCAAATGACATCTTAACTCCCTCTCTACTTGCATTTCTCAGTCCTCTCTAGCCCACAACAATGCCTTCAACAGGTCCAAATTGGGTAAACTGTTACATTCAAACAAAGAATTGAATTAAAATTTTACTAACTCTGTACAACATCCTGCATGGCCCATCCTCCAGAGCCTTTTATCTGTCTATGTATGTATGTATGTATGTATGTATGTATGTAAGTAAACTTGTAAACTTCTATACTTGTAAACTTGTATGTGTGTAAAGAAATTTGTAACTGTGTGTTTAAAAAAAAAAGCTATATAAATGAATAACAATTATATGTATTATATTATTTTATATATAAAGCTTTTTTACCACTTACTATATGCGAGTGTTTTATTTGTCAGCCTGTCTGAAAAGATTAAAACCACCAAACGTGTGGATAAGAGGTTTTTATCTATCAGCGATGAAAGCAGGAATACTATGTGTGGATTGTTTTGCATAAAGACACTCAGGCTTCGCTTAATTACTCTGATGAGAGTCACACTTTAAGAGACGCTTGTAGTGCCACTTGAGATGAGTGTTTATTATAATTATGATAAATCTATGACACACTTGTTTTGGTAATAAGCATCAGCAGTATTTCTAGTGCAAAAAACATATTGTGACCAGAACAACAGACTTTTTTTTTTTGCAATACAGACTATGTATTCATGACAAATGTATTCACTCCACCATAATTCAATAACTGTCTGTCAGTATTTGACTGGATCACAGATGGGAATATCAATTTCTCAAATAGCCTCTCAGGATAGGTCTTTAAATTCTAAAAATATTACAGGCCTAAAAAAATATGTCATAATACATTGGTCTCTGGCTTCACAGAATTTCAAATGAAGTAATTCCTGAAGATTATAAATGAGGACAAAAATAGATGCAGTTAGCACATTTGGTGAATTCATTATAAGCCCACGTATACCAAACTCACCTGACATATCTGCAGATTAAAAATTAAAATCTCCATTTTATCTCATGTATCATCTATTGGTTGATAGGAATAACATGTAACAACACAGTTGGTTCAATTCAAGTTGAGGTAAGACTTAGACTCCCACCAAACGTGCTGATTTACTTTATCTGTTTGTCTTATGCTTGTGCACACTGCCTTTGTTCTGTTGCTGTCTGCCTGATGTGTGCTAGACTGCATGTCATTTATGGAATGCTTGCTGCGATTTTATGTAAGCGGTGGGTGTGATGAAGTGTTTTTTTGGATGTGGGCCACTATCTTTTTAATTTTTGACATTTGTTTTTTTCAGTCCCTACACTCTTTCCTCAAGAGGATTTGTTCTGTATGACTTGCCTGGTTAAAAAAAGGTCCAAAAAGAGCTTGTACATGTGCGCAACCAGGCGGCTACCACATTGTTCATGTCACAAAACATCACACAATATAGAATATAGCGGAGAGCGGATGCCATTTATGTCCTCAGAGTACAGCCTCAAATAAATTCAATCACACATTTCTTACAGTGAAGCAGACTGCTCAGCCTGTAACTGTCATTTTTTCACAAGTCATTCTCAGACAGCCAGTTGTTGCACAACCCACAGCGACAGGTCACAGACTGTGTCAGCCAACACAATTCTGTACCGCAATTCATGATCAAATGAAAATTGCTGTCTTGTCCTGGCCATTTGTCAGTGTGGTGATTGTGTGTTTGGTTCTGCGGTGCAATAGAGTACAGTGACGTCATCATTATGCTTTGTTTGCTTGAGAGGAGTTTGACCTTCCATCTGTGTCACCCAGCAATCTGAAAGTATGTATATTTTCACAAACAAACGATTTAGAGGAGGTGAGTTCTGTAACTGGATAGACCTTGGTTCTGCTGTTATTCAGAGGAATATTCAGAGGAATAATTTGTCTTTCATGCTTGATCAACGATAAGAATTCAATTGTGCACCACAGAGCTTATTGTTGTACTTTTTATTGGTTTGGTCACAACAAACCCAACACCTGAAAACTGCATGCTCCATCAGGTCACCTCAGACAAAATGCGATTTATTTTGATTTAGCACACGGTATAACTACCATGCTAACACCTAATCTGCTGTTTGAAGGACAAATCATTAGCAAAGAGGCAAGGAAACACAGAGCTGGAGGAGAATGACAAAAAGTTAATAGAGCAAACAAATGATGTCAAATGGTCTAGAGTGGCAAACACTTTGTACCAGTTTACACTCTAACAAACAAATTTCCCTTTGAGCTTCTCTTGAGTTGAGTACACCACCAATACAGTGTGATATTATTCATGTTATTACTGAATATATTAATGTTATTGTGCAGCATCAAAATGTATGTTTTTTTTTGGGGGGGGGGGGATATGCTTAGTTCTGTGCCTAGAATATAATTATGATATGTGTGACACACAAACTGGGGCTGGATCTCACCATGTATCAAAACAGGACCATCAAAAGTGCTTGTTGCTTCTGTCTGACAACATTATGAAGAGGACCTGACAGAGAAATGAAATTGTTTCTGTACCATTTACTTGATCAGGTCTGTAAAATCTCCTCTGTGTGTATAGAATCACAGTATACGGTCACAGCACCCACAGGAACACCACCATGTTCAAAGTTTTAGATAAGGAAGCATGCTAACATTTTCTCACTAGCACTAAACAGGAAGTACTGCTAAGTATTTGGCCATAAGTGATACCATTAAGTGAAAACATTGACCTGCTGGTGGCACAAGAGAAGTCGGAACATCACCAAGCAAGTCTGTGCAATTAATCCTCCAGAGACCTGGGATATCTGTAGCAAATGTCATTGCATTCCATGTCATAGAGATATTTTAATCTGAATCAGAAATGTCAACCTCATGATGGTGTGAGAGGAAAAGTCGGAGGATAGCTAAAGATGCCAGTATTCATCTTCTTGTAATTCATTGAGCCAATCATGGCTAAAACATCATACGATTGTTTAGCAAGACCAATGAAGGTCTCAAAAACTCTCCAAGTGAAAATGCACATGAGGCACAAATTGGAGCTAGATCTCACCATGTATATCTAATGAACAGTACAAGCTGACTAACCATAACGTTAAAGATGTACTTAACGCAATCCAGTCATCCCGACACACAGCAGTAAGCGGATCTAAGAGCTCGTCTGGACTAAGGTTGACATACTCTTTCAGCGCTTTAATGACGATTAGGACCTTTAAGTGGTATACAGTTTCTTTATCAGTGTCCGCAGTGATCTGACTCCAGTTAGAGTTTGATTAAACAAATGGTCTTGGTTAACCGAGATGTACTGGAGGATTAAACTGCATGCGTTGGTCTTGTTCTTTCCATGTGTAAATTATAGCCTGATTCACGTCTGTAGCATGGTATCATAGACAGGATTAGGATCAAGTAAGGCTAATGTTGCAGAGAAACTGGATGGTGTAGACAGAGATGTGTCCCATTGTAGCAGGAATGTCTAATTACATAGAAATTAATTCAGAGAAAGATGTTATGGATTGTAAAAGAATGTTTTCATTATGTTTCTAGTGTAATTAAAGATGTTTTTAGTACTGTAGTTGTGAATTTGGAGGCAATGCATAATCCTCACATGCTGTATGTGTTTCTGTTGATTTTCTAATGCTGAATACATTTGGCATGTGAATATCATTAGCATCCTAAACGTGCAATATTAACAATTTAGGATATGTTGAAGTGTTTGCAGAGGTATTATGGACACAGTAAAGTGTACATGTGCCGTCTTCTGACGTCAGCCTTGCCCTGGCAGCTCTGGTTTCTTGAGATCATCAGACACATTATGCTGGCCAGATAATGCTCTCATCTCCAACCCACTCACCCTGCAGTCCCCTCTAATGTTGGGCTATCACAACGTCTGAATCTTTAATGCCTAGATGACATGTCCACAAAGGAAGTAGCCTCTTTAAATATGTAGCCTATCCAGTTGTTCTTCTCGGCTTCATTACCACAGTTATCTGTGCACGGCATGAGATTCATAATTCATGTTTCTCAAATATTCCCTCAGATGAGTAGAAGCGTACACAGAAATCACATACATATCCAGTGCAAACACATACTTGTATGTGCTGAACTGCTTCAGTTTAACCAAACTAGGAATATTCATATGC